>JAZKJV010010372.1:0-600000 GCA_037367405.1 Ottelia alismoides | reverse complement strand
ATTCTTAGAGTTCCCAGCTTCTGCAGTAACATTCTCAGTGTGGCGCCAACATGATGAATCATCTGAGGCTGCTCCAGCAAATCCAACTTTCGAAAGGCCTCGCAGAGATGTCTCAGAAGCTCGATGACCTCACTGCTGCCAAAACTCCAATTTCAGCACAGGTTGAGGCGAACCCCAATAATTTCAAGTGTAAAGAGTAGGTAATCTGTGATGCCTCTATCAGTCAAACCGAGTCAGGTATTTCAGATTATATATTGTCTAATGTTGTGACTCTCAGGAGCGGTAGAGTGTTGCAACCATCAATTGCCGCCAAGGGGAAAAATAAAAGCGTCTTCTGGAGAGTCATCTTCAACATCAACCAGTCCAGCTACGTAGTCAGGTGAGGAAGAATATGATGGAGGTGCAGCGATAGCTCTAGCCAACTGCCACCACCACCATAAAGAGAACATTTTACAAAAAAAATAAGCAAAAAGAAACTTTACAAAAAGAAATGAATGTACATGAGTGAGGATTGATTTCTTGGATTTTTTCTACAACAGACCTTATCTCCCCCTACTTTATTCCTTATTGATTAGGTCAAGCATGTATTTATTTCATATATATACAGTATTTTCTTTTCTTTATTTTTTTATTTATTTATTTTATATTAAAAAATAATAAATATGCAATATTTACACAGAATGAGGATTACTAAGAAGTGATATTTATTGATAGTTACAGGTATTTTGTATGATATTTTAAGCTAAAATAAATGAATAAAGATGATAAATTGGTGATTTATCATCCCTCTATACATTACCTTTGTTAGTTCCTTAGCAAACACTTGTTTGAAGAATAAGTGATTAAAAAAAGGGAGAAAGAAAAAATAAAGAATGTAGGGAAATTTTTCTTTTAAACTAATCTTCATAAAATCAAGGTACAAAGCTCAGTCAGACCTTTGGATTATTAGCTTAGCGGAACCTTATTGGGAATAAGATTTAGGACTCAACAACCTTTAAGTTTCACAAGTCTCTATTCAGGCTGCCTCAATAGTTAGGTCAGAACAAGTCCTCATGCACAAATTCTGATGACTATGAATCTACTTGTACTTTTTAAGTGAAATATAACTCTCCACATTAGAAGTGACAAATAACATCATTCTCTTAGCAAGGTGGCCTTAATTCCTCAATCTAGTTATTCTTTCCTCGAGGAGTCGGGTATTTCCTTCGAAGTTCAGATACATGGTGTGTCCACAATTTAATGGGGGAGAAGATAGAAGAATAAGAAAAGAACTGGAGTGTCGCCAGTGTAGGCATATCTCCTTGTGAAGTCGGCCAGTGTAGCTAAGTGTCCACTAAGATCTACAGTTTCTCCGAAGCTGGACCAATGTGGTCAATTTTTTATGGACATATATATAAGTATGTGGACATATATAAGTATACACACACATACTTATACTTATGTATACCTATATTTTCAAACTAGCACATAACTCATTTGGAAAATTATGATCACACTCAACGATAGCTATTGGAACCAATTTCAACAGCATTATGGGGATGTTTGGTAAGTGAGCTTGATTGGGTTGGAGTAGTCTCACGTGGTTGTGAATAGCAGCTTGAAGGGTTGAAGAGGGTTGGAATGATAAATGTGATGTGATGTCACATTGATTATATGTTATATTAACTTTTATTATTTTTATTTTATTATTACTATTATTATTATATGTTCAAATTCAGAAATGTAGGGGGGGTAAACGAGTTACCCCGAGGTAACATGACAACCAAACGAGACCTATTTGTTCTAGAATCCATAAGAATAGGGAAGTAATTGTAATGGATCATTTTTATCTAATTATTCTCTAATCATTAAAATGGAAAGTGTTGATGACATGGGTATTGGAACCAATTATCCTCCTCACCGCACTACTTTCCTCAATTCTCATACTTCTCCCCTTGCATAGTTTCCTCCGTTAACTTGTTATACAACTTTGTGGAGGAGATGATGAAGTATTGTATAAAGTGGTAATTCAGCACAAACTCCTTCTAACTCCAGTTCAGATAATGACCGATGGGATGATTAGATCGTGACGTCTCCTTATTCTTTATAGGGGACTCTCGTTAGTCTACTTAAGGCAAGAGCAGTGAATTCATTCTATTGTGGTGTGTCTTATCCCATGTCTATTTCTTAAGAAGAGACTGAGTCTTTATTAGATATATAACCTTTGATTATATATATACCGGTTGCACTTCACCTGGAGAGATCATTAATCATCATCTTCCCTCTACCCAGAACTCTGTATACTATCGATAATTCTGCCTCTTTTCTCATACATTCTCGTACTAGCGACTTGGATGAAATATGTACAAGCTTTGAACATCATGGTGCACATCTATATAACATGCCTTGGTTGTTAAGTTGTCGAGTGAGTCAATCAAACAAAAGGAGGTAGGTAGCTCATGTATTAGTTGAAGCAAACAGTAAGAGGACTGGTTGGTTAGAAGAGGATGAATCATCATCACACTACCTACATAGGATAGGGAATGGAGTGGAAATTGAGATGGATTGGGCAGGCTTGACCAACGCTCGATCAGTAAAGCATCACATCTAATGATGCAAAAAGCTGGGTCTGAGTCTCAGCTCTTTCTAGAGCCCACAACACGTCCTCATCATATATAACTGAAGGATATGGGGAGATCCTTAAGCGCATCATGGAAGCATGAGGATCACATCGTATGCGATCGGGAGCGACTAGTCGTACTATTAGCTCGAGGCAGCGGAATTTAAAAATTTTAACGATGAAATCACATGATCTAAGAACACTTCTCGGATCATTTCATCTAAACCACAAATAAGTGTTAGTTTTACCTCTTGAAGCATGGTTGTGATCGAGTCTCTAAACGAAGAGACCTCCTGTCTCAAGTCCGATCCAACGGAGGAGATGCTTGCGAATGCGTTGATGAGACGCTTGCTCCTCGCAATCCATGTTGATAATCCAAGCGGTGAATCTCATGTTCTCGTCACATGAGATCCAACGTCTTCTTCATTAGCGAGGTGCATCGAAGGAGATGGAGATCCACGAGCAAATAATCTTGCAGCATAACAATAATGCTGCGACGATGGCGACTCTCTCTAGGGCTTCATGGTAGAAGGCCACAATGTGAGATAGAGAGAGATATGGCATTAAAGAGAGAAGATTGAGACAGTCCTCTTGGAATTATGTGTGCCATATAAAAGGCAAGGCTACCCTTCCTTTTATACTAGTTGGATGTATATGGATCTCAATCCATGTGCCCTCTTAATCCAACGGTTTAGATTAAGAGGTTATTAATCAACAAACATGATTTGTTGCTACAGATTTTCAACAAATTTAATTAATTATATCCCTGATGAATCTGAAATTCAGCCTCTTAATAAGTCATTTTAATGCATTGTAGTTGGCTGAATCGAATGTGTCAAAGTCCACTTAATTCATATATATCAATTAAATCAAGTGGTCAATTTATTTTTTTACTTAGGGAAGGCCCAAGGTCGAACTCAGGGACACGAGCCTCTTACGTATCATTTAGACTCTTATTATTATGATTAAGTGTTGGATTAAAGAATCATAGGTCTAAGAATGCATTAAGACATGACAGTATGCACAAATATAACGATATACACTTTTTGTTTGATTTTTAACATGCAACAAAGATGCAAAGAAATGCAATGTGAATATGCCCTAATTATCAAAATATTTGAGCCATTTAATCAAGAGTCAAATCTGATTCAATTCATGAAGCTGGTCTCATTGATGTAAAAACATAAGGCATGTAAAGCATTATAATAGAGACACTTAGCAATTAAAATAATGCATCAAAATTCGAAGTGCCAAAATAGAGATCTAAGCATGCTATCAAGAAGACAATGAAACGAGCTTCGAAATGAGACCAAAATCAACTGAAACGAAGATACGATGCTCAAGATATTCATAAATGAAGTCAGAGGCATAAATGCAAGAAAAAAATAAAAGATAACTAGCAAACAGGTCCCTGGAGGGACTAAAATGCAAATAAAATAATATCTTGGGACTTCCATGTAATTTACCCACACACACGGGGGTATTTTTGCAATTATTAATACACGAAGGGGGTCGAGTGCAAAATACCCCAGACACACGTGGGAATCACGTGATGTCTGGACTTGTCTGCAATTATTAGAAACTCTCGAGGCCTTGATGCAACTTTCCCTTGCCGGCACGTGACTAGAACGTACAAGCAAGGTTCGATGGAAGAGTAGGCTCGGAGGAGGCTCGAAGGGCGCTGGAACTTTGGCGGTGGCTCAGCTTCGGAAGATGGCTCGGGAGGCTTTGGAGTTCCGAGCCCACAAAGTCGGTGATGAGGCTCAGATCTGCTTCGGTGAAGACACGTGGACGATCACAGACCGCCCGATCATCGAGATCGGAAGGTAGCCGGAGGTTGCGGATAGCGTCGACGTGGTCAAATGTTGGACGTTGGATGAGCCTCGGGGAGGTGCATCCCATGGCAACTGTAGCTTCCTCCTCCTCTACGCTTGGTGGCGAAGACATGTCTCCGGCGAGAGGCTCCAAGCTCCGCCCCCGTCTTTTGAGCTCGGTGAAGGCCTCCAGCTGCTCCTGAGTGGCTGAAGGCCATCGCTGAAGTGTGGCAGAGCAGCTCGAGTTCCTGGACGAGTCCCATGACGTCTGGTCCTCGGAGATGAAGCTCACGAAGATAGCTCCGGTGAGACTCCTGATCGTTGAATATTCGCGCATCTGCAATGTTAGATCTCTAGCCAAAGCGTGCCAAGCATTACGTGTTCGAGATCGAGTGAAATGGAGCCTCTGCAAGTGGAGAAGGCGATCGACCATGTTCATCTTCTCCGGCGAATCGAAGAAGAAGGGGGTCGAGGTGACTGAGGTTATGGAGGAGAGGAGTTCTGATCGGGGGGTGTGCGTGAATGATGGGTGTGTGGAGAAACTCAATCAGTGGTCAATGGAGGATGATGATGAGTGTAGAGACCTAGTTAATTAAGAGAATAGAAGGGGAAAATACAAAGAAGATCGGAGGGGAACTTACCTGAGATAATGGCGGAGCGGTGCCTAGGCTTGAGCTTCTATTGAACCTCGGGCCTTCTCTGAACTCCCCCGGTGATGGGGAGCAGCTCAAGCTGGGCGGAGCCACCGCAGACATGGCCGTGATGGGCCAGGGGTCAACACCGGGGACCTCCGCTGTCTTTGCTCCTTTATTGGCCCTCCCCCTATCACGGGGAGGAGGAGAGGGGCTAGGCGGAGCTCCTCGTAAAGGTGGACGCCGGTGAATGGCGAAGGAGAGGGGGTATTTGAAGAGGGGGATATCAGTTCCAGGTGGTTGACGACGTGGTTAGTACGTGGAATGTGGAGCGAACTGGAGGGTGTGGTGAGGTGATACGTGCCCCACGAGGATGAGGGAAGATGTGGCTATGTCGTACTGTGGTTAGTGAGAGGAGAGGTTGATGGAGATGGCGGAGAAAATGGAAAGGGGGGAGACCATCTGAGAGATGGGCGATGTGGGCGAGTGACGAACGGAGGTAGACGACGAAGTCTCCGTCGTTGGATCTCGCGATCCAACAGTGGAGAGGTGGGTGCTTAAGTACGGCTAGGATTAAATCGATCGAGGGGCATAGGACGCGCCATGTGGCACAAGGAGGAAGCAGCGCTGGAGGACGGATGTGATTCGATCTGGGGTAAGATCAAAGGGTTGAGGGTAGCGCAGGAGTGTGCGGCTAGGACGGAGGCATCTCGGCCATGATCGGGTGGCTATGGATGCGACACGTGGTGAGAGTAGGTGCGGGAGAAGACGGGTGGCGGTGATGAAATCGAAGGTATGATCGAATGGCAAAGAATTGATGCAAGAGGGAACGATTGAGATGGAAGCACCTGAAGGCGATCAGACGATCAAGGATGGAGGTGTGTGGTGTGCAAGAGATCGGGCCGTGTGGCGCAACCAGAGGGCGCCACGTGGCCCAATCAAATTATTCAGAGAATAAAAGTGAAGTAAAACGGAGAAGGAGGTCGATTTTGGAAAAACTCAAAACATGAAAATTATAGATCTTGATGAGATCTACAAGTTTCGTGTTGACCAAAAGCGGAGATGAGGCCTAACAAAGGTAGAAATATTTTTGAGAGTTTTTTTAAAGGTTTAAAAACACTACGAATTTTGTTTTGCAATTTTTTTGTATTTTTAATTTATTCAAGGACTCTGATAATTGCAAGGAATAATCTGGTTATTATTAGCACTTAGTCTAAGCGAGGGGGTTAATATCTACAAATTAAGAGCATGAAATTGGGTTTCATCAATCCCTTTATCAATTTACAAATTAATTCATTTTAATTTTAATTATAATAAGTAGATAATACGAGAGGAAACCACCACCCTAAAAAGATGGTGGTTGTCCCCCCCCCCCCCCTTTGACTTTGGTCAAGGTGGACGGGCACCTTGTTAGTGGTTTGCCTTCCTTGATACATATTTATTATATAGTATAAAATGCAACAACTATTATTGCATTTATCATCACAAAAATAATTCCAAATTAAATTTGTGAAATCATCAATCATGTCATTAATAAATATGAATCATATTCATATATCCATCATAATATGTAAATTAGATTTTCAATTAATTGTTTATTGTTAATTCAATTCACAATAACATATAATTTGTAATTCTATTTATAATTAAATATCTCCCTCATATTATAAAATCGTATTTACAATATCCATGATTATTGTGGATAGTGATATCTACATTAATCATATCCTTGGTAATAAAATCATATTTAATCATCTTGGATCTCTATTCTCATGTGCCCAAATAGCATGAATCACATTCACATTATTCACATATTTGATAATTAAATCACATTTAATTACCCTAGATAACTCTCTTTATAATATGAATTAAATTCATATTATTCATGATAATTAAATCACATTTAATTATCAATTTTCTCAATGCTCAAATACATGTGTCGACAATGAAATTATCCATGAACTCTTTCAAGGATAATGCGCTTTCTCCGTGAATACTTGGAGATAAGGACAAGGTGATTGTATTGTTCCTTGTATAGTGACTTGGATATTGAGATCACATCTCAAATCCAAATCTTGCGGATCTCTCATAGATGCTTGATTAAATCAAGACCGCAAATCTAATCTGCTCATTGCATCTGAATCACATTCAAATCAATGTCCAATATTTGGATCAAGATTAGATCACTTCTCTATTGAGAGGAGTCACTAAACTCCATACCTTTTTCATCACTCCCTTTGAATGGAAGCGTCATGGTTATACAATCGTTCATGATCACATCACCCTCAGGTATTCCTAATACATGTACATCTTGCAAACTGGAAGACCTAGATTAAACCCAAAGTATTAGATCAATTTTACACTATCTACTTCAGGGTTTTATCATTTAATTTCTCATTTGATCATTAGGAGTCGGTATCGATCATATATTTTCCAAATGAATATATCATACCTAGGTATCGATCATATACTTTCCATAAGCATTTATCAAACCTACAAATTCAGTCAAGCTTCCAAAGCGAGATGATTGTGCATGAAATTTGATTCTTACCAATATCTCAGGAGTGAGTTCACGTCTCCCAAAGTTCACTAAATGAACCTATATGATCCCTTTGAGAGACCGTATTACTCATATGCCCTTGCATGGACAACAGCGCGTCGGTGTATAGACCTTAGTTAGATCGTCAACATATTGGTCTGCCAAATGTACAGACACATGCATATAGTGACACATCTGTCTCTGGTCAGAGGATGCATGCCTATATCATCACAGCATGCGACATAGGTCTTTGGTTATCTCGATCTCGTTAAGTCAACTCTTTGACCTAACTTATCTAACACCTTCGAATCTCTATTCCTATGCAGAGGACTTGCATCAAGAGGTCTGTTAGATATCAGCCTTTAGAGAAAGGATTGTCATCTCCTTCTCAAGCTGGAGATCGTCTCTTAATAATCATTTGATGGTGCTTGATGAGTCCTCGATCTAACTCTTTAGATATTCATAGAAGCACCAGCCTCTATGATTCAACAATTGAATCAACAGATGTATGATCATTAAGATGGCCATGGTACATAACCTTAATTGTACTAAGGGACCTATTATGGAAATTAGTTATTCTTCATTTCAGATCAGGGAACGATATTTGAAATAACATTTATTGTAAAATGGCTCGTTGTGGGCTCGCATTTCCAACAATAACTTCATCGAATATCCATATATCTTCTTCTTCAGATGCTTCGAACCCTGACTTCTGATAACCTAGCTCTTAGATCTTTGTCGCCTACTGATGAATCTGCGATTCGACATCTTTATTCATTTATTTTAGCTTAAAATCCCTTAAAAAACACATGCATATAACATTAACTCCATATTCTTACTAACTTGCATCTGTGTAAATATCATACACTTCTTACTAATTTTAACCTAAATAAATAAATAAATAAAGGAAAAATAAAGAAAATAAAATAAAAAAAGAGAAAATAAAGAAAAGAGAAAATAAAGAAAAGAAAATAAAAAAGGAAGACTGTATACAGGCTGACCCAAACCCCGAGAGAAGGTCAAGACTTGATCTGATCGACCAGGAATAAAGTAAGGGGAGATAGGGTCCTTCAGCAGAAAATCCAAAAAATGTGTGTGTCTCGTTGTAGATACTTATCACTTATTTTGTGTATATCTGTATAAAAATGACACTAATTTATTTGAGCCTTAATTGAAATCAAATCAAATAACTTTTAAAACCAAAGTTGTAAATAAAAATGTGTCCTAATTAATAAAAATAATTGCATAACTAAATCATGTAGAGAATAAAAGTAGCCACACTTGGAAAAAGCCACTAAGCACTACTTGAAAGACCAATTCCGGCTCCATATGAGATCAAATTGAATCAATCTCACTTTCATTGGATTCGAAATTAAATTATCTTTAAAATGGCTAGTATATATTTGTAAATTAATCTTACTAATTATTTAAACTGGAAATAAAAATAAAAAAATAAAATAATTTTTTTTAAAAAAAGGCTAATTTCCTCATTTTCCCTTGTATATAATGTCATATATGTATATACTATATGTATATAGTTGCTATTTTTAATTAATCGCCATAAAAAATAAAAAAATAACAGTTTTTAATATAAATAAATAAGTGATGAAAATTCAAAAAAAATTAGATAGTTTTGTAAATATATTTATCTCTTTTATTTTATCTCATTTCATCTCTCTTATCTCTTCCACCAAAAAATTCAAAAATTCATTTCAATTTTCATCTCTTTTATCTCTTCCACCAAAAAAATCAAAAATTCAAATTTCATCTATTTTCTATTTATATGGCTCCTTCTCCTTCATTCCAACTTGATCAATCTTTAGAGAGAGGAGCCTGATCTCCGAGAGAACAATTTCGTCGAGAAAGTTTCCTAGTCTCCAAGCCGTCCGATGACAGCGAGTCGGCCTTGTCGAGGCGATCACGGTCCTTTTCCGCTCCTAAGGTGAGATCCACATTTTTCTTATGTTTATCTAGGTTAATCGTAGTTTATTACTCGCATTTTTATCTCGTTGTCATTTTTTGTTTATCTAGATCTTAAAATCTACCACGATTTATTCCGCCACCAACTCGATTTTTCATCTCACTTTCTCAATCTCTACGCGTTTTATTTCTATTGTACACGATCTCTCAACTCCGTCCGCGTACGGTGGCCGGAGATCGGATTCAAATCCCTCATCTCCGTCGAATCTCCTTCATTTTTTCGATTTGTAAATAAATAATAAAAACATTTGTTTCTTTTTATTTTCTAACGTTTGTTTTGCATGATCATATAAAAATAAAAAATAAAAAAAGAACTTCTTTATCCCTTTCTTTTCTTATTTTTTGGATTTACATAAAAGTAAAAAAAGGTTTTTATTATTATTCATTGTTTACATTACAAACAAAAAAAATAAAAAAACGCAACAGGTCAGGCGGATCATCCCCCCCTCTGCGGATCATCACCGCCTCCCAGCCGTTCAGGCACCGCCTGCAAGGCGACCTCCTCTCCACAGCCGCACGATCGCCCCTCCACAGCTGCGCGAAGCCACGCTCGGTGGTGTGCCGCCCAGCCTGCAACCCACTCCAGGCACCCCCGCGCCGCCCGCTGCGACCTCCGCTCTTCGTCGGGCCGACCTCCTCCATCCAGCAGACCTACACTGCCCCGCCGTCAACCGTCGTGGCCCTGCGCACAGCAGCGACCGGCAGCCGCCCTCTAGGTGCATGCGCCACCTGCCGCAACCTCTGCTCTAGCCCGCCAAGCGCCTGAGCCCACTGCGCCCCACGCGAGTCCGCGACGCACACGTGCCCAACCGTCAACCTGCGTGAGCGCGCGGCACCCCTCTTGCCCCTGGTGATTAAACGAAGAACCCATCTAGGGTTGGGGGCTTTTGATTAAAAAAAGGGACAATTGCATCTTCAGCTCTTGAAAGTTTCAGAAATTACGAAAGAATCCCTGCCAGATCAATTTAATTTGAGAAAAGTACAGTTGTGCCCCAAAGCTTCACGAAAATTACAAACGAGTCCCTGCTAGAGCTTCAAGCACACGACATGCACATGATATAGTGGTAAATTGTGCATTCTTTCCTCTGTTGGATTTCTATATTTATTTTTAGTGCAAAACTTTTTGAAATTACATTTTAGTCCCGGAACTGCAAAATAATAATTTGCATGCTCTCTTTGAATGAAATAAGGGTTATTTGTGATCCAAAAATTTTGCAAAAATTATGCTATGCTCCTGATGTGATTATTTTCTTAGCATAAATTTTTCATTGCATTTTGATTTCATTTATTATTATTAAAAAATCAAAAACATGTCATTTTTCCCTGTTTGAAATTGAAAATTTTCTAAAATTCAAATATTATTCCAAAAATTCCAAAAAAATAGAGTAGTTTGTATTTCATTGTATTTTAATTTCTGACTAATTTTCACGCATAAATTATATAAAAACCTGATAAAATTTAAAAACATCAAACATTTAATAAAAATCACATAAAATTCTATAAAAATCCAAAAATTGTGATTTCAGTTTCTGTTTGTAGATAATTACTTCTAGTTTGTCTTCAAAATAATTGTCAGGAGTTTTGCATACTTAAATTATTTTAAGTTGCAAATTACTCCAGACTATGCACATTTTCACATTTTTTCACTGTTTGATTTTTAGAAAATTACATAAAAATCTGAAAATTCCACAAAAATTCTCAAAAATATTTCAAAACTTTTAAAACCTGAAAATAGTTTCTTTGCATTTTTCTGAGTATTTTTGATTAATTGAAAAAATTACAAAAAGAGTTGGTGTGCATATTTTTGATTTTGTGAATATTACTTCGTGTTATTTTTGAAAAAAAGTGCAAAAAAAAATAAAATCACTAAAAATTTGAAAATCAAAAAATATAAAAAAATTAGAAATAAACAAATTAGAAAAAAAATTAAAAAGATAAAAAAATCACAAAAACCAAGGATAGTTGTCCTTTGAGAGTCTTGTTTTCTCTTAATTGATTTTCGATTAATTGAATAACCCTCGGGATTTGTAGCCTACCTGAGTTCGACCATGTCCGCTATACAGGTCAATAAGTAGCAAAAAACAAAAAAAAATATTTTTTATTTGTCACGGGATTTTGGGGATAACAACAACGACATAACGACGACAACCTGTTTACCATTTATAATTTTCGACCTCCACAAAAATTCTTGTGTCAACAAAATGGCACCGTTGCCGAGGAGGCACGGTGAGGGTAGTTGGATTTTTCTTTTGACTTGCTATTCTTGGTTGTAAATATCTGTTTACATTTTTTCCATTCACTTCATTGTTTATATCCACTGCATTCATTTCATTTTTCTCTCTCATATTTGATAATTGTATTTCTTACACATTCTCTTTTTTTTCTTGCGAGGGCCCGCAGAGAGAAGGAGGCGATCCTAGGAGAGCCGAAGCACCCAAGTGACGTGGAGGCGGCTTGATTCTTCACCAAGCCGCAGGATAGCGTGAGAAGAGGAGAAAGAATTGAAAGAGAGAGAGAGAGAGGGTTTTTCTTTTCCATTTGAACTCTGTAGAAGGATATTCATTTGTTGCGAGATATGTTTCGCCAAGTGCCGGTGCACTTGGGGGACCTCACCGATTTTGTTTTCATCGCCTTTATTTTTCTTTGTTTCCCGTGGATTTTGTGAGCTACCTCTTGATTGCTTTAATTAATTTTCTTGAGCCAGGTAATTAATTAGGTACAAACACCCTAAACAAGAAATTTCTGTTCCTGTAGAGTAGAGCGTAATTTGGACTTAGTTAAATTAACTTGTTCTTGCTCGTTAATAGAAGCTATCATCTAGGGCAATTCACTTGCATTTGCATATAGGATAGTTTATTTGAATTTTGTGCGGATCACTTGCATGTAGAGTGCTGGCGACAAGGTACGCATCTCTAACCCCTGCATGCATCATTGTTTTTAATCACGCATTGGCATTTCCGATCTCCTTCCTTATTTTCACTCACATAATTTAAAAAGGAAATTGGACACTCGGTAGGCGATTCTTTGAAAATATTTTAAACCAAGTTATAACTGCTAAAATCGGGACTGCTAAAGAAAACTCGACCCTAAAAAATACAAGGAAAAATTATTGTTTTGGGGAGAGTAACTCCCTCATTGTTTGGTTTGCTTGAGCGAGAGAGCGACCTGCACTCTAGTATAGAGCCACGCCCAAACTCTTCTCAGACTACTATCTTGGGTTAGTCGTTCTCCAGTGAGGATCTCTCCGGTAGCCGGTAAAGCGGCCCGTGACGTCCTTAACAGATTGAATTGATCGGGTAGCTGGTAAACGGTCCGCAATTCATACTGGCTGGGAAAGATTTAACTTTGGGATTGGGCCAGTCTCCTGAGAGAATTGGGTTCCTAACAGCTCGCTTTAACCGCTCTGATAGATTGTATTGTCACCAAACTCTAAAATTGACAAGATAATTGACCGAAACTTCACGGTCTTCACATCGAGTTGAATTGGTGAAACAGGGGTTTGTATTGTGTTTGATTGCATGTGTGCTTGCTAGATCCTTATGTGCATTTGCGCCTTTTTCTCCTTATCTTTTGACTTGACCCTCGTGCTCTCCTGATCCCGTCTTTTGTTTCGAAGATGGCCGACTAGAGTTATTTTAATCTGATCTTCGCGGACTTCTCGCAATCTCTCCAGACGATCCACCTTCCCTTTTCTAGGAGGACTTTCCTCCTGATTTTTGTGCATATCCGCCTAACCCATTATTTCAGGAAACGGAGGACTTTGATTTTCACCCACCCTTATTCAACCCACCCGATCCTGGGATTTTGGAGTCACCTTTCATGATTTTCATACTTGAGACACTGAACCAGATGGTGGAGCATATGAATTTGAGGATTAGCAATCTATTTAACATAAATACGAGCCAGAACGCTGCTGCACTATTTGAGGATATGGATTCACTTGACCCTGAGGAGTCCATTATACAGACTGCTCTTGGAAATCCTTGTGTAAATGCTGATTCCGACTCCTCCCTTGTATGGATGAGGTCCAAAAATTCAAAAAAATATGGACTGAATCCAAAGTGGTGGCCACGCTTTATGAAATCATTAAAGCCCCACTTCAACATGCCATGACAGATTTATCTACTCCTCAACACAAGAAGAGAAAGCGAAGGAGAAGATCTGAGCGTCACATCTTGACCATGGACACTGCCTACGCCATCTCTCACCATCCGTATTTTAAGAAAGGGAACACCGCCACACCTCTTGTGAGTTGCTCCATATCTGACTATTCTTGTGATAAAGCTCTCCTTGACGATGATTCATCAATCAATATAATACCCTTCTCTATGGTACAATCTCTTCATCTTAAGCCTCTCAAAAAAACCAGGATGATAGTTCAATTTGTTGATGGATCTATCAAGAGGTCGAATGGTAATCTAGAAAACGCTGTCATTCTTATTCAGGGCATGAATTTTACTTCGGATTTTGTTATAATGCCCATGGAAACCTCCGCCCCTGTGGAGCACCCTCCAATCATCCTGGGATGGCCTTTCCTCGCCTCTGCGGGAGCTGTTATTAATTATGGGTCAGGAGAAATTCGCTTCCGTTCTGATGTAAGGAGCGATGTGTTAATCACTACACCCACTACTGACCAGAGACCTGCATCCCATGAGAGCCTGCCCGTGTTAGCCAACCCTAAGGAATATGACCTCGATGATAATACCAGAGATTCTTGTTATATGGATGATAATGAAACCCAGGAATTCCTCTTTAAGGTGGAAGACTCGGAAAGCATAGACCTTGGAGTTCCCCCTTCTGGTATGTGTCAATGCATTGATGACATCCGCATAATTTACACGATAGACACCCTAGAGCGGAAGGCAGATTCTGAGACTAGACACATAATTCAACTACTTCCACTGATGAGTCCGTTCCTATTCACCCTGATTCAAATGAAACCGATCAGGCCAAATTTGATTTGATTGCTTTTATAAAGGAATTTGGGCCTTTTGATAAAGATGATGATCTGGTAGAGGCTCGCCAGGCTGAAATTGATCCTATTCTGATAATGATTTCGAGCCATTTTACTTTGATGTTTGCGAGACTTCCCAGGCCGGACATAACCATACTACTTCCAATAACCGGTTTAGGCCTGCACAATCTGAAACCGCTGAGGATACATTCTTGGTCGATCCTACTCAGTTTATGTCGAATGATGATCCCAATATCGACCTACACCTTGTCAAATCCATACCTCAGCGGTCCCGCAAGAAGGTTCGCTTTCGACCTTCTTGACCTTTGCACATCCACTCCTCTTGTATATCCTTTCGTTTCACTCTTTTTTCTCCCATTTTATCATTTACCTCTTTTTCCGAGTGTGTATATATGCTATACTTAGGATGTGATTTATCCTAAGTATAGGGGGTGAATGATTTGTGTTGTTCATATTCGTCATGTTCATCACTCTTGTTGTTGCCTATACTTAGGGATACTCTACCCTAAGTATAGGGGGGTGATGTTGTTCATATCGTGTCTTTTTATTTTTGAGTCTGTACATTCTCTTCATCGGTTTTCCCCTTTTGTACACTCTACTATACTTAGGATTACTTGATCCTAAGTATAGGGGGATAACCAACTTCTCTTATTTTTATCTTTTTCTTTGAGTCATTGTAGCATAGGAGTCTTTTCACTTTTCTATACTTAGCAGGAGTTATGTCTTTCTTTTTCGCTCTCTGATCACTATGAGAACATAGTTCGAGCTAAGTATAGGGGGTGTCGTATATATTGTATATATACTTTAGACATAACACATACTTTTAAATACGTTTATTTGGGGGGTTATGTGTAATTTTGTAAAATCCATGTGTGTAGAAAAACAAAAAAACAAACCAAAAACAAAAAAATCAAAAAAAACAAAACAAAAACAAAAAAAACAAACAAACAAAACAAAAAAATCTTATATATACTTTTATATATTTTACTAACCCTTTTTCCTAAAAAAACAAAAGAAACAAAGCCAAAAATCTATAAAAATTGGCATAATTAAAAAAAACCTTTCTTTTACATCTACATTTTCCTCCAAAAATCCATAAAAAGTTCAAAATTAGAAAATTGTTTTAAAAAATGTCCTTTTCACATGTGCATCATTCCTTTTCAAAAAAAACTCTATGCATTGTTCATATTTTGCATTTGCATGTGCATTTTTCAGGACAGTATTGACATTTAAACTATGTCTGGAATAAAATTGAAGAATGGAGCTTAGTTGGACCTTAATCCACCTAATTCTCAGAGGAACTTCACCGAGAAATAGGATTTTAGAAGCTTCAGGTCTTTGACTTAATTCTTTGAGTTCCACATGACAATGTGCAGCATTTGACTCTTAGTGTCTAACCTGGTCTCTTCATTCTGGGTATAACTCTGGAATAGGGAATCAATTTGTACTCTCGCACTATGCACTTAGCTCAACTCAGACGGGATGTTGGAAGACTGTGTGAGTTTCTTTTCTGGTAGCGTGGAAAACTAAAGACATGAGTACGGGTTGAAATAAAGCTTCGGAAAAGGGATGGACAGTTGGGCATAATTTTTTCTAAGACCCCGAAAAAATGTACTGAAACAAAAAGATTCTATATCCGTAGGGGCACAACAAGATCCAAGCAGAACCACCAAAAATCCAAATACAAAAAAACTACTACCAAATAAATATCTGACCACAAAGGTCAAAGCTTCAAGAAAACCTGCAGATCTTGGTGGAGACTCGGCTACACTGGCCAGCTTCACAAGGAGAGGTGACTACACTGGCCACCCTCCAGTTCTTTTCTCTGTCTTCTATCTTCTCCCCCAATTCGATTGTGAACACAATGCGACAGACCTTAGAAGGAAATACCTGACTCCCTGAGGATGAGTTATTGGAGAGGAGATTTGCATGGTAGTCCGGCATTCTGGATGGGAAGAGCTAAAACCTTTCACACACATGAGTCGATTATTCAATGTTCAGAGGGTGTGCTTTGGGAAGAGGATTGATCTAAAATGACTTCTGAGCCGAAACTGTGACAATGATGTGTAGAACGTGAAGGCTATCGTTTTTAAAATTTTAAATCTCACAAAAGTTCCGACACATTAATAATCCAAAGGTCCGACAGAGCTCCAAACTACAATTTTATGGAGATAAGTTTAATACTCAATGTTGTCCTACTTTCTTTATTTTCCCTTTCTTTTTTTTCACTTATTCTTTCAAATAAGTGTTTGCTAAGGGACTAGCAAGGGTAAAGCATAGGGGGATGATGAATCTGCGATTCGTCATCTTTATTCATTTATTTTAGCTTAAAATCCCTTAAAAAATACCTGCATATAACATTAACTTTATATTCTTACTAACTTGCATCTGTGTAAATATTGTACACTTCTTACTAATTTTAATCTAAAATAAATAAATAAAGAAAGAATGGAAAAAATAAAGAAAAGAAAATAAAAAAGGAAAAATAAAGAAAATAAAATAAAAAAAGGAAGACTGTATACAGGTTGACCCAAACCCTGAGAGAAGGTCAAGACTTGACCTGATCGACCAGAAATAAAGTAGGGGAAGATAAGGTCCTTAAGCAGACAATCCAAAAAAATGTGTGTGTCTCGTTGTAAATACTTCTCACTTATTTTGTGTATATCTGTATAAAAATGACACTAATTTATTTGTGCCTTAATTGAACTCAAATCAAATAACTTTCAAACCAAAGTTGTAAATAAAAATATATCCTAATTAATAAAAAATAATTGCACAATTAAATCATGTACAGAATAAAAGTAGCCACACTTGGAAAAAGCCACTAAGCACTAATTGAAAGACCAATTCCAGCTCCGTATGAGCTCAAATTGGATCAATCTCACTTCCATTGGATTCGAAATTAAATTATCTTTAAAATAGCTGTATTTTCATAATTTTTGCAGTTACGGTTAAAAAGTCGGTTTTCTGGGGTGGTTTGTGAAATTTTCCCATGTTTTTTGTGCATATTGTATTTGTATATATTTGTAAATTAGTCTTACTAATTATTCAAAATGAAAATAAAAAATAAAAATAATTTTTTTAAAACAAAAAGGCTAATTTCGTCATTTACCCTTGTATATAATGTCATATATGTATATAGTATATGTATATAGTTGCCATTTTTAATTAATCGCCATAAAAAATAAAGAATAACATTTTTAATCCAAATAAATAAGTGACGAAAATTCAAAAAAAAGATAGTTTTGTAAATATGTTTATCTCTTTTATTTTATCTCATTTTATCTCTCTTATCTCTTCCACCAAAAAATAAAAAATTTATTTCAATTTTCATATCTTTTATCTCTTCCAGCAAAAAAATAAAAATTCAAATTTCATCTCTTTTCTATTTATATGGATCCTTCTCCCTCATTCTAACTTGATCAATCTTTAGAGAGAGGTGCCCGATCTCCGAGAGAACAATTTCGTCGAGAAAGTTGCCTAGTCTCCAAGCCGTCCGGTGAAAGCGAGTCGGCCTTGTCGAGGCGATCACGGTCCGTTTCTGCTCCTAAGGTGAGATCCACATTTTTCTTATGTTTATCTAGGTTAATCGTAGTTTATTCCTCACATTTTTATCTCGTTGTCATTTTTTGTTTATCTATATCTTAAACTCAGCCACGATTTATTCCGCCACCAACTCGATTTTTCATCTCACTTTCTCGATCTCTACGCGTTCTATTTCTATCGTCCGCGATCTCTCAACTCCGGCTGCGTACGGTGGCCAGAGATCGGATTCGAATCCCTCATCTCCGTCGAAACTCCTTCATTTTTTCGATTTGTATATAAATAAAAAAAGCATTTGTTTCTTTTTGTTCTCTAACATTTGTTTTGGAGGATCATATAAAAATAAAAAAATAAAAAAAAAAGAATTTCTTTATCCCTTTCTTTTCTTATTTTTCGTATTTACAAAAGAAATAAAAAAGTTTTTTATTATTATTCACTATTTACATTACAAAAAAATACAAAAAAAATAAAAAAAAACGCAATAGGTCGGGCGGGTCATGACCCCCGCCGCCCGTGGATCATCACCGCCTCCCAGCCGTTCAGGCGCCACCCGCGCAGCGACCTCCTCTCCACAGCCGCACGGCCGCCCATCCGTAGTCGTGTGACGCTATGCTCGGTGGTGCGTCGCCCAGCCCGCAACCCGCTCCAGGCGTCCTTGCGCCGCCCGCCGCGACCTCCGCTCTTCGTCGGGCCGACCTCCTCCATCCAGCAGACCTGCACCGCCCCGCCATCAACCATCGTGGCCCCACGCGCAGCTGACCTCCAGGTGCCAGCGCCGCCCTCCGCGGCCTCTGCTCCAGCCTGCCAAGCACCTGAACCCACCGTGCCCCCGCGAGAGTCCGCGCCGCACACGTGCCCCACTGCTGACTCGCGTGAGCGTGCGACGCCCCTCTTGCCCCTGGTGATTAAACGAAGAACCCATCTAGGGTTGGGGGATTTTGATTAAAAAAAGAACAATTGCATCTTCAGCTCTTGAAAGTTTCAGAAATTACGAAATAGTCCCTGCCAGATCAATTTAATTTGAGAAAAGTACAGTTATGCCCCAGAGCTTCACGAAAATTGCAAACGAGTCCCTACCAGAGCCTCAAGCACATGACATGCACATGATATAGTGGTAAATTGCGCATTCTTCCCTCTGTTGGATTTCTATATTTATTTTTAGTGCAAACTTATTGAAATTACATTATAGTCCCCAAACTGCAGAACAATAATTTGATTGCTCTCTTTGAATGATATAAGGGTTATTTGTCATCCAAAAATTTTGCAGAAATTATGCTATGCTCCTTATGTGATTATTTTCTTAGCATAAATTTTTCATTGCATTTTGATTTTATTTATTAATATTAAAAATAAAAAATGTCATTTTTTCTTGTTTTAAATTCAAAATTTCATAAAAATTCAAATATTGTTCCAAAAATTCCAAAAAAAATTAAAGTAGTTGTATTTCATTGTATTTTAATTTCTGACAAATTTTCACGCATTAATTATTTATAAAACCCAAAAAATGTAAAATATCAAAAATCTTATAAAAATCACAGAAAATTCTACAAAAATCTAAAAATTATGATTTCAGTTTCTATTTATAGATAATTGCTTCTAGTTTTCTTTAAAATAATTGTCATGAGTTTTGGGTACTTAAAATATTTTTAAGTTGTAAATTACTCCAGGATGTGCACATTTTCACATTTTTTCACTGTTTGATTTTTAGAAAAATACAATAACATCTGAAAATTCCACAAAAATTCTCAAAAATATTCAAAACTTTTAAAATCCAAAAATACTTTCTTTGTATTTTTTTGTGTATTTTTTATTAATTGAAAAAATTACAAAAAGAGTTGGTGTACGTATTTTTGATTTTGTGAATATTACTTCATGTTATTTTTTGAAAAAAAAACTGCAAAAAAATCAAAATAACTAAAAAAATTTGAAAATCAGGAAATATAAAAAAATAGAAATAAAAAAATTAAAAAAATTAAAAAGATAAAAAAATCACAAAAACCAAGGATAGTTGTCCTTTGAGAGTCTTGTTTTCCCTTAATTGATTTTCGATTAATTGAATAACCCTCGGGATTTGTAGCCTCCCTGATTTCGACCATGTCCGCTATACAGGTTAATAAGTAGCAAAAATAAAAAAAATTGTTTGTTTGTCACGGTATTTTGGGGACAGCAACGACTTTTTACCATCAATAATTTATTCCATCCCCTCAACTTTTTGTGCAGAACACCTACCTTGTATTTTAGTTGAGTCTGGACTATCGGCTCAGATTGCATCTATCAATTCTAGTCTTCAGTTCAACTACTCGCGAGACGATCCATCCCATCATCTGGAATTGCTTAATTCACTATCAAATTCTGGTCTGGTTAAGCAAAAGGAAATCCTAGTGTAAGGTTTATAGTCTGGATGAGGAAGAAAGAAGTCAAAGGACAGTCGGAACCGATACGATAGAAGGA
The DNA here is from genome assembly GCA_037367405.1 of Ottelia alismoides. Lineage (NCBI taxonomy): Eukaryota > Viridiplantae > Streptophyta > Magnoliopsida > Alismatales > Hydrocharitaceae > Ottelia > Ottelia alismoides. Next base: position 579,467 of record JAZKJV010010372.1, on the reverse strand, counting down.
GCTAGCCCTGCATCAATAAAAAAAGAAGAATCACCGGTCGAATACTAGACATGCGAGTGAGCTCTTTAAAAGCATGACAAACTTGCATGTAATGAGCTTGCCTCTGTATTTTGACTTCAAGCCGCATGCGTTGGGGATTCATTGAATTCAGTCTTCCACTCCGCGCATAAGGAAGTAGAGTAGATAGAATTCCCCACCGAATTATACTATTATAGGTGTTGAATTCTTGTCAAAGCTCTATGAAGGACTAGCTACCACTCTTATTAAATATATAGAAGAATAATGCATTTTTCTATTACCAGCTTGTATTCTTCGAAGCTAAGACGGACGAAGTAGGGATTTCGAAGAGCTCTCTCATTTATCGCTAGTTTTGTCTTGCCTCTTATAAGTTGCGAAGGGTGCGAGCCCTGGATATATAGTAGCAAGAGAGTTGAAGAAGCGGACTCGCATAGGTACGGAATGAAAAATGATAGGGAGGGGATGGATCTATGAATAGGGGACCAGTTGACCCCATAGGTTTAATGAAATTCCCAAAACAAGATCTGATTTCAAATAGCCCTTCCACTCTGAGGCTTCCAGCTATGTAACTCTTCCACTATGAAGCTTCCAGCTACTACACTCGCATGGGTTTTGGTGATTGGTTGATGATTTGTCTAAATATTACCTTCTGCATAACACACTATTAAGTGTTAAGACACTAGGGATAAGAAATAAAACAATTTTGTTGTTCATATATTTCCACTCAACGATAGCTATAGGAACCAATTTCAACAACATTATGGGGATGTTTGGTAAGTGAGCTTGATTTGGTTGGAGTAACCTCCAGTGGTTGTGAATAGTAGCTTCAAGGGTTGAAGAGGGTTGGAATGATAAATGTGATGTGGTGTCACATTGATTACGTGTTATATTAACTTTTATTATTATTTTTATTATTATTACTATTATTATTGCATGTTCAAACTCAGAAATGCAGGGGGTAAACGAGTTACCCCAAGGTAACATGACAACCAAACGAACCCAGTTGATTTTAGAATCCATATGAATAAGGAAGTAGTTGTAATAGATCATTTTTATCTAATTATTCTCTAATCATTAACATGGAAAGTGTTGATGACACAGGTATTGCAACCAATTATCCTCCTCACCGCACTGCTTTCCTCCATTAACTTGTTATACAACTTTGCGGAGGAGATGATGAAATTGTAGTATAAAGTGGTGATTCAGCACGAACTCACTATTAATTATATGACCATATGTCGTTGTATAAAGTGATGAAATTGTGTTTTAACAGATAAGTCTTAAAACACACTATTAATTATATGACCATGTATCGTCGGTTCCAATAGCAATGGCACAGGAGGAATTGCCGTGCGATGGAAGGAGAGAGATCAAGAATAGGATTCTTATTTCATGACATATTCTTGAACCGAACATGCCCTAAGGTGTATAAATTCTGGTGATTATAAATACGTTGCTAATAAATATATTCAATTTATAAAAGTCATATTTTCAGTAATGACAAAGAGGGCTTAAATAGCATCATCGTATATGTAAGTATATTTGACATTTTTATATTTCTTACATCACTTTCTTATCTTTTTACGTTATAACAAAATTGGCTTATAATAACGAACAATTTTAATATTCCTTTTGATATCCTCCAATGTAAAAATATACATCTAATATTCTTCATTGCAAAATTATCATTTATTCTGGTAGTATGCAATGAATGTCATATTCATCGCTAAAGATTTTGTTAAAAAAATCGTAGATGTTTTTGTTGGGATTTGAAAATCCCATTGATATGGATATTAACAATTGCCATTAGTGCACCTTGATTGCCGATTAATTAGAGAATAAAATCTCTTTATGATGGACAAAAAAGGAAGGTGAATTGGCAATCATTTTGGTTGTATAGCAAAATATAATAAGGCCAAGGGTCCCCAAACGACACATGTTCTCTTCTCTATTGTTTTCCATCGACAAGAGAGAGCTTGAGAGGCATATGTTCGTGAGGAAGATCCGGGGTTGCTTTGTGGGTTGATCGACGGCTATATCAAACATCAAAGCAATGGCATCAGGTACTCTGTTACCCTTGAATTCGGATCGATTTCTCGTTTAACAAGTGGTATCAGAGCTATCTCGATTCCGATTTATAGGGTTTTACGTGTATATTTTATTATACATATTAGTACCTTTTCCGTGTTTTGAAATATCGTTGTCTTGAAAATGTCATCTCATTGCCATGTCTTTTCATCCATTTATTAATGCCTTTGTTGCTTTAGATATTTAAAAAAATAATCAAAGGGGAAGAGATCTTCGTGTGCACCAAAGTTGTTGTATGTTCATAATAAAATATAAACTTTGTAATAATTGTGACTATGGCCGAATCTTGATATTTTGGCAAATCCATCTTCTGGTTACATAGTTTGTTAGTCAGAGACTCATGGTATTTATGTGGATCGATTTATTCCTATAAACGTAACAAATAATTATTTTTGTTAATCGTTTGTATTCTAAATAAATAATGAGTTTCCATGATTAAACTTCTAGATCTATTCCACGGTGGTTCCAATTTTTTTTGGGTAAGCCAAGATTATATTTGTGGAAATTATTAAAATAGAGTGCTTTGATAAAAATATGAAGGTATTATTTTTCCATTATGTATGGTTGATTTTCATTTGCGAAATTGATTATTTTATAATAGCATCTTTAGGCACATTAGAGTTTTTTTTTGTTCTGTGGATGGTATGTCATTATAGCCAACGTGATTTTTTCCACTACGTTGACAATTTCAATTCCCACTTCAATTCTTCCTGATTTGCATAATGTTGTTTTTTTTGGGTATTGCTTTACGAAATTGGTCAATGCCCTTTTTTGTCAACTTTTATGTCAATAGATATCATGACATTGATTACAGAATTAATTAGTCTGTGATTGATAAAGATATTTTTTTAAAAAAAGGGCAATCCTTGTGAATCAGTGCACAGGAACCTTTCACACTTCATCTATTTTTTTTCTTGGCAACTCGGGCAATTGTTTACATTATATTTTTTTATTGCTGGGATGATTGGTTGCATACAAATTTTCATAAATTCTGAATTTTTTTGATATTGCATTTTATTGATTTCTTTTCTAAGTCATTCCATATGGGATTTTCTACCATTATACTTATGATTTCGTATCAGCCATAAGACTTAATTACAATATTCCTAATGATACAATTGAAGCGAATAAGCCACCAAAGTGACCTCTATCGCTAAAATTGCATTATTTCATATATTTGGATGGATTTTGTATGCCTTATAAATATTATCCATCCCAAAAGAGGGACAATATTTATTTAAGTGTATCACATACCTGTGATGATAATTGAGCAATGATTATAAAGTTCCATGTGAGTAATGAGATACATCCAAAGACAGTCTCATTACTTGACAAGATTTATCATTGACGATTGATCATCACATCAAGAGTATCACTTACAACTAACATTATTGTCCAAAGACTTAATAGTTAGTGATGTGCTTGGTATCTTGTTTTTCTTATGGCTGTACTTGCAAATTCACGTTTATGAAACATACATTAATTCTGTTTTCTTTTGATCTTTATTTTATAGCTTCTGCTTCCGCATCTACTATCTCTGCCACTTTGAATTCCATTCCCGTGCTTCAGGGCATAAATTTCAAGGCATGGAAAGAGAGCATTATGATACTTGTTGGCTGCATGGATCTAGACCTTGCACTTCGGATGGAGACTCCCGCTCCTCTTACGGAAAATAGTTCTTCTGATGAAAAGAAGAACTATGAGAGGTGGGAGTGCTTTAATTGCATGTGTCTCATGATCATAAAGCACGGCATTCCGAAAATCCTTAGAGGGATTGCTGAAGAAAAAATAACTACGGCTAAAGAATACTTTGCTAAAATTGAAGAGCATTTTGCGAAAAACGATAAGGCAGAAACAAGCACTTATTTACAGTGCTTGATTTCCATGAAGTATACCAGCAAGGGAAACATGAGGGAGTACATTCTTGAAATGGCTCATATTGCTTCAAAGTTACAGGAATTAGAACTAACAATATCTGATGATTTGCTAGTTCATTTGGTTTTGTTGTCACTTCCATCACAGTACAGCCAGTTCAGGGTCAGTTATAACTGCCAAAGGGAGAAATGGACTCTTAACGAGCTCACTTCATACTGTGCTCAAGAGGAAGACAGGTTGAAGCATGAAAAGCCAGAAAGTGCTCATTTAGCTATGAATTCTAAGGATAAGGGCAAGAAAAGGAAATAAATGAGTATTTGATAAACACGAAATTCACGAGCGGTCGTATTGACTCACAAGGCGAGTCAACAGCGCTGCGTTGACCACTACAATTGAATCTCGTATCTAATCAACAATTAACTCACACTGTATATATCAAGCAATGACAAGCAATGTGAAGTTAAAATTTATTTTTAACTCTACATAAAAGATGTATAGCAAGCAAGTACGTAGAGAGTTCGAACACAGGGAGCAAACAAGGCAGATGCACAAGTGTGTGTGTGTGTGAGTGAAAGTGAAGTGTTGTCTACACTATACAATGCAAGGATTTTTTGTGGGTTTTTAATTTTTTAATATTTTTTATTTTTAATTTTTAATTTTGTATTTTGATTTTTGATTTTTGATTTTTTCTGATTTTTGTATATTTTATATTTTTTTCTTTTTCAATATTGGAAAATATAAACAAGGTAATAAAAGAGGTGCTACAATATTTATAAAAATGTGCACAAATAGCCAAAAATTCAGAAATAAAATCTTTTTGATATTTTATAATTTTCTACAGTTTTTGTGATTTTTGGGTGTTTTTCAAAATATTTTTGGTATTTTTAAACACTGAAATAAATCAAAATAGGGAATTAGCTACTGGTTGTGAGAAAAATAGGACTTAAAAATATCAAACAACCACAAAATTTTCCCAAAATAATTTTCAATTAAAGATAATAAAATATAAAACCTACAAGAACTGAGTTTGCAATTTTTGGATTTTTCAATAATTTTTAAGATTTTTTTGAAGTTTTTAGGTATTTTCAAATTTTTAAGGTTTTTCTTTTGAAATTTTTAGTGGTTTTTGGACTGACACTAAAATAGGTTGAAATAGACAGTAGGGAATTTTTTAGAATTTTTCGAGGTATTTTAATATTTTTTTGGTATTTTCTAACTAGACAATAGATAAAAAGTATGTTTTTGATTTTTAATAAATATGAAAGTGCAATAAAATCAAAAACTAAATATATGGCGTCAAAGAACAAGCACACAGGAGCGTAACTTGATTTTTTTGAGAATTTTTCGAATTAAAAAGAGGGCTTAAATAAATGGAGCAAGCAAGCACAAACTAAAGGCCTGGCAGGGACCATATTGCATAAAGACAAAATTACAGGGGCTTTTAGGCAATTTTCGCACAAAAAATATACAGTGAATATTTAATTTAATGGCCCGAATAGCAATCACAAAATCCGGAGGGGCTTTGTAGCAAAATTCCCACCCTCGCGCGTGCAACGCACGCACTTGGGGAGGACTAAATAATAATTACCCAAAACGCGGGGGCTAAAATGCAAAAAGACCAGAAAGTTATAACTACACTTTAAAGTTCTGTGACTGAAAAGAAATATGCGGAAAATCCTGGGTGTGCTTGCAAAAACACCACGTCACGTGCACAGACGCACGTGACCTGACGGGGGGCAAACTGAACTATCTCAAAAATATGGAGTGTTGAATGCAAAATAAACAAAAGTAATTGAACTGCAGATGAATGTTTCAACGTTAAAAACTAAATACAAAAAGTGATGGGTTTACTTCCCAAAATACCCAGTCAAGGGGCACTGATGGACGGCGGGATCCGCCTCACTAATACACGTGGCGCCCTCAGATCGTGCGATGCCTCTTCGCCTTCAGCGGTCACGATTAGAGGATCTGGAGATGATGGATGACCGAGGGCGGGTTGATCCGACGGATGCTCTGCTGCATGAAGAACAGGTGGAAATCTGACGGTGCTGGGGCTGCAAGGACGAACGCGAGATGAACTGGTCCCCGGCGAGCCTTGGTTGATCGATACTCCCTCCTCCGGTGACCTGCAACTCCCCAGATGGTTCTCGACGACTCCTGCAGGTCCTCTCTACTTCCCGGTGGCGTCAAAAATCGTCGGCGTGCACCGACGTCCTCGCACGAAGGTGGCGGAGCAGTGAAGCTCCAGCTACCTCCGTTGAGGGTCAAAATCTCTCCAGGCGCGCTGAAATGCCCGGGTACCTGCAAGAGAGTGTAATATGATCGGGGGCAAATTGCCCCGATCACGTGGCGAAGTGGAAGGGAGGTGTGCGGCGGCAGATGGTGCGAACGTGAAGGTGGCCGGAGATGGCTCCGGCGATCGGTCGATTGAGCGAATCGATGGACTAACGATGGCGATTAAAATGGCTTGACGAAGCTCTAACCAAGGGGAATAAAAAGGGAACGAAAACTAGAAGGATAAACAACCTCAAGCCCAAGAGGGGCGAGGGAGAGTGTATCTCAATGGGGTTGGCCAGAGGTCGAGGTGAACGCGCCCAAATCTTGCTGGATCCACCGCCGTGACGAGAGCAACTCGGAGATGTCACCTCCAGGAAGCTCTAACGAGGTCAAGGGGGTAGAGACTTGAATGGAATGTGGTTCAAAGAGTCAAGGAGTGCGACGGGGGCTTTTGAACAAAGTGGCTCTGGCGCTCCACAAATCGAAGCGCAAAGCCTCGATCAGTGATCCAAAGTCCAAGAATTACCTTGGGCGTGAATCACAATTGACCGAGGAGCAAAAACTCTGAAGGTGCCATCATGAAAGGAGGCAAGGGCTGACCTAGAAAAATGGGTGAAAGAAGACAAAAACTCATTTCTGACATGCCACAGGGGGGAGGTCAGACAGTTGACCGGAGGTCAACTGTCAGACCAACCTGGTTGGTCCACGTGGACCAACCAGGAAAAACCCCTTGTAAAATTAATTAAAAATAATAAACGATATTATTTTAATTAGGTTATAAAATAAAAAGTGTTTATAATTTTATAAATTATTTTATTATGATTTTTAATTATTTTTATGGAGTATATTTTTACAAGTTGTCTTTTTAGCCCTATATAGGTACATATACCTATGTATTTTATTACTTTATTTTTATTTTGTGTATTTTAATTTTATTATTTTTATTTATTATTTTGTAAATTTATATAATACTTTTATACACTTAGAAATATTTTTATTTTATTTTTCTGATATGTTTTGCATATTTAATAAAATATATGTAAGTATTGTATAGGTATGTAAATAGGTATAATACCTGTGTAGTTTATATACATATAATTTTATTTTGCATTTTCATTTGGGTTTTTATTCTTGTTTTAATGTACATAATTATTATAAGTAATATTTACAAAATTATGAAAATATAAAAATATACAAATAATGAATAAATAATAAATGGAATATTTTAATCAGTACAACTATACAATGAGGGTCCAAAACTCAACTTTCAATTCGTAGCTCCGCCAAATGTGAAACCACCACCATTAAATAGATTATTTTATTCTATATACAATTAAAGGTGAGTTTGCTGCATTTGGAGTTTCCAGTTGTGAGATACAGGTCTGGGAAGTTGGGATTCTGGAATTTTATTCAGACCATAACTTTTCATCTGTACATCATTTTTTTGTGAAATTAATTTTGTATTTTTCTTTATTAAATTATCTACAACTTTCATGTACAAAGTTTCTTTGTTTAAGGTATAAAAAGTGGAACCAAAAAGAGGTCGTAAAATGAATAAAGAATGACTAGAAAGAATAGGTATTTTTGCTGCACTTGACCCTTATCTCCCCCTACTTTATTCGTTGTCGACCTATTCATCAAGATGCCTAGGTCTCGGGGTTTCGGGGCATAAATATTTACAATATTTTATTCTTTTTATTTTCTTTTATTTATTCTATAATTTTGGCTTTAATTACAGTATTTTATACACTATTTGGAAGCACATGCATGCATGCTAAATTGCTCTATTTAATGGCATTCGCTAGGGTTTTGAGGCCAAAATGATAGAATAAAGATGATGAAATGTGGATTCATCATCCCCCTATACTTCACCCTTTCTAGTCTCTAGCAAACACTTATGCAATGAGTGCAAAAAGAAAAAGAAAGAAAAGAAAAAGAAGAACTTGGATTTGGTTTAATTATCAAACTTGTCTTCACAAAATCAAAGTTTGGAGCTTCAGTCGGACCTTTAGAATTTTAGTGCGGGCGGAACCTTAATGAGAACCGAATTTGAAATCCAACAGTCCCTGAGAATCCTAAAACTCTGTTCATGTCTCCTCAAAAGCCAGGTTAGAAATATCTCAATTCATACGCAAACCCTTACGACTATGAATCTGACTCGTACAGTATAAGTGATGGTGGCTCTCCCCAACTAGAATGGCAAAGAAACTGACTTCTCCAGTACGACAACCCAATGATTCCCCAATCCAATAACTCCATCCTCGAGGAGCGGGGTATTCCCTTCTAAGTTCAAGTTGCAACCAACTCAAGAGGAGGGGGTGAAGAGAAGAATGGATGGTAGCCAGTGTAGCTACCTATCCTGGGATGCAAGACCAGTGTAGTCAAGTCATCATGCTGCAGGCTCACATGATATGACTTTGGGACTAAAGCTTGCTTATTGACTTTACAACATTTGTACATACTTTGCAGGCTTTTTATTTTTGTACATGCCTGAACTTTTTTTTTAATACTATTCACAACAGCATTTACATAAGGAGTTTTTCCTCTTGAGCCAGTAGACTATCCCTCTTTTGAAGCTTTATCGCAACCCACAGCCTCCTGTCTTTAGACTTCCTAATCACTGGACGGGTTGGGGTGCACTTCCCTCCCTAGACGAGGACAAATGTTTCCACTTGTGTGCGTCTCATACCGGCAAATCCAATCCCCTCACCACTCCAACTGAGTTGAGTCATGTGAAAGGTGCAGGTGTCCAAGTTAGGTCATTATCAACAAGAGTCGTGCGTGTGCTCCGAAATACTCTACTTAGGCAGTCAAGAATCCATTGAACTAAGTCCCGTGATCCTCAGAGAATTAAGTCAACTAGACCTGAAGTACCTCAAACCCAGTTCCTATAAGGTTCCTGTTATTAGGTAGATTTTAAGGTTCAATCAAGCTCCAATCTCCGGATTTTACTTAGACTTGTTCAACTATCATACTCTATCCGAAAAATGCTCATGCTATGCAATGTGGAAAATATTTTTGTGATGCAATTTTCAAAGATTTTGAACTTTTTATTGATTTTTTTGAAAAGATGATGATGATGATGCATATGCAGATGTAATTTTTTTGTCTTTTTCAAAAAGATTTTTCAAATATTTTTGGATTTTAGTTTTGTAAATGTTTTTGGGATTTTTGAAAACAAAAAGTTTGTGGCTAAAAACTAGGTGAAAACTATGTACACGGGAGTGCTTCTTATATAAACAAGAAGTGGATTTTAAGAATTTACAAGGGTAAGTGATCAATTTTATAAGTACATAGAGTGGATTTTGGTGTGATGTATATATTCCTCAAACTTATTTGACACAAGCTTTTCACACAATTTTTGAAAACTATAGTCCAAAATAATTTTTACAAACATTTTTACAAACATGTTCACACATTTGAAAATCATTTTGTAAAGGTTTTCAAACAGTATAGATAGATTTTTCAAATATTTTTGCAACCATTTTTCAAACCATTTGCAAGTCATTTTTTCAAACATTTTATTTCACACAAAGAAAATAGATTTTGCAAACCACACATTTTTACACAGGTTGAAAACATGTAACAAAACATTTTCAAAATAGTTTTCAACAGATTTGTCACGAAGATTTTCAAACTATTTTTCAAACATTTCGCAAAAAACATTTTCACCTGATTTATTAATCATTAAATACAAAAAGAATTTGAGGAATAAAACACCCTTTTTATTACGGTTTTTAATGAATTTTAAAGAATAATTAGCCATATTATTAAGAAAATACAAAAGTACGAGTTATGACTAAAGTATATACATAGTATATACGACCCCCCTATATTTAGTTTGAGCTATGTCCTCATAGATCGGAGAGAAAAGAGAAGACATAACTCGTATTAAGTATAGACAAGTCTAAGAATAAATGAGTAAATCAACGAATGAGAAGTCGATCGTCCCCCCTATACTTAGGATCAAATAATCCTAAGTATAGCAGACTGTACACAACGCAGGGAGGGTCAAGGGTGGGAATGAACATATCGTACTCAGATTGTCTCCCCCTATACTTAGGGTAAGATATCCCTAAGTATAGACAAGAAGAGGAGACAATGGAGAGGATCAGAATAAATGAAAACTCGGGGTGCAAACCCCCCTATACTTAGGACAAAGTACGTCCTAAGTACAGAAAACTGACAACAAGGGGCGACACCTTTTTGATAGATAAAGAAAATAGAAAAGGAAAAGAAGAAAAGAAGAAAATAAATCAACAGATGAAAGAGTGATATAGACAGATGATCTGTACAGCGGAAGATAGAAGTGATCACCATGTATGAGATGTAGATGATATGAGTCAAAGAACACCTCTCATACCAGAAGAATGGGGTCAACGTCAATGGTCGGCGGATCATGATCTAGATATAGCTTCAGGCGTTGACCATTGACGCGGAAGGTAGAGGAAGATGACGGTTCGGATATGTCAATACTGCCATTGTCATGTACCTTCCTAACCACATACGGACCTTTCCACTTGCTCTGTAATTTCCCTGGGAATAATTTCAGCCTGGAATCAAACAACCATACTCTCTGATCTGGCTCAAACTGTTTATGGCTGATATGCGAATCGTGCCATGTCTTCACTTTCTCCTTGTACTATAGGCTGTTGGAAAAGGTTGTATCTCTCAGTTCTTCCAGGGCTGCCAATTCTGCTCTTCTCTGTTCTCCCATGCTCTCGGGATCTAATAGTAACTCAGTGACTGCCCAAAAAGATTTGTGCTTGATTTCCACTGGCAAATGGCACGGCTTGCCATAGACGAGTCGAAAGGGAGATGTCCCCAATGGATTCTTGAAAGAAGTTTGATAGGCCCACAAGACCGAGTCCAAAAGTTGTGACCAATCCTTTCGGTCTGGGCGGACAACTTTCTGCAAGATTGTTTTTATCTCCCGGTTCGATACTTCGGCAAGACCAATAATCTGAGGATGATATGGTGTGGCAGCCCGATGGTCAATGTCGAACTCATCTACAAGGGCCCTAACCTTGTCGTTGATGAAATGAGACCCCCCGTCTGAAATCAAGACTCTAGGTACCCCAAACCGTGAAATGATATTTTTCCTCAAGAATTTGCACACGGTTTTAGCATCTGCGGCTCGGGCGAGGATGGCCTCAATCCATCGGCTGACATAATCAACAGCGAGCAAAATATGCTCGAATCCCTGACTCTTAGGAAATGGGCCCATGAAATCAATCCCCCATGCATCAAAAACCTCACAAAAGTGAATGGGTTGCATGGGCATCATGTCTCTCTGTCTGCAGGTTCCCATTTTCTGACAGTCAGTACATCTCTTCACGAACTCATCAGAATCCTTGAAGAGAGTAGGCCACCATAGGCTGGATTGAAGCACCTTCTGTGCTGTCCTTTTTCCAAAATGATGTCATCATGCCTCAAGCTTGTGGCAGTATGTGAGGACGCTATGATGCTCTTCTTGAGGAATGCACCTCCTCCAGATACTGTCCCCTCCTTCATGATAAAGGATGGGATCCTCCCAATGGTAAAACTTGGCCTTCGCCAGGAAGGTCTTGAGTTTCTGCCTGGGCCAACCTTGTGGAACCGTCTTGGCGACAAGATAGTTCACAATATCGGTGTACCACAGGAGCGAGGTGATAGCCAAGATCACCTCATCTGGAAACGTCTCTGTGATAGGTGCGCTGGGCACAGATTCCTCAAGATTCTCCAATCTGGAGAGATGATCCGCCACCACATTCTTGACTCCAGGCTTATCCTTAATCTCAATATCAAATTCCTGGAGCAGAAGGATCCATATGGTCAGACGTGCTTTGGCATCCTTCTTAGCCATTAAGTATCGGATGGCGGTGTGATCAGTGTAAATAGTCACTCTAGATCCGAGAATATAAGATCGATACTTATCTAGAGCAAAGACTACGGCCAGCATCTCTTTCTCAGTCACAGTGTAATTCCGCTGAGCGGCATCCAAAGACCGGCTGGCGTAGTGAATGGCGAACGGTAAACCATCCCTCCTCTGTCCAAGCACAGCCCCAACAACAAAATCTGAAGCGTCCGTCATGATCTCGAATGGGAGAGACCAATCAGGTGGCTGAAGGACAGGAGCTGAAACAACCATATTTTTGAGAGTCTCAAAAGACGCCAGACACTTATCATTGACAATGAACTCGGTGTCTTTCGTCAGCAAATCAGTAAGCGATCGGGCAATACGACTGAAGTCCTGAATGAACCGTCGGTAGAAACCGACATGCCCCAGAAAAGATCGCAACTGACGCAAATTTGACGGTGGATTGAGTTTTCTGATGATGTCCACCTTGGCCGAATCGACTTCCATGCCCCTGTTAGAGACGATATGACCAAGGACCGTCCCTTGAGTCACCATGAAGTGACTCTTCTCCCAAGACAAGACAAGATTGACCTCAATGCAGTGCTGAAGCACACGGTCTAGGCAGTCAAGACAAGCATCGTACCCGTCGCCATAGACCGAGAAGTCATCCATGAAGACCTCTAAACAGTCACCCACCATGTCCGAGAATATGGACAACATGCACCTTTGGAATGTCTCCGGAGCGTTACATAGACCAAAGGGCATCCGTCTAAAAGCATACGTCCCAAACGGACAGGTGAATGTCGTTTTCTCCTGGTCTTCGGGCGTAATGGCCACTTGATTATAGCCGGAGTACCCGTCAAGAAAGCAGTAATGACTCTTTTCAGCTAGCCGCTCGATAATCTGATCAATGAATGGTAGCGGCAAATGATCCTTCTTGGTGGCCTCATTCAATCGTCTGTAGTCCACACAGACCCTCCAAGAAGTGTGTACTCGGGTAGCGATCTCCTCTCCAGTTTCATTAACAACTGTAGTGATACCCGTCTTCTTGGGTACCACATGCAACAGACTAACCCACTTGGAGTCGGAGATGGGGTAGATAAAATCGGTGCTCCACCACTTCAAAATTTCTTTCATGACTACGTCTCGAAGATTCGGGTTCAGCTGTCGCTGGAACTCACGCGACAGCCTAGCGTCATCCTCAAGATAGATGTGGTGAGAGCACAGAGCCGACTAATCCCCTGGAGATCAGCTATACTCCAACCTATTGCCTTGCGGTTTCTTTCAAGAACCTCCATCAGACGAGATTCTTGTTCTCCAGTCAAACCTGCTGAGATAATGACTGGGTGCATATCTGGCTCACCCGCAAGGAATCTATACTTCAAAGACTGCGGCAGAGGTTTCAGTTCTGGACAACTGGGAGGTGGCAGATCTGGCTTCTGATATGTCTGTGTGAAGGCGACCAGGTCTGCATGGGAGAACTCTCGCTCTGCATTAATCTCTGACAAAGGGCGGCCTGCTGAATCATCAATAAACTACACTGGCTCGCACTCTGTCATGGCTATTGGCTCAGAAGGAATCAGACAAGGCAAATAGCCATCAAAATCATCCCAATCAATGTCTGAATCCGAGGGATCATAAGAAGATGAACAAGAATGGAAATCATCAGCACCACTTGTCCCAACACTGTCAGCCTCAGGTATATCCTTGTCCAGGGGTGTGCTCTCCCGGCTCTTGACTGCCATAAGCTTTAGATATAGTGAATCTGTAGGCAAAGCGAGGGTCGGTGCTACAGGATCTGTCCAGTTAGACTCGTCATCTGTCATCAGAGAATCACACTCCTGGTGGATGTCTAGCTCTTCCTCGATCATCTACGCTGCTTCGCTGGACTGCTCCGAGCATTCAAGTTCTCTGGCTCTGGTTTCCTCGATCGTCTCTATTTGTATGGTTTCTCCCTCTCCGTGAAAACATACCCTCCCACAATCATGATCAGTCACTGCCTTGGTTGTGGCCAAGAATGGACGTCCGAGTATGATGGGGGCATCAGTTACCGACTCAGGGATCTCCATGTCCAACACAACGAAGTCCACGGGGAATTTCAGGCCCTGAATGGTAACGACCACGTCTTTCAATAACCCCTTCGGCCTCTTAATCGACCTATCAGCAAACTAAAGGACTGTCCTGCTCCTAAGAAGAGGACCAAACTCGAGTCGGTCGAGTAAGGCTGTCGTAAGAAGGTTCATTGAAGAGCCGTTGTCTAACAGAGTACGATCAAACTGTTGCTCCTGAATCTCGCATCTGACATAGGGAGCTCCTGCGTCTGGTCGCTTGGCTGGCAGTTTGTTCTGAATAGTGCAGCAAGTGGAATGAGTGAGCACATGGATCTGATCTCTGTGGTTCCTCCTCTTCCTGTGGACGGCAGTCTTCTCTTTCAAGTTCTTTTTAAAGAGGGGGATGTGCTCAAGTGCTTCTTCTAGAGTCAGCTGAATATGGAATCTGTCTATCATCTGATTGTCGAACTCTACCTGTTGCTCTTTTTTGGAATTTTCTCTTTTGTTCCCCTTCGCTCGGCGGAGTGCCTCAAGAAAGGGGATGGTAGGGGCCTCCTCAGATGGAGGGATAGGAATAGGTCCCTGTGCTTGTGAAGGAGGAGAATCCATACAATCATCATCATGCAACACATATGGATCTGCAATGTGAACAGAAACCTTTCCTTTATTCATATTTTTGTGTTTCTTTTTGTTACCACAGTCCATAGGTACAAAAGGTGGTAACATCACAGAGGGAGGCTCAACAAAAGTAGATGTGGTGGCCTCAGTACCACCACCGGCACCTGTCTTCACAGCATCAGCACCGCGCTTTGGCTCTGCATCTAAAATGGTGGCATCAGCACCACCGTCTGCATCTGGTCTCACGACGGCCTCAGCACCGTCGTCTGGATCTCCATCATTGGTGGCCTCAGCACCACCGTCTTCAACATCATCATTAGCAGCATCAGCACCGCTACTCTGCTCCTCTGGCGCTCCTGGTTCAGCTGGTGGTTGTCGCTCAGAAGAGGCACCGCCGGCTGGCATCCTACCGCTCCTAGTAGTCACAAAATCAACATCATACAAAGAAAGAGATATGTCACTCAAATAGTCACTAGGAGAGGTGTCCTCTGTAAACTCTACCTGCTCAGATTTCCTTTTCAGATTGTTTGGGTTGGGTTCAATCTGAGCGGGTATGGCGGCCTTGCCTTTGATGATTTCCCTCATCTCCTGCCGGAATTCATCCATTTCTTGCCTGAAGGATGCTCGTTGTTCGGAGAGCAAGCGGGTAAGATCATCGAGAGCTGGATTCTCAAAAGCGGGGGCTTGAGAACCGGATGGGTTTCCCTGCTGGAAATGAGGCTGCTGCTGCTGATACTGTTGGTATTGGGGAGGATGGGGATATGACTGATGAGGCTGCTGACGCTGCCTCCACTGTTGTCCCTAATAGGCGGGACGAGGACCACTCTGGTATTGCTGCTGATGGGCATACTGGGGCTGCTGCTGCTGTTGCTGCCTGCTCTGCTGTCCTTGAGCTGGATTCTGCTGCTGAGATGAGGAGCCACCGTTGCCCCAACGGAATCCTGGGTGATCGCGACGAATCCCAGGCTGAGGGTACCGGTCGTACCAAATCCCATTGACTTCCATGAATGGTTCCTGCTCGAAGGAGGGTGGAGGAAGAACTGCCAGTGGTTGCTCCGGCTGGTAGACCACCATCTGAGTGTCTGGAGATGGCGGTTGCGCTGGGTAGTACTGTAGCAGTGGAATCGGTTCTGCCTGGATGTGGTTAACCTGGCGGTATGAGGTAGAAGGTTGGTTGGAGCTGCTACTACTGGGGTCAGCCCGTGACCTGGGAGGCTGCTAGGAAGAAGTCTGTGCCTCCTGGATGCAAAGGATATGCATCTTCAGGTCACTCATCGTCTTGGCGATTTGGTCCATCTGGGCCATGCCTTGCATTTGTTTCTTCTCGAGGATCTCGAGGCAGTCCAGCTTCTCACTAATGATGCCCATGTCGGCTGCGGCTGATTCAGCTTGGGCTGCGGCTGCCGACGATGTGTTAGGACCGGCATTGATGCGGGCGATCCTCTGGAATGATCCCGCTCCTTGCGGGGGCTTCTATTGTGTGTAAACACGGGCTTGGGCCATCACAGTTGAGTTTTCTGTCATGCCCTCGTAAATGGCCCAAACATCGTCTTCACCCTTGGAAAAGTACGACCCATCGCAAGAGGCATTGACAAGCCCCTGCAGCTCCGGTGTCAGCCCACAGAAGAAACTCTAAACTAAGTTGGGCTTGGAGATGTCATGATGTGGACACCGGTCAATGAGCTCTCTGAATCGATCCCAGGCTTCATGGAATTGTTTGTTTGGGATCATGACAAAGTTGCTGATCATCGCTCTAGCTGCATTAGTCCTGCCGAGAGGATAGTATTTCTTCAGATACGCGGTCTGGAGATCTGCCCAAGTGTCGATGAATCGCCTTAAGTGTTTGAGCCAATATGTGGCTCTGTCAACCAAGGAGAATGGGAAGGCGATCGTCTTGATCGTGTCCTCGGTCATCAGCCTATCATGGATTGTGCTGCATATCATCTCAAATTCTTGGAGGTGGAGGTGTGGCTCTTCGGTCGGCAACCCATGGAATTTGGGTAGAAGCTGAATGGTGTGGGGCCGAAGCTCGAAATCTCCATGGATCGGCGAAAGTCTGATCCAACGATGAGTGAGGGATGCGGTTGGATTGTGCAATTCCCTCATAATGGTCGGTGGCGGTCTCTCAGCATCGGGATCACCTCCTCCTGCATCAGGTCCTCCTCCTCCACCACCACCACTGCCCCCAGGTCGGTTTTCTCTCATCTGTGTTATCTCGCGCATGAGATCACCCATGAAGGTTCCCTGATCTCGGATCTGCCTCTGCATGGTCTCCAGGGATGCAAGAAGTGAATTGTTGATGGCGGCTTGATCAATGAAGTATGGAGGGTGCTCATGGTCATCTGGATGCTCGCCTATGTCAGCCATCTCGGGATTCTCTGAAAAAGCAAATGAGGCCATCTCAAGTGCTGTCGAATGCCCTGAACTATGCGATGCAGTAAATTCTGTCACTCTTGGACTGATGGAAGGAGAATGAGAAGGGTGGTCGAGGGGGAACAGGGTGGAGGTAAACTCAGGCTCGGAGAGCGGACTCTTCGAGGTTGTCCTAGATGAATGAGGAGGAGTGCTGGATAGCGGTGCCGACAAAGTCGGCCAAAGAGATCTCCGTCTCATCATCTTGATTATTAGGAAGAGCAAGGTGAATGCAGAAGAAGAAAGAAGAAGGGAGAAGCAAAATTGCGCACAATTGTGCTGTGTTTTTGATCTTGACCTAAATAGAACTAGCAATCAAACACAAAACAGGGGTGAGTTCACCAACTCAACACATGAAGCTGTAAAGGTTCGGCTTTTATCTTGTCAATTTTAGTCTTGAATTTAGGAATTTATCTTTTCATGAGTCCTTAGAGCGCTACGCATAAAGGAGAGAGAGTACTGCCGGAAAAGTATTCCCGTACTTGTCCTCCTCCTGTGTAACCTGTAGCTTGCGCTTTTTAAGGTCCTTGTAACCCTTCATGGATCCCTACTCAGCCAAAGAATAAGAGGGAGGAAGCCGATAGGCGAAACCAATACCTCGGATCTCGCTCGCAACGGAATCACCCGTGAGCGTGCAAGATCCTACTCGAACGCAGACGGTGAGACAGACACACCCGTGAAGGCATGGCCTATGCTCGGTACTTCGGACAAGGTCGGTGCTCACACAATAGTGAGTCACCACTGGCGACCAAGCCCTACTCGCCTACGTACGATAGTAGCGACAATACTTCGGAAATCCAGGCGATACACAAGGCAGCCACAAGCTGGGATTTGGGCTCTAATCCTTACGAAGCACTCTGCTCACTTGGAAGGAGACCTTCCAATGCAACCTGAATACAAGTGAGGGTGTGACTCTCCCCAATCAATGAATCCAATTACCAATTTTATTTTTGGTCAAGGTTTTCTTAGCAGTCCTTTTTTTAATTTTTTTGGTGTTATCTCTTCTTTTGAGTAGATTCAAACAAGTGCCTAACGATTTTTGTATTTTCTTTATCCTACTTTATCCAAAAATAGAGGGAGAATAGAGTCGGAAAACCCAATGCAAGTCGACACCAAGGTGGAAATCTCACCTTTGTGCCTAAATGATGGATGCAAAGTAAGAAGACTTACAGCAAATCCCAGCTCTCTCCGTGCGGGATGCAAAGCAGAATTTTATAAACTTAACTACATGCTGGTATGTAATGCGGAAATCGTCCTAAGATAGGCAACTGCTAGCGTGAAGAACCACAAGTCAACCACTAGTCCCCAATCCTAATGTCTGGCCTAGGCTCACCCCTCCTTCTCTCGACACGTCGAGTTTAGGAGAAGCGCTTGGCGGGATGAGCTTGCGGCGCGGCGGATCAAAGAAGAATGAATTGACTGTTTAATTAAACTAAGTCCAAATACGATCTATAGGTGCATGCAAAGGCAATTAGTGTGTTTGGACCTAATCTAATCGAACAAGCAAGCCTAAAGCTAAGGGCTCAATCCACAAAAGAAATAAAAATGAAAATAAAACTAGAAAATGACAATCAGAAAACACGAAGAAAACCGCGGTGAGCCCCCGGGTGAACAAACACCCGAAAATTAGGCCTGGTAGTCTGAGTGTCCAAGTCCGTGTATTATTACAAATTAATAGTCACTCTCTCACAAAAATAAAAATGTGAACTAAACTAATCACTCTCTCACTCCTCCTGCTCTCTCCTGTCGGCTTGGCTTAAGAAAAGCCGACTCCGCCTCACATGGTTGCTTCGGATCCCCTAGGCGATCAGCCTCGCTCCACGGTCCCTCGTAAGAAGATAAAAGAGTGGTCAGAAAGCTCAACAAGATTTATCAAAAATAAGAGAGATAAAAGTGGAAGCAATAATGAAGACAACTAACACAATCAAGCAAAAGTATGAACTACTCGTTGTTGCTCCCCGGCAATGGCGCCATTTGATAAACACGAAATTCACGAGCGGTCGTATTGACTCACAAGGCGAGTCAACAGTCGGTGCGTTGACCACTACAATTGAATCTCGTATCTAATCAACAATTAACCCACACTATATATATATATATATCAAGCAATGACAAGTAATGTGAAGTTAAAATTTATTTTTAACTCTACATAAAAGATGTATAGCAAGCAAGTACGTAGAGAGTTCGAACACAGGGAGCAAACAGGGCAGATGCACAAGTGTGTGTGTGTGTGAGAGTGAAAGTGAAGTGTTGTCTACACTATACAATGCAAGGATTTTTTTGTGGGTTTTTAATTTTTTAATATTTTTTTATTTTTAATTTTTAATTTTGTATTTTGATTTTTATTTTTCTGATTTTTATATTTTTTTCTTTTTCACTATTGGAAAATATAAACAAGGTAATAAAAGAGGTGCTACAATATTTATAAAAATGTGCAAAAATAGCCAAAAATTCAGAAATAAAATATTTTTGGTATTTCTATAATTTCTACTATTTTTGTGATTTTTGGGTGTTTTAAAAATATTTTTGGTATTTTTAAACACTGAAATAAACCAAAACAGAGAATTAGCTACTGGTTGTGAGTAAAATAGGACTTGAAAATATCAAACAACCACATAATATTCCCAAACTAATTTTCAATTAAAGATAATAAAAATATAAAACCTACAGGAGCTGAGTTTGCAATTTTTGGAGTTTTCTATAATTTTTAAGATTTTTTGAAGTTTTTAGGTATTTTCAAATTTTTAAAGTTTTTCTTTTGAAATTTTTAGTGATTTTTGTATTAATACTAAAATAGGTTGAAATAGACAGTAGGGAATTTTTTTGGAATTTTTCGAGGTTTTTTAATATTTTTTTGGTATTTTCTAAGCTAGACAGTAGATAAAAAGCATGTTTTTTATTTTT
Source organism: Ottelia alismoides (assembly GCA_037367405.1). Taxonomy (NCBI): domain Eukaryota; kingdom Viridiplantae; phylum Streptophyta; class Magnoliopsida; order Alismatales; family Hydrocharitaceae; genus Ottelia; species Ottelia alismoides. Next base: position 559,385 of record JAZKJV010010372.1, on the reverse strand, counting down.
AATAAATATGAAAGTGCAATAAAATCAAAAACTAAATATATGGCGTCAAAGAACAAGCACACAGGAGCTTAACTTGAATTTTTGAGAATTTTTTGAATTAAAAAGAGGGCTAAAATAAATGGAGCAAGCAAACACAAATTAAAGGCGCGGCAGGGACCATATTGCAAAAAGACAAAATTACAAGGGCTTTTAGGCAATTTTCGCACAAAAATATACACTGAATATTTAATTTAATGGCCCAAATAGCAATCACAAAATCCGAAGGGGCTTTGTAGAAAAATTTCCACCCTCACGCGTGCAACGCACGCGCTTGGGGAGGACTAAATAATAATTACCCAAAATGTGGGGGCTAAAATGCAAAAAGACCAGAAAGTTATAACTGCACTTTAAAGTTCTGTGACTGAAAAGAAATATGTGGAAAATCCTAGGTGTGCCTGCAAAAATACCACGTCACGTGCACAGACGCACGTGACCTGGCGGGGGGCAAACTGAACTATCTCAAAAATATGGGGTGCTGAATGCAAAATAGACAAAAGTAATTGAACTGCAGATGAATGTTTCAACGTTAAAAACTAAATACAAAAGTTGATGGGTTTAATTCGCAAAATACCCAATCAAGGGGCGCTGATGGATGGCGGGATCCGCCTCACTAATACACGTGACGCCTTCAGACCGTGCGATGCCTCTTCGCCTTCAGCGGTCACGATTAGAAGATCTGGAGATGATGGACGGCCGAGGGTGGGTTGATCCGACGGATGCTGTGCTGCACGAAGAACAGGTGGAAATCCGACGGCGCGGGGCTACAAGGATGAACGCGAGATGAACTGGTCCCCGGCGAGCCTTGGTTGATCGATACTCCCTCCTCCGGTGACCTGCAGCTCCCCAGATGGTTCTCGACGACTCCTGCAGGTCCTCTCTACTTCTCGATGGTGTCAAAAGTCGCCAGCATGCACCGACGTCCTCGCACGAAGGTGGCGGAGCGGTGAAGCTCCAGCTACCTCCGTTGAGGGTCAAAATCGCTCCAGGCGCGCTGAAATGCCCGGGTACCTGCAAGAGAGTGTAATATGATCGGGGGAAAATTGCCCCGATCACATGGCGAAGTGGAAGGGAGGTGTGCGGCGGCAGATGGTGCGAACGTGAAGGTGGCCGGAGATGGCTCCGGCGATCGGTCGATTGAGCAAATCGATGGACTAACAATGGCGATTAAAATGGCTTGACGAAGCTCTAACCAAGGGGAATAAAAAGGGAACGAAAACTAGGGGGATAAACTGCCTCAAGCCTAAGAGGGGCGAGGGAGAGTGTACCTCAACGGGGTTGGCCGGAGGTCGAGGTGAACGCGCCCAAATCTTGCTGGATCCACCGCCGTGACGAGAGAAACTCGGAGCTGTCACCTCCAGGAAGCTCTAACGAGGTCAAGGGGGTAGAGACTTGGATGGAATGTGGTTCAAAGAGTCAAGGAGGGCGAGGGGGGCTTTTGAACAAAGTGGCTCTGGCGCTCCACAAATCGAAGCGCAACGCCTCGATCAGTGATCCAAAGCACAAGAATTACCTTGGGCGTGAATCACAATTGACCGAGGAGCAAAAACTCTGAAGGTGCCATCATGAAAGGAGCAAGGGCTGACCTAGAAAAATGGGTGAAAGAAGATAAAAACTCATTTCTAACATGCCACAGGGGGGAGGTCAGACAGTTGACCGGAGGTCAACTGTCAGACCAACCTGGTTGGTCCACGTGGACCAACCAGGAAAAACCCCTTGTAAAATCAATTAAAAATAATAAACAATATTATTTTAATTAGATTATAAAATAAAAAGTGTTTATAATTTTATAAATTATTTTATTATGATTTTTAATTATTTTTATGCGGTTTATTTTTACAAGTAGTCTTTTTAGCCCTATATAGGTACATATACCTATGTATTTTATTACTTTATTTTTATTTTGTGTATTTTAATTTTATTCATTTTATTTATTATTTTGTAAATTTATATAATACTTTTATACACTTAGAAATATTTTTATTTTATTTTTCTGATATGTTTTGTATATTTAATAAAATATAAGTAAGTATTGTATAGGTATATATATAGGTATAATACCTGTGTAGTTTATATACATATAATTTTATTTTGCATTTTCATTTGGGTTTTTATTCTTGTTTTAATGTACATAATTATTATATGTAATGTTTACAAAATTATGAAATATAAAATATACAAATAATAAATAAATAATAAAATGGAATATTTTAATCAGTACAACTGTACAATGAGGGTCCAAAACTCAACTTTCAATTCGTAGTTCCGCCAAATGTGAAACCACCACCATTAAATAGATTATTTTATTCTATATACAATTAAAGGTGAGTTTGCTGCATTTGGAATTTCCAGTTGTGAGATACAGGTCTGGGAAGTTGGGATTCTAAAATTTTATTCAGACCATAACTTTTCATCTGTACATCATTTTTTTGTGAAATTAATTTTGTATTTTTCTTTATTAAATTATCTACAACTTTCATGTACAAAGTTTCTTTGTTTAAGGTATAAAAAGTGGAACCAAAAAGAGGTCGCAAAATGAATAAAGAATGACTAGAAAGAATTGGTATTTTTGCTGCACTTGACCCTTATCTCCCCTACTTTATTCCTTGTCGACCTATTCATCAAGATGCCTAGGTCTCGGGGTTTCGGGTCATAAAATATTTACAATATTTTATTCTTTTTCTTTTCTTTTATTTATTCTATAATTTTGGCTTTAATTACAATATTTTATTCACTATTTGGATGCACATGCATGCATGCTAAATTGCTCTATTTAATGCTATTTTCAGGCATTCACTAGGGTTTTTGAGGCCAAAATGATAGAATAAAGATGATGAAATGTGGATTCATCAGTAATGCTGCAGTGACAGGTCCAATAAAGAAGAATAAGGATGCAATTAGTTGCTTCTTCTGCAAGAAATCTGGACACGTCAAGAAAGATTGTGCCAAATATCATGCATGGCGCGTGAAGAAAGGTACAATTCATACTTTGGTTTGTTCTGAAGTTAATTTAGCTTCAGTTCCAAGAAATACTTGGTGGTTAGATTCCGGTGCCTATACTCACATAAGTGTTTCAATGCAGGGCTGCCTGAACTATCGAAGACCAACTGATGTTGAAAGATACATCTACGTAGGTGACGGAAAGAAGGCAGAAGACGAGGTAGTTGGATTTTTTAAGCTTTTATTAGGAACAGGTCATTATCTAGAGTTAAAGAATACTTTCGTTGTTCCATCTTTTAGACGAAATTTGATTTATGTTTCTGCATTGGACAATTTAGGTTATTTTCTAAATTTTGGAAATGGAAAATTTAGTCTTTCTTTTAACTCTTCTATGATTGGTACTGGCTCCTTAGTTTCTAGTGATAAGTTCTATTTGCTTGATACCATTACCTAGTATAATGAATCTATGGTTGTTGAATCGAGAGGCACTAAGCGAAAATCCGCCTCAGAAAATTCAGCATCAATTTGGCATAAGCGTTTGGGTCACATATCCAAATCTAGAATTGAACGACTTGTATCTGATAACATTCTAGATTCATTAGATTTTACAGATTTAGATATATGTGTCAACTGCATTAAGGGGAAACAAACCAAATCAAGGAGATTAGGTGCCAATAGAGCTTCTAGTGTCTTAGAATTGATACATACTGATATATGTGGTCCATTCCCCACGGCATCATGGAATAGACAACAGTATTTTGTATCATTCATAGATGACTACTCAAGATACGGTTACCTATATCTCATTCATGAAAAGTCACAAGCTCTAGACGTGTTTAAATCATTCAAGGTCGAAGTTGAGCTTCAACTCAACAAAAGGATAAAGTGCATCAGATCTGATCGTGGTGGTGAATACTATGGCAGATATGATGGTTCATGTGAACAACGTCCTGGTGCTTTTGCTTTATTCCTGAAAGAATGTGGAATTGTTCCTCAATATACTATGCCAGGTTCTTCTAGCATGAACGGTGTGGCTGAGAGACGTAACAGGACTCTTAAAGATATGGTGAGGAGTATGATCAGTCATTCTTCCTTACCATAGTCCCTCTGGGGAGAAGCATTAAAAACAACGGCTTACATTTTGAATAGAGTACCAACAAAAGCAGTTGCAAAAACACCATATGAGCTATGGACTGGTAAAAGATCTAGTCTAAAGCATTTACCTATATGGGGATGTCCAGCTGAGGCAAGGCCTTATAGGCCAAATGAGAAAAAATTAGACTCCAAAACGGTGAGCAGCTACTTTATTGGTTACTCGGAGCGATCAAGCGGTTACAAATTTTATGATGCCACACTTAAGAAAATATTTGAAATAGGAACCGCAACTTTTTTTGATGATGTTGATTTGGAGGGGAAGATGCATAATAGGGATATTGTCTTTGAGGAGGAATCAATCACGATTCCTGATGTTGTGATTGAAAATGCACAAGAATGCATTCCAATCATTGGGCAAGAAACAAATCAAGAACCTCAAGATGACAATATTCAACAGTCCCTCATAGAGGATTTTACTACACAAGATCAAAATCAACAACCTCAAAATTTAAGGAGATCCATTAGAGAACGAAGGAGTGCTATTCCAGATGACTATATAGTATTTCTTCAAGAACAAGATGGAATTAGGAAAGATGATCCAATTAACTTCCATCAGGCCATGAAAGGTTCTAACTCTGCAAAATGGATCGAAGCCATGAATGAGGAAAACAAATCGATGCAAGACAATCAAGTTTGGGACCTTGTACCATTACCAAAAGGTGTGAAACCCATTGGTTGTAAATGGATATTTAAAACCAAAAGGAGTTCAAATGGTAATGTTGAAAGGTTTAAGGCACGTATTGTAGCTAAAGGATTTACTCAAAGAGATGGAATTGATTACAAGGAAATATTTTCACATGTTTCTAGTAAGGATTCCTTTAGAATTATCATGGCATTAGTTGCGCACTTTGATCTTGAGCTTCATCAGATGGATGTTAAAACCGCCTTTCTCAATGGAAACCTTGAGGAGGTGATCTATATGGTTCAACCAGAAAACTTTATTCAGGGAGATGCAAAGAATATGGTTTGTAAATTAAAGAAATCCATTTATGGACTCAAGCAAGCATCCCGTCAATGGTATCACAAATTCCATCAGGTAATTATCTCATTTGATTTTGAGACTAATCCAGTGGATGATTGTGTATATCACAAGTTTTGTGGGAGTAAACACATTTTCTTGATTTTGTATGTGGATGACATACGGCTTGCTAGTAATGATCGGAATTTGTTGCATGAAACAAAGAAATTTCTTTCAGATAATTTTGAAATGAAAGATCTTGGAGATTCTTATTTTGTATTAGGAATCCAAATACACCGAGATCGAAAACGAAGTGTACTTGGATTGCCACAAGAGAACTACATCCACAAGGTGCTTCAAAGATTTGGCATGCAGCTTTGCAAATCGATTGATACCCCAGTTGCTAAAGGAAACAAATTCAGTCTCAATCAATACCCTAAGAATAACCTTGAAAGTCAGGAAATGGATAAGATCCCTTATGCATTTGCAATTGGGAGTCTTATGTATGCACAAGTGTGCATACGTCCGGATCTGGCATTTATTGTGGGCATGCTAGGCAGATACATGGCGAATCCAGGCATGGATCATTGGAGAGCTGCCAAACGTGTCATGAGATATCTTCAGAGAACAAAAGACTACAGACTTACATATCAAAGGTCGGATATACTGGAGATCATTCGATATTCCGACTCGGATTTTTCCGGACGCCAAGATAGCAGAAGATCCACTTCAGGCTATGTATTCCTAATGGCTGGAGGAGCCATATCATAGAGGGGTGCTAAACAAATAATTGTAGCATCCTCCACTATGGCGGCTGAATTCATAGCATGTTATGAGGCATCGAATCATGGAATATGGATAAAGAATTTTGTCAATGGGGTGCGTATTGTATGCAGCATCCAAAGACCATTACAGTTATTTTGTGACAATAATTCAGCAGTGCTTTATTCCAACAGCAACAGAAGCTCAACCAAGTCAAAGCATATTGACATAAAGTTTTTGGTTGTGAAAGAAAGAGTACAAAGTGGACAAATTTCCATAGAGCAATTTGGGACAAATTCCATGGTGGCAGATCCGCTAACCAAAGCAGTGACACCCAATATATTTCATGAACATATGATTCGTATGGGTGTTGTATCAAATAAAGATATCCACTTCTAGTGGGAGTTTGTATTATTTTGCTCAGCCCTTTACAGTTTTGAAACATTTAAAGTTCAATAAATTTCTGCGCAGAATAAAGTATTTGATGTTGATTCCACATTCCCTCACTAAAGGGTCTCCATTAAGAATATGGACCGTTCATTACAAATGCAACTTTGGATATAGATCCAAATTTATTTATTTATTTGGCATTGATCCATGTCATTTGGTTGTGTTAATATTGGTGACCATTGATGGGTTTAATCGTGCTCAATACGATGAATACCTCCTTGATCTCATGTTATCATAACTAATGGATAGGATTGTTCAGTTATATCTCGATTGGTGGCAATAATCTTTGAGCTCATACAGTAAGCACATTACATGATCATTGTCAATGTCCAGTGGGAGATTGTTGGGATTTGAAAATCCCATTGATATGGATATTAACAATTACCATTAGTGCACCTTGATTGCCGATTAATTAGAGAATAAAATCTCTTTATGATGGACAAAAGAGGAAGGTGAATTGGCAACCATTTTGGTTGTCTAGCCAAATATAATAAGGCCAAGGGTCCGCAAACGACACATGTTCTCTTCTCTATTGTTTTCCATCGACAAGAGAGAGCTTGAGAGGCATATGTTCGTGAGGAAGATCCGGGGTTGCTTCGTGGGTTGATCGACGGCTATATCAAACATCAAAGCAATGGCATCAGATACTCCGTTACCCTTGAATTCGGATCGATTTCTAGTTTAACAGTTTTCGTTAAAATCTTGAAGGAAATACTGTGTGACTTTAGCAATAATTAAAATAAAACGTTAATGGATGACTGATGTTATATGGTCCACTATTAGCCATAAAAATAGTAAATACGATATACATTAGGAAATTAAATATTCAAGTAACGATATTTGTTACCATATGTTTAGCTACTACATAAAATATGTCAATGAATAATTTATTTTGTAATGTAAAAGGCCAGTCATTGCAGTTTTGTTTTAAAAGATATAAGGTTGATTTTTTCCCTTTAGAAATTATGCGAAATCATTAATAGAATATGTACTGAATTTTAGATTTATATATAAATGTAAACAAATATTGGTGCGTTTTTGTCAATTTAAGAATTATAATCAACCATCCTAGTATTCAAAATTTATGTTGATATTTTAGTTTCTTATTCCATATGTCCTCCCCGGTCGTAAATCATGTCTTCCTTCATAAATGGAAATATCATCTTTATAAAATCATAGAGTAATTACAAGTAATAAATGACGACGAAAGACTAAAAAGGGTTGAGATCGTATGATTTTTAGTTCCTAGTCATTGATAAACCACTGGTTCATCACACTGTTGTGCTTAAATTAAGTAAAATTCCGAATCAAAATCTTGCATATTATCTCGTTTGTCTTCAAAACATAGATCACATGCACCTCATTTATATTGTGCATAAGATTGTTTTAAAAGACCTTAATAAACTACCCTGTAAAAACACACATTTGTATAGATAACACTAATTGACTAACTCTATATATCATCTGTGCTTTATATAACAAAAAGACTGTTGATTGTAATCACCCTGATCAAATTATATAATCAATCATATCATCTAGTACAATGTTCTAACCATAGATATCTATGCTTTACACCTTTATCTGGGATCTATTTTGCAACGGGATGGAGAAATTGATGGAGATGTTACTAATAGAATAAATGCAGGTGGTTAAAGTGGAGAGGAACTTCTGTTGTTCTCTGTGATAAGAAAATTCTTTTAAAAATTAAAGAAAAGTTTTACAAAACAGCCGTGAGACCTGCTATGCTTTATGGATCTGAATGTTGGCCTGTGAACTATAGACATGTGCAGAAAATAGTTGTAGCAGAAATGAAAAGGCTAAGGTGGATGTGTGGACACACACACACGTAAAGATCGGATTCGGAATGATGCAATCAGAAAGAAAGTTGGTGTAGCTCCGATCGAGGATAAGATGCAAAAACCGCTTAAGATGGTTTGGTCATTTGCAAAGAAAATCAATGGATGCACTAGGAGATGCGAGTGTTGAGATGTTGAGCCAGCTAAGAGAGGGCGAGGATGGCCCAAGAAGTGTTGGAAAGAGACTATACAAAGGGATCTTAGTTTTTAGATATAAGCCCGGGATTGACCCAAGATAGATCTGAATGGAGGCGAAGAATCCATGTAGCCGACCCTACCTAATTGTGGGAAAAGACTTTGTTGTTGTTGTTGTGCACATTTATCCTATGTATTTGTGCTTAATATGAATTAAGTTCCTCCGCACCAATAGAGCTTTATAATTGGAATTTGTGTCTATCTCTTTTCTCATTTACGCAAAGAAACATGTACTAATATACCTTAATCTACGTATTTCATTCTCTATTTTATTATATTTATAAGAATTCAACTCTAATAAGTAAATAGATTTACCATTGAATAAATTAATTGCACATATACCATGATAACGAACATACTCTTATTTGTATACAATTTACTTTTATAAACAAATTATGAATCCTAAAAATATTTATGTAAAAACTGTGGACTTATGAATCTGCAAATAGGGCCCAGCAACCTTTTATTCGATATGGGCTCAACGGCACTTGAATCAAAAAGGCCATTTCCTTTAATTGAATACTAAATGCTCCTGATGGCAAAACCTATCTGACAATTCTTCTTCTTATTCATTTTTAAAATACTCCTTTGTCACTCGTTACAATACGATGCGTATTAATCCGATAGCATGCAGCAAAGGTTTGCTGTAAAATCAAGGATCGTTCGAGCCGCTCGACCTTGATCGAGTGGTTTGCACGAATTTTCACGGTAATGGTCCACAAAAACACTGAATTCGTGCGAACCTCTCGATCAAGATCGCTCGGCTCGGGTGGTCCACGGTTTTACAGCAGTCTCTGTAATATCGCAAAGGATCTGCTCGCTATTAATCCACTGCTTTTATTTGCGCATGGAGGTGGATCATATGTTGTAAGTGGATTGCAGCAGGCTCTGCTGTAAAGACACGATGGATCATAATGATCCAACGATTTCGACCTATTGAAAAACATCCCCCAATCCCTCCTCATGTAACACCCTCATCCCTGAAGCCCTCCCTCCTCTCAGAAACCCTCCTCGGCCCAACTCTTCGGCGCCGCGCATCCCTCCTCATCGTGCATCCACCCTCCACCTTGTAGTCGTCCTCAACCGCAGAGCCCCCCCTCCGATGTACAATCTCCCTCTACCGAGCGTCCCCACTTCGGCGTGCATCCCTCCCCCCATGCCGACGCTCCCTCCTCCCCCGACTCGATCAGAGACCTCAGAGCCCTCCTCAACGCGGACCCTCCCTGAAACCAGCATTCATGTGAAAAAGTGTCTACCAGCCCGAACGGTCCTCATCTCTTCTACCTTTTTCGAAGCCCTTGGTCGTAGGAGAGACGAGCTCCTATCTCCTTTTTATACCCAATGAAACCCCCTACCTCGCTTTCTTCTTCATCGCCACCAACAATCTATCTCTACCCCCCCCCCCCCCACACACACCCCCCAATTCATCCACGAAACTCCACGACCTTCCATAGCTTTGCATCCGTTGAACCCTACCGACCCTCATAGCCATGCCTCCGTCGAACCCTACCGAACCCTGCAAACCCACCATCACATATTTGAACCTGTCCAGAGGTAATTTTTTATTTAAGCATATATTTTCTTCAGTTTTATTGTTAAAGCCCATGGATAAGTTCCCATGAATCTCCATCCAAGGGTGAAAAGAAAGAAGCTTTCGTATTCACTCATTTTTCTAAGATTTTCCTTTGGATTCCTTTGTTCTTGAGATTTATATTGTGTGCATTTCTCGACTGTGTTTTTCGATCACAAGAGTGGCATATGGGAAAGCAAAAGGAGAAGCTGAACACCTAAGTGTTGTTCAATCCTCATTGAGATATGGAGTCCAAGATTACACTCCTCTATGCTCTCGAATAGATATATATGGCATTTCTGAGAAACAAATTTGGGGAAATTGTGTTTCCTTTTATTTCATATTTCTTAGGTTTAAGAACACAGTATTTCTGACTTCATTTGAAAATGTCGTCCTCTAACCTTTAATTTCATGGTGCATATAGATTATCATTTTGTTATGTAGGGAATATGAGCTTATAAAAATTCCCGTGGATTTTTCAGGATCATATGCTTTCTTTCTTAGTTGGAATTTACATTGTTCAGACTATATGAAATTATACCTACAGTTTTACATCGAAATCTTGTTAAGTTGTATGATTATTTCCTTAAGGCATGCAAAATACATATTAGCACCTAAATTGCAATATGGGCGTCAAGGCATGTAACATTCTCCTCGATGGTTATCTCAATTTCAAGATATCTGGTTTCGATTTGATGATACAAAAATACATATTAGCACCTAAATTTCAAGAACAATGTAAGAACATCCACAAATTTATTGATACTTACTTACTTTGACATCACACCTTTCTGTATATTTTTTGCATTAGTGGATATCTTGCTTAAGAATATGCATATTCTATGTTGACAGAATTCTTGCTCCAGAATGTGTGTTGATGAATTTCTTTCTTCAAAATGTGCCTTCAGAGGCCATCTAATAAAGAAGACTGATATATTTAGCTTTTAGGTCCTTGCTCTAGATATTGTCAGCAGACGTTCGCATGCGATTTCATCTTTAAATGAAGAAATGATGTGTCTCCTTAAATAGGCATGAAGATTTTGAGTCTTTGAATGGGTCAATTCAAATAGTATCTTCCAAATGTGTTACTTTGATCAAGTATTTGATTTGTGTAGCTAGCTCTTATACTACTGCTAAAATGCTAATTGGATCTCGTAGGTGTGGCATTTACACGAGAACAACCTTGACTTGGAAGCTTTACTTCTTCAAGTGTATGATGCACATCAAGAGTTCAGAGTCGAATCATCTGGCCAAAGTAGGAAACAACTTTCCCATGTGCAGATGCTGAGTCAAGTGCACCATGCTTCCCCTTCGAAGCTTTTCACTTGGAGTAAGCATCGAAGGAATAGATGGAATGGAGGATACCTAAGTTAGTGTTGTAGAGTTGAGTATTTACCAGATTTAAATTCTAAGTTTGTCCAACATTCACTTTGACACATACACACACACACACACATACACACGCACACAGAGAGGAGTGATTCCGTGAGAGCATGAGTGCATGCATTCTGAACCACTAGATTATGTCTTCTCTAACTTGATCTTCTCTCTCCTTGTTGAATCATGTGGTCCAGAATGCATGCTCTCATGCTCTCACAAGTTTTGGATCTCATAGGATCACTCCTATATATATATGTTTGTTAACATTATTATATATGTGTTTGTTAACGCTAGTATATATATGTCTTCCACATTGTTATGATATTATTTGATAAAGTGATATGTGCATGCTATTTTAATTTTTATGCGGTATTTGAATGTTGAAAGATTGATTCAAGTATATGAAGATTAAAGATACAACATACAAAGGCTCTCTCAAATATGCAAAAGAGACCAAAGTCCTACAAAACTCACTCTATTATACAAAAATCATTGTAGCCCTACAAAAAGATACTTATACACATACATAAGATGGAACATATAAAAACTCTCTCCAATATGCAACAGTGAGTGAAATCCTACTAGAACGCACTCTATTATACAAAAATCCTCGTGTTTCTACAATAAACTATATGTGCGCATACATAAGATGGAGCATACAAAGATTCTATCAAATATGCAGCATAGAATGTAATCCTACAAAAATGCACTTTATTATACAAAACTTATCATATTCCTACAAAAGCAACTCGTGTGCATACATAAGATGGAACATACAAAAGTTTTCTCAAATATGCAACAAAGAATGAAATCCTAAAAAACATCACTCTATTATACAAATATCCTCGCATTTCTAAAAAAAAATACTCGTGTTCATACATAAGATGGAATATATAAAAGTTCTCTCAAATATGCAGTAGAGAACGACATCCTACAAAAATCATTCTATTATACAAAAATCCTCAGATTCCAACAAAAAGCTACTCGTGCACATACATAAGGTAGAACATACAAAAATTGTCACAGATATGTAACAATGAGAGAAATCCTATAAAAACTCACTCTACTATACCAAAATATGTCTATTCCTACAAAAAGCTACTACAAACGTTATCTCAAATATGCAGCATAGAACAAAATCCTACAAACAATCATTCTGTTTTACAAAAATCCTCGCATTCTTATAAAAAAGATACTCATGTGCATGCATAAAATAAAACATACAAAAATTTTCTCAGATATGCAACAGTGAGTGAAATCGTAATAGAATGCACTCTATTATACAAAAAGTTTCATTTTGTTACAAAATAGTACTTGTGCACATGCATAAGAAGGAGCATACAAAAGTTCTCTCAGATATGCGACAGTGAGCGAAATCATTCTAGAATGCTTTCCATTGTACAAAAAGTTTCATTTTCCTACAAAACAACCTTGTGTTCACCATAAAAAAAGTAGATACAAAACTTCTCTCAGATCTGCAACAGAAAACGAAACCCCACCAGAACTCATACTATTATATGGAAAGTTTAGCATTCCTATAAAAAGGTACTTGTGCGCATTCATAAGAACATAAAAAGGTAGATAAGAAAGTTCTCTCGTATATGCAACAGAGAAGGCATTCATACCAGAACTCACTATTATACAAAAAGTTCTGTTTCCCTACAAAACTCTCCTTCTGAGCAATTCATACATTGATGAAATAAACACTTAATCTCGTTAGAAGAACAATCACCATTGACCATAGTGTATAGGAAATACACGTGTTAAAGTATTAAAATAACATTAAACATTGTCCAAAGTTGTGAAAATAAGACTCTGCTGAGATGATGCAAGTGACATCCACTTTACAACTTGTCAGCGAAACTCAACAAGAAACAAGTTAAAATCATATTATCCTTTCACATTGTCAAAAGACACCGTTTGAGTTCCCTCCATACATTGTTACATCGCTATCACCATACATATCATAACATATATAACAACTTACAACATGATAAAATCACTAACATATTTATACTACTAGATGATTGATTAAAGTGAGGCGATGGATCTCTTGAGTAATACTCCTCATCTCCATGCTTTCAAGGCTCGATGGTATCGTTGATCGACGAATGAATTGATCCATAGATGTTGTTGGACTCTGATGGTGCTGATTAATCACCCTTACAACAGTTGAATGGTCGTTGTGTTGGCTTTGATCTCAGGGGGAAATTATCTCTACAAATTCTCCAGATGATCACATATGCTCCGATCGAATCTGCATAAGAGTTGTTTGTTCTCATATGACCGTCGATGGCAAACAATCTCACATGGGCATGATCTCCAAGTGTTAATCAATGAAGCTTCAATAGGTAATATTGATCTCCATGTGCACGATTGAAGTCAGCTTAGATCTTAGATGCTCGGATGATGGTTAGATTCATGTGTTGATGCTATGATGATCTGGGGCTCGAATGTGTAATCTCCCGGGTGGTGAGGTTTAGACGCTCAATTTTATCCCTAGCGATGATTTTGCTTCTCTACAAGTGATGTCGTTGAATGGCCTCTCGATGGTTTTATCAGGAGTTGCTCGTATTATCTAGAGTATCGGTTACATGTAGAAAATGACAATACTTCCAATTGCTTGATACAAACATTCGTCCAATGTTGATGCTCGATACAAACTTCGATACAAACATTCATCAAATGCAAAGAAAACTCACTTCATATAGAACTCAGCTCCAATCAGCAAAAGCGGAAGAATCCATACAATAACCAAACTTTAAAATTTAAAAAACGTTCATTTCCATACAAAAAATCATTCTCCACCAACTGATTGTTCACTTGCAACTATGCCGGCAGAGGGGAGCTAAACGATGGAGGACGGTACATGAGAAGGGGTTACACGGCATGGAGGTTAACCGAGAAAGGGAGACACTGTAAAGGGGGCATGTGTGACGAGGATGGATGCACGACCAATGAAGAGTTGCATGGAAACAAGAGAGGACAAGAAAGGATGCATATCTGTCGTGAAGAGTGGTACAATGGAGGGGGCTACGCAACGCAAAAGGGCGGTCGAGAGGGGGGGGCTGCACGACGAGGATGGCGATCAAGAAGAAGACGTGCAGTGGAGGCATGCTGCACAGTGAGGAGTAATGCACGCCCATTGAGGAATTGCACGACAAGGAGGGAGGGCGGGGAGCAATGCGTGGAGGAGGAGGGATGCACGCCGGAGGAGGGACGTTCAGTAGAGAGAGATTGTATAACAGAGGGGGCCTCTGCGGCTGAGGATGGCTTCAAGGTGGAGGGTGGATGCGCGATGAGGAGGGATGCACAGCCTCAAAGAGTTGGGGCGAGGATTTCAGGGAGGAGGGAGAGTTTCAGGGATGAAGGTATTTGGTGAGGAGGGATTGGGGGATGTTTTCTAATAGGTATGAAGTCGTTGGATCATCACACATCTTTACAGCAGAGTCTGCTACAATCCACTTACAGCAGGGGATTCATCTGATTCCATTTGCACAAGTGTATTTCTCTTGTGGACCCCACTATTTCCCTCTCCCTGCACCCATTTCTTCTACTTCATGGAAAACACTTGCATGCCTTATCTACTACAAGGTCATTATAGATGCTTGTATGCCAATGCCATCGCTGCGACGATTATATGGTTGCACCGATCTCTGAAGGAAGGGGGAGGACCCAACAGGACCATAAGCCCTAGACTCGCATCAGAACCCATCTTGAGGCAAAAGCTTCATCCTCCGAACTCCTCCATTCATGTCATCACAAGTCGTGAACTCGCCACCTCCTCTGACGTGGCTGGTAGCCACTAATTGATCCCACACCTCCTTTAATCGAAGATCCATTTGTTCCTCTTCACCATCGCTGTTGTGCATTAACCCTCATTGTTGCACGTTCCTCGCAGTTGTAGTATTATCGTTCTAGAAGGCCATATTGTTGCTACCATGGTCATCACTGTGCTATAACTACAAGCTCCGTCGTCGCCGAATCCTACCTGTCGTGCCCTGCCGAGGTGGCGAGCATGATCAGTGTTCTCTCTGCAACCCTTAGTCTTGAAGGCCTTTTTAGTTCTTTGTTATTTTCATTATGTTTTATAAAGTTTGGACCCATATGCTCTTAACTTTATTTTTATTTACATTCACACTCTTAACTGTATTTTTATTTACATTCGAATCCCCCTAATCTTTTCAGGAAATTACACTCATATCCTTGACAATTCAAAAACTCATAAGATTTCATTTGATTCAATAAAAGTCTAAAATAGCTTTGTAAATAGAATAAACATTTGGGCAAAATATCTGAGTCCATGTGTTCAATCCTTAAACTTGCCACTATACATTATTGATTCATCTTTTGGTTTGTTTATTGTAATTTTATCTAAAATTTGTCATTTTTCATGTCTGCGCACAACGACGCTTAAAAATGCACTTTTAACATCACAAAAAAATTGTAGTTTCAGCTATGTGCTCATTGTAAATGACCTCTATACACATGCACACAATCTGTGTGTAAAGGGCATTTCCAATGAGCACATGGCTCGTTAGTGAATTAAAAAGCACATGTGTACACAAGAGTACGAGCAAAAACAAGCAACATTAGACATATATATATATATATAATAGAGGGCACTTCAAATGAGGTGGGGTCTCACCGATATTGTGGTGAGCCATCGAGCAGATTCGTCAGATCTCAATCTGACGGTTGCATCAAAAACCTCATCCAAAAGGGCATTTTCGTCAAATTGATTTCATTAATTTCGAGTTTCATTTATTGGTTTCAAATTGTCATTCTAAGCTTTTCTTGGTTTGGTATTTTCACAAATGCTTTTATTGATTAATTTCTGATTTTATTCCAAATGATCTGAAATCAACCACAGCTTTGTAAAGTACAACGAGTTTTTGTAAAATATATTTTACTCTTTGTAAATTTCATTAATGATTTCATTTTATTACTGTAATTTCATTTTGTAAATGGTTGTATCAGTTTTGTAAATGTGTACATTCATTTTGTAATTCAGCGAGTTTTTGCAAGAGTATTTTTCCTCTTTGTAAGCTTCAACTTTTTTGTAATTGTGTATATTTGTTTTGTAAAAAATCTATGAATCTTTGTAACTGAATCTCCCTCCTTTGTAAAATTCACGCATGTTTTCCATTGCGTTAAAGTTCAATTGCCATACATGTTTTTGAGTCCTGCAAAATAGAGAAAAAATATTGAGATTTGTAAAAAAGGTAAATAAATATGTAAATCTGAATATCAGTTAAGTAAAATTATTATACGATAATGTAACAGAATCTCCCTCCTTTGTAAGAGTGTCTGATCACTTTGTAAATTTTAGGCGCTCTTTTATAAAATGATCTGATCACTTTGTAATATTTCTGTAGAGTTCTGCAACAAATAAGTACACTGTTAGATATTGGAAACATGTAAAAAATTGACTTGATATTGTAAAAAATTCAATATTTGTACAAAACATTCCCATTTTTGTAAAAAAAAACTACGATTTGTAAAAAAGCTAAGGAGCATGTCCTCCGCGTACATCTCGACGCTTCGGTGTCGACGGCGATGTGCCGCATTGGAGGACGCACAGGCGGAGCACGACCTGATGGAGAGCGGGGCCGAGGGCGGGCGGTAGGGGCACGAGCAGAAGGCTACCGCCTCGCCGAAGAGGATGGTGCGCAGGGCTGCAACTCCGCCCGAAGGTCGGTGCACGAAGGAAGGCGGACGACACCATCTCGCGTGAGGCAGAGGTCACCAAAGAGGACGGCGCGTGGGGCTATGGCTCCGCCTGAAGATTGGTACGCGGAGGAAGACGGACGGTGCCGTCTCGCGTGAGGCAGAGGAGGCGGCTGGGCGGTGGCGCAGCAGCACATGTGCGGTGAGGAGACGAGCCAGGCGAACGGAGGATGTTGCTGGAGGAGGATGTTGCTGCCGCCGACAGATGTTGCTGGAGATATGGAGGACGTGCGGCGGGGAGACGAGGCAGAGGAGGCGGCGGGGCGCTAATTAATCAAGAGAGAGATATTAAGCAATTTAGTTGTCACATTCTATATTTAGAATTTGACAAATGACCAAAACGGGTTTTTACCATTAAAATAATGTAATTAATGTGAAATTTATCACAGTCGTGGGATTTAAATTAAATGGAAGAGATGGAGGGGCTCGCCACAAAAGTGGGGAGACCCTGCCTCATTTGAAGTTTCTCCTATATATATAGGGGTTGATGGGGCTGCCCCCTGGGGGCAGCCAACATGTCTGCCCCGTCCCATTTTTGGGTAATTTTTTTTATTTTTTTTGAAAAATATAGCCATGATATTCACCTCTAGATCCCTCCTATATGCCATTCGAATTTCATCAGAAACAGAGACTCCTACGGCCTCCATCTAGACGGGGTCGATTTAAAAATCCTACGACTGTTAAAAAATAACGTCTACATGGAGGCCGTAGGAGTCTCTGTTTCTGACGAAATTCGAATGACATATAGGAGGGATATAGGGATGAATATACATGGTGATATTTTTTTCAAAAAAATAAAAAAATTGCGAAAAATAGGGTGGGGGCAGCCATGTTGGCTGCCCCTAGGGGGCAGCCCCATTTTTCCCATATGTGTGTGTGTGTGTGTGTCCTGCAGGAATATGTAGCAACATTAGACATATATGTGTGTAATGGCTTTGTAGCACATGGCATTCCTCCACCTATTATATGTACATATGTGTGTGTCTATGTACATACATTTACATCTACACGTACACCCATATCAAGGAATATGTCTCCTATGGCACATACAAGCAACGTTAGACAACCAATGACTTTTAAGGCGCATCATGTATCTTTCGATGGACATGTTACAAAACTCCAAGCTACCTGAATCTTTAACACGTTCTTAGTATTATATATCAATGAATTCCATATTCATCCCTTTTATTCTTTCATTTTAGGTAAACCATGAGGTAAAAAACATGTAAATACTAATTCATAATTTTAAGCAAAATGCATCTCACGAATAAAAATGTGTTTTTGACAAGATAAAGAAAACTAAGAAAAAAAGAAAAGAAGGTTGTAAGCATGTAAATTGGTAAAGACTAACCTTATCCCTAGAGATAGAGTCATTACTGACTCAATTGACTAACTTAAAGTAGGGATACAAATGAGAAAAATGCAAAAACAAAAAAACTTAATTTGAATAACAATGGGACCATTGTTTATATAATGTGAATGCTTCTAAAGATTTTACAAAAATTATACTAACTAAAATCATATTAATCCATATTCATAGAGATTTATAAAAAATAAAAATACGAAAACATGTCTCAAGTTCGATAGTGCACACGTAGCTCTAGAGCACAAACCACTACACAAATTGAGCTATAGTGACATTTTTTCAAAATCTATCACTAAATTAACCATTGTGAAATATATAACGATGATATTATTCATTGTGATATGAGTTTTCGTACTTGAAATTATCAATGAATAGTATATATGTCGCTATATAATTAGTAATGGTCCATATAGCAACGTTTATTCGTTGATACTTTTTTAAAATATCAACTAATCATCACTATTTTTTAGTTCAAAATTTAGCGACAATTAATTAGAAGTTTGAAAGTAGCAACGGATAAGCGTCATTATGTGGATTGTTGCTAATGATATAACAATAGATATAATATTTGTTGCTAATTTCAAGTATGAAAAATCATCTCACAACGAATAATATCATCGTTATATATTTAACAACAGTTAATGTAATGACAGATTTTGAAAAAAAACGTCACTATAGCTCAATTTTGTAGTAGTGAATAGAAAAAGTCGCAAAAGTTCAACTTCAAGGATAGATATCTACTCCATATAAACTCCAAATTCGTTAAACTCGCAGTTAAAGTTAAAGTGGAGTAAATACCTTTCAAAAAAGAAGGTTATTTCATTAAGCTAACATGCAAAGTTTGATTTCAAGGTCCTTTGGGTATAAGTATAATTGTGTTTACATTTCTTTATATTATATTTGTTACTATTTTGTATACATCCATTTTTTATTTTTTATTTATATCGTATTTTATGTAAATAATAATAAACACTTCCAACAATAATAATCTAAATAAATGCCAAACCATATAATGTTATTAATTTAGCTCAGTAAACAACCCTTAAAACAAAAAAAGAAAATTAGAATCATCAAAATATGTATTAAATTAATAAAATGCCAATCCTTTTGTAAAAACAATAATTTAAAACCAATATTCAATTTATCTATGTGTAATATTCCTACAAGTTTATTATGTTGATTTGTTTTTTATATGTAAATAATATTATTTATTTAATCTAATTAGACCCTATTTTTTATTTATTAAATTATATATGACTTTTATTTAATTATTTTTCATGTTTTAATTATTTAGTATTTATTAGCTATTTAACAAGTTAGCATCTTTTTAGCTTTTTCTAGCTTGACACGTGCCCTGATCATCAAAGACCAAGGACAAGTCAAGCTAAAGTCTTCTCCACCATGTGTTTGCGTTCTACAGACTGTGCCATTTCCTTTCCTTGGATGACCATCCTGTTAACTTGATCATACCCTTGTCCTCTCTTATTATCCTCTCCAACACTCGATAACATTAGCAACCTTAACTTCCTCGCCTTATTACATTCTCAATAGCCGATGCTACAATCTAACATCAAATAACTCCACTTTCGCACCAAAATCCCCCATATTCATCTACCTTTCTCTCTTCCTATAGATAGCTACTTAGGGTTTATGTTCAATTGATCCACCACTAAATCCCTGCTTAAAATCTCTTACTGGCGTGGTGATCAATTTAAAAATATGTTAAGTCAACAAACAAATAAAAATAAGAAAACCACTGTACACAAGGATTTATACAAGTTCACCCTTCTTTGGGGCTATGTCATGTGCCTAAGGTTGGTCTACCTAGGCCTTACAAGCACTCCTATAAGAGCTACTTCTGATGTAGTCCAAATTGCTTGCAAGCACACAGCTTACCAGTGTTTATCTTCTACACAAGAAGAAATGCTTTTAAAGAGTGTGCCTCTATGTACTCAATCTTAGTCAAATTTATCTTTTGTATAAGAAGAAAAGCTTTCATACATAATTTCTCAAGTTACAAAACTTCACCAATGGCTTATCTATCATTTACCTTTACATAAAATACCTCTTAGCCTAGAATAAAGATAAAATACAATAATTTTAATAAATCATTTGAAACATGCAATATGTAAGTGCAAATCAAGATTAACATTGTAGCGGAATGCTTTTTGAGAGACGGCAAAGTTGAGAGTCAAAGAACAAGAATAACTGAGAGTACCTTACTTGGCTAGTTCTACTTTTGAGCACATAAGAATATCTCACAAGAGTAGAGAGAGTTGTAATTGTGAGCACAGAATTTGTGATCTTGGTGTGTGTTGAATGGGTAAGTGTAGAGTCCTTTTATAAATTTAAAAGAGTCTTAAGAATATTAAGAACTAGAATATCTCACCCAAAAATAGATGAAAAAACACTTCAATTCTCTCATGTCCCCGTACATAAAGGTGTGTACAATGCATAGGGACAAAAATACACTTAAAAAGACGGTCAATGTCTAGTATACACCAATGCACATGAATATACAGCTGCAACAACTGTTACACGAATAGGCATGTTGAACAGAATAAGTTCAAATGTCTAATAGTCAGATTTATATTATTGTACATGGACATGTACTGGTGCAACAATAAGTGCAAAACTTGAATTTGAACTTATCAAGACATATGCTGGTGTACCAAGTGTACTAGTGCACATAACTGATTTTTACCGGTGCTTGGATGCTTAATACCAGTGCAATAGTTGTGAAAATATGTGACACCTAATGTATTCACGCATATATCGGTCTACAAACATATGTACTAGTATGATAGTATGGAAGAATGTAAGAGAGAGAGAGAGAGAGAGATTTATTTTGAAGACTTTTGACAACAAACTACTATAACTTTACTTTGCTAGGGTGAGGCGATCATCTACAAAGTGGATGATAAGGTGGTTGGTGAGATGGATTTGTGCATAGTGGGGTTAAAAGATACATATGACCCAGCTAATTCAATGGTTGGGTTGACATAACATGTAGCAACTAAAAGGAGAAGAGCAAAGCTTAAGCGTTGATGGATCATAGGACCAGTCAAATGGAGATCAGTGAGCCACTGAGATGGAATGCACTAATCAGTGGCATAGCTTGCATGGAGATTGAATGGAGAGTGGATGATTGAGGGTCAATTGGAAATCAAGAAAATTTAAAATAAAGAAAAATTAAAAAAAAAACAAAAGAAAATAGTCAAGAGTAAAATTTTATTTAAATGAAAGTTATACAACACTGATAAAAATCTCAAAAGTAAAAGAGCTTATATACACCAAATATGATTTTTCAAGGTATTTATAGGTATGGAATACATGGTTTTGTTTTTTTAGTTTTTCTTTATTTTTCCTTTAATAATAATACTATATAACTTATAAAAAATAATTTTCTGATATATACACATCAATCTATTTTTTATTTTAATAATGAAGAAAAAGAAAAGGATAAAAATGAGAAGGGGGTTTTATAAACATAAGAATAGGCAAAATTTACAGGGTTGGTTTTGTTCTTTCTAAAGGTTTTCTGATTTTTTAGTTTTGTTTTTTTCTAATTAGTTAGAACACACGTTAAAGAAATAAATTAAAAATAAATTAAAAATCTGAAAATGTCTACGTAAAATGATAGGTTCAAGACAATAATTTTTTACTACATACAAGTTTCCCCTACGCATTACGATTTCTTTGAAATTAACCTTATTTTTTTATAATTAGGTGTGCATATTTCAAAGAGAAATAGTATCTTATAGGAGACTGCATGAGATAGAAAACAACTTTGGATTCCAACTTTGCTAATAGAAATGTTTGAGTTTAATTGCAATATATTTGCATGCGTTTGCGTGTGTCAGCATATTTTTAGGATTTTTTATTGAATTAAGTTATTGATATGTATACAATGTAGCTACTTTCATGTCAATTGGATTTAGCATGAATTTGTTAACAATATGGAAGATTACATAACATGTACGTGCCAAAATATACAATGATTAACTCCTGATTTTTGTTCATTTTACTTCTTGGACTTGTTTATATGTTAATAATAGTCCCTTTTATTGTATGTGCATTCTATGTGAATTTGTTTAGGAATTAAGGTCAAAATTTCTGTATAATGTAGATGAATCAAATATTCATCAACTTTTCCGTCATACCCTCAAACCTTTTACATGACAGTGTGGTACAAGCACAAGAAGCATAGGAGGAACTATTGGGGAGGCCACTGGTAGAAACATACTCGTCTACGGGGTGAAGCATTGGGCTTGATCCATCCCAACCCAAGAAAACCCAACCCAGCCCGTCAATTTCCTTCGAGCTATTGGCCGAGTTGTGGCCTGAAAACTTTGGTACACTGCCAACCCGGACACGGCCTAAGGCTCGCATATTCGAGCGGGGGTCAGGCAGGGTCCAGCCCGCTTGCAAAAACTAATCAGAGCAGGAGCAGCTTGAAGTTTTGATTGGAATTTGAAGTGGGTATAGTTTCCCATGCGTTGCCTTTCGTAGATGAAGGTTGCGATTTGCATGAGATTGCCCTTTGGACTCAGTGCACCATAAATCTAAATGAATACAATCCAACTGTGTGCCATATGCATGCATTTGCCCTTGCAAGAGTGTCTGTCTTTGATCGGAGAGAAATACAACATAAAGTTTATTTATAACGTTTTCGATGTATATTAACCCCTACCACACGACCACATATTTGCATCACGATGAGCATGAGGTTAAATATTCCTATGGGCACAAAAAATCGCTATATAGACGCCCTCTATCTTTGGACGTTGTGAGTATAGTTGGGAATAATTGAATCATAATAATCTCAGACAAGATAGGCATTTGTAAGCGAGGAATGTATCTGATACACGGTATATTATCGTACAAAGTTTTTCTTCTCATTGGGGGATAAAAGAGGCCAGGTTACACGTGTGCCTTTGCTGCCTTTTCTTGGAATTATACTTCTGCTCATAATTAACATTCCTTTAATAGTGTATGAGAGTCACTAACCATATAGGCATAGTTGTTATTTCATAGTTTTGTTGAGCGCGCACACATGTGTAATTGCCAAAAAGACGCGAATACATGTGGCATTGACAAAGATGAAAGGATACAAGCGTAATTTTTTCAAAATAAATATACGTAACAATTTGAACTTATGGATATCATGTTGGAATTAACTTTGTTGGATATTTTGATGGAGTTTGATGGTCAATATCAAGTTGTATTAGTGTAACTCAATTCATGAAATTTAATGTTTTAATCCTGTGGGGTGCTGTTTAGTCCCACATCGTAGAGTGTCAAAACTGGCACTTGGTTTTTATAGGGAAGTTCTAGACCAGTTTGGAAACAGACTAGAGAGAATTTCGGACCACAACACGTGCGCATGCGCTCGTCAGCGTCGGGCCGGACCGGACATGGGCTCGAGCGTGGGCGCGGTTGCGGTTGCGGCTGCGGCGTGGCATGACGCTTCGGTTGTGATCTCTAACTCTCTCTTTTTATTTGTCCCATTGTTTGTCATGATGGTTGTTTCCGATTTTTTCCCTTGCTCTAAAATGCATACATTATTTAAATGGATAATTTTCTTTTCGTTAATGATCTGGATGCATACATACATTGATTTAAAATGGAAACATGTTGAAAATCAGATTCTTATGTGTATGTTGATGTCGTATTTTTCTACAATCTTAGCGAGACAGATCTTTAACGAGATAAGAAAAATATATGATTTGAGGTTTCGATCTCGTGTGGATTTCACTGGTGTGCCAAAGAAATTCGGGAGCTAGAATTTCAAGCATTGGCAACAATGCATGAAGATCTGGCTGACCACGATTGGCCTGATTTCGGTTCTGAAAACCAAATGCCCTCTGAACAGAATCCAGATCCATATGCGGTTAAGATGACGGATGCGTAGAAAGAACATGACCGTCTATGTCATGGGTGCATTCTTACTGCACTATCGAACATTCTGTTCGAAGTCTATGGCGCATCCACCAAGACTGCTAATAATCTGTGGGAGGAACTGGATAAGAAATACAACACGAAGGATCTGAATATTCAAAAATACTCAGTCTCCAAGTTCCTGAAATTTCAGATGACTAAGGGTAAGTCGGTTTCTGAACAGGCTCATGAGTTTCTGTTATTGCTTCACAGGTTAGCTGAAGCAGAAATCAGGTCATGTCGATCATTAAGAAATTTCTCAAGTCTTGGAAAGATTTTGGGATGTCCCTAAAGCACATAAAGGGAAAATTTCTTTGAATGATTTGATGGTCTCAATAGCTATTGAAGAGGAGCATATGAAATAAAAACATGTGATACTTGTTGACGTGAACCCTGAGGTCAATGTGATAACCTCAAAGGGAAATAATGCTAAAGAGAAAAATAAGAAACTGAAAGCCAAGGGGAAAATGCAGAATAAATCAAAGAACAAACATTGCTGGCAGTGTGGACAGGTTGGACACTGGAAAAAGTATTGCCCTTCTCTAAAGGCCCAACAAAAGTCTACGGATGTCGTTCCTCAGGCTCTTGTACTGACTGAGAGAGGCGGTCCTGGCTCTTGTAGTGTAGGATTTTTGTGAATTTTTGAGGACATTTTTGATTTCGTTTGTTATTTTTAAAAATTCAAAAACTATCATTTTAGCTACTATCTAGTTTTAAAAAACCCCAAAAAAATATAAAAACTCTCCTAAAAATTCTATAAAAATTTGGTACTGTTTGTTTTGTGTTCCTTGATTTTCTAGCCAATTTTGGCTATTTTTCTCTGATTAAAAACCTTGAAAACTTAAAAACACCTAAAAATTCATAAAAATTCTATTAAATAATCTAAAAACCCAAAAACAATAATTTTGGTACTCAAATTTTCATTGTTTTACCTAGTTTACAGGAAAAATACCTCCAGGCCCTTTTGAGGCCCTTAGATATTTTATCTAGGGCTTTTGGGCCTGGCTGGACAGTACCTTGCATTTTTGCTACTGTTTGATTTTTAGAAAATAAAATATACATCAGAAAAATTCCAAAAATTCACCAAAAACATAAAAAAAATATAAAACACATAAAAATATTTTGTTTGAATTTTTGCTTGATTTTTGTTGCATTAAATAAATTGTTGAAGTGTGCTTATTTGTGTTTCTTTTATTTTCTTCACATATTAAAAATCCAAAAAAATATAAAAATAATTAAAAACCACTAAAAATATTTTGTCTTTTATTTTATTTGTTTTTACTACTTCGTAGGCCTTCGGCCAACCCGTGCTCCTTGAGTTCGACCCTGGGTGCTATACCAGGTTAAACATATAGCAGGACCGCTTTATTTGTGCTTGATTGATTTTTGATTTAGTAGTGGTCTGATATTTTTCTTGATATACATGGTCTGATTGCTCGGGTCACAACGACCTTATTTCTGTACCTCATACCCTAGTGGTCAGGCCTGTTATCAGAATGGCGCTGTTGCCGGGGAGCACGGCTTAGTAGTTCTTTTCGTTTTTATTTTCGCGGCTTTTCGCGGCTCTTCGGAGCTCGCGACTTTTTCGCGATTTTTGTCTGTAGTTTCTTTTTGTTTTATTTTGTTTTATTTTTCATTTTTTTTATTTTTGTTTTTGTTTTATTTTTTGTGTTTATCTTATTTTGCATTTTTTGCACATACATCCTTATTTTTCATTTTCCTTTATTTTTCTTTTATTATTATCTGATTATTGGTTCTGACCACTTTGTTTTCTCTTGCGAGGGCCCGAGGACCGAGGCGGCTATTCTCGAGAGCCGGCGCAACCGAGGGAATTCGGAGGCGGCTCCTTCTTCGCGGAGCCGCAGGAGAGAGTGAGAGAGAGCTGAGTTGGATAGGATTAGGGTAGATTTATTTTTATTCATTATTATTGTAATAATACAGGACTCAGGACTTGGACACTTGTGACTTGACCGTAGCGGGTCTGTTTTGCCGAGCACCGGAGTGCTCGAGGGACCCTTAGGACCTTCGTGGTTTTCGCCGTTTTTTCGCGACTTTTCTTTTTCTTTTATTTCTGCCTTTTCCGGTGTTTACGCGGTTTTTGCTCGAGCCCCTAGACTTAGGAATTTCTGGTGAATGTGCCGTAATTAGTAGGATCCACACACCTAATTGCTTATCTGTTCCCATAGATCGATAATTGGACCTACTTAAAAATCATTAATAAAAATAACCGATTCATTTGCCTTCGTAGCCTACGTGCCGTAGCCCGTCCTATAAAGCGCTTAATCCTACCCCGATTTGTCGGACGAGAGGAGGGACGGGCCAAGACCGGACTCTTTGGCTTGGAGGTCGGTGACCGGTTAGACGGTTCTTCGCTAGAAGTTGTTGCTTAGGACTCGGCTTTCCCGCTGCACCATATAGGTAGTTTTATTTCTGTCTTTACTTTTATGGCGCGGATCATATTGCATGTAGAGTGCTGGAGGCAAGGTACGCATTTCTTACTCAGCATGCATCATTGATTTATCGTGCATCGGCTTTTTCGTCTTCTCCCCCCCTGTTTTGGACTTAATAACCAGGAGAACCGAAAAATTCGTTAGGCCTTTTGTTTGTTTGAAAAAGATTAAAAAAGTGAACCATAAAATTGGGACTGCTAAGAATTATTGATCTTAAAACCGCTAACCCTAAAAACTTTGTCTTGGGGAGAGCAACCCCCTCATTGTATGGTTTGGATGCGCGAGAGAGTGACCCGCACCCTAGGTAGAGCCCCCCGGTGCTAGTCCTGACTGATTACCGACTCTTCCGTGCGGGCCAGTCGGTTGGGTTAGCATCGGATATCCCAACAGGTCACGTAAGCGCTCTGATATTCTGTGTGTTCACCAAAATAAAATCGACAAGATAATTTGACCGAACTTTCACGGTCTTCAGCTCGCGTTGCGTTGGTGAACCAGGGTTTGTTTTCTGATCATAATTTTTCCAGATCTCATCCGCCTTACTCGCCAGATCGAGATGATGGGTAGACGGTCTCTTAGGCAGCCTCTGGCTGCACCGCTTTCGGGCACGTCTACCTCCTCATCTAGGTGGCCCGCGAGAGCTCAGACCCGCTCTCCGAGCCCGAGTACGA
This sequence comes from Ottelia alismoides, assembly GCA_037367405.1. Lineage (NCBI taxonomy): Eukaryota > Viridiplantae > Streptophyta > Magnoliopsida > Alismatales > Hydrocharitaceae > Ottelia > Ottelia alismoides. The sequence continues at coordinate 531,929 of JAZKJV010010372.1, read as the reverse complement.
CTCCACCCTGTTCCCCCTCGACCCCTTTATGTTCTACCTGAGAGAACACGAGCCCGAGGAGAGACTGATTCATTTGACAGCACCTGAGTTGGGCTCGTTTGATTTTGCAGACGTCACTATGGCCGGAGCCGGCAGTTCAGATGATCACTCCCGACAGCCCGAGCACTTCGTACTTGACCAGGGAGCGATCAACTCCACCTTGATCGCATCACTCGAGACAGTCCAGCAGCAGTTACGCGATCAGGGGGCATTTATGATAGAGATGAGGCGAGAGTTGGAGAGGCTCAGAGCAGAGAGACCAGCAGAGCGAGCCTGAGGAGATACCAGATGCAGAGGCACGAGCCGCAGCAGCAGCAGCAGCCGCAGCCGCCGCCGCAGCGGCAGCAGCCGCGGGAGGAGGAGGACCACCTAGACCGATGCGGGAGTTGCACAACCCCGGATCTACACTGATGCACCATTGGGTGGTGGTACCTGCTATCGTGGGGACTTCAAGTTCCCCCCGACACCCTGCAGATGCTTCATCGTTTCCACGGACTTGCCACTGAGGAGCCCCACCTCCACCTCCAGGAGTTTCTGATGATCTGCGGTACTGTCCACGACCGGCATGTGGACCAGGACACGATCCGGATGATAGCCTTCCCGTTTTCACTGGCAGATAGAGCAGCCACCTGGCTGAAGCATCTTGGGAGGTTTGTCTATACCTGGGAGCAGCTCCGCACCGAGTACTTGAACAAGTACTATCCACTCGGGCGGACGAATGCAGCGAGGGCCCTGATCAGCAACTTCTCCATGTTACCCAACGAGCAGTTTCACGAGGCATGGGAGAGGATCCGAGAGCTCCTGGACAGATGCCCGCACCACGACATCACGAAGCCGAACCTTGTGCAGAGCTTCTTCAGCGGGTTGACACCAGAGCTACAGGGCCTGGTGAATGCTTCTTGCGGCGGGTCCTACTTCGCCAAGGACCACGACCAGGTCTGGGTCATCTTCGAGGAGATGGCTGAGAACTATATGGTGATGTCTCAGACCAGGTTGTATACTCAGAAGACCCAGCCACATCAGCCAGGACCCTGCAGTACCAGCGGATAGCACGGGTAGATGCAGGTCCATCCAGTTCGTCCGCACCGCAGCCGCAGCCGCACAGGCAGAGTCGTCAGCTGCGGACATGGGCATTATCAGCGAGAAGCTGGACCGCATGGAGCTGATCGAGAAGAAGCAGTGCCAGAGTATCACGCAGATGGAGCAGATGGCACAGGTTCTGAGCGACATGAAGACACAGCTCATGTGTCTCCAGGAGGCACAGACGGCTTCTCAGCCCCGTCTTCAGTCGCGAGGCGACGCCGACAGCAGCAGCAGCTCGTCCCCAGCGCTCCAGCACCCACGTGCAGCCTAGACAGGTCCATCTTGTACAGGCGGAGCCGTACCAGCAGCCGCAGCCCACCTACCAGTCCCCACCATCTCCAGAGATGCAGATGGTGGTCTACCAGCCGGACCAGCCTCTGGCAGTACTCCCGCAGCCCCCTACGATGCCGAGCCGTTGATGGAGGTCAACGGGATTTGGTATGACCGCCCCCAGCCTGGAATCCGACGAGACCATCCCGGATTCAGGTGGGGAGTGGTGGTACCCAGCCCCAGCAGCAGCCGTCAGGACAGGGAGGGCAGTACTCCCAGCAGAGAGATCACCACCAGCCGCAGCAGCATCCCCCAGCATATCAGCAGCACCAGCCATCCTTCGGTCCTCGTCCCTATCAGCAACAGGGACAGTCGTGGAGACGTGAGCAGCAGCTCACCCAGTTCAGCAGCAGCCCCCTTCCTCATACCCCTCTTACCACCAGCAGCAGTACCAGCAGCCTCACCCCCAGAGAGGCTACCCGTCGGGCTCCCACGAGAGCCCCACTTTGGATGACATTGCCCGCCTCCTCACGGACCAGCAGGCCACATTCCGACGGGAGATGGACGAGTTCCGCCAGGAGATGCGAGACTTGGTGAGAGGGAGGGCCGCTATTCCAGCCCAGATTGAGCCGAACCCGAACAACCTCAAGAGGAAATCTGAGCAGGTAGTACATACTGAGTTTGCCACTCCTAGTGACCCATTTGATGATACATCTTCGGATCTGTTTGATGCTGATTTTGTCACACTTAGGGAGCGGTAGGACCCCAGCAGGCGGCGGCGCCTCATCTGAGCTACCTCACGAGGACACTTCAGAGGCGCCACATGAGGAGGAGGAGAGCGGTACTGAGGCCGCTCCAGATGATGACGGGCGGCACTGAAGCCACCAAGGATGCTGATCCCACCGGCGATACTGAGGCCGCCGCTTCACCAGATCTAGGAGGTGGTACTGACACCACCAGTTCAGCCGAGCCAGCCCGCGGTACTGATGCCGCGAGACGTCTACCAGCAGCAGCAGCAGAGCCAGCCCACTGTGGTACTGATGCCACCAGTGTTTGTCGTGATAGAGATGTTGTCTTTCCTTGCATTCCTGTATCTCAGAACTCAGTTGTGAATAAAGGAAAAGGTTTACTTTCATCTGGTCCCACTGTGGTGCATGATGTATGTGTGGATCCGGTCCTTGAACCTCTGAGGCCTTTTCCTAGTCCTTCATCTTAGAAGGACCCTGTGATCCCCTTCCTAGAGCCCTTCAGATGGGGAAGGGGAAGAAAAAAGAAATCCAAAAAAAAGAGAGCTTGAGGAGTTCAGCCCAGAGCATGATCGATCGATCCAACATCCAGCTGACCCTCCAGGAGGCTTTGCAGCACATCCACCCTTCTCCAACGATCTTTGAGAGAGAGGACTACAGTCAGGAGGAGGAGGAGGAACCACACTTCAGAGATACATGTGCTGACGAAAGCCACGTGTTTCGCGATCCAGAACCGTCTGCCAGCCAAGAGGCCAGATTCAGGGCCCCGTATGTCAGATGCCAGATTAGTGAGCAGAGGTTCGACCGTACTCTACTAGATAGCGGATCGTCGATCAACCTCTTCTCCGGCAGCCCTTCTCGACTGCTTTGAGTTGGGCACTCTTCGACAGAGCAGGACAGTCCTTCAGTTCGCTGATCGATCTGTCAAGAGCCGAAGGGGTTATTACGAGACGTTATCGTCACGATTCAGGCCTGAAAATTCCCCGTGGACTCGTAGTGTTGGACATGGAAGATCCCTGAGTCAGTGCCGATACCCCCATCATTCTTGGTCGCCCGTTCTTGGCCACAGCCAAGGCAGTGGACTGATCATGATAGCAGGAAGGTGTACTTTCGCGTCGAGGGCGAGAGTATACAAATAGAGACGGTCGAGGACTACAGAGCTAGATTCAGAGCCCACTCAGATGCGAGTACAGATTCAGACAGCTGACAGATGCAGAGCAGACATCCACCAGGACTGTGATTTTGTGATCACAGATGATGAGGCAGGCTTGGGCAGATCTTGAGACACAGACCATCCTCTCACTTTCAGATACAGCTGATGCCGAGATGATAGCAGAGGAGAGTCTGGAGAGCACAGCCCTGGTCCCGGATACCATTGAGGCAGCAGAGCTGGTCCTTGATCGCACACGATGTTTAGTGATGGTGGTGCTGAGGCCACCTTGTTTTCCGGTGGTACTGATGCCACCGCGGTTGATACAGATCCCTCGGATTCAGAGTCTGATTGGGCCGATTGTGATGATCAGATGCCAGACCTGATTCCCACCTGAGCCTACAGATGAGGAGGAGGCAGATGCAGAGCAGACCAGAGACAGTGCAGTTGAGCAGCCTTCTCCCGATCCAGTTTGCGAGAGTACGCTTTCACTTTCCCAGGCAGATTTGGCCGACTTAGCAGCTTTCACTCAGTTTCTTCCGCATCCAGATTTGCCAGCACCCAGCATTCCAGAACTAAAGCCGCTCCCTACTTTGCTGAAGTATCGATTCCTTGCGGGCGAGCCAGGAGATGTACCCAGTCATCATCTCCGCCGAGTTGACTGGAGAGCAGGAATCCCGTTTGATGGGGGTTTTTGAAAAGAACAGCAAGGCGATCGGATGGAGCGTAGCATATCTCCATGGGATTAGTCCATCAGTGTGCTCCCACCATATCTATCTCGAGGAAGGGGCGAAGCCGTCGCGTGAGTTCCAGCGGCGACTGAACCCCAACCTAAGAGAGGTTGTGATGAAGGAAATATCGAAATGGTGGGGTGCAGGTTTTATTATCCCATTTCCGACTCCAAGTGGGTTAGCCCCTTGCATGTGGTGCCCAAGAAGACGGGCATCACGACTGTGATCAGTGAGTCGGGAGAGGAGATCGCTACACGAGTACCCACCTCTTGGAGGGTTTGTGTTGACTACAGGAGACTCAACCAAGCCACCAAGAAGGACCATTTCCCCCTGCCTTTTATTGACCAGATCATTGAGAGACTGGCAGGGAAGAGCCATTATTGCTTCCTAGATGGGTACTCGGGCTACAACCAAGTGGCCATCACTCCTGAGGATCAGGAGAAGACCACCTTTACCTGTCCCTTCGGCACATATGCTTTTCGACGCATGCCATTTGGGCTATGCAATGCCCCTGCGACTTTTCAGAGGTGCATGCTGTCGATCTTCTCGGACATGGTAGGGGAGTGTTTGGAGGTCTTCATGGACGATTTCCTGGTCTACGGCGACGGATTCGATTCTTGTCTTGACTGCCTAGACCGGGTGCTCCAGCGATGTATTGAGTTTCATTTGGTGCTATCTTGGGAGAAGAGTCACTTCATGGTGACTCAAGGGACGGTGCTTGGCCATATCATCTCCAACAGGGGCATGGAGGTTGATCCGGCCAAGGTCGATGTCATTAGGAAACTCGCACCGCCGTCCAATCTGAGGCAGCTACGGTCATTCCTAGGGCACGTGGGATTTTATAGGAGATTTATTCAGGATTTCAGCAGGATTGCCCGACCGTTGACTGACCTCTTGACGAAAGACACCGAGTTCCTTGTCGATGACAAGTGTCTTTCGTCCTTCGCGACTCTCCAGCAGTGTGTCATTGAGGCTCCTGTCCTCCAGCCGCCTGATTGGTCTCTCCCATTCGAGATCATGACGGATGCCTCCGACTTTACCGTAGGGGCAGTGCTGGGACAGAGGAGGGATGGAATTCCGTTTGCCATACACTATGCTAGCCGCACATTGGATTCCGCCCAGCGGAATTATACGGTTACAGAGAAGGAGATGCTAGCCGTAGTGTTCGCCCTAGATAAGTTCAGATCGTATATCATTGGATCTAGAGTGACTTTGTTTACAGATCACACCGCCATCAGGTACCTCATGGAAAAGAAGGATGCCAAGGCCAGACTGACTAGATGGATCCTTCTACTCCAGGAGTTCGACATTGAGATCAAGATAAGCCTGGAGTCAAGAATGTGGTGGCGGATCATCTCTCCCGACTAGAGCAGCCTGAGGATTCTGAGCAGATCGATCCTATTAGAGATACCTTCCCAGATGAGGTGATCCTTGTTATCGCCTCACTCCCATGGTACGCCGATATTGTGAACTTTCTCGTTGTTGGGAAAGTCCCACAAGATTGGCCCAGACAGAGACTTGAGACCTTCCTTGCGAAGGCCAAGTCTTACCATTGGGAGGATCCCATCCTTTACCACGAAGGAGGGGATAGCGTCTGGCGTCGGTGTATTCCTCAGGAGGAACATCATAGCGTCCTCACTTACTGCCACAAGCTTGAGGCAGGAGGACATCATTCTGGGAGGAGAACGGCACAGAAGGTGCTCCAATCCAGCTTGTGGTGGCCTACACTCTTCAAGGACTCAGATGAGTTCGTGAAGAGGTGTACTGACTGTCAAAGGATGGGCACTTGTGGACAGCGTGATATGATGCCGATGCAGCCCATTCACTTCTGTGAGGTTTTTGATGCATGGGGCATCGATTTCATGGGTCCATTCCCTAAGAGTCAGGGATTTGAGTACATTCTGTTGGTCGTCGATTATGTGAGTCGTTGGGTGGAGGCTATCCCCGCCCGAGCCGCTGATGCGAGGACAGTTTGCAGATTTTTGAGGAAGCACATCATCACGCGGTTCGGGGTTCCACGAGTTCTGATTTCTGATGGGGGATCTCACTTCATCAACGACCAGGTGAAGGCACTTGCTAGCGAGTTCGGCATAGACCATCGTGTTGCTACACCTTACCATCCACAGACGAATGGTCTAGCCGAAGTGTCGAATAGGGAGATCAAGACTATTCCGCAGAAAGTCGTCCGCCCTGACTGAAAAGATTGGTCACAGCTTTTGGACTCGGTCTTGTGGGCATATAGGACGTCTTTCAAGACACCTTTGGGCACATCTCCCTTTCGCCTCGTATACGGCAAGCCATGCCATTTACCTGTTGAGCTAAGGCACAAGTCACTTTGGGCAGTCACAGATATTATCATGGATCCAGATGGTATGGGAGACCAGAGAAGGGCAGAGCTAGCTACCCTGGAGGAGCTTAGAGATGCAGCTTTCTCAAGCAGCCTACATTATAAGGAGAAAGTCAAGGAGTGGCATGATTCTCATATCAGCCACAAGCATTTTGAGATTGGACAGAGAGTATGGCTGTTTGATGCGAGGCTTAGATTATTTCCAGGGAAGCTACAAAGCAAATGGAAGGGACCTTATCTGGTTCGAAAGGTACACGACAACGGTAGCATCGACATATCTGAGTTGTCTTCTGAGAGTACCTTTCGAGTGAACGGCCAGCGGCTCAAGCCATTTCTAGATCATGAGCCGCGGGTCGTTGATCTTGCCCCTATTCATTTTGCGTGAGATGTGGTCTTTGACTCACATCTAATGCATCTCACGCCTGAGTTTCACTGATCTTCCGCTGTATATAGATCCAGATATCCATATCATCACCTTCCTTGGTCCTACATCCCTTTCTCCATCTTGTGATTATGCTATACTTAGGGTGCATTTTACCCTAAGTATAGGGGGGATGTGAGACCTTTTGGGTATTTCTTTTGTTTCTGTCTACCCCTGTCTTGCTGCCTATACTTAGGGATATTTCACCCTAAGTATAGGGGGGGTAGACCCTGTACATTCTGCACTCAGGTTTTCCCCTTAGTATACAGCCTGCTATACTTAGGATTACTTGATCCTAAGTATAGGGGGGAGACCCGAGTCCCTCTTGACTTTTCATTCTTCTTTTTGTATAGCTTTCCTTTTCACTTCCCTATACCTAGCACGAGTTATGTCTCCTTCATCGCTCTTGACTCTGAGGACATCGTTCGAGCTAAGTATAGGGGGGTGTGTATATATTTCATATATACTTTAGCCATAACTCGTACTTTGTGTGAGTGTGTTAATAAATAAAATGGCTAAAAACCACAAAAATTAAAAATTTTTCATGTACATAATCTTCTTTTATTTGCACATACATAGCTAGTGTACAAATTATTTTTGTAAAAATGATTTCAAAAATCTTTTGTGTAAAGCTTGTGTAAATATTTTCGTATCAAAATTATGTATATAGTACAAAATTTTTCCAAAATGTTTTGAAAATCAAAAAGTTTGTAAAAATCTTGTGTAAATGTGTGTAAATATCTTTTTGCAAAACTTGCACTTCATGCATCATCCATTCATGATTTCAAAACATTTTTCAAAAATTTTGCATGATTGTAAACTTTGTGTAAATAAGCATCTTTTTGTACATATGCATATAGTTTTTCTGGATGATAGTTGACATTTAAACTAGCCTGGAATCAAATTGAGAAATGGAGCTTGATTAAGATCTTAATCCACCTAATTTCTAAGAGGAACCTTATAGGACTTAGGTTTAAGGCTTTTCAGGTCCATGGTGACTTAATTCTTTGAGTCCACTAGGCTATGATCACATGTCATCTCAATGAGCCTAAGTAGAACACTTAACAACAACACATGACTCATATAGACAATGGCTTTACTTGGACACCAGCACTATGCACCGAGCTCTCTACGGATGAGGTGGTGAGGAGGCAGTCTTCCTTGACTTGGGGTAGCATATGAGGGTAGTACTTCTAGGCGGAACCTCTCTTCTTCTTATAGTGAAGGAAGTGCGTCTCAACTTGGTCTGGTTGCCATGAGGTCTAACGACGGGAGTTGTCAGTTGCAATAAAGCTTCAAAAGAGGGATAGTCTACTGGCTCCAGAGGAAAAACTCCTTGTATATATGCTGCACATGTATATGTTGTATAGATGCACTCGAAAAAAAAAGTGCAAAAAGAAAAGAACTCCAAAAAAGTGGTGGGTCTGAGAGAAAATGATAATCCCACCGGAGTATGTATGTAAGTGCAATAAGCAAAGCTTGATTTCATGATTCACCTGTTGTAGCTTGCAGCAGGGAGACTTGGCTACACTGGTCAAGCTCCCAAGGGTACTTGGCTACACTGGCCTTGACCCATTCTCTTCTTCCCCCTCTTCTTGAGCCGGTTGTACTTGAACTTAGAAGGGAATACCCCGCTCCTCGAGGAAAGAGTAGCCAGATTGAGGTCATAGAGTTACCTTGTTGGGGAGGGTTGTCAAGTTGGTATCTCTGAGGTGGAGAGCTTAGACTTCACATTCACAGGACAAGAAAAGATTCATGGTCTTCAGGGTTTGTGATTGATGACTTGTTCTGATCTGGAGCATTGAGGAGTCTTGGTTATAGATTAGTGGAACTTAGAGGCTGTTAGGTTTTAAGCTTAAGTCTAAATAAGGTTCCGACACATTAATAATCCAAAGATCTGATCGAGCTCCATACCCCAATTTAATGAAGGCAAGTTTAATAATCAACCTTGATCCATGTACATCCTCTTTTTCTTTTTCTTTCTTTCTTTTTCACTTCTTTTTCAAATAAGTGTTTGCTAAGGGACTAGCAAAGTTAAGTATAGGGGGGTGATGAATACCCATTCATCACTCTTTATTCTTTTATTTTAGCTACAAAAACCTTTGCAAATGCATGTAGATATGTGTAAATAGGAATAATTAGCAAAAGCATGCATTGTGTAAAAATCTATAATTAGCATGTTTTTGTGCAAAAATAAAAGAATAAAGATTAAAAAGAAAAAGAGGGAAATATTTAGAATAAATATTGAGCAACCTAACCCAAGGGAGGGCTCAGCATGGGCCTGACCGCATAAAAGCCAAAGTAGAGGGAGACAGGGGCTCTTGTGTAAATATCTATGTAAATAAATAAAATTATATTTTCCTCACCCAAAAATGTGCTTGTAAATATTTGTATATATTTATTAATATAAAAACAAAATAAAAAAATCAAAAATATTAAAAATATCCTTTCATCATGTACATAAACCACACTTATATATATATATTTATTTGGCTTTATAAATATACAAAATTAATTTTTCAACTTTTTGTAAATAATCTATGTTATACTTTGTAAATAAATAAAATAAAAAGAATCAAAGCAAAAATCAAAATAAAAATAGAAAAATCAAAAATACCAAAAATACATTGTATATATACCATGTATATATCTATTTATTTTACCTATGTATATAAATAATAAAAATAAAATAAAACCCCCTTTATTCCTTATTCTATACTATAAATAAATAAAATATAAAATAGGAATAAAATTGTACAAAAATAATAATTAAAAATCAAAAATCAAAAGCCTACATATTGTATATATACCTATATATATAGATATATAATGTATATACCTTATTTTTAACTCCAAAAATTAATTAAAAAATCACCAAAAAATAGAAAAAAATAAAATAAAAACATTTCATGTTTTGGGTTTTTGTTGATTCGGCCCCTAGCTATGTGTATTCGTCACTTCTTGATTCAGCCACGTGGCCTTCAGCCATTGGCCCTGGGGGATGTTGACCGCCCGGTCAACTGGCCCCCCCAGGACCACTTCCCACGGACTCGAGCACCGGACCCCTATTCTCGGATTTTTACCTGCTCGACCCGACTCCATCTCGCCTAAACCCCGGGTCCGACTCCTTCATGTCACACCCGAGACCCTCGCCGGAGCTACCGCATCGGGATCCGCGCTCCTGATTTCCCTACCCGCGCACTTCTTTCCGGATCATCCCCACGTATAAAGCCGAGCTCCGCCTCCTTCATTGATCATCTTTGGCTCATTCGCTCCATCCCCCATGACCTCCAGTGCTCGAGCGTGAGTGACAGCTCGCTCCAGGTGTTGTCGCAGCGAGGAGAGGGGCCGGATACCACTGATCCGGCGAGTAGCTCCGCCGTAGCTCCGCCACTGGTGCGAGCTCCGAGCCTCGGGCCCAGACGTCCCTCGAGGCTATGACCAGGAGCTTCCCCAGCTCCAGCCCAGTCTATTCATCCACCCAGGTAGTCCCGTAGCTCCCCCCTTTAGGCTAATTTCCGATTAACCCCAAATCACGCCGCCATCGATTTTCGCTGATTCCGACCGCCTCACCTTCCCGTTCGACCATCGGAATCCACCATCACCTCCGCCTTCCTTCCACGCACCTTCTCCGCCCCTCCGTTCAACCCAGCTCGCACAGGAGCTGGGGTTAGAATCCCTTCGCCGTCGCATCGCCGGGGTTCGCCCGCACCGACGCACCATTCACCTTCACGCCGACTAACCGGGTCGAGGCACTTTGCCCTCGACCCGCGAAGTTTCTGAGATGTTTTGCAGGACAAGCAGAGACCATCTGAGGCCTCTCGACATCTAGCCCAGGAGCTTCAGCTCCGCCACCCTCGTCGTCTCGGCTGGGGCATCGGAGACCACCAGCAGCTACGCACCTTCACGACGGAGCTCCTCCGACATTCAGGCGCAGCAGAGGAGGCCTGAGGTAGCTTCACGAGGCCGGCGAAGCTCGCCGGCCATCAGTTCTTCCAGACCCTCTAGCAGCCATTGGATTGCCCTCCTCGCTCCAGTTTTGATCAGCACCGTCCATCTCTGGAGCGCCTGTGGACGTCAGATCTGAGGAGACAGATCCAGGCCGTTAGATCCACACGTGTCCTGTCCTGGACCGTTGGATCGACCAGAGCAGAGCAGCGTTGAGAGCCGCCCCCACCTCGACCGTCCGATCGCCACGTGGCGGCCATCCGTCAGCTCCGGTTAATAAAGGGTAAATTACCCTTAGGCCCTTATCTTAGTTTTATTTCATTTGAGTCATGTAAATATTTAAGCACGTTATTTAGTTTTAGGTTTATTTACACAATGGACCCTGCACTTTAGAGTATTTTCTTATATACCCTTGCCTGTGTGAGCCACGTGCTTCGTCACGTGTATTTTTGGGTTATTTGCATCATATGCCCTTGTAGTTCTGATTGTTCTGAAATGAAAGAAACTTTTTAGTATTTGCATTTATGCCCCTGTGAATGGTTTTATTCCGCATGTGCGTTTATTTTTGGGATATTTGCAGCTGAGGCCCTCGGACTTTTGGTACGTGTTACCAATTAGTCCCCGGACCTTATTTTTATTATATATAGGTCCCTGAGTGCCCCAGGCACGCGCCTCGCGCGTGTTTTGCTGGTTATTTTGCACCAGGACCCCCAGAACTTAGGGTATTTGCATTTCAGTCCTTGTGCACAGTACCCTCTTGTGATTTTTGAATAAAATATCAAATCACCTCCAAATTCGACGAAAATTTGACACATGGCTCCTGCCATGGTGTAGGATTTTTGTGAATTTGGAGGTGATTTGATATTTTATTCAAAAATCACAAGAGGGTACTGTGTACAAGGACTGAAATGCAAATACCCTAAGTTCTGGGGGTCCCGGTGCAAAATACCCAGCAAAACACGCGCGAGGCGCGTGCCTGGGGCACTCAGGGACCTATATGTAATAAAAATAAGGTCCGGGGACTAATTGGTAACACGTACCAAAAGTCCGAGGGCCTCAGCTGCAAATATCCCAAAAATAAATGCACATGCGGAATAAAATCATTCACAGGGGCATAAATGCAAATACTAAAAAGTTTCTTTCATTTCAGAACAATCAGAACTACAAGGGCATATGATGCAAATAACCCAAAAATACATGTGACGAAGCACGTGGCTCACACAAGCAAGGGTATATAAGCAAATACTCTAAAGTGCAGGGTCCATTGTGTAAATAAACCTAAAACTAAATAACGTGCTTAAATATTTACAGGACTCAAATGAAATAAAACTAAGATAAGGGCCTAAGGGTAATTTACCCTTTATTAACCGGAGCTGACGGATGGCCGCCACGTGGCGATCGGACGGTCGAGGTGGGGGCGGCTCTCAACGCTGCTCTGCTCTGGTCGATCCAACGGTCCAGGCCAGGACACGTGTGGATCTAACGGCCTGGATCTGTCTCCTCAGATCTGACGTCCACAGGCGCTCCAGAGATGGACGGTGCTGATCAAAACTAGAGCGAGGAGGGCAATCCAACGGCTGCTAGAGGGTCTGGAAGAACTGATGGCCGGCGAGCTTCGCCGGCCTCGTGAAGCTACCTCAGGCCTCCTCTGCTGTGCCTGAATGTCGGAGGAGCTCCGTCGTGAAGGTGCGCAGCTGCTGGTGGTCTCCGATGCCCCAGCCGAGCTCGGATGAGCTCCGACGAGGGTGGCGGAGCTGAAGCTCCTGGGCTAGATGTCGAGAGGCCTCAGATGGCCTCTGCTTGTCCTGCAAAACAGCTCAGAAACTTCGCGGGTCGAGGGCAAAGTGCCTCGACCCGGTTAGTCGGCATGAAGGTGAATGGTGCGTCGGTGCGGGCGAACCCCGGCGATGCGACGGCGAAGGGATTCGAACCCCAGCTCCTGTGCGAGCTGGGTTGAACGGAGGGGCGGAGAAGGTGCGTGGAAGGAAGGCGGTGGTGATGGTGGATTCCGATGGTCGAACGGGAAGGTGAGGCGGTCGGAATCAGCGAAAATCGATGGCGGCGCGATTTGGGGTTAATCGGAAATTAGCCTAAAGGGGGGAGCTACGGGACTACCTGGGTGGATGAATAGACTGGGCTGGAGCTGGGGAAGCTCCCGGTCGTAGCCTCGAGGGACGTATGGGCCCGAGGCTCGGAGCACGCACCAGTGGCGGAGCTACGGCGGAGCTACTCGCCGGATCAGTGGTATCCGACCCCTCTCCTCGCTGCGACAGCACCTGGAGCGAGCTGTCACTCACGCTCGAGCACTGGAGGTCACGGGGGATGGAGCGAATGAGCCAAAGATGATCAATGAAGGAGGCGGAGCTCGGCTTTATACGTGGGGATGATCCAGAAAGAAGTGTGCGGGTAGGGAAATCAGGAGCGCGGATCCCGATGCGGTAGCTCCGGCGAGGGTCTCGGGTGTGACGTGAAGGAGTCGGACCCGGGGTTTAGGCGAGATGGAGTCGGGTCGAGCGGGTAAAAATCCGAGAATAGGGGTCCGGTGCTCGAGTCCGTGGGAAGTGGTCCTGGGGGGGCCAGTTGACCGGGCGGTCAACATCCCCCAGGGCCAATGGCTGAAGGCCACGTGGCTGAATCAAGAAGTGACGAATACACATAGCTAGGGGCCGAATCAGCAAAAACCCAAAACATGAAATATTTTTATTTTATTTTTTTCTATTTTTTTGGTGATTTTTAATTAATTTTTGGAGTTAAAAATAAGGTATATACATTATATATCTATATATATAGGTATATATACAATATGTAGGCTTTTGATTTTTGATTTTTAATTATTATTTTTGTACAATTTTATTCCTATTTTATATTTTATTTATTTATAGTATAGAATAAGGAATAAAGGGGGTTTTTATTTTATTTTTATTATTTATATACATAGGTAAAATAAATAGATATATACATGGTATATATACAATGTATTTTTGGTATTTTTGATTTTTCTATTTTTATTTTGATTTTTGCTTTGATTCTTTTTATTTTATTTATTTACAAAGTATAACATAGATTATTTACAAAAAGTTGAAAAATTAATTTTGTATATTTATAAAGCCAAATAAATATATATATAAGTGTGGTTTATGTACATGATGAAAGGATATTTTTAATCTTTTTTGATTTTTTTTTATTTTGTTTTTATATTAATAAATATATACAAATATTTACAAGCACATTTTTGGGTGAGGAAAATATAATTTTATTTATTTACATAGATATTTACACAAGAGCCCCTATCTCCCTCTACTTTGGCTTTTATGCGGTCAGGCCCATGCTGAGCCCTCCCTTGGGTTAGGTTGCTCAATATTTATTCTAAATATTTCCCTCTTTTTCTTTTTAATCTTTATTCTTTTATTTTTGCACAAAAACATGCTAATTATAGATTTTTAAACAATGCATGCTTTTGCTAATTATTCCTATTTACACATATCTACATGCATTTGCAAAGGTTTTTGTAGCTAAAATATAAGAATAAAGAGTGATGAATGGGTATTCATCAGCGGTCCTGGTGAAGGGTATGTCTCAGTGAACTCAGAACTCTATATAGTAAACGAGCCTAATGAGTGGCTTGTTGATACTGGTGCAAATGTACATATTTGTACTGACAGGACTTTCTTTGTGTCTTATCAGACTTCAGCTGGTGGAACAGTGATGATGGGGAACAAATCTGCAGCCAAGATGCTTGGGTATGGACGAGTCGAGCTGAGATTCTCAACTGGACGAGTTTGGAATTTGCGCAGGGTGCTGCATGTTCCTGATATCAAGAAGAATATCTTGTCTGGTTCCTTATTAGTTAGAGAAGATTTTCAATTAGACTTTAAATGTAATAAAGTAGTTTTTCTGAGACATGATGTTTTCTTTGGCAAAGGATATTTGGCTGATCATGATCTTTTATTTAGAATCAGATGTGACATTGATAGTTCAGTTAATAATACTTTTGATTTTGATTCCTCTACTTATGTTGTTTCGAATATTTAATCTATTAATTTATGACATGCTAAGCTAGGATGTGTGAATCTTAATTCTATGAAAAGAATGATGAAACTTGACGTGATTCCTGATCATACTATAGACAACTCACTAAATGTGAAATATGTGATCAAGTTAAGTTGTCTAGAAAGCCTTTTCACTCTGTGAATAGGGAAACTGAAATTCTAGACTTAGTACATTCTGATATTTGTAAATTTGGTGGTATGATGACTAGAGATAACAAAAGGTATTTTATTACCTTCATAGATGATAGCAGTAGATACTGTTATGCTTATCTGCTTAAAAGTAAGGATGAAGCCTTAGAAAAGTTTCTTATCTTTAAGAATGAAGCAAAAACACAAGTCGGTAAAATAATTAAACGTCTAAGGTCAGATATAGGTGGTGAATACACATCTTAGATATTTGATGAACAATGTAAATTATTTGGCATAGTTCATGAGGTCACTGCACCATATTCAGCACAGTCCAATGGAATAGCATAACGGAAGAATAGGACCCTAATTGATATGGTCAATGCACTTTTACAAAGTTTCGAGCTACCATCTTACATGTGGGGGGAGCAGACCATATTCTAAATAGAGTTCCCCTAAGGCATAAAGATAAGAGTCCATTTGAACTTTGAAGAAATAGGAAATCAAGCCTAAAATATCTCAAAGTGTGGGATGCTTGGCTAAGGTCTTAGTCCCAGAACACAAGAGAAAGAAGCTTGGACCTAAAACAGTTGACGCAGTCTTCATGGGGTATCTGAAAAATAGTTATGTCCATCGATTCTTAGTAATTCGGTCTGATATCATGAGCATAGATATTAATACTATTATTGAACTTCGTGATGCTACCTTTTTCGAGGATATTTTTCCAATAAAAAATGAATTCCTGAAAATCTGACTAACGATGTACCCTCCACATCTCATTATATTTCACAACAAATAGAAAATATGTCAAATGTGGGGAGTACCCCTTCTGAACCCAATGAATTTTTAGAGGATGTTGAACCTAGATGAAGTAAGAGGCCTAGAATTGCCAAGGATTTAGGTAGCGACTTCGTCTCCTACCAAATCAAGGGCGATCCTCCCACGTACCAGGATGCCATGGCTTGTACTAAAGCAAGGCATTGAAAGGATGCCATTAAATCTAAAATGGATTCAATCATTTCAAATGGCATGTGTGAATTGGTCGATCTGCCTCTAGGATGTTCCACTATAGGAAGCAAATGGGTATTCAGAAGGAAACTTAGACCGGACGGATCCATAGAAAAATATAAGGCAAGACTTGTAGTCAAAGGTTTCAAGCAGAAAGAGGGTATTGATTATTTTTATACATATTCTTCTGTTACTAGGATGACTACGATTCGAATGATCATTGTGTTGGCCTCTATAGTTGATCTCACAATTCATGAAATGAATGTGAAGACTGTCTTTTTATATGACGATCTTGAGGAGGAGATCTTTATGGACCAACTTGAAGGATTCGTAGCATCTGGTAATGAAAGAAAGGTCTGCAAGCTTGTGAAATCTTTTTACAGACTAAAACAAGTTCTGAAATAGTGGCTTGAAAAGTTTGATAAGACTATCCAGTCTTATTGCTTTATTATTCATGAATCTGATAAATATGTGTGTTCTATGGTTAAAGGTGATATGTCTATTGTCTTATACCTATATGTCGATGGTATTTTGATATTTGGATCAAACATAAGGATAGTAGCAGAAACCAAGAGGTTCTTGAGCAGTAAGTTTGAGATGAAAGAGTTAAGAGTTGCAAATGTGATTTTGGAACTCAAACTGATTAGATCTACTAATGGGATTGATGTGTCTAAGCCACATAATACTATGAAAGTTCTTGAAAAAGTTGACTATCAGAGCTGTAAATCTGTATGCACTCCTTATGGTTCATCTAAACCCCTCTGCAAGAATAAGAGTGGAGTATATATAGCACAACTACGGTATTTCCAGATTATAGGAAGCTTGATGTATATTACGAACTGTACCCCACTTGATATTTCCTTCATGATCGCAAAGTTGAGTAGGTATACGAGCTGTCCTGATCGTACTCTTTGGGAGGCCTTGGATCGAGTGTTGAAGTACCTTAAGGGTACTGCACTTCTTGGATTGCATTATAGTAAATATCCTCCTGTCTTAGAAATATATAGTGATAGAAGTTTGATAGGTCAAATGGAGGATCTGGGAATGACGGTATAATTGATTATGTGTTTACATTTGGAGGCAGTGCAGTCTCCTGCAGGTATGTGAAACATATCATCTTGGCTCGGTCTACTTTTGAGGCAGAGCTGTGTGCTTTGAATACAACAGGTATAGAGGTTGAATGGCTTAGGGAGCTTCTCTCTGAGATGTCCATGGTGGGTAAACCGATACCAGAGATTTCTTTATATTGTGATAGCATGATTACTATTGCAAATATAAAGAGTTCAAAGTACAATCAGAAAATTAGAAGACATATCCAAGTTAGGCTTAAGTATATTAGGGATTTGGTGTCTTCTGGAGTGATTGCCGTGGAATTTGTTGGTACCAAAGATAACACGACAGATCCCCTTACAAAGGGACTTGATCGATCTTTAGTCCAAAAATCCAGACTTGAGATGGGGCTGAAACCCAATGAGAGTTTACCCGCAGTAACAACCCAATTTAAATGAGTGGAGATCCCATAAAATAGGTTTAATGGGAAAACAAGATGTATGGGGAACTGATTGGTACTCATTATACAATTCTTTACATGTGAGTCCTATCCCTGAAAAGTCGAGTGGCTGAAAAACTGCAGGAAAAGGTTGAGCATTATCCTCTTAATGGATTCAAGCTTTTATAAGCAGGATGTGAGCAGTACATCCTTGGAGAATGCCACCTATATGAGTATTTCTATGGACCACAGATAAAGGATGAGGTTTTATCCTTAATATACTCATGAAATAGGGTAGGGTGCATGGCCACTAATAACACCAAAACCAGAAGATTATCACCATAGACTTCACTCTGTTGTTACCACTTGATACCATTACATCAAAGGATTAAAGTCCAATACTTAGTTCACTTTGTTTCTGTGATGGTGAAAGGGGATAACTCAGTTAAAGGTTCAAAACAGAAGGTACCTTTACTGAAAGCATAGTGTGGAAAGCCGAGATTGTTGGCTTTTCGTGTTTCAACAATGAATTCGTGGGGGATTGTTGGAATTAACTTTGTTGGGATATTTTGATGCAGATTGATGGTCAATGTCATGTTGTGTTAATATATCTCAATTCATGGAATTCAATGTTTCAATCATGAGGGGTGTTGTTTAGTCCCACGTCGTGGAATGTCAAAACTGCCACTTGGTTTTCATATGGGAGGTCCTGAGACCAGTCTGAAAACAGACTAGAGAGGACTTTGGACCACCATACACGCGTGCACGCGTCGTCCCGCGTCACGTCGGGCCAGGCCGGGCTTGAGCACGGGCACAGGCTCAGGTGTGGGCGTGGGCGTGGCGTGGCGTGGCGTGAAGACCAGGTCAGTTTTTAGTAACTGCGTTTGAATTCCTAGCGACGTGTCCCTTCATCTTCTCACGACGCGTAACCGCCCATACGGCTTAAAGTATCTATCAAAGTCGTGGGCGAGGGTTAGGAACATTCACAGTTCTCATCCCCACCGCCTCTCTTCTCCCTCTCACGATCTCGAGCTTCGTCTACGGAGGTGACTTTCGAGAATGCTCAAGGGCGGTACGCACCGTTGACGAGCGTGGAACCGTCGGACCCTGGGAGCGGCACGTCAAGGCCCTGTGCGTCGGTAAAGTGGGGGGCACTATCTCTCTAAGGAAAGTCCTATAACAGGAAGCTTCGATTGTGATTTCTAACTTTCTCTTTTTATTTGTCGCATTGTTTGTCATGATGGTTGTTTCCGATTTTTTCTCTTTCTCTAAAATGCATACATTATTTAAATAGGTAATTTTCTTGTCATTAATGATCCGGATGCATACATACATTGATTTAAATTGGAAACATGTTGAAAATCGGATTCTTGTATGTATGTTGATGTTGTATTTTTATACATAACAGACGTGGAAAATATTGTGCGAATATTGGCAATAAAACATGGAAATAGAATATTTATAAAATAGTGCCACATGTCATTGAATCTCACCCTACCAGCTAGATCAGAGAGGAGGTCATAATGAATGGGAGATAATCACATGGTTGTGAAGCAAAGGTTAACAAGTTTACCTGATCGATGGGATAATAATAATGTTCAGAAGGTCCTAAGATAATTTAAAAATATTCCAGAACTCGTGAGGATAAGAACCCCTTAATTCTATGTAAAGGTAAGGCAACGGAATGAGAATAATCGGTGTGCACTCGTTTACAATCTCTTTGAACGTACGAAAAACTACAAAGGCTCTAACGAAAAGCCAATATTCATGTTCCATCTTTGGGATTAATCCCGCGATAAATGCTCGATCAACTTGGCATGTTATGCACGGTGGCAAGTTCCCATTTATTAAAGTTGGGAGGTGCACCATTACCAACCCTCCTACAAACTAATTTAAAGCACGCACCAACACAAATTAATAGCGAGAAAAGCGGTTGGGTATTTGATGGGGGTAGATCCCATCACGCATAACAATTGGACAACCACTGTTCTTGACCCGAGCAAGAGTTGGCAACAATTCTTTCTGTCAAATGTAATTATATATCAAAACGGACATGTTACATCGTATTTTCTGCCATCCAATATCGATACGGTAGAGATGTAAAGCGTTTTATATATCTGAAGCTAAACCTACAACAGTTCTTAGCATACTTCCACGAATTCCTTCATTTCTTCCCTCCCATATGTACATAACATCGTGCCTGATATTTCACATAGATGATCACTATATATTAGTTATATTACACATACATTGCAACAAATTACCGTAGTAGCGAGGAATCGTGAAAATGAAAAGTGCAGTGCAGCTACGGATTTTTTGGCAACAAGTTTCTGATTGACATAAAGTAAGATATAGTGATAGATTCTTTAGGCATTACATACAACAAATATCCCGTTTATTATAATAGTGACAACGAACACATTATCGCGACAATACTTTGGCTATTCAATTTCTAGCAACAACTGCTGTACAACAGTTAAACCATGCAAGTCAGTTTTTGTTTGCCATAATTGCACAATCTGATAACAAAGATTGTCGTTATAATGTATTTTTTTGAAATTTTTGTATAATTTTATTTTAATCATATTATGACTTTCTTCGTTCATTTATTAACAATGTTATCGTAGATGAAAGTACTTATAACCCACATTTGAAGCTAACTTAATCTACAATCAATTTATAAAAAGAAAAGTTGCCACAATGGTTGTCCATTTTCTAAAGATGGAAATATTGTTATTGAAAACTAGACATTCCATATCCGCAAGAGGTTTATTTTGTGTGATATGGTCTAATATCTAATTTTCTTTAAAAACACTATAGATTATTATATATGTATCGTCCCATGGTGATTCTTTATTTGGATTGTATCATGAGTGCAATATGATGTGCGTATGTGTGTTCCGGGGGGGAATTGCTAGATCTTTCAAAGAAGCACATAAATAGATTTTATGCCTTGTGAATGAAGAGTATGTATGTAAAAATAAAATGATGTTTTGATCTTTTGTTTTTATAATAGAAAGTTATTTTGTTTTTCATCTACAACTTTAACCTTTCTGCTTACTATGACCACAAGAAAAATGACTTTCTACGACCACATGTTGTTGAATAAAGAGTTGTTCGAGCTGGTCTAGTGTTGTACACAAGGCGCGAACATTGTCATTGTGGCGACTGTACACAAACCTCTAATTCAGACAATAATTAACCCATAGATGGAAGATAAAGTAATGCAATATGGAGTGAGCTAAAATTTATTATAGCCCAAATAAAATGTGTATAGTATGCAAGTAGTCTAGGGGTCAAACCACTGAGAGAAACGTGGATTGGCAAATAATTATTGCCTACAAAGACTTAAACAAGGACTTTTTTGTGTATTTCTAGGTTTTTTAATTTTTTGTGGATTTTTAATTATATTTAATTTTTATAGATTTTTAGTATTTTATTTTTTTATTTTATAATTTTATTATCTTTTTATATTTTACTTATTTTTAATTTCTTTTCTTTTTTAATATGTGATAAGTATATATATATGATGTGTATAATATAATAACTATGTATGATATAATTATATAATAAATATACAAAATCAGGAAAATACAACTAAGTATAGTCCTTTTAATTTTTAAAGGTATTACAAATATTAATAGGTATTTATAATAATAATAATCATATTAATAGATGTATAAGTATTAATATGTATATATAGTAGATATAGGCTTTTATATTTATAAATATAGATAATAATATTCAAAAATTACAAAATATTTTTTTGTCTATTTTCTCCTTTTTTTATAAATTAATTGGTGCTTTTTTCTAATTTTTAGGTATTTTTAAAGTACAAAATACTCCAAATCAGGGAGTTAATAAATAGGCTGAATTATTTTGAGATTTAAAAAATATAAAATAGATTCAAAATTTCTCAAAACAAATTTTATATGTATTATATAGTATTAATAAAAATATATAGAAGAAAACTATTTTTTTATTCTAGAAAATATTTCCTAATTTTTTAGGGTTAGGAGGGTTTCTCAATTTTTAGGATCTTCTTTTGCATTTTTTGTGATTTTTGGTCTATATATAATATATAGTAATATATAAACATAATTTTTATGGAATTTTTAGAAGTGTTTTTTTCTAATTTTTTTATTTTTATATCTAAATAGGGAATAAATAGAACCTAAATGATTTTTAATAAATGGAAATTGTATGAAAATGTTAAAATAAAATGGCAGCATGAGCAAGCATAATATGGAGCACATTCATCTATTTTTCCAAAATTTTAAGAACAAGAGCTATTTAATCCAAAACAAAAGACATAGATTAATTACGAGGCCTGGTAGGGATATATTTGCAATATAAATAAGTCATGGAGTTTCATGCAAAATACATAAAAGTTTTGAACGTATATATAAAATTTATACACTAAATAGAAATACCCAAACCTAGGATGGTTCAGGTGCAAAATACCAATTCACATGGAGCGCATGTGAGTTGACCTGACAACGAACCTATATGTAATTTACAATAATATCCAGGACCCACTTTCTAATTTTATACTACTTTTTAAACTCTACTTAAAATTTACAGGACTAATATTTAAATACAAAATAAAGGTAGGGTTACTTAATAAATTACCCTCTAATGACGCTTCATCCAACAGTTGTTCACGCCAGTGGAGAGATGGACAACTCGGGAGGACGTCGGTTTGCTTGGAATGAACAACCCATATTAGATCTGGTAGTGGTCTTCATCGGATGGCTCTTAGGTATTCTGGAAGAACACCCAAAGAACCGGGCTCGGGCGAGGTTGATTCGTGATTCCTTTGTTTCACCCTCTCTTTCGTAGCTTAGGGCTTCCTCTTCCTGGAGGTGATGCGTGTCAGCAAGACCCTTCAAGGGGCTCCGGAGCTCGTTGGAGGAGCCCTAGAGCTCAAGAGACCTAGAGCTCCTATTCAAGCTCTAGGATGGTGCTCCAGGTGGCTCTTTAGAACACGGTCTTGCACCAAAAGGATAAGGGGTTCGAGGGCTATCTCCTTGGCCCTCTACTGAAGCTACAAATGCACAGGTAATGCAAGGCGGTGGAGCTCCGATGGTGGCAAAGGAAGGAGCCCTGGCCCAACTTGTTCCTTGCAGTATCAAAGGGCTAACAAAGGGGAATGTTGAGAAATGAAGGGGAAGGAAATAAGGCAGAGTTGGGGGTCGGTGACAGTGAGAGCATGATGGATTTTGGGTCGGAGCCTAGTGCTCGACGATTTTGGTTTTTAAAATTAAACTAAACTACAAGCGACTTAATCATATTAAAGGCTAAACACCACTTGGAAAGAAATGTGAGCTAATTAACATTACCTAGCAACTCAACGAGCCCTGGAGCTCAGAGCAGGAGAGGTCACCGAAGAAGATGCTCGGTTGACCTGGACCGCCCTCCTCCTTCCTTCTCCACACCATCAAGGCCAAGGATCGGCTCACTGTCACCAGGTAGATCAACTATGGAGGTCCTTTTGGGGTTACGGTAGGCTAAAGTGGATCAAAAGCAAAAAGGTAAGCCGGAGGGGGGTTTTATAGATATGGTTTCCAGCCAAAAAGGTGGAGCAATGGAGGGAGGCTCGATGGTGGTAGGTGGAGATTCGAGCATGGGCGTGAAAGAGGGATAACATGGATGCATGGTGGTGGTCATCTTGAGGAAACGGGGAAGAAGCGAATGCATAGATAAAGGGAAAAGTTAGAGATATCACGTGCTCTGACGAGTGATGAAGCACTAAATGCATATATTAAAATCAATCCGTTGTAGCACGGGCACATAGCTTTCCATACAGAACCAAGAAGAATCTCAATGATGAGGTTCTCGTCTTTAATTTTTAACCTGGGAAATTCAGGGTCAAACACAAGGACACGAGCCATAATACAATTATTCATGTCATTAAATATCTAAGTTAAGCGATTGATAATTCATCTAGGTCGAAACTAACAAGCAATGCAGGCAAGCGATGCAAGGTAAATGGACATCACAAATGCATGTATATATGAAATGAAATGTGATTTTAAATAATCAATGCATGTTAGAAATCATTACATAATGAACAGAATGACAAATACAATTGTACTCACAAATATGCCCTGGAATGATTCGAAAAACTTAAGCAATTATATAAATTAATTATAAGTCCAACTAATCAATGCAATATAGAGTCATATTTCATTTAACATGCATGGATGCATACTATAGACTCTCACAAATTAATCCTTCATATATTATCTAATCGGAAAATAAATTATATCAGATCAAAGACAATTAAACGAGGATCAAAATGCCATTATAATCATCTCAATCAGATAAACAATGCTCAAGTTATTCATCATTGAATCTAGGGGTATAATTGTAATAAAACATGAATTTAAACATAACAAATAGGTCCCTGGAGGGACTGAAATGCTATTAGTAAAAACCGGCTGAAGATATTACGAAATACCCCCTAGCAGGGGAATAATTGCAAATACAAATAACCATCAGGATAGTTTTACAATTTTCCCAGGCCCGTATGTGCGGAGCGCATGCGGTCTAGGCTTGGACAGAGCTGCGTGGCTCGGACCACGTGGCGGCATGTAAAGCTTTGGTATGCGGTTTGGATCATTCAACGCTGCAGGTCTGGATCGACGGTTCAGTCTAGAAACGTGGTTGTAATTGGACTGTTGGATCATCCCCAAATTGGGATGATCCAATGGTAGCTATACTTTGTTCCCAGAAGAGCGTCGCCGTGCACGGCTGTGAAAAGACTGGTCTCTGGCGAGAGCCTCAAAGCTTCGACGTGCCCTTGATGGAGATTGGATGGTCAGTGATCATCTTTGGAAGATCGCAAAGGTGATGCAAGGTCGGTGAAGGCATGACCCTCTCTGGATGTCGATGATGAGGGACAGACCATGAAGGCAGACATCCATATCAAAGCACCTTCAAAACTTCCGGCCATTGAAGGTCTTGTGAACCTACAGATGTTAAAACATCATAGACGAAGCATATAAGAGTGGGTGTGTGCAAATGTGAGCGAGATGGAATGAAATGAAGGGCTGTGTCAGGGGAAGAAGATGGAGCCCTGCTGGGTTGTTTCCTCCATGAACGGAGGAAGACGGTCAAAGTGGTAGATTGCGATAGAACTAGAGGACAGAGGAAAAGACCTCCTGCGTGGGTCAAGGATCCACGGGGAAGGTTATGAGCACCTTGGTTCGAGGAATGGAAGTATAAACATCTGAGAAGAAATCATTGAAAATTAGATAAAAAGTACATTCAAATCTAACCTGAATCTCAAGGACGGAAGATGGAGTGTAGGCTTGGGATGAGGGTCATGGCAACCCTCAGGTCTTCGCTTGAAGTGTCTAGCCATGACACTAAGCTCAAACGGTCGTCAAGACGTCGTATCATGGTCATTCTAGCCACGGGTGCACAAAAAGCAAAATTCCATGATTGCTCTTCGAACCTCCCTCCTTCCTATCACAAAGGGGAGGCAAAGGCTAGGGTATACTCCTCGTAAAGGTGGACAATTACCGCAGTAGGCGATAGTGGGGTATTTTAAGGAGGATAAAGCAGAGGTTGCGGGTGGTTTCATGGGAAGTTCAATCCTCTGCCACTAGTAGGGAAGTTAGAGTTAGGGATTAATGGGTGGTTGGCGTGAATCTAGGGAGTTAGGTGTAGGGATTTGTGGTGGTAGTGGGTCGGAAGGGATCTGGAGGAGGTTGGAAGAATCCGGTAAAAGAGGCGATTTGGACAAGGAGGATGAACGGCTGGAGGTTGAAGAAGCAGCCCCAACTGTTGGATCAAATGATCCAGTGGCTATCAGTAAGGCTCTACAGATACACCTGATCAAACGGTGGGGGATCAGGTGCTAAGGAATGGTCAGATCTAATTGTCAAGAAACGATCAGACGGTGAGGAGTGGGAATAGGTGGCGTGAAATGAACTGGCCATATGGCGTAATCTGAAGGCGCCACATGGCCCAATCAGAATTAAGTTAATTCATGAAATCAAAGATAATTCTAGAAGAATTAGTTAGAGTCAAATTAAGAAAAGTGATGAACATAAAAGTTGTAGATCTCGATAAAATCTATAACTTTCATGTAGAAGTCAAAGAGATCAGAGGTCATTTATACATAGATAAAAATTAATACTAATAAAAATATATAAAGCAATTTTCTTTAATTTTTCTTTTGCTTATTTTTTGTATTTTTATTTCATTTAATGTTATTTTATTTATATATAATTTTTTCTAATTTTTATTTGATTTTTAATAATAAATAAATACATAAAATATTACACCATAATAGAGTTATAATAATATATAATAATTATGTCAATTATTTACAACATAGTATTTAGTAATTAGTGTTATTTGTTATTGAATCTTGTCATTTAACTCAAGTAAGAGAGATAATAATGGAGATTAATGATGATAAATCTGGGACTTATCACCCCCATATACTTAATCTAATCTTGTCCTCGAGCTAATAAAGAAAGAATTTATTAGATTAATTAGTGAATCCCTTGACTTGTGCTTATGAGATTACAAGGCTTGATTGGACCTAGAACATGAGGTTTTAGGAATTCTAAAACTCTAAGTTGATCCAAGTATTAATCAAAAGGAATTCAACTCCTCTAGTTGTCAGACTCTCAATTTATACATAAATATAAGGAATATGACTTAGTGTTGACTGCAGTATGAGAGTAAAATCACGACATCACAAAAAATTCCATTCTTGGAAGTTCTCCTAAGGACCCATCCCTCAACTCTAGGGAACAAATCTAGTCTTGCTTCAATCCACCACCTCTTTAGTTTGCCAGACTTTAAAAAGGATAGATGGAAGGCCATACAATGGAGGTTGTGGGACTATGTACTTATTTTCTCTTCCTCTCATTGGAACAGGGTTTTCTCAATTGCCAATACGCAAACAATTTCATTTTGATTTTTGCCAATCAGTGTGTCCGTCAAGAGAATTTGGAATCGTCTGCACTTGTTTTTCTGGGAATACATCGGGGTGTGCCTTTTTTTAGTATGTAATATACCTTCTACACCCAGACTTGTAGCATTTATGATGCAGAGCCCTTTTTGGATGCTAGCCCAACTCCTAGTCCTAATAGTTGTGGTCCAAGTGGACACTTTGATATGATTGGAAGCGCTTGATTTTGGTGGTAGCTCTTTGGTATTTTTTACTTTGTAGGACAAGAGATTTTATTTCATTGTTTCTATCTTTTTTTTGTTTTTGGCTAGCTCCACTGCTTTTATAAAAGATTGGAGCACATTGATCAACTTATTAATTAATATCATCACACATGGCACTTAAGGTTTGATCAAGAGATAGCATGGGAACAAGTCCCATACTGGCTAAGAAGCTGACACTCGGGTTTCTTGAAGCCATCATTAATTTTATATCCCATCCTCGAGCATCATATAGATCAAGTCCAAACTCAGATATCCAATTCTCGTTTCCTTGGTGATACCTTGACTCATTCCAATCATGAAGGCAGTCATGCATGTGAGTGAAAGTCAAATTCTTTTAAAGGAGATTAAGCATGGAATATAGCATGCATATCTTCATACTAGGAGAGTGATCTTTTAAGTCCTAGACCCTAAAGATTAATATATGATAACTCTAAGTCTAAGGACTCTTTAAAACCAAGTGTTGAAGATCATCTTGAGACTTAAGTGCATAGTGAAAAATATGTCAGGGAAAAAGACATTAACTAATAAGTTAATATTTTTATTCTTATTTTTCCATTTTTTAAGTTAGAGATTTAATTTATTAGACTCATTTACACCCTTAGCTTTGAAAAAGATTTTGAAACGTTTTGCAAACATTATCACATATGTATAGATTTTTCCAAACATTTTACAAAGGTTTTTTTTCCAAAACACATAAAGTCCCATTTTTCAAACCTTAGTAAAACATTTTTCAAAACAATGTCACATAAATATGTAGGTTTTCAAAACATTTGACAAATGATTTGTCAAACATGTCAAACCATATTTTTGCAAATCACGTCAAACATTTTTGAAAACCATGTCAAATATGTATATAATTTTCAAAAATTAATTTCAAAACATTTTGTATACAAATCAGTTCAAGAATGTAATATGATACCCGTAACCCCAATAGTTGGAATTTTTTAAAAAAAAATATGACCTATGGCTAAAGTATATATGAAAATATATACGGTAGACCCCCTATACTTAGCTTTTGCTATGTCCTCATAGCACAAAGTGATATGAAGCCATAGCTCAACTAAGTATAAAAGGATATACAAGAACTGATGATATAATTACAGGTGCCAAATGAATAAAAGAATCAGTTAATTAAAACTAGGACTCGTGCCCCCCTATACTTAAGATGAGGAATATCTTAAGTATAAATATATGAATTAAAACTAGGTGGCCCGAGGGGAACAATCAAAATGAAATTGAATCCCCCTATACTTAGGCTAAAAATAGGCCTAAGTATACAAAATGTGAAGCTAAGGAAGGGAGATGCCAAATGATGTTGAATCTTTAGATGGATGAATCTTTAGAGATGATAATGGAGCCTAGAGTTTCATGAGGTTGAAGAGTCAAGCAAGATCAAAACAAACTCGATTATTTCACCAACACACAGTGAAGATCATAAATATGGTCAAATTATCTTATCTCTTTTATTGATGATAATACAAAATTTGTGTATATTACAAGCATGATGAAGTAGGGTGTGGGCTCTTTCCTTAAGGATTCGTCCTCACCTCTCAACGAATGCATATATCTACAAGTAAAGCGGGGGTTTCTCTCCCAAAAAACAAGATGAATTTTAGCTCCATTTCATTTTCATCGACTTGCATTAACAGTCCATTTTTTAGAAATCAAGTTACCACTTGCAATTAAATCTCTGAACACAAAAGTCATTGTCTACCGTTCAGTCCCATTTCCATATCATCCTAACTCGTGAAAGGGGAAAATTATGTAGTCGTAAAATCATGATGTCATGCTTAAGAGAAATACTTACAGTGTCGCCATCTCTCTTCATGCATATGTGAGACTGAATAAGAGATTTATCTAAATGCATGCAAGTCGATAAAAAATCACACCTAATCATGCGTCTATTAGCGGGCAGATAATCAATTCAATTTGAGCTAGGTTGGACATAGATTACGTGTGTCTCATGATTGTTAGAGATGAGTGAATCTCATAAGATGTAGTTATTGTGCCCTAACTTACGAATCAAGCACGTAAGATAATACATCGAAAGTAGCTCTAGGAGCCGTGTACCTAATCCTAAATCGAGCACTCAAGTTGAGTCCCACCCAACATGGGTGAAACAGACTCAATACCCACATAATATAGTCCAACTCCAAAAATAAGTACAACAAATATATAAGACAAAATAATCCTCGAAGAACTTGATGGCATCTTCTGCGATTCTTCTCAGCGAGAACTCCACTCTGAGCTTCACACCTCCATTATCCATGAGCGTCCTCAATGAACGGGCTTCCCTGCCACATATATTTCAAAGATTATCAAAAAATAGTTAATAGTGCATAAAACATCACAAATACGGGATTGACCTTGATAAAATAAAAAACAACTCAACAAAAATACAAAACCTAAATAATTATATTGATGAAGCCGTGTCCCTGGCAACGACGCCATATGATGAAGCGCTAAATGCATATACTAAAATCAATCCGTTGTAGCACGTCACTTAGCTTTCCATATAGAACCGAGAAGAATCCCAGTGATGAGGTTCTCATCTTTAATTTTTAACCTGGGAAGTCCAGGATCGAACACAAGGGCACAAGCCATAATACAATTATTCAGGTCATTAAATATCTAGGTTAAGCGATTGATAATTCATCTAGGTCAAAACTAACTGGAAATGCATGCAAGCAATGCAAGGTAAATGCACATCACAAATGCATGCATATATGAAATGGAATGTCATTTTTAAACAATCAATGCATGTTAGAAATCATTACATAATGAACAAAATGAACAGAATGACAAATGCAATTATACTCACAAATATGCCTAGAATGATTCATCAAACTTAAGCAATTATATAAATTAATTATAAGTTCAATTGATCAATGCAATATAGAGTCATATTTCATTTAACAAGCATGGATGCACAATAGACTCTCACAAATTAATCCTTCATTTATTATCTAATCATAAAATAAACTATATCAGATCAAAGACAATTAAACGATGATTAAAATGCCATTGAAATCATCTCAATCAGATAAACAATGCTCAATTTATTCATCATTGAATCTAGGGGCATAATTGTAATAAAATGTGAATTCAAACATAACAAACATGTCCCTGGAGGGACTGAAATGCAATTAGTAAAAACCGGCTGAAGATATTATAAAATACTCCCTGAGGGGGATTGCAATTTTCCCAGGCCCGCATGCGCGGAGTGCATGCGGTCTAGGCTCGAACAGAGTTGTGCGGCTCGGGCCACGTGGCTTCATGTAGAGCTTTGGTGTTTGGTTTGGAGCATTCAACGTTGCAGATATGGATCGACGGTTTAGACTGGAAACGTGGCTGCAATAGGATGGTTGGATCATCCCCAAATTGGGATGATCCAACGGTAGTTGTACTTCCCAGAATAGCACCGTCTTGCACGGCTATGAAAAGACTGGTCTCCAACGAGAGACTCAAAACTCCGTCGTGCCCTTGAAGGAGATTGGTAGGTCAGCGATCGTCTTTGGAAGACTGTGAAGGTGATGCAAGGTCGGTGAAAGTGCAACCCTTTGTGGATGTCGATGATGAAGGATAGACCATGAAGGCATACTTCCAGATCGGAGCACCTTTAAAACTTCCGGCCATTGAAGGTTTTGTGAACCTGCAGATGTTAAAACAACATAGCCGGAGCATATAGGAGTGGGTGTGTGCAAATGTGAGCGGGATGAAACAAAATGAAGGGCTATGTCAGGGGAAGAAGATGGAGACCTGCTGGGTTGTTTCATCCATGAACGGAGGGAGGTGGTCGAAGTGGTAGATTGCGATAGAACTAGAGGACGGAGGACAAGACATCCCGCATGGGTCAAGGATCCACAGGGAAGGTTATGAGCACCTTGGTTCGAGGAATGGAGGTATAAACATCTGAGAAGAAATCATTGAAAACTAGATAAAAATTACATTCAGATCTAACCTGAATCTCAAGGATGGAAGATGGAGTGTAGGCTAGGGATGAGGGTCATGGAAACCCTCAGGTCTTCGCTTTAAGTGTACATCCATGACACTAAGCTCAAATGGTTGTCAAGACGTTGTATCATGGCCATTCTAGCCATGGGTCACACCGGAAGCAAAATGCCATTATTTCTCTTCGAACCTCTTCCTTCCTGTCACAAAGGGGTGACAAAGGCTAGGTATACACCTCGTAAAGGTGGGCAGGTGTCGTACTAGGCGGTAGTGGGGTATTTGAAGGAGGATAAAGCGGATGTTGCGGGTGGTTTCATGGGAAGTTCAATCCTCTGCCACTGGTAGGGAAGTTAGAGTTAGGGATTAATGGGTGGATGGCATGAATCTAGGGAGTTAGATGTAGGGATTCGTGGTAGTAGTTGGTCGGAAGGGATCTAGAGGAGGTTGGAAGAATCCGGTATAAGAGGCGATTTAAACACGGAGGATGAACGTCTGGCGGTTGAAGAAGCAGCCCCAACCCTTGGATCAAATGATCCAATGGCTACCAGTGAGGAGCTAATGTGCGGCCAGATACGCTTGATCAAACAGTGGGAGATCAGGTGCTAAGGAACAGTCAGATCTATTTGATCAAGAAACGATCAGACGGTGAGGAGAATTAATTAGAAGTAGAATTAAGAAAAGTAATGAACATGAAAGTTGTAGATCTCGATGAGATTTATAATTTTCAGGAAGAATTCAAAGATATCAGAGGTCATCTATACATAGATAAAAATTAAATACTTGTAAAAATTATATAAAGCAATTTTCTTTGATTTTTCTTTTGTTTATTTTTTGTATTTTTATCTTATTTAATGATATTCTATTTATATATATTTTTTCTAGTTTTTATTTGATTTTTAGTAATAAATAAATACATAAATTATTACACCATAATAGAGTTATAATAATATCTAATAATTAATGTCAATTATTTACAACATAGTAGTTAGTAATTAGTGCTATTTATTATTGAATCTTATCATTTAACTTAAGTAAGAGCGATAATAATGGAGATTAATGATTATAAATATGGGATTTATCACCGAGGAAGGAGGTGGGTACAGACATTTGATCGGGCGGTCAACAATCCGCATCTCCTGGTTGTCCACGTGGACCAAATCAGGAAAAAGAATGGGAAAATACTTTGTAAATTCGATGAAAAATAGAAGTTGATTTTATTAAATTAAAGTTAAAACATGAAATATGTTTGTAATATATTTTAGTTTTTATTCTGATTTTTCATTATTTTTACAAGTTAATTTATAACATGTTAATATTTGCATGTGTGTATATAGGTAAATATACATGTGTTTTAATTTTATTTTGTATTTATATTTTATTATTATTTATAGGTAATATATATATTTTTAAATTTTTTAAATATATATATTTATTTAGGAATTTTTATTACAATTTTTGAGTCTATTTATGGACTTAAATAATTATGTATCGATATATTATATGTATATTATATTTGTACTTTACCTATATATTATACATCTTTATTTATTTTGATATAATTTTAATGGTTTTATTCTAATTTTATTATGTATATATATATATTAAATAATTATTAAAAATTTATAAAAATTTAAAAAATAAAAAATATAAAGAATAAATATATTGAATATTATATACATGTATATTACACAATGATGGCTCAAAACCTAACTTTTGCATCTTAACTCCGAATTAAATAAAAACACCTTCATTAAATAGCTAATTTTATTTTACAAACAATAAAAGTAAGTTTCGTGAATTTTGAGTTTGTATGGAGAAGATATAGGTCTGCAAAGTTTTCTTTGAGGCTTTTTAATTTGTGTGTCTCGGGCACACTGTGCATTATTTTTTAGTGAAATAAATTTTACATTTTCCTTTGTATTTTTACGTACAATGTCCATGGTTCAAATTTTATTGATTTGAGGTATAAAAATAAGAAAATAAAATAGGTCCCAAAAAGCTTATTATTGGCTTATAAAATTAAGGTTTCTGTATTTTCTGTATAATTGTCAGTCCTATCTACCCTTACTTTATTCCTTATCGACCAAGTCATCATGATGATTGAGTCTCAGAGCTAGGGTCACTCATTGTCTTTGACACTTCATTCTTTATTCTTTCCTTTATTCTTTTATTTTGGGATTAAATATAATATTATATAGAATATTTATTACGAATTACTGATTGTTCATTTTCACAAATTAATGATATATATATATGCATTTAGAAAGGGATTTAAGGCCAAAAGGAAAGAATAAAGATGATGAAATGGAGATTCGTCACCCCCCTATATTTGTCTTTGCCGGTCCCTATCTAACACTTATGCAATAAGTGAAGAAAAAGTAATAAAGAAAAGAAAAAGTAAAAACTTGGAATAATTTTTGACTTCTGAATGTGTCTTCATAAATCAAAGTTTGGAACTCAGTTAAGACCTTTGGATTCTTAGTTTATTCAGAATCGCATTAGGGTTGGGAAGTGTGACACGACATTCCTTAGGTTCCATAATCCTATAATCTAGTCGACCTTACAGTCTGGTCCGAACCATTCTCTCGGTCACAAACTCTTGCTACCTTGAAATGATAGAAGCATGTGTGTGAATTTTTCAACTCTTCCCAAATAAATTACTAAACTATCAAAGAGTCTGCTCCTCTAGTAACTGGTCCTCATGGAGACAAATATTTCCTTCTAAGGTCAGGTGCTGCAAGTTTTCACAACTGAAAAGGGAGAAGCTAGACGAAATGGGAAAAGAAGTGAGAATGGACCAGTGTAGTCTTCATTCCCTTGTGAAGCCTGATCAATGTAACTGCGTCTTCACCATGAAGCGTGCTTTTTTCTGGAAGATTGATATTTTGTGGAATTTTTAGTATATGCTTCTTTTTGGATATTTTCTTTAACTTTGCATTGCTCTGCATTCTTCTTTGTGTCCTGACATATATATAATCTTTTGGTCTGCCAATGTTTTGGGGTCTTAGAAAAAGTTGTGCCAGTAGACCATTCCTCATTCGAAGAATTGCCTCAATCCACTCTCTAGTCTTTTGATATCTTGGCTACCAAAAGAAGTGGGTTAGAGTATCAGTTTCAACAATCGCCGAGAATGGTTTCTGAGCCACCCTTAACGAAGCAGTCTAGCATCACCCTAACTTAGCCTCCAAGATTTTTCAACAATTTACTCAGTTGAGCTAAGAGTTAAGTATGAGGTTTCTAGTCAAGCCATTGTCTCAAGAGTCGTACGGATGATATGAAGGGTTCTTCTTAGACTAAATGAATCGACTCATAAATGTAGTCTCATGGAACCTAAATAATTAAGTCAAGGTGACCTGAAGTATCCCGATTCTAGTCCTTAAAGGGTTCCTCTGAAATTAAGTGCATTAAGGTCTATACCAAGCTCCAATCTTCAAATTTGTTCAATTGTCTTGATCATTATGAATAATGCAAATGTTATGTACAATGTAAAATAATAATTTTGTGAAACAATTTTCTGGTTTTGAACTTTTATGGAATTTTGAAATGTATTTGCAATTTTTCTATGTAAAATTTTAAAGTATTTTGAACATTTTTATGGTTTTGAATTTTTCAATTTTTTAAGGATTTTTCAATAAAAGATAGTAAAAGGATTATATGCAGATATTTACATGGGAGTGTATCAATATTTTTAGTGAGAATTTACACTAGGAATTTATAGAAATTAAGTTAGTTGTTATTTACAAACTTTTATGTAAAGATACTCTATATACATGATTGTGTTCGTATTATTATTCCTCGGATTTATGTACAAGTTTCTAAAAAATAATTCAAAAATATTTTAACAAATATTTTTGCAAACTTTATTTTTCAAATAATGTATATAGATAATTTTCCAAACATTTACAAAAAATTGAAAATCATTTGCAAAGATTTTTCAAATGGTATATATAGATTTTTCAAAAAAATTTGCAACAATTTTCTAAATCATTTGCAAACTAGATTTGAAAAAAATTTATTCAAACAAAAAAATAAAATTTTGCAAACATTTGAAAAAGATTTTTACAAAGCTTTGAAAAAGTTTCACAAAAATGTTTCCAAATGATTTTTAAAATAATTTCAAGACATTTTACAGCTATTTTCAACTCATTTTGCAAAACATTTTTAAACCAATTTATTAATCTTATTTATAAAGAGTTCTTGAAAAAACATTTATACATATTTATCATGTATTCTTTACAGTTGATTACTTATATATTTTTATCCACATAGAATTTTATCCATATTATTTAAAAATATGTAAGTACAAGTTATGGCTAAAGTATATGCAGCGTATATACGACCCCCTATACATACCTTGAGTTATGTCCTCAAAGGGAGAGAGAAAAAAGGAAGACATAAGTCATGTTAAGTATAGGAAAGCCTATATTACAACGACTAAAGAAAGAATGAGAATTCGATCATCCCCACATACTTAGTATCAACTAATCCTAAATAAAGTAGACTTTATACAAAATGGGGATGATCAAGGATCATAATGTATGAACTCAATGTAATCGGCTTGTCCCCCCATAGAGTAAAATATCCCTAAGATAGACATAACGTCAAAAATTATGGAATAAGCGATAGAAAGAATAATGAATAACCCGAGGGTGCTCACCCCCCTTATATTTAGGATGAAGCATATCCCCAGTATAACACATATGAATGGGGTACGTGCAACACAGAAGAAATAATTAGAAGAATGAAAATGAAAAGAAGAAAAGAAGAAATTCAATCAAAGATATTTTGAGGAGCATTGTCCGGCTCCATTGAATCTGTTGAAGTGGTGATCTCATCATTAATAATCACTTGTAAAGAGTCAACCATGGCCAGGAATGTATCATGCTCTATGTACGGCTTCAATAACTGACCGTTGACAATGAAGGGTTGTGCGTTAGCTGATAATTCTAATATCAGTACGCTTCCATTAACATGTGTCTCATGTCGGCAAATCCAGTCCTCTACCACTTCAACTGAGTTGAGCAAGGTGCAAGGTGCAGATGTGCAAGTTAGGGCATTGTCGACAAGAGTCAAGCATGTGTTCCGAAATATTCTACGTAGGCAGTCAAGACGACACTGAACTAAGTATCGTGGTATCGACGAATTAAGTCTAGCATGCATGAATTGCCTCAATTCTGATTCCCTTAAAAGTTCCTGTGATTAAGCATATTAAGGTCCATTTAAGCTCCAATCTTCAGATTTTATTTAGACCCATTCCATCGTTATAGTCAATCCGAAAAATGCAAATGCTATGCATAATGTAGAAATTTTTTAATGCATATCTAGTTTTGAACTTTCTATGGTTTTTTTGAAAAGGTTTTGCAAATTTTTATGTAATTTTTGAAAGCATTTTGCAATTTTTTATGGATTTTTAATTTTATAAATTTTTATTGTTTTTTAAACAAGAGCTTTCTGATAAATATATGTGTGTAGATTTCTACACAAGTTAGTAAAGAATTTTATTTGCTTGAACCATGTATACGGTTCTCAAAATACTTTGAAGAGATTTTTACAAGTATTTTGAAAACTTTATATTGAAAAACAATTTGACAAATAATTTTCGCAAATATTTAAAAATTTTGAAAACCATTTAAAAAAGATTTTTTCAAACAGTATGTATAGATTTGTCAAAATATTTTGCAACCATTTTCCAAACCTTTTGTAAATAGATTTTCAAAACATTTTATTTAAACAAAAGAAAGAAATTTTTACAAACAAAACATTTTTACAAAGGTTTAAATCATTTTACAAAACATTTTTTAAACAGATTTCAAAGAGATTTTCCAACCATTTTTCAAATATTTTGCAAAATATTTTTAACCGATTTATTAATCAGTATGTATAGAAAATTGGATGTGTGTTTTAATTTTTATTAATTGTCCATATTACTTAAAATATGAAAGTACAAGTTATGGATAAAATATATACAATGTATATATGACCCCCCATACTTAGCTCGAGATATGTCCTCATAGATCGGGGAGAAAAGGAAGACATTACTCATACTAACTGATGAGCGGGCTAATGATTAGGGTTAAGTATCAAGATAAATCACTTGTCATTGCGACCCCAATCAATAGGCTAACTCAATCGAGAAAAATAAAACCTCTTAAGAAAAGTCAAGCAATCAAAGAATGCAAGCGGTTCACTATTTTTATTCTCATGGTATAGCTACCAGGGTCGAACACAAGGAGCATGAGAAAAACACGAAGTAGTCAAAATTCAAAAATAAAATAATTTTTAGTGGTTTTTTATTTTGTAAATTTGTAATTTTTAATAAGAAAACAAACACAAAAACAAAGTAAAATAATACACACAACACTCTTTTTAGATTTTTCTAAATGATCAAAAAAACAAAAAATAAATTGTTTTTGGTAATTTTTATGGAATTTTGAAATGTTTTGGTGATTTTATGAAAATCAGGCAAGGCTCAAAAGTCAAAATAATGCACATCTAGGACCAAATTGCAAATTAAAAATGTTTAAAACACTCAAGCTCCTAATTAGAAATTTTATGATAAAATAAAAGTATAAAGCTACAAACAGAAACTGAAATTGCAAATTTTGAAATTTTCTTTGATTTTATATGATTTTTATAAGTTTTTGGTCGTTTTGTAATTTTTAGAATTTATAATCAATTTTCAAACAAAATTAGAACTAATGGTAAAGCACAAAAAAACACAAACACATGAATATTATAGAATTTTTAAACCATTTTTCAAATTTTATAATTTTTCCAACTTAGACAGGACACTTTTTAGTGGTTTTTGAATTTTTGAAAATAATAAATGCAGGCAAATTAATCCACGAAAATCACTATAAAAACTACACACTAGCAGGAGCTAATAATGATTTTTAAGCAATTTTTAGAATTTATTTGATATTTATTAAGTCTAATAAAAAACATGCAATTAATCACAGTTGACAGGGACCTCTTCGTAAATATTTTAACTCTGTGGACCACATAAATAACATCATATAAGAGCCTAGGGTCAATTCTGCAATTAGCCCATTCAATCCACGCAGATGCTCAATATTCCACACACAAGGGTATAAATACGATTTCTTAAAAATAAACATTCATTCATTAACAGCGGAAAAGCTCAAGATAGAATATGCAAATAATCCAAAGTACACGTGAGCACCCACATGCTTCAGACTCAGAGAGACTAAACTGCAATATAAAAAAGCACAGGGTCCAAACTGTAAATGTTCTAACTACAACTTTTATTTACTGGACTAAAAATGAAAACAGAAACATGCAGGGCTGAAAGTGAAGCATACCCAGGGGTGAATGTAGCATACGCTGGAGGCGATTCTAACGCAGACTCTGATCTCCCTCTGCAGCAGATCTGACGGCTCAGGATCTATCTCGAACATGTACGTCAGATACATCAGATCTAATGGCTCTAAAGCTACCACTGTCAGGTGGCTGAGATGCAATCTGGCAGAAACATGGTCATCCAACAACGGAAGGAGGGTCTATAACAACCAACCACCGACGAACTTCAATCGAGCATCGTATGGGATCAGACGCTCTGATGAAGGATCAGAGAGGTACGGCAATATCGTGAAGCCATTCCGCATCGAACGAGGGGCTTTGATAGGCGGGTGAACGGGTGAATGGGTGTGATAATGAGAGCCCCCCTGGAGTAGCTCTAGCGGAGTAGCTAGAGGTTCGAAGCAGTTTCCTCGTGCGCATCTGTTCCTGCAAAGGGTAGAGGGGACTCGAGGCTATACTTCGGTCCTGGTTATTGCTTCAGAAGATAAGGGAAGCAGGGCGATATGGAGTTTAATCTCCGGCAAAGGCAGAGGTAGGAGATCTGGAGCCTAATCTCAACCGGATGGTGGAGTCTTAGGATGATCAGGTTTCACAGGAAGGTGTAGGGTGAGTTGAGGGATCGATCTGAACGAATGGGGGTGAGTAGCGGGGCTCCGACCAGCTGGTCGGAGCAGATGAACTGGCGACGGTGCGAAATGGAAAGGTGGAATCGAAATGAGAAATGCATCGGAAAAGATAAGTACCAGAAGGTTCAGATGAACTCCTATGCTCCAGGCGAAGGTGGGCATCAAGGTCCTGGCCTCAATCAAGTTGCGGCTGGCTCGTGACAGTTCTTCAGCCACGAAGTGTGCTTCGAGCCTCCAGGCACCTCCGGCAAATCCTAAGCCTCTCCTTCGATAGTTCTCACTCTAGGTACGCTGGCTAAGGGTCTGTGGTGGCGCGAGGAACGAGATGAGGCAATGTGGAGGCGGGAAGAGAGTATTTATAAGCTGCCTAGTGCCTAAGAAGATCGGAGCGAGACACGAAACCCTAGGCAGATCCGGCTGTGCTTAGAGATCCGCGAGGATCGTGGATCATAAAGATTCAATCAGGTGCAAGAATCAAAGCGGTAAGTGGTCAGGTTCGAGGTGAAATTTTGGAGAAAAGGCTCCGGCGAGAGGGACACAACCCGATCCGGTCTGGAAGAGACCGTTGACGAGGGTCAACGGTCCGATGTGGACCAATATGAAATTAGGATACACAAAAATCAAAGAAATTGAATTAAAAATAGTAAATGAATTTAAATTAAAAAGTGTATAAAATACAAAAAAGTTTATTATTTTATAAATTATTTTCTATGATTTTTAATTATTTTTATGAAAATAAAAAACTGTATATACAATATATAGTATTATATACAGGTATAATATACCTATGTATTATGTACAAGTATTTTTATTGTATTTCTTTTAAAATACCTTTATTTTATATTGTATTTAATTTACAACATGATTTTAGGAGTAAAAATAATTTTTATTTTATTCTTATAAATTATTTAGAGAGTGAATAAATAGTGAATGTAGTACGTATTTGTATATTTTGTACAAAGGTTTGATGATTTTATTTTTTTTATTTTTATTTTTATAATATTAATAAAGTTATATACAAAGGTGTAAAAGGAATAAAATAATTTATTTTTTCAAAAATAAATAAATAAATATTGTGTACAAGTATAGATGATATGTACATACATAGTGAACCCTTATCTCTATCTACTTATTTTCTTTTGTGATCAGGTCAAGACTTGACCTTCTCCTGGTGTTTGAGTCACTGTATTTATTTTAAATACATCCTTCTTTTATTTTTACAAAAATGGATGCTAATTATGAGATATTAACAAGGGTATGCAAAATGCTAAGTTATTATATTTATAGGTATTTTCAGGTTGTTTTTGCTAAAAAGAAAAGCTAAAATAAAAGAATAAAGAGTGAGAATCATAGATTCATCACCCCCATATACTTTACCTTTGCGAGTCCTTTAGCAAACACTTATTTGAAAAATAAGTTAAAAGAAAAACAACCAAGGCTGATTATTAAACTTATCTTCATTAAATTGGAGTATGGAGCTCAGTCAGACCTTTGGTTTATTAGTTTGGCGGAACCTTATTGGGAAATAGGTTTAAGACTCAACAACCTCTGAGTTCCACAATTATATGGTCAAGACTCCTCAATAAACCAGGTCAGAACAAGTCTACATATGCAAACTCTAATGACCATGCATCTTTCCTTGTACTGTGTAAGTGATATGTAGCTCCCACCTCGGAAATGGCAAAGAAACAGCCTCCCTCAACAAGGTAACTCTAAATCCCCAATCTAGCAGCTCTTTCCTTAAGGTGCGGGGTATTCCCTTCTAAGTTCAAGTACAACCGGCTTAAGAAGAGGGGAAAGAAGAGAATGGACCATGGCCAGTGTAACCACATATCCCTTGGAGAAAAGCCAGTGTAGCTAAGCCTCCAACTGCAAGCTTCCATGAGATGAGAAGGTGGAATACATAAGCTTTGCTTATTCACTATATACACTCCGGCGGGCATTTTATTTTTAATCAGGCATGTCCCCTTTTTTGGAGTTTTTCATATTTTTGCACTTTTTTTTGATGTGCATATATACAACATATTTACATGGTGCAGCATGTACATAAGGAGTTTTTCCTCTTGAGCCAGTAGACTGTCCCTCTTTTGAAGCATTATTGCAACCCACAGACTCTTGTCTTTAGACCTCACCGCCACTAGACCAGGTTGAGATGCACATCCCTTTCTAGAGGAAGACAAGAGGTTCCAGCTAGCTATACTACCCTCGTATGCTACTCCAAGTCAAAGAATTCTGCCTCCTCACCACCTCATACATGTTGAGCTATGTGTAAGGTATGTGTCCAAGTCAAGCCAATGTCTATAAGAGTCATGCATGCATTGTTAAGTGTTCTACGTAGGCTCATCAAGATGACATGTGAGCATAGACTAGTGGACTCAAAGAATTAAGTCACTATGGACCTGAAAAGTCTTAACCCTAAATCCTATAAGGTTCCTCTGAAGTTAAGTGGATTAAGGTCTTAACCAAGCTCCATTTTTCAATTTAATTCCATACTAGTTTAAATGTCAACTATGATTGAGAAGAATATACAAGCAAATATGTACAAAACTCTTTTTGAAAACTTTTTCAAAATATGCAATTTTTTATGAAAAATTTTGAATGCAAGGAAGAAGGAAAAGTTTTTCAAAGCCTCTACAAATATTTACAAACAAAATTTTGCAAACTTTTATTTTCCAAATAATTTTTTTCAAAAAAAAATACTATATACATATTTTTGATACAAAATATTTACAAGAATTTTACAATCAAAACATTTTTACAAAAAAATTGTACAAAAATATTTTTTTACAAAATCTATTTACAATTATTTATGTGCAAGAAAAAAGTTAAAATTTTTATGATTTTTAGTTTTGTGATTTTTAGCCATTTTATTAACACATTCACATAAAGTACGAGTTATGGCTAAAGTATATATACAATATAATGACACCCCCTACACTTAGCTCGAACGATGTCCTTGGAGTGATCAAAGAGCAATGAAAGGAATACATAACTCATGTTGAGTATTGGGAAGTGAAAAGAAGGCTATGCTGCAATGAAAAATAAAAGGATTTAATGAATAGAGGTCAGTGATCCCCCTATACTTAGGATCAAGTAATTCTAAGTATAGAAGATTGTACACAAGGGGAAAGTCAAAGGTTTTGATGTACAGGTACTACCTCCCCTATACTCAGGGTAAAATATCCCTAAGTATAGGTAGCAAAACAGAGGTAATATAAATCAAATGGATAATCACATGTCTGATACCCCCCCATACTTAAGGTAAAGTACACCCTAAGTATAGCATAATCATAAGATGAAGATGGTGTATTAGACAAAAAGAATGAATGATATGTACAACTGGAGCTATACAACTGAAAAACCCGAAATCTACCCTTTTAATATGTTGAATTAAATGTGTTGTCATCGGATAAATTCGGGACAATCAAAAACCACTTAATTAATGTATCGATTAATAACAAGTGGATATTTTTTTTTATTTGGGGAAGCCCAAGGTCGAACTCAGGGAGGCAACTTTTTTCTTGGGTTAATTTTCAATCTATCTAGATGCTAGGTTTTCATAGAAATATTTTTTGGTACTTTTAAATACAAGTGAATGAAGGATATGCAATTTCAGGATAGTTCAAGGGTTAAAATGCAAAAATCGATCAAATGATGCTAAAAAATTCCCAAACTTAGCCAAAATGTGAGTTATGATGAAACTAAGCTACTATAATTTTTTGGAATGTTTTTTACTCAATAAGAATTAATTTCGAATTAAATACGAATGTAGGGTAATTTTCACAAATTAATTTTAATTAATACAAAATTAAATTATTTTCAGAGATTAAAATTATCCTAGATACTTCTATGTAAGATGAATCCAAGAATATTACTAGACCTCAAAAATAATTAATTTCTGACTCATTAAAAATCAATCAAGCGAAACACCAATTAATTTATTAAGACCTAGTTATGTGTGTAAAATGATAATTTTTTGGGTACAAAGTAGAAAATACTAAGATCTAATTATTATGGATTTTTGAGAATTTTTGGAGTAACATATAATTTAATATCAATTAAAGTTCACACAGAGGGTAAAATATGGGATTTTTCACCAAAATAGTTATAATAAATAAATCATGGCTCAGACAAATTCATTCAAATATCCATAATGATCAGCATCAGTTGTTCTACAATGAGCGATTTTTGGAAATAATAAAATGATTGAAATGGATGTTCAAATAGATATGCGAACACAGGGGTGTAAATGCAATATAAAATTAAAATCGATTAATGAAAATATGCTGATTGGACTAAAATGCAATTACATATACTCGAGGGATATTTATGCAAATGTCCCAAGGGCGCGCGTGCATCGCACGTGCACTCCAGCTGGAGGGGATGTGTGTGTAATATGCTGGAGCTCCAAGGGTCATTCTGTTATTTCTCCACCAGGAATGTGCTATGCACATGATTCATCTGACGGTAGGGGCCTTCGATGGATTGAGGAGATGTCAGGGGGATGCGTGCAAATGTCCCAGCCTTCACGTGCCTTGCACGTGAGGTGGTGTTGATTGCTGAGGTGGGCGATTACATAGCTCGAGGCAGTCAACTAGGCTCCAAGGCGAGGCGGTGGATGCTCATGCTGGTGGAGGCACGGCATGGACGTGGGCCTTCTCCGATCGACGATGAAGGCTCGGCCAGTCGACACATGACCGATTGAAGAAGAGGTGGTTGTGAGGGTGAGCCTCGAAGCTGGGCGGTGGAGGCGGGTCGGAGTTGTGTCCAGCTTGAGCAGTGTGCGCAGAGGCATTGCTGGGGTCGGAGCAGGGTATGCCACGGGGTGGTGCGGCTGACGAGGGCGGCTGTGCGGCCTGGAGCGTCACAAGGGGTGGTGTGGAGGAGCTTGGCAGCAGTCGACGGTGGCCTAGAGAGAAGGGCAGGAAGGGGTAGCGTGGCCAGGGGGCATGGCAGTGGCTGGCGGAGAGGGAGGCGTGGCCGTGTGTAGTGCAGGTAACGGTTGTGCTGAAATTCTTTTTGTTTGTTTTGTTATGTAATATTTTTTCCTGAATTTTTTTTGTAAACGGAAATAAAGACGAAATAAAATAGCAAGATGAATGATGAATGATTATGATGTGGTGATTATGAATGTGGGTGTTTGATGGTGATGGCGGTTGTTTTGAGAATGATGTGGTGTTTGTAATGGTGATCAACAAGAAAATAAATAGATGATGTTAGAAAAAAATCGAGAAAGTAAAGATAAAGAACTTACCTGTGATTCACCAGATATTCAGAGTAGCTACGCTGGACTCCAATTGTCGCTTCAAAGAGACGACGTGTGCTCCGAAGCTTCAACGAGCCTAGTGAAGCTCGTGACCGTAGTGCGTACCACCGGATCTAGCCGTGAGGTTGTCGTCACTCAACTCGTCTCCTACAGCTGCCATCTGAAGTTAAAGGGTTTCGACCTCTCTTCTTTTGAAACGGCAGATGATGTGAATCAGGGGAGGAGGAGAGAATAAAAAGGAGGAGAGGGAGGTTAGAAAAGAAGTAGAGAAACTGGGGAAAATGGGGAGTTGGTGACTTGGAGTGGAGGACAAGTAAAGGGAGAAGAAGTAAAAGGGGGGAAATAAATAATAAATAAGTAGGCTAAAAATTAAAGAAGAGAGAAAAAAATGAAAAAATATAAAAATTAAATTAAATATATTAAAATAATAAATAAAATAAATTACGAAAATAATAAAATAATAAAAAATGGGGTGACACGGGACGGCTCCAAGAGCCGCT
This sequence comes from Ottelia alismoides, assembly GCA_037367405.1. Lineage (NCBI taxonomy): Eukaryota > Viridiplantae > Streptophyta > Magnoliopsida > Alismatales > Hydrocharitaceae > Ottelia > Ottelia alismoides. Next base: position 487,661 of record JAZKJV010010372.1, on the reverse strand, counting down.
ACATGTCGCACCTCGAAAAATAAAAATTAAATGTAAAGAAAATAAAAAAGAAATAGCAAAAGGGTTCAAATCAAAAAGTGGTCAACAAGAAAGTTGCTCATCTCGACGAGTCTACAACTTTTGTGAAGAACCAAAAATCAAAAGAGGTCATATGTACAAAGTGTATTTTTTGGGTAGTATATTATATGTATAAAACACTGAATTTTATCTTTTGCAATTTTTTGTCATTTTTAAATAAGAGAAAAATCAAACTACAAGTAGAGAAAATATGATAGGAATATTTACAATTTAATCTAAATTTTTTAGATTTTTAGTAATTAGGAAAATAAAAAGATAAAATAAAGGGTATTTGGTCAATATGTACAATATATAATAGGGGCCCAAAATCCAAGTTTCACATACGATATCTGATTTTTATGAAATTGGTCTTGTTTCGAAGGTCTTTGAATGTATATTGCTTTAAAAGTGAGTAGACCTAAATCAGACATTGTATGAGAGATGTGTGAATTTTAAGGTTCTTAATCTCAAACTTGGATTTGGGTTTTATTAGACAATTTTACAAGTTAGTATTTTTTTGATATTTTTCCTTTATTAGTATTAGTAATATATATACGATAGAGTTGATTTTATTGGATTTGGAGTTAGTATAAAATAGATACAAATATGGTATTTTAGGTGACTATTTACAAGTGAATTTGTCTCCTTATTTAATGCAAATGTGAATGGTAAAATGTAGATATTGTTTACAAATGCATGAATGCTAATTATGCAATATAAATGGAGAAATACAACTAATTACTCAGGAACGAAGATCTATTTTCAACTTTTAGAGTGATGAATCACATATTCATCAACTCCCTATACTTAAACCTTGCTCGTCCCCGAGCAACTAAATTGAAATGCAAAAGTGAAATTATTTTGGGTTCCATACCAAGGTCATGAACAAAAGTTGAAAATGGAGTTTGACTTAACCTTTGGATTAATAGCGTGGTGGAACCTTATTGGGATCTAATTTTAAGACCTAACAGCCTTTAAGTTCTACAAGTCTTCTATTCAAATCACCTCAACAGTCAGGTCAGATCAAATCCTCATATGCAAATTCTGATGACTATGAATCTTACTTGTACTGTATAAGTAAAATTTAGCTCTCCACATCAGAAATGGTAAAGAAACAACCTCCTCTAACAAGGTAACTCTAATTCCCCGGTCTAGCAACTCTTTCATCGAGAGCGGGGTAGTCCCTTCTAAGTTCAAATGCAACTGGCTCAAGAAGAGAGGGTGGAGAGAAGAATGGACATTAGCCATTGTAGCTACCTATCCTAGGATGCTTGACCAGTATAGCCAAGTCATCGAGCTGCAAGTTTGAAGCTCTTCTTATTTTTCTATACTTGTATATACACTCCGGAGGGCATTTTACTTTTCAATCAGGCCTGGCCACTTTTGGAGATTCTGCATTTTTTCTCTTTTTTTCTTCTTTTTTTGAAATTTATACAAGGTGCATCATGTGTATCAGGAGTTTTTCTTCTTGGACCAGTAGACTATCCCTCTTTTGAAGCATTATTGTAACCCACAGCATCATGTCGTTAGACGTCAACGCAACTAGACTAGGTTGAGATGCACTACTCTCCCTAGAGGAGGACAGATGTTTCCACCCGTGTGCTACTCCAAGCCAAAGAATTCTACCTCCTCAACACCTCATCAATGAAGAGCTACATGCATGGTACTTGTCCAAGTTAGGTCATTATATAAAATAATCATACATGTGTATGAAATATTCTACTTAGATCAGTCAAGATGACATGTGAACATAGACTTGCGAACTCAAAGAATTAAGTCACTCGACCTGAAAATCGTAACTCCAGTTCCTGTAAGGTTCCTCTGAAATTAGGTAGATTAAGGCCAAATCAAATCAAATCCATCCTCGACATCTATTCATAACTTGGTTCAGAACCCACTAACCTTTCACTTTGCATATGCTAGATATGCAGATGAGATGCAGATGACATGCTATAGAGATGAATGAAATGCAAGACACATTTTTTTAAATGAAAGGATGATATGCAAGAGTAAATAAGAAGCCTATTTTTTTCTCTTGTTTTTTTATACTCCTATCTACAAGAGTTTTACAAGAAATTTACAAATTATACAAGTGTTACATAATATACATGTATTTTACAAAAAGTTTTTTTTTTCAATTTTTACCCACCCCGTAATTATTGCATAATATATACAAAAATACGTGAAAGTACGAGCTATGGGTAAGTATATATGTAATATATACACACCCACCTACAAGCCCCAGATTAGTCTCTTCCTTTTGAGATCATAATGAGGTGCACTTAAACCGCAGAGTTATTACTCAAAATCAATTTGTTCATCACTTGCTAATAGAATTTCATGTCTAGGAGTGGTTTTCTCATTTGCATTTCATATAGCATAAAAAATTCAATTCTGTCTCGCATCCCGCATGTAGAGCGTGAGGACCACTATAAGTCTTCTCAATTGGGCATGCATCATAGATTTTTCATTACATCGGCTTTTCTCGACTCCCTCCCCCTTGGTTTTACAACTTAGGATTAAAGGAAATTGGGACTGGACGATAAACATGCCTTGTGTGTTGGACTAATCAAGTGGTCATCTAACTCAAAATCGGGACTACTAAACAAATTGACTAAAAATTCAATTTAAACTGGAAATTCTATTTGTGTGAGAGTAACCCCGACCTTGATTTCAAGCTGAGTGATGGTGCAGAGAGTGTGTGTACACCTTAAGATAGAGCCCAAATCCCCTCCTTCCATATCAACGTGCCCGCTTTTAGTAAATATCACAGGCTGAGGTATTCAAAGTTCAACTGATCAGCACCAAGTAGCCTATGCTTGCTTCGGCAAGTAGATAGGGGTGAAGTAGCGGTGTAACACAACAAGTTGCTAGTAACCCTCCGAGGTGAAGTGATAAGCCTTGTCAGCCTTCGCCTACTTCGGTAGGTAGATAGGGGCAAGGTCCCTGAACTTCATCAATATTAATTGAGTAAGCCAGTGGTAGGAGCTAAGGGAGGAAGGGCGTTGGTATCTTAGGTGACAGGTTAAACAAGGGATACGTATACATCATTGAGCTGACTTCCCTGTAGGCCATCACGTAATCCTTGCTAACTTTGCTTGAAAATAAAACTTAAAATCAACCAGATAAATCGGACCCAGCTTCGGGTCCTTCACAGTGTTGAGTGTGAACTAAGGGTATGCTCTTGCATTTGTCTTGGTGTCTTTTTGTGTGTGTCCTCGCCCTGTGTTTTTGCACATTTTCACATCAATCCTATCACATTCCTTTTCGAAGATGTCGGCTCATTAGTTTCCGCACCAACCATCTTATCATCTTTCTCCCCCATGCACCCTCTCTTCGAGACGGTTCCTCCATAGCCACCCTTCTTCTCTCCATCTCACCCCGATATGGAGTCATAACTTCGATTGACTTCTCCACTTCTTCGTATTTATCACCTACTCCATATTTAAACACTCCGGATCCAATTCCATCTTGGGTTGACTGTTCTTATTCTTGAGAGCTTGCTAGAATCAATGAACCAAATGAAGAGCAGGCCACTGCTTAGACAGATGATTGGCAGAATTATGTGCACCCATATACATCATTCTCACCTCAAGTAGGGATCGGACAACAATTTACATATACACGTCCCGACTTGACCTTAGGGCAAAACATGGTCGATCGAACAAACAGAATGGAGAGGCATGCATATCATGATTTCCTAGACTTTATTGACTTTAGTGATCAGGCCTACATTGACTAGCCTTCATATCAAACACTCGGAGAGCCTACACATTCACAGGATTGGGCTGATGAGCTAGACTTACCAGCCCCCCGTTCATTGACTCCATTATATGAGGATCCGACCAATATCTGCTGCATAGATGGTCCATACTCGCCCCAGAATTACATGCCAGATTCTAGGTATGTCGAGTATGAGACCCCAAGTTATCATCAGTATCATCCAACTGAACAGACTTCTCCCATGATTTGTCATGAGAACTTTATGGAGGATGACATATCAAGACTTATTGAGAAAAATGAATCATTTGGTAACAAGTTGAGAGATGTCACTCAAATATTGCACTCAATTTCTGCCAGCCTGGGTATGAAAGTGGGGAACACCATGAGTAGATTTGATGTTGAAAATTGAGTGGACATTAGGGAACCCACACGCTCTGTACAGTTGGAGTCCATTCTACCTCCCTCTTCCACTAACCACTTACCTCCAATCCAGAGTCTGGCCATTTGTCCGTCAAAAAGACCCAAAAAATGAAAAACAAGAAAATCTCATAAAATAGAAAATGAAAAAGATCTAAAAAACTGAATCCTACCGTAAGGGAAGCACTTGATGAAGAACTGGTTTTTAAGCTTCCCTTAATAAAGGTCATATATCACTTCCCCGACCTCAAACGAATTGTGAGAAGCAAATTGATGCCTAAGAGGTCGTGCAATAAGAGGACAAGGACTGAGAGACACATAGTGTCTATGACCACCTCCTTGGTGATGGGGAGAAAGACCAATGTGAAATCAAAGACACTACCTTTACACATGTAAGAATCAATGATGACTCACATCCTCCCAACCTTTGTGTTTGACAAGCTCAAAATCAGGCCAATCAGAAAGTCGAGAGAGATCGTTCAGCTGGCTGATCGATCCATCAAACGATTGAGAGGAACCATTGAAGGATATGGTTAGATCCTCAAGCGCATCACGGAAGCGTGAGCGTCGTATCGAATACGACGAAGAGCGACTAGTCGCACTAGTTGCTCGATGCAGCAGAATTTAAAAAATTTTAATACGACGAAACCACGTGATCCAGGAACACTTCTCGGATCGTTTCGTCTAAACCACAAACAAGTAATAGGATTACCTCTTGAAGCGTGGTTGTGATCGAGTCTCTAAACGAAGAGACCTCCTGTCTCAAGTCCGATCCGACGGAGGAGACGCTTGCGAGCGCGGGGATGAACCGCGTGCTTCTCGCAATCCATGTTGATGATCCAAGCGGTGGATCTCCTGATCTCGACACACGAGATCCGACGTCTTCTTCACGAGCGAGGCACACCGAAGGAGACGGAAATCCACGAGCATAAGAACGGGCAGCATAACGACGATGCCGCGGCGATGGAGAACCTCTCCATGGCATCCATGGTGGACGACCATCAGAGGGAGAGAGGGCTGACCTCTAGAGAGAAAGAGAGAGAGAGAGATGCTTCTCAAGCATTATGTGTAAAGAGAGAGCATGGGTATGCCTCTCTATTTATAGGGTTTTGGGATCCATGGATCTCAATCCATGGGACAACACAAATCCAATGGTTCTCATTGATTGTGTTTCTTTCAATGGCTAAGATTTATGTTGGTAAAAACCAACAACAATTAATTTAATAAAAATCAAATATATGTAGAATATAATTTGATTTATATTAAATCAATCTCAATTAGAGAAATAGGAAAGGAGGCAAGCCTCCTTCCATAAGAGGGGTGGACGGCCACCGCATTCCTTGTGGGAATTGTGGCCGTCCACTCTTCCTATATGGAAGGTGGATGCCTCTCCTATTATATGAGATTGTATTATCTCATAATTCTCTCTAATATCTCTCAATAACTTTTGTTGAATATTATTTCACAAAAATAAATCCAATTTATTTTGTGAACATTGCAATCATGCCATTGGGAATTTGTGAATCACATTCACAACCCAAAACAAAAATGTAATTTATGATTTCAATTTAGAAAATGTGTATCCAATACACATTAATAATTAATCTACTAATATAAATTATATTTAACTCTCTCCAATACATTATAAATCACATTTATAATATATTATGAATAATTGGATATTACTATCCACATTATTCTTATCCATAATAATTAAATCACATTTAATTATATTGGATAACTTATTCTCATGTGCTCAAATAATATGAATCACATTCATATTATTTACATCTTTGATAATCAAATCACATTTAATTATCTAAGATAACTCTCCTTATAATATGAATCAAATTCATATTATTCATGATAATTAAATCACATTTAATTATCCATTTTCTCAATGCTCGGATACATATATCAACAATAGAATTATCCATGAACTTTTTCAAGGATAATGTGCTTTCTCCGCGAATACTTGGAGATAAGGACAGGGCGATTGTATTGTTCCACGTATAGTGACATGGATATTGAGATTATATCTCATATCCAGATCGCGGGCCTCCCATAGATGCTTGATTAAATCAAGACCGCAAATCTAATCTACTCATTGTATCTGAATCACATTCAGATCAATGTCCAACATTTGGACTAAGATTAGATTACTTCTCTTCTGAGAGGAGTCACTAAAATCCAGACCCGTTTCATCACTCCCTAGGAATGGAAGCGCCATGGTTATACAATCGTTTATGATCACATCACCCTCAGGTATTCCTAATACCTGTACATCCTGCATACTGGAAGACTCAGATTAAACCCGAAGTATTAGATCAACTTTACACTGTCTACTTCAAGGTTACATCAGTAAGTTTCTCATTCGATCATTGGGAGTTGGTATCGATCATATACTTTCCAAAAGCATATATCATACCTAGGTCTTGATCATATACTTTCCAAAAGTATATATCAAACCTACGAATTCAGTCAAGCTTCCAAAGCGAGACGACCGTGCGCACGGAGTTTGATTCTTCCCAATATCTCATGAGTGAGCTCATGTCTTCCGGTTCAATAGTGAACCTGTATGATCCCTTTGAGAGATCGTATTACTCATATGCCCTTATATGCACACCAGCGCGCCGGTGTATAGACCTTGATTAGGTCATCAACCTATTGGTCTGCTAAATGTACATACTCAGACATATAGTAACACATCTGTCTCCGGTCAGAGGATGTGTGCCTATATCATGACAGTATATGATATAGGACTTTGGTTATCTCGATCTCGTTAAGTCAACTCTTTGACCTAACTCATCCGACACCTCCGAATCTCTATTCCTATGCAGAGGACCTGCATCAAGAGGTCAGTCAGATATCAACCTAAATGAGATAGGATTGCCATCTCCTACTCAGGCTGGAGATCATCTCTTAATAATCATTTGACGGTGCTTGATGAGTCCTCAATCTAACTCATTAGATATTCATCTAAGCACCAGCCTCTATGATTCAATAATTGAATCAACAGCTGTATGATTATTAAGATGGCCATGGTACATAACCCTAATTGCACTAAGGGACCTATTATGCAAATTATGTATTCTTCATTTCAGATCAAGGAGTGAATTGCAACAACATTTATTGCATAATGGCTCGCCGTGGGCTCGCATTTCCAACAATCTCCCACTAGCCCAAAGAGCCATCAATGGACTAATCATTTAAACCCACACTCATGTGACAATCATAGGCTATTTAGAAAATAGCTAGGTAAGCTGATCAGTCACTCCGTTCCCAAGAGACTACGCCAAGTCCTTTTTCGGCAATTGCATATCTCCTAGTAACAGTGCTCGCATCCAATGTGAATGTTGCATCTCATGCAACCGATACTCAATTTTGTTGGTTATAGTGTCCTTGACACTACATCTTATTAATTATCATAACCAGGATTCCCATAATCCTTATTAGAATACCTTCATTCCTGAAGATCTCTATCTCCTAAGGTAACTGCAGTCAAGACCCTTATAGATCACTATCTACAAGATCTTAAACTTTTGAAGATAAGACTTTGAGATCACTATCTCCAAGTTCTATCATCTTTGAAGATATTATTATTATTACTGCAATCAAGTGTTTTATCTCCATAACAGGATTAGTAACAGTTTACTACTCCCACTGCATGGTAGACATCTGGTTCTTGCACACATCTAGAATACATTCAGCTTTTCATAACTGATGCACAAGTGCAAGCAGTTCTAGCATTCACTTCCTCAACTCTTTGAGGTGCTATCCCTCTAGACAGGTCACTACCACATCTTAAGGGAAGGAAGCTTTTCTTGGAATTGTCCAGAAAATGGAATAAGTCCAAGGTGTACTACTAATGCGACCGTCCCAATACCCTCTTCTCTTTACTTCTGAACAACTTCAGAACTAATATCTAAGAGGTATCCTTGAGATCATATCTCGAGGTATGGGATAACCAGATTATAAAACACTTATTATTTATTCTTATAGCATTCTAAATGATTAGAATAATATCTACATTAAGCACGATGAACACAATGGCACTCCCACTAAGCTTCACATGGTTCATCAAGATTTTATCTGAAATCACAACATTTATAATTTCATCAAATCTTATGTTCCATCTACAAGAAACTTATTGGAATCCAAATATGGAGTTCTTCAGCTAGCACACCTTGCTTTCCTCAACCATGAAGCCCTGGGGCTACTTCATATGAATATCCTCAGAGAGGTATTCATAGAGGAATGCAATCTTGACTCACATCATGAAGATGCCATAGTCAAGTTTTGCAGCTATAGTTAGCAATATTCTGAAGGGTTAAAGTAAGGTCACTGGAGAGCAAGTCTCATCGCAAGCGATGTCTTCTCTTCAGTGTGTAGCTCATGGCTACGAACCGTGCTTTGAAGGTCTACACCTTCTCATCAGGTTCCCTCTTTCTCTTGAAGATCCATTTACACCTTAATGGGTCTGACCCATATAGGTGGATCCTCGAGGGTCCATATACAACACTTGTATATGAAGTCTACATTAGACTTTTATTGCTAACATCCATCCTTCCATGACATGATCCTCAGGAGCTTCATCACATGAAGTCCGATCATTTTCAGATTTAACTGACACATGGAATCCATCCTCAAACTTATTTGAAGAGGTATTAATGTTTCATCTTTAATTATCTATTTTAGTTTCCGATTTCAGGAGCCTCATTATCTTTTCAAGACTAAATGAGTTCCTTTACTTCATTTTCATCTTGATTCTCAAGAGAGTCATCCTATAAGAATCATATTCTTAAAGATGAGATTTTTTAAGAATCTCAAGGTCATAAAGTAGGTATCCAATACCATCCTTTATTTTCCTAATGAAGTAGCACTCTCTAGTGCTAGATTCCAGCTTACTTGCATGGAACCTTATTAAGTATATAATGCAGTCTCTACTACATATATATCTTGGAAACTTAAGAGATAATTATGCTAGGATTAATCATTGATTAAATCATGTCACACATGATTAATTGTATCTCCCTACAACTCCTTTGAGTTAAGGTTCATTAGGAGGATTGAGATATGAATGATATTCATATCTCCATAAGGTATTTCTTGAATTCATCTAATAGGTACGGGCTACCTTGGTTAGATCAAATTCGTTTCATCTTCCTTCAAACTTTGGTTCTAAACCAAATATGCGAAATCTTTGAACATTTCAAAGGTTTCTTAGGTGAAGAGAAGAGATCTCATATCATACATAATCATTAACAGATATCACATATCCATAATGTTTACTATGATATAGATGATCTGCATACATCAAAATGTATGAGATCCTTAATACCTAGGCATCTTACACCTTTCCCAAGGAAGGATGTATTAGACATTTTACTTTGATTACAATATTCACAAGTATGTGAGATTTGAATCTTTAGACAATCTAAAGTTTCATGTCTTACCAGTCCATTGATTTCATCAACAGACATATGTCCAAAATTTGATGCCAGATCATTGTCAAATGATCTTTATCCTCCTATTGATCTTTTAAAAGTTTAATTTTCAGTATTAGCAATCTTAATGAACCATTCAATAATTTTCTAATTTTATAGAGTCCACTAGATTTTAGATTACTATCTGAAACATTTCCATCATAACTCTTTATGATAGATTTATTACAGAATTCATGTTTATATCCAACAATTAGAAATAAACAATGAGTGTATTATAATATCTAGGTCATAGAGACATTCTCTAAGACTAAGGGTTCCCACTGAAAATATGAAGTCTATTGATCTCATGGAAACTGTTGCAACACTTGCATCACTTTCAACATGGATGATCAATAAACCTCAAGATCAAATTTCTAATATTCTAATACATATGCAACCAATTGCAAGTGTTATTAGAAGATTGAGATACAATTATTAGACTTTACCTTATCAAATAAGTAAGTCAATTTCAATGATTATATGTAGATTATACTGATGCTCCATCCGAGTCCTTTTCTGAGGATTCTAGACAGACTTGATAGTCATACTATCAACACATCAACTTATTAGTATTGGCATTCATCCAACTCTTTGGATGTCATATGGAAGTCACAGAAGTACAGTCAACTATTTGATTATACTTCTTGCTTGAGTCCAACCCATGCTTCCACTGCGCTCCCTTTATCTATAAACAACCATTGCTTAAGAATAAGGATCTCTTATGTTAAAATAAAAAATTTCAATATAAGAGTATTTCAACATTTATACAAGCTTCACCTAATTCATACAATATGAATATTATGAAGCTTCATGAATGACTAGAGTATAGATAGTAGAATGATGACACTCATCATCTATATCCATCTAAACTCTTAAAACATAGGTTCAGGTAGGTATTCAAATAATTTGAATACATCATCTCTTATAGAGCTACCATTCTGCATGATGTAGAGAACCACATCATTCATGATTAAATGTCGAGAGCACATATGTATGCCAGAATATCTTTATTGATTTTATAAGGATTAATTTGATAATTACGATCATCATCGACATGTCACTTCAAAAGTACATTCGATAAGATCAAGACTTATAGAGACATACAAACCCTAGGGTTTTAGTCCTATTGTCTATTTAATTATCACTTCTCATTGTTATGAGGAAACTTGCACATTGCAACCACATACATTGTGTGTCCAATTGCAAGTACAATATCTGGATCAAGGGTCCAATCCATGATATTCTACTGGTTATTAATGAGTATAACATTGAGTGGGTTTAATGAAGGATTATCTGAAATAAGTAATTTGCATAAGGGTATATATTTATATATATACATGTTTTACTTTGAATTAGGAATTTTATATCAAAGTTATCCTGCCATGTCAACAATGAAAGTTCATTCCCTTAATCACTTTCAATGTAAGAGATATACTTACCATTATATCTCAAGCAAGATCTGGGATCTCCTTCCTTATCTTTGTTGCATCCCAATAATATGAGAACCTACAACTCGGATAAAAAGAAGCGGGAACACATTCCGCCTTGCAAGTCCAACTTGCATCTCCCAATTCGGTCTTTAATACCCGGGCCCACCACCCCTAAGGTGATGTTGACCCGTCATTAATTGAACCAACCGTCAACAGGAATACAACTCGCTATGCGCAATCCAATATTGCCCCAATAATATGAGGACCCGATATTGGGGTCACTACGCATACGTCCTTACTCTTTCGAGAAGCGACGAGCCCGATCCAAATGGATCATATGCAGGAGCTGTCACTTCGGACAGGCGTCTCCTACATATAATATCTGGCGACGAAACTCTTCGCCTTGACGGGAGACCATGATTGTCACTTATGTGATCCTCCATATCTTATTCAAATTAAATTAATTTCTATGAATCACATTCATATAATTAATTCTTCCAAGGGAATTATTAACTCTAATCATATTAGAGTATTCTCAATTGGATATAATTAACTTAATCATATTAAATTAATTATCAATCCAATTTAATCAATCAAACTTAATTTTATGCTTGAATATACATATATGATATTATTCTCAAAGTACGTATTAATTCGAATTTTAATAATTAGAAAAATACATCATAATCCCTTGGACATTATCCCGGCCCTACCCGCTGTCATGGCCAGTACCGACGGGAGTGGGGCGGACCACATACGTTGCAACCCGCTGACCAGCGATCCCCGACTAGACACCATATCCACCTCGGGAAAGGATAATGCCAAATTGATTATTTTGTACTTGAGATGATCATCGGTTCTTCAACCGAAATTATACCATATAGTAATCAAAACAATTTTGATTTTAAGGAAATTTGCTAGGCAAATTCCCAAGTCCTATTCAAGCAAGAAGTTTGATGATTGTAATTCCAATTAAGGTTTAGATCAAATCTAATCAACTAATTGGTTGGGGCCAAGTCAATTAGGCAAATAATCATGTTTCAATATTTCACAAATATTTTTCAAGATTATTTCACGAAATTAACAATTAATTTCACTAATTGACAATCACTTGGTTCTAGATTAGGAAAGCAATTTCAGCAGTGACCCCTGCTTACTAAAATTGGCATATCTCAATCATATTAAATCCAAATTAAGCAAAGTCAATTTCTAAAGTTTGATAATTTGATTTAGGACAGAACCTAAGTGATGTTTTACGTATTTCGAGGCAAGTCTAAACAGTAATTAACATTTTAATCACGTTCAGATTCACAGTTCCCGCAACAGTGCATACATGTTCATTAAAACGACCATATCTCGAGCATACGAAATCCGATTTACGCAAACTCAGATCATATGGTTTCCTTATTTAATGGGGAATAAAATCCAAGTGTTATTTTCGTGTTTAAACAATTTAAACTTGGCCGAAAAATTACACTAAACAGATCTGCGAAATCAAATGCGATAAAAAACTTTCGCGACCTCAACGAACCCAAGTCGTCCTTGGTTAACGAATCACTATTCGAAACCGTCAACCTGGCTCTGATACCACTTGAAGGATATGGTTAGATCCTCAAGCGCATCACGGAAGCGTGAGCGTCATATCGAATACGACGAAGAGCGACTAGTCGCACTAGTTGCTCGATGCAGCGGAATTTAAAAAATTTTAATACGACGAAACCACGTGATCCAAGAACACTTCTCGGATCGTTTCGTCTAAACCACAAACAAGTAATAGGATTACCTCTTGAAGCGTGGTTGTGATCGAGTCTCTAAACGAAGAGACCTCCTGTCTCAAGTCCGATCCGACGGAGGAGACGCTTGCGAGCGCGGGGATGAACCGCGTGCTTCTCGCAATCCATGTTGATGATCCAAGCGGTGGATCTCCTGATCTCGACACACGAGATCCGACGTCTTCTTCACGAGCGAGGCGCACCGAAGGAGACGGAAATCCACGAGCAGAAGAACGGGCAGCATAACGACGATGCCGCGGCGATGGAGAACCTCTCCATGGCATCCATGGTGGACGGCCATGAGAGGGAGAGAGGGCTGACCTCTAGAGAGAAAGAGAGAGAGAGAGAGAGAGAGAGAGAGAGATGCTTCTCAAGCATTATGTGTAAAGAGAGAGCATGGGTATGCCTCTCTATTTATAGGGTTTTGGGATCCATGGATCTCAATCCATGGGACAACACAAATCCAATGGTTCTCATTGATTGTGTTTCTTTCAATGGCTAAGATTTATGTTGGTAAAAACCAACAACAATTAATTTAATAAAAATCAAATATATGTAGAATATAATTTGATTTATATTAAATCAATCTCAATTAGAGAAATAGGAAAGGAGGCAAGCCTCCTTCCATAAGAGGGGTGGACGGCCACCACATTCCTTGTGGGAATTGTGGCCGTCCACTCTTCCTATATGGAAGGTGGATGCCTCTCCTATTATATGAGATTGTATTATCTCATAATTCTCTCTAATATCTCTCAACAACTTTTGTTGAATATTATTTCACAAAAATAAATCCAATTTATTTTGTGAACATTGCAATCATGCCATTGGGAATTTGTGAATCACATTCACAACCCAAAACAAAAATGTAATTTATATTTTCAATTTAGACAATGTGTATCCAATACACATTAATAATTAATCTACTAATATAAATTATATTTAGCTCTCTCCAATACATTATAAATCACATTTATAATATATTATGAATAATTGGATATTACTATCCACATTATTCTTATCCATAATAATTAAATCACATTTAATTATATTGGATAACTTATTCTCATGTGCTCAAATAATATGAATCACATTCATATTATTTACATCTTTGATAATCAAATCACATTTAATTATCTAAGATAACTCTCCTTATAATATGAATCAAATTCATATTATTCATGATAATTAAATCACATTTAATTATCCATTTTCTCAATGCTCGGATACATATATCAACAATAGAATTATCCATGAACTTTTTCAAGGATAATGCGCTTTCTCCAGGAATACTTGGAGATAAGGACAGGGCGATTGTATTGTTCCACGTATAGTGACATGGATATTGAGATTATATCTCATATCCAGATCGCGGGCCTCCCATAGATGCTTGATTAAATCAAGACCGCAAATCTAATCTTCTCATTGTATCTGAATCACATTCAGATCAATGTCCAACATTTGGACTAAGATTAGATTACTTCTCTTCTGAGAGGAGTCACTAAAATCCAGACCCGTTTCATCACTCCCTAGGAATGGAAGCGTCATGGTTATACAATCGTTTATGATCACATCACCCTCAGGTATTCCTAATACCTGTACATCCTGCATACTGGAAGACTCAGATTAAACCCGAAGTATTAGATCAACTTTACACTGTCTACTTCAGGGTTACATCAGTAAGTTTCTCATTCGATCATTGGGATTTGGTATCGATCATATACTTTCCAAAAGCATATATCATACCTAGGTCTTGATCATATACTTTCCAAAAGTATATATCAAACCTACGAATTCAGTCAAGCTTCCAAAGCGAGACGACCGTGCGCACGGAGTTTGATTCTTCCCAATATCTCATGAGTGAGCTCATGTCTTCCGGTTCAGTAGTGAACCTATATGATCCCTTTGAGAGATCGTATTACTCATATGCCCTTATATGCACACCAGCGCGCCGGTGTATAGACCTTGATTAGGTCATCAACCTATTGGTCTGCTAAATTACATACTCAGACATATAGTAACACATCTGTCTCCGGTCAGAGGATGTGTGCCTATATCATGACAGTATATGATATAGGACTTTGGTTATCTCGATCTCGTTAAGTCAACTCTTTGACCTAACTCATCCGACACCTCCGAATCTCTATTCCTATGCAGAGGACCTGCATCAAGAGGTCGGTCAGATATCAACCTAAATGAGATAGGATTGCCATCTCCTACTCAGGCTGGAGATCATCTCTTAATAATCATTTGACGGTGCTTGATGAGTCCTCAATCTAACTCATTAGATATTCATCTAAGCACCAGCCTCTATGATTCAATAATTGAATCAACAGCTGTATTATTATTAAGATGGCCATGGTACATAACCCTAATTGCACTAAGGGACCTATTATGCAAATTATGTATTCTTCACTTCAGATCAAGGAGTGAATTGCAACAACATTTATTGCATAATGGCTCGCCGTGGGCTCGCATTTCCAACAACCATTTCAGTCATCATTACGTTGCAAGATGCTCTACTCCAGGCAGACTTCACGATCATTGACATTGAGCACCGAGGAGAGTTTACCAAGTCTCCCATTATTCTCGAGAAGCCGTTCTTAGCCTTGTCTAAGGCGACTATAGATTGCAAGGCTCGAAAAATCTATTTTACAACATTGGGAGCACTTCGACCTCACCCATTCTTTGGCACACTCTACTCTAAGGTGACCCAAAAGCTGCTGACAGTCATGAACATCCGGGGGTAGATGTGTCCCACCTCTCTGCTACACCTGAGATACCGACTATCGAGCCAACCGTTGGTTTAGAGACTCCCCACACATCCATGACTCCAATTGCTTGCATCACCACCACTATGTCAGCTTCAATAAAAAACTCACAACCCAAAGCTGTCATTGAGTCTGACATGATTTTCGCTGATTGTCTTGACCATTTCGATGATGCGACATCCACGACTAATAATGCCAAGCCAACTGAGATCACTAGCACCTTCCCGAGACGTGTGTTGACCCTTCAGAAGTATTATAACCTATATGGTGACTCGTCTGATGAGGAACCCATGGTCAACACCGCACCACAGCCCAGGCCTTCAAAGCAAACAACCAAGAGTGAATTGACCCCACTGAAAACCACGTTGCTCCTTCCTCTAATCGGTTATCTAGTGAGAGGAAGTTGAGAATTGATTCCTCGAGGTGTTCCCCCAAACCCCTCAAGGCGTGTCAATCTCCTCTCCCTCTCAATGATTCAGGTTCTAGAAAATTGACTAAGAAAGTTTCCTTCAACATATCAGAGAAGGAATTTCGGAGGAATCCTCATTGGGTCCAGATGAGGAGATTTATATGAGTAAGCTCAGTTCGACTGTTCTCAAGTCATATTTGAGCAAGCGACCGTGTGTCGACCTTCATGGGATGATCTCTACACCTCACTATTATTCATCTGAGGATGATTCCGACAATGATACATATGTATATTATCCACCTCCTCACTTTCGCAAGAAGGTTTGTCACAAACCTTCTTTATCCTTGTATATTCTTACTCCTCCCCAGCAATGGTACCATTTGAAACACCTTTAATCCACCCTTTTAATATGTTGAATTAAATGCTTTGTAGTCGAATAAATTCGGATCAATAAAAACCACTTAATTAATGTATCAATTAATAACAAGCGGATATTTTTTACTTGGGCAAGCCCAAGGTTGAACTAAGGGAGGCAACTTTTTCCTTAGGTTAATTTTCAATCGATCTAGATGCTAGGTTTTGAGAGAAATATTTTTTTGGTATATTTGAATGCAAGTGAATGAAGGCTATGCAATTCTAGGCTAGTTTAAGGGTTAAAACACAAAAATCGATCAAATGATGCTCAAATATTCCCAAACTTAGCCACAATGTGATTATGATGAAACTAAGCTACTGCAATTGTTTTGGAAATTTTTGACTCAATATGAATTAATTTCGAATTAAATACGAATGTAGGGTGATTTTCGCAAATTAATTTTAATAAATACCAAATTAAATTATTTTCAGAGGTTAAAATTATCCTACATCTATGTGAGATGAATCCAAGAAAATTACTAGACCTCAAAAATAATTAATTTCTGACTCATTAAAAATTAATCAAGCGAAACACAAATTGATTTATTAGGATCTAGTTATGCGTGCAAGGGTGATACTTTTTAGGGCACGAAGTAGAAAATACTAAGATCTAATTATTATATGGATTTTTGAGAATTTTCGGAGCAATAGATAATTTAATATCAATTAAAGTTCACACAGAGGGCAAAATATGATATTTTTCATCAAAAATAATTATATTAAATAAATCATGGCTCACAAAAATTCAATCAAATATCCATAATGATCAGCATTAGTATTTCTACAACGAGCGATTTTTGGAAATAATAAAATGATTGAAATGAACGTTCAAATAGATATGATGGTGGGGGCCTTCAGTGATTTGCGGACATGTCGGAGGGTTGCGTGCAAATGACCCAGTCCTCACATGCCTTGCATGTGAGGTGGGGTTGATTGTTGAGGTGGGTGGTCACACAACCCAAGGCGATCAACTAGGTTCCAAGGCAGGGTAGTGGTTGCTCGTGCAGGTGGAGGTGCGGTGTGGACGTTGGCCTTCTCTGATCGACGATGAAGGCTCGTCCAGTTGACACATGATCGACCAAAGATGAGGTGGTTGTGAGGGCGAGCCTCGAAGTTGGGCAGTGGAGGGGGGGGTCAAAGTCACGGTCAGCGTGAGCAGTGCGTACGGGGGCGCTGCTGGGGTCGGAGCAGGGTGATAAACGCGGAATTCGATGTGGTCAAAATTGGTGTTTCACACAAGGCGGAGACGACCGTCGCTGTGGCGACTCACAAGTGAATCTCGTATTTAATCAACAATTAACCCACACTAAAGATCAATAAATTAGAAATAATGTGGAGTTAAAATTTATTTTTAACTCTACACAAATGGTGTATAGGGACAAGTATGCAGAGAGTTCGAACACAGGGAGCAAGCAGGTAGTTCAAAAATTGATGCACAAGTGAGTGTGTGAGTCAAGTGTCTATACTAAGCAAGCAAGCAAATGAATGTTTATGGGTTTTTAATTTTTAATTTTTTTTATATTTTTATTTAATTTTTAATTTTGTATTTTTGTTTTTAATTTTCTGATTTTTAGATTTTATATTTTATATATTTTTTTTATTTCTTTTTCAATATTGGAAAATAAGGGCAATGTAATGAAAGACAAGCTAAAGTATTTATAAAAATGGACAAAAATATCCAAAAATTCAGAAATAAAATGTTTTTGATATTTTTAGGATTTTTTACTGTTTTTGTGATTTCTAGGTGCTTTTGGTATTTTTAAAAAAAATACAGCAAAACAGTGAAATAAGTGTTGGCTGTGAATAAAATGGAAGTTAAAAATATCAAACAGCAACCAAAATTTTTCACACTATTTTTCAAATAAAGAAAACAAAATATGAAACAAACAGATCCTGAGTTTGTATTTTTTGGAGTTTTCTTTGATTTTATATTTTTTTTTGAAGTTTTTGAATGTTTTTAAATTTTTAGTGTTTTTCTTTTGAGATTTTTAATGATTTTTGGAGTGACACTAAAATAGGTTAAAATAGACACTAGGAAATTTTTTGGAATTTTTCGAAGTGTTTTAATATTTTTTTGGTATTTTCTAAGCTAGACAGTAAATAAAAAGCATGTTTTTGATTTTTAATAAATATAAAAATAAAATAAAATCAAAAACTAAAATTATAGCATGGAAGAACAAGTGTCCAGGAGCTAAACCCTATTTTTGTGGAATTTTTGGACTTAGAATGATAATTTAAATAATTAGAGCAATCATCCAAATATTAAACAAGCCTGACAGGGGTATATATGCAATTTCTCAAACATCCAGGGGCTCACATGCAATTTTCCACAAATATTTGAACTGAATATTCAATTAATAGCACCAAAATTTAATTACAAAACCCGCCTGGGTGTCCTAGCAATTTTTCCACCAGGGCGCGTGACTTGCACGCGCCCGGCGAGGACTAAACTATAATTTCACAAAAACCTGGGGGTTTACTTGCAATATTTCCAAAAATATAACACGTGATGTCAAAGTTTTGGTACTAAAACGAAATACAACAAAGGCTGAGGGTACCCTTGCAAAATGCCCCCACCTCACGTGTACAGGTCACGTGAGGTGA
Source organism: Ottelia alismoides (assembly GCA_037367405.1). Taxonomy (NCBI): domain Eukaryota; kingdom Viridiplantae; phylum Streptophyta; class Magnoliopsida; order Alismatales; family Hydrocharitaceae; genus Ottelia; species Ottelia alismoides. The sequence continues at coordinate 468,581 of JAZKJV010010372.1, read as the reverse complement.
CGTGGCAGGGGACCTGGATGTAAATATGGAAAGCTCGGGGGTCTTTGTGCAAATATTACAAAAATATTTAAACTACGCAATAAAGTTTCTGGACTAAATAGAAATTACAAAACAAGCGGGGGTTGACTGCAAAATACCCTCGCTTAGGCGATCCGACGACGGTGGCGAAGCGGATGACACGTGGCGGACATCCAACGGTTGGGCTCTCGGGCACGATCCAGCGGCGTAGGGCACGCCACTTATCCACGTGGCATCTCCTCCGGGCACGATGACGGTTCGCCCGTGGACCGCTGAGATCAGATCTCAGATGAGATCCGACGGTGGCAGGTGCTGGCGATCGGACGGTCCACGTTAGACCTGGGATCTCCGCTTGATCGGACGGCAGTGAGGCGTGCTGGAAGAAAGGGAAGAAGGACCGCCGTGGCGACCTTCTCCCGGCGGTGGCGACTCACTCCGGCGACGAATGAACTTAAAAATGGGCCCAGGAGGTTGCTGCAGGTCTCCTCTTTCGTCTGGAAGCGGTGGAGTGGCGTGGAGGTCGGCGGAGCTCTTCCACGGCGACACGGAAGTTGTGGTGCTCCAGGTGCTCCGACGAAGGGTCAAAAGGGCTCCAGACGCGTCAATATACTCCAGTACCTGCACAAAAATGTTACTGAGGTCGAGGGCAAAATGCCTCGACCTCAGGTGGCTCTCGGAGTGGACTAAAGAGCGAAATGGGAGCTCGCCGGAGTTGCGCTCCGGCGAGGTATTCGATGACGTGATTAGGTGGATGATTAAGTGAGGAAAAAGGGGCGAAATGATCCTACGACTACCAGGAACAAAATGCGTAAAAGAGATGAGAGGGAAACGACCCTCGATGGCCGAAGCCAGAGGGGATAGGGTACCTCGACGCCGGCGGTTGGCGGAGGTGGTGGAGACGCCTCGAGCCTTCCTCGACTCGCCTGACGGCAGGGCGGTGGAGCTGTCACCTCCGGCTACCCGAAAAGCACGAAAGGGAGGAGGATGGATGATCCAAGAGGGTTCAAATTCAAATCGAAAGTTGGGTGCTCAATATATTGGGTTTGACTCCGTGACTGGCGAGGCTCCTAGATCGATGGATATCTTGCGAATCTTGGGTCCAAAAGCCAAGATAAATCATGGGCGAGCGAGAGGGATCAACGAGGAACGATGTTGCAGAAGGATGCAACACCAAAGGGTGAAAGGATTGGCCTCGAGAAATCCGCAAAAACGGGTCAAAAACGAGGCTGTCAGAGTCTACAGGGGCTAGGTCACCTAGTTGACCGGGGTCAACTAGGGTTTGCACCTGGTTGGTCCACGTGGACCAACCAGGAAAAACCCTGGAGAATTCTTTCATTAATTCATTTTAAAATATTAAATGGCGAATTAAATTATGGTTATTAAATGAAAAATATTAGTTATTTTATGTAGTATTTTATTCTGAATTTTAATTATTTTTATGAAGTGTATTTTTATAAGTTTACTTTATAGTCCTATATAGGTATAATACCTATGAATTTAAGTGTTTAATTTTTATTTTTTGTATTTTAATTTCATTATTTTTATTTAGTATTTTCTAAAATTATAAAATACTTTTGTATACACAAATGTATTTTTAGTTTATTTTTCTGATATGTTTTGTATATTTAATAAATTATAAGTATAGAAAGTATAGGTATACATATAGGTATAATACCTATGTATCAAATATGTTTGTATTTTATTTTGAGTTTTATTTACATTTTTATTCTGATTTTAATATTCACAATTATTATAAGTAATATTTACAAAATTATAAAAATATAAAAATGAATAGATAATGAATAAAGAATAAACTGAATATTTTATTCAGTACAGGTATACAATAGGGGTCCAAAACTCAACTTTCAAACCGTAGCTCCGCCAAATGCGAAACTACCGCCATTAAATAGCTTATTTTCTTCTATATACAATTAAAGGTGATTTTGCTACATTTGGAGTTGTCAGTTGTGAGATACGGGTCTGGGAAGTTGGGATTCTGGATTCTTATTCAGACCATAACTTTTTATCTGTACAATCTTTTTCTGTGAAATCAATTTTATATTTTTCTTTATTAAATTAGCTACAACTTTCATTACCAAGTTTCTTCATTTGATGTATAAAAAGTGGAACCAAAAATAGGTCCCAAAATGAATAAAGAATGAATAGAGTATATAGGTATTTTATCTGTATTTCTGACCTTATCTCCCCCTACTTTATTCCTTGTCGACCTATTCATCAAGATGCCTAGGTCTCAGGGTTTCGGGTCATAAAATATTTACAATATTTTATTCTTTTTCTTTTCTTTATTTATTCTATAATTTTGGCTTTAATTACAGTATTTTATACACTATTTGAATGCACATGCATGGATGCTAATATGCTTGATTTAAAGGTATTTTCAGGCATTTTCTAGGGTTTTTGGTGCCAAAATGATAGAATAAAGATGATGAAATGTGGATTCATCATCCCCCTATACTTTACCTTTGCTAGTCCCTAGCAAACACTTATGCAATAAGTGCAAAAAGAAACAGAAAGAAAAGAAAAAGAAGAAATATGGATTTTATTTGATTATCAAACTTGTCTTCACAAAATCAAAGTTTGGAGCTTAAGTCGGACCTTTGGAATTTTAGTGCGGGCGGGACCTTAATGAGAACCAAATTTGAAATTCAACAGTCCTTGAGAATCCCAAAACCCTGCTCAAGTCTCCTCAATAGCCAGGTCAGAAATATCCCAACTCATACGCAAACTCTTATGACTATGAATCTGACTCGTACAGTGTAAGTGATGGTGGCTCTCCCCAACTAGAATGGCAAAGAGACTGACTTCTCCAGTACGACAACCCAATGATTCCCCAATCCAAAAACTCCATCCTCGAGGAGCGGGGTATTCCCTTCTAAGTTCAAGTGGCAACCAGCTCAAGAGGAGGGGGTGAAGAGAAGAATGGACGGTAGCCAGTGTAGCTACCTATCCCGGGATGCAAGACCAGTGTAGTCAAGTCATCCTGCTGCAGGCTCACATATTTGACTTTGGAACTCAAGTTTGCTTATTGACTTTGTACATACTTGCAGGCTTTTTTTTATTTTTGTACATGCCTAAACATTTTTTTTCGAATACTATATACATCAGCATTTATATAAGGAGTTTTTCCTCTTGAGCTAATAGACTATCCCTCTTTTGAAGCTTTATCGCAACCCACAGCCTCCTGTCTTTAGACTTCCTAATCACTGGACGGGTTGGGGTGCACTTCCCTCCCTAGAGGAGGACAAATGTTTCCACTTGTGTGCGTCTCATACCGGCAAATCCAATCCCCTCACCACTCCAACTGAGTTGAGCCATGTGAAAGGTGCAGGTGTCCAAGTTAGGTCATTGTCAACAAGAATCGTGCGTGTGCTCCGAAATACTCTACTTAGGCAGTCAAGAATCCATTGAACCAAGTCCCGTGATCCTCAAAGAATTAAGTCAACTAGACCTGAAGTACCTCAAACCCAGTTCCTATAAGGTTCCTGTTATTAGGTAGATTTGAAGGTCCAATCAAGCTCCAATCTCCGGATTTTATTTAGACTTGCTCAACTATCAAACTCAATCCGAAAAATGCGAATGCTATGCAATGCAATGCAGAAGACATTTTTGTGATGCAATTTTCAAGAATTTTGAACTTTTTATGGATTTTTGAAACTATGATGAATGCATATGCAGATGCAATTTTTTGTATTTTTCAAAAAGATTTTTCAAATGTTTTTGGATTTTAGTTTTGCAAATGTTTTTGGGATTTTTGAAATCAAAAAGGTTTTGGCTGAAAACTAGGTTAAAATATGTACACGGGAGTGCTTCTTCATATATTCAAGAAGTGGATTTTAGAATTTACAGGGTAAGTGGTCAATTTTATATATATATATATAGTGACTTTTGGTGTGATGTCAGTATTCCTCAAACTTATTTGACACAAATTTTTCACACAATTTTTGAAAACTATAGTCCAAAATAATTTTTACAAGCATTTTACAAACAAGTACACACATTTGAAAATCATTTTGCAAAGGCTTTCAAACAGTATATATAGGTTTTTCAAACATTTTTGCAACCATTTTTCAAACCATTTGCAAATCATTTTTCAAACATTTTATTTCACACAAAGAAAAGAAATTTTTACAATCCACACATTTTACACAGGTTGAAAACATGTAACAAAATATTTTCAAAATAGTTTTCAATAGATGTTCACAAAGATTTTCAAACTATTTTTCAAACATTTTTCAAAAAACATTTTCACCTGATTTATTAATCAGTAAATACAAAAAGAATTTGAGGAACAAAACACCTTTCTATTAAGGATTTTTAATGAATTTTAAAGAATTATTAGCCATATTATTATTTAGGAAAATACGAAAGTACGAGTTATGGCTAAAGTATATACGCAGTATATACGACCCCCCTATACTTAGCTTGAGCTATGTCCTCATAGATCGGAGAGAAAAAAAGAAGACATAACTCGTACTAAGTATAGGCAAGACTAAAGAATGAATGAATCAATGAATGAGAAGTTGACCGTCCCCCCTATACTTAGGATCAAATAATCCTAGGTATAGCAGACTGTACACAACGCTGGGAGGGTCAAGGGTGGGAATGAACAGATCGTACTCAGATTGTCTCCCCCTATACTTAGGGTAAGATATCCCTAAGTATAGACAAGAAGAGGAGACAATGGAGAGGATCGAAAAGAATAGAACAACTCGAGGTGCACACTCCCCTATACTTAGGACAAAGTATGTCCTAAGTATAGAACACTATCTACAAGGGCGACACCTTTTTGATAGATACAGAAAATAGAAAAGGAAAAGAAGAAAAGAAGAAAAGAAGAAAATAAATTAACAGATGAAAGTGATATGAACAGATGGATCTGTACAGCGGAAGATGGAATTGATTACCATGTATGAGATGCAGATGATGAGAGTCAAAGGACACATCTCATATCAGAAGAATGGGGGCACCGTCAATGGTCGGCGGATCATGATCAAGATATAGTTTCAGGCGTTGACCATTGACGCGGAAGGTAGAGGAAGATGACGGTTCGGATATGTCGATGCTGCCATTGTCATGTACCTTCCTGACCACGTACGGACCTTTCCACTTGCTCTGCAACTTCCCTGGGAATAATTTCAGCCTGGAATCAAACAACCATACTCTCTGATCTGGCTCAAACTGTTTATGGCTGATATGCGAATCGTGCCATGTCTTTACTTTTTCCTTGTACTGTAGGCTGTTAGAAAAGGCTGTATCTCTCAATTCTTCCAGGGCTGCCAATTCTGCTCTTCTCTGGTCTTCTATACTCTCCGGATCCAATAGCAACTCAGTGACTGCCCAAAAAGATTTGTGCTTGATCTCCACTGGCAAATGGCACGGCTTGCCATAGACGAGACGAAAGGGAGATGTCCCCAATGGATTTTTGAAAGAAGTCCGATAAGCCCATAGGACCGAGTCCAAAAGCTGTGACCAATCCTTTCGGTCTGGGCGGACAACTTTCTGCAAGATTGTCTTTATCTCCCGATTCGATACTTCGGCAAGACCATTAGTCTGAGGGTGATAAGGAGTGGCAACCCGATGGTCAATGCCGAACTCGTCTGCAAGGGCCCTGACTTTGTCATTGATGAAATGAGACCCCCCATCTGAAATCAAGACTCTAGGTACCCCGAACCGTGAAATGATATTTTTCCTCAAAAATTTGCAAACGGTTTTAGCATCTGCGGCTCGGGCGGGGATGGCCTCAACCCATCGGCTGACATAATCCACAGCGAGCAAAATATGCTTGAATCCCTGACTCTTAGGAAATGGGCCCATGAAATCAATCCCCCATGCATCAAAAACTTCACAAAAGTGAATGGGTTGCATGGGCATCATGTCTCTCTGTCCGCAGGTTCCAATTTTCTGACAGTCAGTACATCTCTTCACGAACTCATCAGAATCCTTGAAGAGAGTAGGCCATCATAGGCCGGATTGAAGCACCTTCCGTGCTGTTCTTTTTCCAGAATGATGTCCTCCTGCCTCAAGCTTGTGGCAGTATGTGAGGACGCTATGATGCTCTTCTTGAGGAATGCACGTCCTCCAGATACTGTCCCCTCCTTCATGATAAAGGACGGGATCCTCCCAATGGTAAAACTTGGCCTTCGCCAGGAAGGTCTCAAGTTTCTGCCTGGGCCAACCATGCGGAACCGTCTTAGCAACAAGATAGTTCACTATGTCGGCATACCACGGGAACGAGGTGACAGCCAAGATCGCCTCATCTGGAAACGTCTCTGTGATAGGTGCGATGGGCTCAGATTCCTCAAGATTCTCCAATCTGGAGAGATGATCCGCCACCACATTCTTGACTCCAGGCTTGTCCTTAATCTCAATATCAAATTCCTGGAGTAGAAGGATCCATCTGGTGAGACGTGCTTTGGCATCCTTCTTAGACATTAGGTACCGGATGGCGGTGTGATCAGTGTAGATGGTTACTCTAGATCCAAGAATGTAAGATCGATACTTATCAAGAGCAAAGACTACGGCCAGCATCTCTTTCTCAGTCACAGTGTAATTCCGTTGAGCGGCATCCAAAGTCTGGCTGGCGTAGTGAATGGCAAAAGGTAAACCATCCCTCCTCTGTCCAAGCACAACCCCAACGGCAAAATCTGAAGCATCCGTCATGATCTCGAATGGGAGAGACCAATCGGGTGGCTGAAGGACAGGAGCTGAAACAACCATATTTTTGAGAGTTTCAAAAGATTCAAGACACTTATCATTGACAATAAACTCGGTGTCTTTTGTCAGCAAGTCAGTGAGCGGTCGGACAATTCGACTGAAGTCCTGAATGAACCGTCGGTAGAAACCGACATGCCCCAGAAAAGATCGTAACTTACACAAGTTGGACGGCGATTGAGTTTTCTGATGATATCCACCTTAGCCGGATTGACCTCCATGCCCCTGTTGGAGACGATATGACCAAGGACCGTCCCCTGAGTCATCATGAAATGACTCTTCTCCCAGGATAAGACAAGATTGACCTCAATGCAGCGCTTGAGCACACGGTCTAGGTAGTCAAGACAAGCGTCGAACCCGTCGCCATAGACCGAGAAGTCATCCATGAAGACCTCTAAACAGTCACCCACCATGTCCGAGAAGATGGACAACATGCACCTTTGGAATGTCGCCGGAGCGTTACATAGACCAAAGGGCATCCGTCTGAAAGCATAAGTCCCAAACAGACAGGTGAATGTCGTTTTCTCCTGGTCTTTGGGCGCAATGGCCACTTGATTGTATCCAGAGTACCCGTCAAGGAAACAATAATGACTCTTCCCAGCTAGCCGCTCGATAATCTGATCAATGAATGGTAGCGGGAAGTGATCCTTCTTGGTGGCGTCATTCAACCATCTGTAGTCCACACAGACCCTCCAAGAAGTGGGCACTCTGGTAGCGATCTCCTCTCCAGACTCATTGACAACTGTAGTGATACCCGTCTTCTTGGGTACCACATATAGCGGACTTACCCATTTGGAGTAGGAGATGGGATAGATAAAATCGGCGCTCCACCACTGGGGAATTTCATTCATGACTACGTCTCGAAGATTTGGGTTCAGCCGTCGTTGGAACTCACGCGACGGCTTAGCGTTATCCTCAAAATAATTGTGGTGGGAGCAAAGATTTGGGCTCAGCCCCTGGAGATCAGCTATACTCCAACCGATTGCCTTGTGGTTTCTTTCAAGAACCTCCATCAGACGAGATTCTTGTTCTCCAGTCAAATCTGCTGAGATAATGACTGGGTACATTTCTGGCTCACCCGCGAGGAATCTGTATGTCATCGACTACGGCAGAGTTTTCCGTTCTGGACAACTGGGAGGTGGCAGATCTGGCTTCTGTTATGTCTGTGTAAATGCTACCAGGTCTGAATGGGAGAACTCTCGCTCTGCATGAATTTCTGACGAATGGCGGCCTGCTGAATCATCTATAAACTGCACTGGCTCGCACTCTGTCATGGTTGTTGGCTCAGAAGGAATCAGACAAGGTAAATAATCATCAAAGTCATCCCAGTCAATGTATGAATCCGAGGGATCAGAAGAAGATGAGCATGAATGAAAATCATCGGCACCACTCATCACAACACTGTCAGCTTCAGATATATCCTCATCCAGGAGTGTGCTCTTCCGGCTCTCGACTGCCATGAGCTTGAGATATAGTGAATCTGTAGGCAAGGCGAGAGTCGGTGCTACGGGATCTTTCCAGTTGGATTCATCATCAGTCAACTCAAAATCACAAACCTGGTGGATGTCTAGCTCTTCCTCTGTCATCTGCTCGGCTTCGCTGGATTACTCTGAGCATGCCAACTCTCTGGCTCTGGTTTCCTCGATCGTCTCTATTTGTATGGTTTTGCCCTCTACGCGAAAACATACCTTCCCACTATCATGGTCGATCACCGCCTTGGCAGTGGCCAAGAATGGACGTCTGAGAATGATGGGGGCATCGGTTACTGACTCAGGGATCTCCATGTCCAACACAACGAAGTCCACGGGGAATTTCAGGCCCTGAATGGTAATGACCACGTCTTTTAATAACCCCTTCGGCCTCTTAGTCGACTTATCAGCAAACTGAAGGACTGTCCTGCTCCTAAGAAGAGGACCAAACTCGAATCGGTCGAGTAAGGCTGCCGGAAGAAGGTTAATTGAAGAGCCGCTGTCTAATAGAGTACGATCAAACTGCTGCTCCTGAATCTCGCATCTGACATAGGGAGCTCCTGCATCTGGTCGCTTAGCTGGCAGCTTGTTCTGGATGGTGCAGCAAGTGGACTGAGTGAGCACATGGATTTGATCTCTGTGATTCCTCCTCTTCCTGCGGACGGTAGTCTTCTCTTTCAGATTCTTTTTGAAGAGGGGGATGTGCTCAAGTGCTTCTTGTAGAGTCAGCTGAATATGAAATCTGTCTATCATCTGATTGCCGAACTCTACCTGCTGATCTTTTTTAGGATTTTCTTTTTTATTCCCCTTCGCACGGCGGAGCGCCTCAGGGAAAGGGATGGTAGGGGCCTCCTCAGATAGAGGACTAGGAATCGGTCCCTGTACCTGTGAAGAAGGAGAATCCATACAATAATCATCATTCACCACATATGGATCCGTAATTTGAACAGAAACCTTTCCTTTATTCATATTTTTGTTTTTCTTCTTGTTCCCACAGTCTCTAGATACAAAATGTGGCAGCATCACAGATGGTGGCTCAACAAAAGTAGATGTGGTGGCGTCAGCACCACCACTAGCACCGGTCTTCGCGGCATCAGTACCGTGCTCTGGTTCATCATCCAAAATGGTGGCATCAGCACCACCGTCTGCAACTAGTATCACGACGGCATCAGCACCGTCGTCCTGGACTCCATCATGGGTGGCATCAGCACCACTGTCTTCAACATCGTCATTAGCAGCATCAGCACCGCTATTCTGCTCCTCTGGCGCTCCTGGTTCAGCATCTGGTTGTCGCTCAGAAGAGGCGCCGCCGGCTGGCATCCTACCGCTCCTAGTAGTCACAAAATCAGCATCATTCAAAGAATAAGACATATCATTCAAATCATCGCTAGGAGAAGTATCCTCTGTAAACTCTACCTGCTCAGACTTCCTTTTCAGATTATTTGGGTTAGGTTCAATCTGAGCGGGTATGGCGGCCTTGCCTTTTATGATGTCCCTCATCTCCTGCCAGAATTCATCCATTTCTTTCCTGAAAGAGGCTCGTTGTTCAGATAGCAAGCGGGCAAGATCATCAAGGGCTGGGTTCTCAAAGGCAGGACCCTGAGAACCGGATGGTTGTCCCTGCTGGAAATGGGGCTGCTGCTGCTGTTGTGGCTAATACTGGGGGGAAGGATGGTGATAGGAGTGTTGAGGCTGCTGTCGCTGCCTCCTCACTGCTGTCCATGATAGGAGGGACGAGGACCATTCTGATATTGCTGTTGATGGGCGTACTGGGGCTGCTGGTGTTGCTGCTTTGGCTGGCCGTTCTGTTGTCCTTGGGCAGGGTTCTGCTGCTGGGAAGAGGATCCACCATTGCCCCAACGGAATCCGGGGTGATCCCGACGAATCCCGGGCTGAGGGTACCGGTCGTACCAAATCCCATTGACTTCCATCAATGGTTCCTGCTCAAAGGAGGGTGGAGGAAGAACTGCCAGTGGTTGCTCCGGCTGATACACCACCATCTGCGTCTCCTGAGACGGCGGTTGCTCTGGATGGTACTGTAGCAGTGGAACCGGCTCTGCCTGGATATGATTCACCTGTCGGTATGAGGTAGAGGGTTGGTTGGAGCTGCTACCGCTGGAGTCTGTTGGACATGCGAGCCCACGGCGAGCCATTATGCAATAAATGTTATTGCAATTCACTCCTTGATCTGAAAAAAAGAGTATAGAATTTGCATAATAGGTCCCTTAGTACAATTAGGGTTATGTACCATGGCCATCTTAATGATCATACAGCTGTTGATTCAATTATTGAATCATAGAGGCTGGTGCTTAGATGAATATCTAATGAGTTAGATTGAGGACTCGTCAAGCACCGTCAAATGATTATTAAGAGATGATCTCCAGCCTGAGTAGGAGATGGCAATCCTATCTCAGTTAGGCTGATATCTGACCGACCTCTTGATGCAGGTCCTCTGCATAGGAATAGAGATTCGGAGGTGTCAGATTAGTTAGGTCAAAGAGTTGACTTAACGAGATCGAGATAACCAAAGTCCTATATCGTATGCTGTCACGATACAGGCACACATCCTCTGACCGGAGACAGATGTGTTACTATATGTTTGAGTATGTACATTTGGCAGACCAATAGGTTGATGACCTAATCAAGGTCTATACACCGGCGCGCTGGTGTGCATATAAGGGCATATGAGTAATACGATCTCTCAAAGGGATCATACAGGTTCAGTTACTGAACCGGAAGACATGAGCTCACTCATGAGATATTTGGAAGAATCAAATTCCATGCGCATGGTCGTCTCGCTTTAGAAGCTTGACTGAATTTGTAGGTTTGATATATACTTTTAGAAAGTATATGATCAAGACCTAGGTATGATATATGCTTTTGGAAAGTATATGATCAATACCGACTTCCAATGATCGAATGAGAAACTTACTGATAAAACCCTGAAGTAGGCAGTGTAAAGTTGATCTAATACTTCGGGTTTAATCTGAGTCTTCCAGTATGCAGGATGTACAGGTGTTGGGAATACCTGAGGGTGATGTGATCATAAACGATTGTATAACCATGACGCTTCCATTCCTAGGGAGTGATGAAACGGGTCTGGATTTTAGTGACTCCTCTCAGTAGAGAAGTAATCTGATCTTAGTCCAAATGTTGGACATTGATCTGAATGTAATTCAGATTCAATGAGAAGATTAGATTTGCGGTCTTGATTTAATCAAGCATCTATGGGAGGCCCGAGATCTGGATTTGAGATGTGATCTCATTATCCATGTCACTATACGTGGAACAATACAATCGCCCTGTCCTTATCTCCAAGTATTCGCGGAGAAAGCGCATTATCTATGAAAGAGTTCATGGATAATTCTATTGTTGATATATGTATCCGAGCATTGAGAAAATGGATAATTAAATGTGATTTAATTATCATGAGTAATATGAATTTGATTCATATTATAAGGAGAATTATCTTAGATAATTAAATGTGATTTAATTATCAAAAGATGTAAATAATGTGAATGTGATTCATATTATTTGAGAACATGAGAATAAGTTATCCAATATAATTAAATATGATTTAATTATTATGGATAAGAATAATGTGGATAGTAATATCCAATTATTCATAATATATTATAAATGTGATTTATAATGTATTAGAGAGAGCTAATTATAATGTGTATTAGATACACATTGTGTAATTAATTGACAATGTAAATTATATGTTGTTTTGGGTTGTGAATGTGATTCACAATATTCCAATGTCAAGATTGCAATATTCCCAAAATTAATTGAGAATTATTTTTGGTGAAAATTGTTGGGAAAATAAGTAGAGAGAAATATTAGGAGATATGCAATCCCATGTAATCCATGGGATTGCCCTCCCCATATGGAAGAGGGGGGGCGGCACCAATTCCAATTAGGAGTTGGTGGCCGTCCACCTCTCCTAATGGGGAAGGAGGCTCCCAATTGATTTCTCACTCCTTATTTGATTGGTTTAAATTTGGTATTAATATATATTTAATTTATCAAATATATTTAATCAAAATTAAATCACAAGTTGTTGGCTTTTACCAACAACAATCTTGACCATTGGATTATCATAAATCAATCTCAACCATTGATTTTATGAGACACATGGATTGAGATCCATGGATCCCAAAACCCTATAAATAGAGAGGCATACCCATGCTCTCTCTTTACACATAATGCTTGAGAAGCATATCTCTCTCTCTCTCTTTCTCTCTAGAGGTCAGCCCTCTCTCTCCCTCTCATGGCCGTCCACCATGGATGCCATGGAGAGGATCTCCATCGCCGCGGCGTCGTCGTTATACTGCCCGTTCTTCTGTTCGTGGATCTCCATCTCCTTCGGTGCGCCTCGCTCGTGAAGAAGACGTCGGATCTCGTGTGTCGAGATCAGGAGATCCGCCGCTTGGATCATCAACATGGATTGCGAGAAGCACGCGGTTCATCCCCGCGCTCGCAAGCGTCTCCTCCGTCGGATCGGACTTGAGACAGGAGGTCTCTTCGTTTAGAGACTCGATCGCAACCACGCTTCAAGAGGTAATCCTATTACTTGTTTGTGATTTAGACGAAACGATCCGAGAAGTGTTCTTGGATCATGTGGTTTCGTCGTATAAAATTTTTTTAAATTCCGCTGCATCGAGCAACTAGTGCGACTAGTCGCTCCACGTCGTATTCGATGCGACGTTCACGCTTCCGTGATGCGCTTGAGGATCTAACCATATCCTTCAAGTGGTATCAGAGCCTTAGGTCGACGGTTTCGAATATGATTCGGTGACCGAGGACGACTTGGGTTTCGTTAAGGTCGCGAAAGTTTTATCGCATTTCATTTTCGCAGATCTGTTTAGTGTAATTTTTCGGCCATGTTTAAATTGTTTAAACACGAAAATATCACTTGGATTTTGTTCCCCATTAAATAAGGAAACCATAGGATCTGAGTTTGCGTAAATCGGATTTCGTATGCTCGAGATATGGTCGTTTTAATGGACATGTATGCACTGTTGCGAGAACTGTGAATCTGAACGTGATTAAAATGTTAATTACTGTTTAGACTTGCCTCGAAATGCGTGAAACATCACATAGGTTCTGTCCTAAATCAAATTAGCAAACTTTAGAAATTGACTTTGCTTAATTTGGATTTAATATGATTGAGATATGTCAATTTTAGTAAGTAGGGGTCACTGCTGAAATTGCCTTCCTAATCTAGAACCAAGTGATTGTCAATTAGAGAAATTAATTGTTAATTTCGTGAGATAATCTTGAAAAATATTTGTGAAATATTGAAACATGATTATTTGCCTAATTGACTTGGCCCCAACCAATTAAATGATTAGATTTGATCTAAACCTTAATTGGAACTACGATCATCAAACTTCTTGCTTGAATAGGACTTGGGAATTTGCCTAGCAAATTTCCTTAAAATCAAAATTGTTTTGATTACTATATGGTATAATTTCGGTTGAAGAACCGATGATCATCTCAAGTACAAAATAATCAATTTGGCATTATCCTTTCCCGAGGTGGATATGGTGTCTAGTCGGGGATCGCTGGGTCAGCGGGTTGCAACGTATGTGGTCCGCCCCACTCCCGTCGGTACTGGCCATGACAGCGGGTAGGGCCGGGATAATGTCCGAGGGATTATGATGTATTTTCCTAATTATTAAAATTCGAATTAATACGTACTTTGAGAATAATATCATATATGTATATTCAAGCATAAAATTAAGTTTGATTGATTGAATTGGATTGATAATTAATTTAATATGATTAAGTTAATTATGTCCAAATTAAAACACTCTAATATGATTGGAGTTAAGAATTCCCTTGGAAGAATTAATTATATGAATGTGATTCATAGTAATTAATTAAATTTGAATAAGAGATGGAGGATCACATAAGTGACATCCATGGTCTCCCGTCAAGGCGAAGGGTTTCGTCGCCAGATATTATATGTGGGAGACGCCTGTCCGAAGTGACAGCTCCTGCATATGATCCATTTGGATCGGGCTCGTCGCTTCTCGAAAGAGTAAGGACGTATGCGTAGTGACCCCAATATCGGGTCCTCATATTATTGGGGCGATATTGGATTGCGCATAGCGAGTTGTATTCCTGTTGACGGTTGGTTCAATTAATGACGGGTCAACATCACCTTAGGGGTGGTGGGCCCGGGTATTAAAGACCGAATTGGGAGATGCAAGTTGGACTTGCAAGGCGGAATGTGTTCCCGCTTCTTTTTATCCGAGTTGTAGGTTCTCATATTATTGGGATGCAACAAAGATAAGGAAGGAGATCCCAGATCTTGCTTGAGATATAATGGTAAGTATATCTCTTACATTAAAAGTGATTAAGGGAATGAACTTTCATTGTTGACATGGCAAGACAACTTTGATATAAAAATTCCTAAATCAAAGTAAATTATATATTTATATAAGTTTATGCAAATTTCTTATTTCAGATAATCCTTCATTAAACCCACTCAATGCTATACTCAATGATAACCAGTAAAATATCATGGATAGACTCTTGATCCAGATATTGTACTTGCAGTTGGACACATAATGTATGTGGTTGCAATATGCAAGTTTCCTCATAATAATGAGGATTGACAATTAAATAGATAATAGGACTTCAAACCTAGGGTTTGGATGTTTCTATGATCTTGATATCATCAAATGTACTTTGGAAGTGACATGTTGATGAAGATCGCAATTGTCAAATTAATCCTTATAAAAACAATAAAGATATTCTGGCATACATATGTGCTCTCAACATTCAATCATGAATGACATGGTTCTCTGCATCATGCAGAATGGTGGCTCTATAAGAGATGATGTATTCAAATTGTTTTGAATACCTACCTGAACCTATGTTTTAAGAGTTTAGATGGATGTAGATGATGAGTGTCATCATTCTATTGTCTATACTCTAGTCATTCATGAAGCTTCATAATATTCATATTGTATGAACTTAATGAAGTTTGTATAAATGTTGAAATACTCTTATATTGAAATTTTTTGATTTTAACATAAGAAGTCCTTAGTCTTAAGCAATGGTTGCTTATAGATAAAGGGAGCGCAGTGGAAGCATGGGTTGGACCCAAGTAAGAAATATAGTCAAAAGGTTGACTGTATTTCTGTAACTTCCATATGACATTCAAAGAGTTGAATGAATGCCAATATTGCAATAAGTTGATGTGTTGATAGTATGACTATCAAATCTGTCTAGAATCCTTAGAGAAGGAATCAGATAGTGCATCAGATTAATCTACATATAATCATTGATATTGACTTACTTATTTGATAAGATAAAGTCTAATAATTGTATCTCAATTTTCTAATGACACTTGCAATTGGTTGCATCTGTATTAGAATAATTTGATCTTAAGGTTTATTGGTCATCCATGTTGAAAGTGATGCAAGTGTTGCAACAATTTCCATTGGATCAATGAACTTCATATTTTCAGTGGGAGCCCTTAGTCTTAGAGAATGTCTCTAAGACCTAGATATTAGAATACACTCATTGTTTATTTCTAATAGTTGGATATAAACATGAATTCTGTGATAAATCTATCATAAAGAGTTATGATGGAGATATTTCAGATAGTAATCTAAAATCTAGTGGACTCCACTAAATTAGAAAATTAATGAATGGTTCATTAAGATTTCTAATACTAAAAATTGAACCTTTAAAGATCAATAGGAGGATAAAGATCATTTGATAATGATCTGGCATCAAGTTTTGGACACATGTCTATTGATGAGATCAATGGACTAGTAAGATATGAAACTTTAGATTGTCTAAAGATTCAAATTCTCACATACTTGTGAATATTGTATTCAAAGTGAAATGTCCAATACACCCTTCTTTGGGAAAGGTGTAAGATGTTAAGGTATTCAAGATCTCATACATATTAATGTATGTGAATCATCTATATCAGAATAAACATTGTGGATATATGATATCTATTAGTGATTATTTGTGATATGAGATTTATTTTCTTCACTTAGAAAAACTTTGAAATGTTCAAAGATTTCACAATTTTGGTTTAGAACCAAAGTTTGATGGAAGATGAAATGAATTTGATCTAATCAAGGTAGCATGTACCTATTAGATAAATTCAAGAAATACCTTATGGAGATATGAATATCATTTCCTATCTCAATCCTCCTAATGAACCTTAACTCAATGGAGTTGTAGGGAGATACAATTGATCATGTGTGACATGATTTGATCAATGATTAAATCCTAGCATAATTATCTCTTAGTTTCCAAAGTATATATGTAGTAGAGACTACATTATATACTTAATAAGGTTCCATGCTTGAAAGCTGGAATCTAGCACTAGAGAGTGCTACTTCATTAGGAAAATAAAGGATGGTATTGTATACCTACTTTATGACCTTGAGATTCTTAAAGGATCTCTTCTCTGAGAATGTGATTCTTAGAGGATGACTCTCTTAAGAATCAAGATAAAAATGAAGTAAAGGAACTCATTTAATCTTGAGAAGATAATGAGGCTCCTAAAATTGGAAACTAAAAGGACAAAGATGAAACACTAATACCTCTTCAAATAAGTTTGAGGATGGATTCCATGTGTCAGAGAAATCTGACAATGATCGGATTTCATGTGATGAAATTCCTGAGGATCATAACATGGAAAGATGGATGTTAGCAATAAAGGTCTAATGTAGACTTCATATACAAGTGTTGTATATGGACCCTCGAGGATCCACCTATATGGGCCAGACCCATTAAGGTGTAAATGGATCTTCAAGAGAAAGAGGGAACCTGATGAGAAGGTATAGACCTTCAAAGCACGGTTCGTAGCCATGAGCTACACACCGAAGAGAAGACATCGCTTGCGATGAGACTTGCTCTCCAGTGACCTTGCTTTAACCCATCAGAATATTGCTAACTATAGCTACACAACTTGACTATGACATCTTCATGATGTGAGTCAAGATTGCATTCCTCTATGAATACCTCTTTGAGGATATTCATATGAACTGGCCCCAAGGCTTTGTGGTTGAGGAAAGCAAGGTGTGCAAGCTAAAGAACTCCATCTTTGGACTCAAAATAAGCTTCTTGTAGTTGGAACATAAGATTTGATGAAATTATAAATGTTATGATTTCAGATAAAATCTTGATGAACCATGTGAAGCTTAGTGGGAGTGCCATTGTGTTCATCGTGCTGAATGTAGATATTATTCTAATCATTTGGAATGATATAAGGATAATAATAAGTGTTTTAAAATTTGGTTGTTCCATATCTAGAGATACGATCTCAAAGGATACCTCTTAGATCTTAATTCTGAAGTTGTTCAGAATCAAGGAAAAGAGGGTATTGGAACCGTCACATTAGTAGTACACCTTGGACTTATTCCATTTTCTGGAAAAATTCCAAGAAAGGCTTCCTTCCCTTAAGATGTGGTAGTGACCTGTCTAAAGGGATAGCACCTCAAAGAGTTGAGGAAGTGAATGCTAGAACTGCTTGCACTTGTGCATCAGTTATGAGAAGCTAAGTGTATGCTAAATGTGTACAAGGGCCAGATGTCTGCCGTGCAGTGGGAGTAGTAAACTGTTACTAATTCTACTGTGGAGATAAAACACTTGATTGCAGTAATATCAATATCTTTAAAGATGATGAAACTTAGAGATAGTGATCTCAAAGTCTTATCTTCAAATACTTAAGACTTTATAGATAGTGATCTAAAAGGTCTTAACTTTGGATACCTTTGGAGATAGTGATCTCCAGGGATAAAGGTATTCTGATAAGGATTATGGAAATACTGGTTATAACAATTCTTAAGATATAGTGTCAAGGACACTATAACCAACAAAATTGAGTATCGGTTGCATGAGATGGAACATTCGCATTGGATGCGAGCACTGTTACTAGGAGATATGCAAGTGCCGTAAAAGGACTTGGTGTAGTCTCTTGGGAACAGAGTGACTGATCAGCTTACCTAGCTATTTACTAAATAGCCTATGATTGTCACATGAGTGTGAGTTTAAATGATTAGCCCATTAATGGCTCTTTGGGCTAGTGGGAGATTGTTGGACATGCGAGCCCACGGCGAGCCATTATGCAATAAATGTTATTGCAATTCACTCCTTGATCTGAAATAAAGAGTATAGAATTTGCATAATAGGTCCCTTAGTACAATTAGGGTTATGTACCATGGCCATCTTAATGATCATACAGCTGTTGATTCAATTATTGAATCATAGAGGCTGGTGCTTAGATGAATATCTAATGAGTTAGATTGAGGACTCGTCAAGCACCGTCAAATGATTATTAAGAGATGATCTCCAGCCTGAGTAGGAGATGGCAATCCTATCTCAGTTAGGCTGATATCTGACCGACCTCTTGATGCAGGTCCTCTGCATAGGAATAGAGATTCGGAGGTGTCAGATTAGTTAGGTCAAAGAGTTGACTTAACGAGATCGAGATAACCAAAGTCCTATATCGTATGCTGTCACGATACAGGCACACATCCTCTGACCGGAGACAGATGTGTTACTATATGTTTGAGTATGTACATTTGGCAGACCAATAGGTTGATGACCTAATCAAGGTCTATACACCGGCGCGCTGGTGTGCATATAAGGGCATATGAGTAATACGATCTCTCAAAGGGATCATACAGGTTCAGTTACTGAACCGGAAGACATGAGCTCACTCATGAGATATTTGGAAGAATCAAATTCCATGCGCATGGTCGTCTCGCTTTAGAAGCTTGACTGAATTTGTAGGTTTGATATATACTTTTAGAAAGTATATGATCAAGACCTAGGTATGATATATGCTTTTGGAAAGTATATGATCAATACCGACTTCCAATGATCGAATGAGAAACTTACTGATAAAACCCTGAAGTAGGCAGTGTAAAGTTGATCTAATACTTCGGGTTTAATCTGAGTCTTCCAGTATGCAGGATGTACAGGTGTTGGGAATACCTGAGGGTGATGTGATCATAAACGATTGTATAACCATGACGCTTCCATTCCTAGGGAGTGATGAAACGGGTCTGGATTTTAGTGACTCCTCTCAGTAGAGAAGTAATCTGATCTTAGTCCAAATGTTGGACATTGATCTGAATGTAATTCAGATTCAATGAGAAGATTAGATTTGCGGTCTTGATTTAATCAAGCATCTATGGGAGGCCCGAGATCTGGATTTGAGATGTGATCTCATTATCCATGTCACTATACGTGGAACAATACAATCGCCCTGTCCTTATCTCCAAGTATTCGCGGAGAAAGCGCATTATCTATGAAAAAGTTCATGGATAATTCTATTGTTGATATATGTATCCGAGCATTGAGAAAATGGATAATTAAATGTGATTTAATTATCATGAGTAATATGAATTTGATTCATATTATAAGGAGAATTATCTTAGATAATTAAATGTGATTTAATTATCAAAAGATGTAAATAATGTGAATGTGATTCATATTATTTGAGAACATGAGAATAAGTTATCCAATATAATTAAATATGATTTAATTATTATGGATAAGAATAATGTGGATAGTAATATCCAATTATTCATAATATATTATAAATGTGATTTATAATGTATTAGAGAGAGCTAATTATAATGTGTATTAGATACACATTGTGTAATTAATTGACAATGTAAATTATATGTTGTTTTGGGTTGTGAATGTGATTCACAATATTCCAATGTCAAGATTGCAATATTCCCAAAATTAATTGAGAATTATTTTTGGTGAAAATTGTTGGGAAAATAAGTAGAGAGAAATATTAGGAGATATGCAATCCCATGTAATCCATGGGATTGCCCTCCCCATATGGAAGAGGGGGGGCGGCACCAATTCCAATTAGGAGTTGGTGGCCGTCCACCTCTCCTAATGGGGAAGGAGGCTCCCAATTGATTTCTCACTCCTTATTTGATTGGTTTAAATTTGGTATTAATATATATTTAATTTATCAAATATATTTAATCAAAATTAAATCACAAGTTGTTGGCTTTTACCAACAACAATCTTGACCATTGGATTATCATAAATCAATCTCAACCATTGATTTTATGAGACACATGGATTGAGATCCATGGATCCCAAAACCCTATAAATAGAGAGGCATACCCATGCTCTCTCTTTACACATAATGCTTGAGAAGCATATCTCTCTCTCTCTCTTTCTCTCTAGAGGTCAGCCCTCTCTCTCCCTCTCATGGCCGTCCACCATGGATGCCATGGAGAGGATCTCCATCGCCGCGGCGTCGTCGTTATACTGCCCGTTCTTCTGTTCGTGGATCTCCATCTCCTTCGGTGCGCCTCGCTCGTGAAGAAGACGTCGGATCTCGTGTGTCGAGATCAGGAGATCCGCCGCTTGGATCATCAACATG
This sequence comes from Ottelia alismoides, assembly GCA_037367405.1. Classification (NCBI taxonomy): domain Eukaryota; kingdom Viridiplantae; phylum Streptophyta; class Magnoliopsida; order Alismatales; family Hydrocharitaceae; genus Ottelia; species Ottelia alismoides. The sequence goes on along the minus strand of JAZKJV010010372.1, from coordinate 447,959 downwards.
GATTGCGAGAAGCACGCGGTTCATCCCCGCGCTCGCAAGCGTCTCCTCCGTCGGATCGGACTTGAGACAGGAGGTCTCTTCGTTTAGAGACTCGATCGCAACCACGCTTCAAGAGGTAATCCTATTACTTGTTTGTGATTTAGACGAAACGATCCGAGAAGTGTTCTTGGATCATGTGGTTTCGTCGTATAAAATTTTTTTAAATTCCGCTGCATCGAGCAACTAGTGCGACTAGTCGCTCCACGTCGTATTCGATGCGACGTTCACGCTTCCGTGATGCGCTTGAGGATCTAACCATATCCTTCAAGTGGTATCAGAGCCTTAGGTCGACGGTTTCGAATATGATTCGGTGACCGAGGACGACTTGGGTTTCGTTAAGGTCGCGAAAGTTTTATCGCATTTCATTTTCGCAGATCTGTTTAGTGTAATTTTTCGGCCATGTTTAAATTGTTTAAACACGAAAATATCACTTGGATTTTGTTCCCCATTAAATAAGGAAACCATAGGATCTGAGTTTGCGTAAATCGGATTTCGTATGCTCGAGATATGGTCGTTTTAATGGACATGTATGCACTGTTGCGAGAACTGTGAATCTGAACGTGATTAAAATGTTAATTACTGTTTAGACTTGCCTCGAAATGCGTGAAACATCACATAGGTTCTGTCCTAAATCAAATTAGCAAACTTTAGAAATTGACTTTGCTTAATTTGGATTTAATATGATTGAGATATGTCAATTTTAGTAAGTAGGGGTCACTGCTGAAATTGCCTTCCTAATCTAGAACCAAGTGATTGTCAATTAGAGAAATTAATTGTTAATTTCGTGAGATAATCTTGAAAAATATTTGTGAAATATTGAAACATGATTATTTGCCTAATTGACTTGGCCCCAACCAATTAAATGATTAGATTTGATCTAAACCTTAATTGGAACTACGATCATCAAACTTCTTGCTTGAATAGGACTTGGGAATTTGCCTAGCAAATTTCCTTAAAATCAAAATTGTTTTGATTACTATATGGTATAATTTCGGTTGAAGAACCGATGATCATCTCAAGTACAAAATAATCAATTTGGCATTATCCTTTCCCGAGGTGGATATGGTGTCTAGTCGGGGATCGCTGGGTCAGCGGGTTGCAACGTATGTGGTCCGCCCCACTCCCGTCGGTACTGGCCATGACAGCGGGTAGGGCCGGGATAATGTCCGAGGGATTATGATGTATTTTCCTAATTATTAAAATTCGAATTAATACGTACTTTGAGAATAATATCATATATGTATATTCAAGCATAAAATTAAGTTTGATTGATTGAATTGGATTGATAATTAATTTAATATGATTAAGTTAATTATGTCCAAATTAAAACACTCTAATATGATTGGAGTTAAGAATTCCCTTGGAAGAATTAATTATATGAATGTGATTCATAGTAATTAATTAAATTTGAATAAGAGATGGAGGATCACATAAGTGACATCCATGGTCTCCCGTCAAGGCGAAGGGTTTCGTCGCCAGATATTATATGTGGGAGACGCCTGTCCGAAGTGACAGCTCCTGCATATGATCCATTTGGATCGGGCTCGTCGCTTCTCGAAAGAGTAAGGACGTATGCGTAGTGACCCCAATATCGGGTCCTCATATTATTGGGGCGATATTGGATTGCGCATAGCGAGTTGTATTCCTGTTGACGGTTGGTTCAATTAATGACGGGTCAACATCACCTTAGGGGTGGTGGGCCCGGGTATTAAAGACCGAATTGGGAGATGCAAGTTGGACTTGCAAGGCGGAATGTGTTCCCGCTTCTTTTTATCCGAGTTGTAGGTTCTCATATTATTGGGATGCAACAAAGATAAGGAAGGAGATCCCAGATCTTGCTTGAGATATAATGGTAAGTATATCTCTTACATTAAAAGTGATTAAGGGAATGAACTTTCATTGTTGACATGGCAAGACAACTTTGATATAAAAATTCCTAAATCAAAGTAAATTATATATTTATATAAGTTTATGCAAATTTCTTATTTCAGATAATCCTTCATTAAACCCACTCAATGCTATACTCAATGATAACCAGTAAAATATCATGGATAGACTCTTGATCCAGATATTGTACTTGCAGTTGGACACATAATGTATGTGGTTGCAATATGCAAGTTTCCTCATAATAATGAGGATTGACAATTAAATAGATAATAGGACTTCAAACCTAGGGTTTGGATGTTTCTATGATCTTGATATCATCAAATGTACTTTGGAAGTGACATGTTGATGAAGATCGCAATTGTCAAATTAATCCTTATAAAAACAATAAAGATATTCTGGCATACATATGTGCTCTCAACATTCAATCATGAATGACATGGTTCTCTGCATCATGCAGAATGGTGGCTCTATAAGAGATGATGTATTCAAATTGTTTTGAATACCTACCTGAACCTATGTTTTAAGAGTTTAGATGGATGTAGATGATGAGTGTCATCATTCTATTGTCTATACTCTAGTCATTCATGAAGCTTCATAATATTCATATTGTATGAACTTAATGAAGTTTGTATAAATGTTGAAATACTCTTATATTGAAATTTTTTGATTTTAACATAAGAAGTCCTTAGTCTTAAGCAATGGTTGCTTATAGATAAAGGGAGCGCAGTGGAAGCATGGGTTGGACCCAAGTAAGAAATATAGTCAAAAGGTTGACTGTATTTCTGTAACTTCCATATGACATTCAAAGAGTTGAATGAATGCCAATATTGCAATAAGTTGATGTGTTGATAGTATGACTATCAAATCTGTCTAGAATCCTTAGAGAAGGAATCAGATAGTGCATCAGATTAATCTACATATAATCATTGATATTGACTTACTTATTTGATAAGATAAAGTCTAATAATTGTATCTCAATTTTCTAATGACACTTGCAATTGGTTGCATCTGTATTAGAATAATTTGATCTTAAGGTTTATTGGTCATCCATGTTGAAAGTGATGCAAGTGTTGCAACAATTTCCATTGGATCAATGAACTTCATATTTTCAGTGGGAGCCCTTAGTCTTAGAGAATGTCTCTAAGACCTAGATATTAGAATACACTCATTGTTTATTTCTAATAGTTGGATATAAACATGAATTCTGTGATAAATCTATCATAAAGAGTTATGATGGAGATATTTCAGATAGTAATCTAAAATCTAGTGGACTCCACTAAATTAGAAAATTAATGAATGGTTCATTAAGATTTCTAATACTAAAAATTGAACCTTTAAAGATCAATAGGAGGATAAAGATCATTTGATAATGATCTGGCATCAAGTTTTGGACACATGTCTATTGATGAGATCAATGGACTAGTAAGATATGAAACTTTAGATTGTCTAAAGATTCAAATTCTCACATACTTGTGAATATTGTATTCAAAGTGAAATGTCCAATACACCCTTCTTTGGGAAAGGTGTAAGATGTTAAGGTATTCAAGATCTCATACATATTAATGTATGTGAATCATCTATATCAGAATAAACATTGTGGATATATGATATCTATTAGTGATTATTTGTGATATGAGATTTATTTTCTTCACTTAGAAAAACTTTGAAATGTTCAAAGATTTCACAATTTTGGTTTAGAACCAAAGTTTGATGGAAGATGAAATGAATTTGATCTAATCAAGGTCCATCTGAGCAAGACCTTGGTTCTGCTTCTTCTCGAGGATCTCCATGCGGTCCAACTTCTCACTAATAATGCCCATGTCGGCTGCGGCTGATTCGGCTTGGGCTGCGGCTACCGACGTTGTATTGGGACCGGCATCGATGCGGGCGATCCTCTGAAATGATCCCGCTCCTTGTGGGGGCTTCTGCTGTGTGTAGACTCGGGCCTGGGTCATCACAGTAGAGTTTTCTGCCATGCCTTCGTAGATGGCCCAGACGTCGTCTTCTCCCTTGGATAAATAAGACCCACCGCAAGAGGCGTTCACTAACCCCTGCAGCTTCGGCGTCAGCCCACAGAAGAAACTCTGCACGAGATTGGGCTTGGAAATGTCATGATGTGGACACTGGTCGATGAGCTCTCTGAATCGATCCCAGGCTTCATGGAACTGTTCATTTGGGATCATGACGAAGTTACTGATCATGGCTCGCGCTGCGTTGGTCCGGCCGAGAGGGTAGTACTTCTTCAAGTACGCGGTCTGGAGATCTGCCCATGTGTCGACGAATCGCCCAAGGTGTTTGAGCCAATATGCGGCTCTGTCAACCAAAGAGAATGGAAAGGCGATCATCTTTACAGTGTCCTCGGTCATCAACCGATCATGGATAGTGCTGCAAATCATCTCGAATTCCTGGAGGTGGAGGTGCGGCTCTTCGGTCGGCAACCCATGGAACTTGGGTAGAAGCTGGATAGTGTGGGGCGAAGCTCGAAATATCCGTGAATGGGCGGGAGTCTGATCCAACGGTGAGTGAGGGATGCGGTTGGGTTGTGCAACTCCCTCTTGATGGTCTGCGGCGGTCGCTCAGCGTCTGGATCGCCTCCTCCTGCATCTGGTCCTCCTCCTCCTCCACCGCCACCGCCCCCAGGTCGGTTCTCTCTCATCTGTGCTATCTCTCTCATCAGATCACCCATGAATGTTCCCTGGTCACGGATCTGTCTCTGCATTGTCTCCAGGGACGCTAACAAGGTGTTGTTGATGGCCACTTGATCAATTATGAATGGAGGGTGATCATGGTCATCTGGGTGCTCGCCTCTGTCTCCCATTGCTGGATTTTCTGAAAAAGCAAAAGAGGCCATCTCAGGTGCTGTCGAATGAGCCGAACTCTGTGATGCACTGAATTCTGAAACAATTGGACTGAGAGAAGGAGAATGGGAAGGCTGGTCGAGGGGGAACAGGGTGGATGTGAACTCAGGCTCGGAGAGCGGACTCTCCGAGGTATTCCTAGATGAATGAGGAGGAGTGCTGGATAGCGGTGCCGACAAAGTCGGCCTAAGAGATCTCCGTCCCATCATCTTGATTATTTGGGAAGAGCAGGGAAAATGCAAGGGAAGAAGAAAGGAATGAAATGAGATGCAACAAAATCGCGCACAATTGTGCTGTGTTTTTGATCTTGACCTAAACAAATCTAGCAATCAAACACAAAGCAGGGGTAAGTTCACCAACTCGACACGTGAAGCCGTGAAGGTTCGTCTTTTATCTTGTCAGTTTTAGCTTATTTTCAGGAATTTATCTTGTCACGAGTCCTTAGAGAGCTACGCCTAAAGGAGAGAGAGTACTGCCGTGAAAGTGTCCCCGTACTTGTCCTCCTCCTGTGTAACCTGTAACTTGCGCTTTTTGAGGTCCTTGTAACCCTTCCTGGATCCCTACTCAGCCAAAGAAATAGAGGGAGGAAGCCGATAGGCGAAACCGATACTTTGTATCTCGCTCGCAACGGAATCACCCGTGAGCGTGCAAGATCCTACTCGGACGCAGCCGGTGAGACAGACACACCCGTGAAGGCGTGGCCTAAGCTCGGTACTTCGGACAAGGTCGGTGCTCACACAATAGTGAGTCACCAATGGCGACCAAGCCCTACTCGACTACGTACGATAGTAGCGCCAATACTTCGGAAATCCAGGCGATACACAAGGCAGCCACAAGTTGGGTTTTTGGCTCTAATCCTTACGAAGCGCTCACCTCACTTGGAAGGAGACCTTCCCATGCAACCTGAATACAAGTGAGGGAGTTACTCTCCCCAAGCAATGAATCCAATTACCGATTTTATTTTTGGTCAAGTTTTCTTAGCGGTCCTTTTTTTAATTTTTTTGGTGTTATCGCTTCTTTTGAGTAGATTCAAACAAGCGCCTAACGGTTTTTTGTATTTTCTTGATCCTACTTTGTTCCAAAAACAGAGGGAGAATAGAGTCGGAAAAGCCGTGCAAGTCGACACCAAGGTGGAAATCTCACCTTTGTGCCTAAATGATGCATGCAAAGTAAGAAGACTTACAGCGAATCCTAGCTCTCTCCATGCGGGATGCAAAGCAGAATTTGTAAACCTAATCTATATGGCGATATGCAAAAACGGAAATCGTCCTAGAATAGGCAACTGCTAGCGTGATGAACCACAAGCTAGCCACTAACTCTCAATCCGAGTGTCCGGTCTAGGCTCACCCCTCCTCTGCTCAACACATTTGAGTTAGGAGAAAGCGCTTATTCGGGAATGAGCTCGCGACACGTGGATCGAAAGCTAATAGCTAACTATTTAATTAGTCTAAGTCCAACAACGAACTATAGGAGCATGCAAAGATAATTAGGGTGTTTGGACCTATTCTAATCGAATCAAGCAGGACCTATAATCTAAGGGCTCAATCCACAAAAGAAAGGAAAAAGGAAAACAAAACCGGAAAATGACAAGCGATGAAAACGCGATAAAAACCGCGGTGAGCCCCCGGGTGAACAAACACCCGGAAATTAGGCCCGGTAGTGTCCAAGTGTCCAAGTGTCCAATGTACCTGTATTATTACAAATTAATAGGTTACTCTCTCACAAAAATAAAAAGCAACTAAACTACCACTCTCTCTCACTCCTCATGCTCTCTCCTGCCGGCCTGGCTAAAGAAAGGCCGGCTCTGCTTCCCAAGGTTGCTCCGGGTCACCTAAGCGATCTGCCTCGCTCCACGGTCCCTCGCAAGAAGACAAGAAAGGGTGGTCAGATAGCTCAAGCAATATATATATCAAAAATGTAAGAGAGATGAAATGAAGCTATGGTAAACACTAAACACAAGTAAACAAAAATGAGCTACTCGTTGTTGCTCCCCGGCAACGGCGCCATTTGATAGACGCGGAATTCGATGTGGTCAAAATTGGTGTCTCACACAAGGCGGAGACGACCGTCGCTGTGGCGACTCACAAGTGAATCTCGTATTTAATCAACAATTAACTCGTACTAAAGATCAATAAATTAGAAATAATGTGGAGTTAAAATTTATTTTTAACTCTGCACAAATGGTGTATAGGGACAAGTATGCAGAGAGTTCGAACACAGGGAGCAAGCAGGGTAGTTCAAAAATTGATGCACAAGTGAGTGTGTGAGTCAAGTGTCTATACTAAGCAAGCAAGCAAATGAATGTTTGTGGGTTTTTAATTTTTAATTTTTTTTATATTTTTATTTAATTTTAGTTTTGTATTTTTGTTTTTAATTTTCTGATTTTTAGATTTTATATTTTATATATTTTTTTTATTTCTTTTTCAATATTGGAAAATAAGGGCAATGTAATGAAAGACAAGCTAAAGTATTTATAAAAATGCACAAAAATATCCAAAAATTCAGAAATAAAATGTTTTTGATATTTTTAGCATTTTTTACTATTTTTGTGATTTTTGGGTATTTTTCTAGGTGTTTTTGGTATTTTTAAATACTGAAATACAACAAAACAGTGAAATAAGTGTTGGCTGTGAATAAAATGGAAGTTAAAAATATCAAACAACAACCAAAATTTTTCACACTATTTTTCAAATAAAGAAAACAAAATATGAAACAAACAGATCCTGAGTTTGTATTTTTTGGAGTTTTCTTTAATTTTATATATTTTTTTGAAGTTTTTGAATGTTTTTAAATTTTTAGTGTTTTTCTTTTTAGATTTTTAATGATTTTTGGACTGACACTAAAATAGGTTAAAATAGACACTAGGTATTTTTTTGGAATTTTTCGAAGTGTTTTAATTTTTTTTTGGTATTTTCTAAGCTAGACAGTAAATAAAAAGCATATTTTAAATTTTTAATAAATATAAAAATAAAATAAAATCAAAAACTAAAATTATAGCGTGGAAGAACAAGTGTCCAGGAGCTAAACCCTATTTTTGTGGAATTTGTGGACTTAGAATGATAATTTAAATAATTAGAGCAATCATCCAAATATTAAACAAGCCTGGCAGGGGTATATATGCAATTTCTCAAACATCCAGGGGCTCACATGCAATTTTCCACAAATATTTGAACTGAATATTCAATTAATAGCACCAAAATTTAATTACAAAACCCGCCTGGGTGTCCTAGCAATTTTTCCACCAGGGCGCGTGACTTGCACGCGCCTGGCGAGGACTAAACTGTAATTTCACAAAAACCTAGGGGTTTACTTGCAATATTTCCAAAAAAATAACACGTGATGTCAAAGTTTTGGTACTAAAACGAAATACAACAAAGACCGAGGGTACCCTTGCAAAATGCCCCCACCTCACGTGTACAGGTCACGTGAGGTGACGTGGCAGGGGACCTGGATGTAAATATGGAAAGCTCGGGGGTCTTTGTGCAAATATTACAAAAATATTTAAACTACGCAATAAAGTTTCTGGACTAAATAGAAATTACAAAACAAGCGGGGGTTGACTGCAAAATACCCTCGCTTAGGCGATCCGACGACGGTGGCGAAGCGGATGACACGTGGCGGACATCCAACGGTTGGGCTCTCGGGCGCGAACCAGCGGCGTAGGGCATGCCACTTATCCACGTGGCATCTCCTTCGGGCGCGATGACGGTTCGCCCGTGGACCGCTGAGATCAGATCTCAGATGAGATCCGACGGTGGCAGGTGCTGGCGATCGGACGGTCCACGTTAGACCTGGGATCTCCGCTTGATCGGACGGCAGCGAGGCGTGCTGGAAGAACAGGGAAGAAGGACCGCCGTGGCGACCTTCTCCCGGCGGTGGCGACTCACTCCGGCGACGAATGAACTTCAAAATGGGCCCAGGAGGTTGTTGCAGGTCTCCTCTTTCGTCTGGAAGCGGTGGAGTGGCGTGGAGGTCGGCGGAGCTCTTCCACTGCGACACGGAAGTTGTGGTGCTCGAGGTGCTCCGGCGAAGGGTCAAAAGGGCTCCAGACGCGTCAATATACTCCAGTACCTGCACAAAAATGTTACTGAGGTCGAGGGCAAAATTCCTCGACCTCAGATGGCTCTCGGAGTGGACTAAAGAGCGAAATGGGAGCTCGCCGGAGTTGCGCTCCAGCGAGGTATTCGATGACGTGATTAGGTGGATGATTAAGCGAGGAAAAAGGGGCGAAATGATCCTACGACTACCAGGAACAAAATGCGTAAAAGAGATGAGAGGGAAACGACCCTCGATGGCCGGAGCCAGAGGGGATAGGGTACCTCGACGCCGGCGGTTGGCGGAGGTGGTGGAGACGCCTCGAGCCTTCCTCGACTCGCCTGACGGCAGGGCGGTGGAGCTGTCACCTCCGGCTACCCGAAAAGCACGAAAGGGAGGAGGATGGATGATCCAAGAGGGTTTAAATTCAAATCGAAAGTTGGGTGCTCAATATATTGGGTTTGACTCCGTGACTGGCGAGGCTCCTAGACCGATGGATATCTTGCGAATCTTGGGTCCAAAAGCCAAGATAAATCATGGGCGAGCGCGAGGGATCAACGAGGAACAATGTTGCAGAAGGATGCAACACCAAAGAGTGAAAGGATTGGCCTCGAGAAATCCGCAAAAACGGGTCAAAAGCGAGGCTGTCAGAGTCTACAGGGGCTAGGTCACCTAGTTGACCGGGGTCAACTAGTGTTTGCACCTGGTTGGTCCACGTGGACCAACCAGGAAAAACCCTGGAGAATTCTTTCATTAATTTATTTTAAATATTAAATAGCCGAATTAAATTATGGTTATTAAATGAAAAATATTAGTTATTTTATGTAGTATTTTATTCTGAATTTTAATTATTTTTATGAAGTGTATTTTTATAAGTTTACTTTATAGTCCTATATAGGTATAATACCTATGTATTTAAGTGTTTAATTTTTATTTTGTGTATTTTAATTTCATTATTTTATTTAGTATTTTCTAAAATTATAAAACACTTTTGTATACACAAATGTATTTTTAGTTTATTTTTCTGATATGTTTTGTATCTTTAATAAATTATAAGTATAGAAAGTATAGGTATACATATAGGTATAATACCTATGTATCAAATATGTTTGTATTTTATTTTGAGTTTTATTTACATTTTTATTCTGATTTTAATATTCACAATTATTATAAGTAATATTTACAAAATTATAAAAATATAAAAATGAATAAATAATGAATAAAGAATAAAGTGAATATTTTATTCAGTACAGGTATACAATAGGGGTCCAAAACTCAACTTTCAAACCGTAGCTCCGCCAAATGCGAAACCACCGCCATTAAATAGCTTATTTTCTTCTATATACAATTAAAGGTGAGTTTGCTACATTTGGAGTTGTCAGTTGTGAGATACGGGTCTGGGAAGTTGGGATTCTAGATTCTTATTCAGACCATAACTTTTTATCTGTACAATCTTTTTCTTTGAAATCAATTTTATATTTTTCTTTATTAAATTAGCTACAACTTTCATGTACGAAGTTTCTTCATTTAATGTATAAAAATTGGAACCAAAAATAGGTCCCAAAATGAATAAAGAATGAATAGAGTATATAGGTATTTTATCTGTATTTCTGACCTTATCTCCCCCTACTTAATTCCTTGTCGACCTATTCATCAAGATGCCTAGGTCTCAGGGTTTCGGGTCATAAAATATTTACAATATTTTATTCTTTTTCTTTTCTTTATTTATTCTATAATTTTGGCTTTAATTACAGTATTTTATACACTATTTGAATGCATATGCATGGATGCTAATATGCTTGATTTAAAGGTATTTTCAGGCATTTGCTAGGGTTTTTGGTGCCAAAATGATAGAATAAAGATGATGAAATGTGGATTCATCACAGGGTACGCCGCGGGGTAGTGCGGCTGACGTGGGCGGTTGTGCGGCCTGGAGCGCCGCAGGGGGTGGCGCGAAGGAGCTTGGCAGCGGTCGGCGATGGCCTAAAGAGAAGGGCAGGAAGGGGTAGTGTGGCCAGCAGGCGTACGACCGGGGCTAGCGGAGAGGGAGGCACCACCATGCACGGTGCAGACACATCGGTTGAGCTGGAATTCCTTAAATTTGTTTTTTATGTAATAAATTTTTTCTGATTTTTTTTGTAAACAGAAATAAAAACAAAATAAAATAGAAAAATGGATGACAGATGATTGTGATGTAATGCTCGTAATTGTGGGTGTTTGATGGTGATGGTGGTAATTTTGAAAATGATGTGGTGTTTGTTATGGTGATCAACAAGAAAATGAATAGATAATGTTAGATAAAAGAAATTGAGAAAGTAATGATAGAGAACTTACCTGTGATTTGTCGGATATTCAGAGCTGTTACGCTGGACTCCAGTTGTCGCTTCACGGAGACAGTGTGTGCTCCAAAGCTTCAACGAGCCTCGTGAAGCTCGTGATGGTAGTGTGTACCACCGGATCTCGCTTTGAGGTTGTCGTCGCTCAACTCGTCTCCTACACCTGTCACCTGAAGTTTAAGGGGCTCAACCTCTCTTCTCTCGAAACGATGGATGATTTGAATTGGTGGGGGAGGAGAGAACAAAAAGGAGGAGAGGGAGGTTAGAACAGAAGTGGAGTAAGTGGGAAAAATGGAGAGTTGGTGACTTGGAGTGGAGGAAAAGTTAAGGGAGAAGAAGTAAAAGGGGGAAAATAAATAATAAATAAAATAAGTAAGCTAAAAATTAAAGAAGAGAGAGAAAAATAAAATGGAAAAATAAAAAAAGTTAATTAAAATAATTAAAAAAACAATAACTTAAAAAAGTTAAAAAAAATAAATTGCGAAAATAGTAAAATAACTAAAAAATGGGGTGACATGTGGCGGCTCCAGGAGCAGCCACGTGTCGCACCTAGAAAAATAAAAAAGTAAATGTAAAGAAAATCAAAAAGAAATAATAAAAGGGTTCAAATCAAAAAGTGGTCACCACGAAAGTTGCTCTCTCGACGAGATCTACAACTTTTGTGAAGGATTGAAAATCAAAAGAAGTCATACGTACAAAGTGTATTTTTAGGTGGTATATTATATGTATAAAATACCGAATTTTATCTTTTGCAATTTTATCATCTTTAAATAAGAGAAAAATCAAAATAAAATTAGAGAAAATATGAAAGGAATATTACAATTTAATCTATTTTTTTAGAATTTTAATAATTAAGAAAATAAAAGGATAAAATAAAGGGTATTTTTCTCAATATGTACAATATAAAATAGGGGCCCAAAACCCAAGTTTCACATACGATATCCGATTTTTATAAAATTGAACTTGTTTTGAAGGTCTTTGAATGTGTATTACTTTAAAAGTGAGTAGACCTAAATCAGACATTGTATGAGAGAGATATGTGCATTTTAAGGTTCTTAATCTCAAACTTGGATTTGGGTTTTATTGGACAATTTTACAAGGTAGTATTTTTTTGATATTTTTTCCTTTATTAGTGTTAGTAATATATACACTATAGAGTTAATTTTGCTGGATTTGGAGTTAGTATAAAATAGATACAAAGATGGTATTTTAGGTGAATATTTACAAGTGAATTTGGTTCCTTATTTAATGCAAATATGAATGCTAAAATACAGATATTATTTACACATGCATGAATGTTAATTATGCAATATAAATGGAGAAATACAGCTAATTACTTAGGAACGAAGCTCTATTTTCAACTTTTAGAGTGATGAATAATAGATTCATCAACAACTGTGAAAGAGAAGTGAAAATCTGGCATGAGATGAAAATGTTGTGAGTCAAAGACCATATCTCATGCAAAATAAATAGGGGAAACATCAACGATCAGTGGATCATGATCAAGATATGGCATGAGGCGTTGACCGTTAACTTGAAATGTGGAATCGAATGACAATTCAGATATATTAAAGCTTCTATTGTCGTGTACCTTTCGGACCAAGTATGGTCCCTTCCACTTGCATTGTAATTTCCCTAGAAATAATCTCAACCTAGCATCAAATAGCCATACTCTCTGATTCATATCAAACTGTTTATGGAAGATATGAGAATCATGGCCTATTTTCACTCTATCCTTGTATTGTAGGCTATTCGAAAAGGTTGTATCTCTCAACTCCTCCAGGGCTGCCAACTCTGCTTTCCGCTGCTCTCCTACACTCTTGGGATCCAATAATAAAATCTCAACCTAGCATCACAAGCCATGCTCTCTGATTCGGCTCAAACTAATTTTGGTTGATATGAGAATCATGCTATATTTTCACTATATCCTTGTATTGTAGGCTACTCGAAAAGGTTGTATCTCTCAACTCCTCCAAGGACAACTCCGCTTTCCTCTGCTCTCCTACACTCTTGGGATCCAATAATAACTCTGTGACTGTCCAAAGTGACTTGTGTTTGATTTCCACAGGTAAATGGCATGGCTTTCCATAAACGAGACGAAAGGGATATGTACCCAAAGGTGTCTTGAAGGAAGTCCAATATGCCTACAAGACCGAGTCCAAAAGCTGTGACCAATCCTTTCAGTCTGGGCGGACAACCTTTTGCAATGTCATCTTGATCTCCATGTTCGATACTTCAGCAAGACCATTGGTCTAAGGGTGATATGGGGTGGCAACTCGATGGTCAATGCTGATAGAAAGGGCCTTTACCTTATCATTGATAAAGTGAGTCCCCCCATCAGATATAAAAATTTTAGGTACCTCGAACCGTGAAATGATATTTTTCCTCAAAAATCTGCAAACGGTCTTAGCATCTGCAGCTCGGGCGAGGATGGCCTCAACCCAACGACTCACATAATCTATAGCAAGCAGAATGTACTCAAACCCCTGACTCTTAGGGAATGGACCCATGAAATCGATGCCCCATGCATCAAAAACCTCACAGAAGCGAATGGGATGCATCGGCATCATATCACATTTTTCATAACTGTCCATCCTCTGACAGTCAGTACACATCTTCGTGAATTCATCAGAATCCTTGAAGATGGTAGGCCACCATAGGCCAGATTGGAGAACTTTATGCGATGTCCTCCTCCCAGAATGATGTCCTCTTGCCTCAAGGTTGTGGCAGTAAGCAAGGACGTTGTGGTGCTCCTCCTTAGGAATGCACCAACGTCAGACACTATCTCCCCTTCATGATAAAGGGTGGGATCCTCCCAATGGTACGACTTGTCCTTCGCAAGGAAGGTCTCAAGTCGCTGCCTGGGCCAACCTTGTGGAACTTTCTTGGAAACAAGATAGTTCACAATGTTAGCGTACCATGGAAGCGAGGTGATAGAAAGAATCATCTCGTCTGGGAAGGTCTCTGTGATAGGTGTGATCTGATTCGAATCCTCAAGGTTCTCTAAATGAGAGAGGTGATCCGCCACTACATTCTTGACTCCAGGTTTATCCTTAATCGCAATATCAAACTCCTAGATTAGAAGGATCCATCTATACAATCTGGCTTTGGCATCCTTCTTTGCCATGAGGTATCATATGGCGGTGTAATCTGTAAAAATGGCCACTATGGATCCAAGAATATAAGTTATGAACTTGTCCAAAGCGAAGATTACAGCTAGCATCTCCTTCTTAGTCACAATATAATTCCACTGAGCAGCATCCAAAGTCCGGCTACCATAGTGAATGGCAAAAGGTAATCCATCCCTCCTCTGTCCTAGCACAACCCCTGTGGAAAAATCAGAAGCATCCATCATGATCTCGAATTGGAAAGACCAATCGGGCGGCTGAAGGATATGAGCCTCGACAACTAATCCCTTTAGAGTCTCAAATGATGCCAGATACTTATCATCTACAATGAACTCGGTGTCTTTTGTCAGCAAATCAGTAAGCGCTCGGGCAATACGACTGAAATCCTGAATGAATCATCGGTAGAAACCGACATGCCCCAGAAAAGATCACAACTATCGCAAATTAGATGGTGGATTGAGTTTGATCAACCTCCATGCCCTTGTTGGAGATGATATGGCCAAGCACCATCCCCTGAGTCACCATGAAATGACTCTTCTCCCAATATAATACAAGATGGACCTCTATGCAGCGTTGAAGTACATGGTCTAGGCAGTCAAAACAAGCATCAAACCCATCGTCGTAGATCGAAAAGTCATCCATGAAGACCTCTAAACAATCTCCCGTCATGTTCAAAAAGATGGAAAGCATTCATCTTTAGAATGTAGCCGGGGCATTACATAAAACAAAGGGCATACGTCTAAATGCATACATCCCAAACGAACAGGTGAATGTCGTATTCTCCTAGTCTTCAAGCGTTAGGGCCACCTCGTTGTACTCGGAGTACACATCAAGGAAATAGTAATGACTCTTCCCATCTAGCCTCTCAATAATCTGACCAATAAATGGCATTGGGAAATGATCCTTCTTGGTGGCCTGATTCAATCGTTTGTAGTCCACACAGACCCTCCAAGAAGTGGGTACCCGGGTAGATATCTCCTCTCCAGACTCGCTCAAAACTGTGGTGATACCCATCTTCTTGGGTACCACATGCAATGGACTAATCCATTTGGAGTTGAAGATGGGGTAGATAAAATCGGTGCTCCACCACTTCGATATTTCCTTCATGACCGCATCTCGAAGATTCGGGTTTGTTCGTCGTTGGAACTCACAAGATGGCTTGGCATCCTCTTCGAGATAGATGTGGTGGGAGCACAGGGCTAGATTTATCCTATGGAGATCAACTACACTCCATCCAATCATCTTGCGGTTTCTTTCAAGAACCTCCATCAGACGAGATTCTTGATCTCCAGTCAAATCCGCTAAGATAATGATTGGGAACATATCTGGCTCACCCGCAAGGAATCTATACTTCATCGACTACAACAAGGTCTTCAGTTCTGGACATGTGGGAGATGGCCAATTTGTCTTCTGAAATGTCTAAGTGAAGGCAACCAGATCTGCGTGACAGAACTCTCGCTGCATCTGTAAATCTGACGAAGACGACGCTGCTGGTGTATCTGTAATCTGTGACAGCTCTCTCTCCGCCCTAACTATCGACTCTGAAGAAATCAGACATGGTAAATAGTCATCAAAATCCTCCCAATCAATGTCTGAATCCGAGGGATCTGAATCTGAAGCACATGAGATAAAATCTGCTTCGTTATCCTGACCACGATCACAAGCCTCAAATGTGTCCTACACCATGAGTGTGCTCTCCGAACTCTCATCAACTGTCATCTGAAACTCTGTAGTGTCTGAAGTGGTGATAAGAGCTCATGTTGCTGGGTTTGCCCATACTACTTCATCATATGTGATCACAAAGTTGCACTCCTGGTGGACATCTCTCTCTTCATCTGTCATCTGCTCTGAGTCGCTCATCTTCTCTAAGCAGGTTGAATCTCTCACTCTGGTCTCCTCGATCGTCTCTATTTGTACACTCTCGCCCTCGATGCAAAAGTATACCTTCCCACTATCACGATCGGATACTGCCTTGGCTGTGGCCAAGAATGGGCGTCCTAATATGATGGGGGTATCTATTACAGACTCAGGGATCTCCATGTCCAATACAATAAATCCACGAGGAATTTCAGGCCCTGAATTGTGACAACCACCTCCATGAGTAACCCCTTTGGCCTCTTGACAGATCTATCATCAAACTGAAGGACTGTCTTGCTCTGTCTAAGAGGGATGAACTCGAATCGGTCGAGTAAGGTAGCCAGAAGGAGGTTAATCAAAGAGTCGTTGTCTAATAGAGTACGATCGAACCTATGCTCATGGATGTGGCATCTGGCATATGGAGCTCCTATATCGAGTCTCTTGGCTGGCAACCAGTTATGAACGGCGAAGCAAGTGGCACGAGTAAGCACATGGATCTTTGCATTGTGGTTCCTCCTCTTCCAGCAGATGGTGGTCTTCTCTCTCAACTTCTTATGGAAGAGGGGGATGTGCTCTAGTGCCTCCTATAGAGTCAGTTGTATCTGGAATCGATCAATCATTTGTTTGCTGAACTCTAGCTGGTGTTTCTTTTTGGGATTTTCTTTTTGAATCCCCTTTCGTAAGCGGAGTTCTTGAGGAAAGGGGATGGATGGACCCTCTCCAGAGAGATGAGGGTTAGCAATAGGCTCCTGTACATGTAGAAGTCTGCAATAATACCAAGATCATCATGCAAAATAGAAGGACTCATCGGAGATACAACAACCTTTCCTTTATTCATATTTTTATTCTTTTCTATTTTTCCATTTTTTGTGATTTTCTAAAATTGTCGTGAGATACAAAGAAGGTAACATAACTGAAGGAAAATTACTGGCATTAGCACCCTCTACAACATCTGAACTAGCGTCATCAACATCGCTCTCTGGATTGGCATTTGGAGTAATAGTGGCATCGATACCACTGTATGCATCTGGAGTCACGACGGTCTCAGTACCGTCAGTTGGATCATCATCCTTGGTGACTTTAGCGCCACCGTCATCATCATATTGATCAACGGCATCATCACCGATGCCATCCTCATCTAGCGCTCCAAAATCTGCAGGGGATCATCGCTCAAAAGAGGCACCGCTGGCTGGCATCTTATTGCTCCTAAGTGTCAAAAATCAACATCAAATACATAGGAGGAAATATCACCCAAAGTATCACTAGGAGTGGTGGTCTCTGTAAACTATACCTGCTCAGATTTCCTCTTCAGATTGTTCGGGTTTGGTTCAATCTGAGCGGGTATGGTAGCCTTACCCTTGATAATATCCCTCATTTCCTATCGGAACTCATCCATCTCTCGCCATAAGGATGCATGTTGGTCTGTGTGTAAGCGGGCGAGGTCATCAAGGTTGGGTTCTCATAGATAGGTCCATGAGAATCGGACGGGTTGCCTCGTTGGAAATGAGGTTGAGTCGGTTGCTGCTATGGGTAGTGAGGGGGAGGAGGCTGGGAATACTTATGAGGGAGGTTGTTGTGGCTGCCTCAATTGTTGTCCCTGATGGTAGGGACGAGGACCTTGCAGCTGGTGGTACTGCTGGGAGTGATGGGGCCACTGTTGTTGCTGCTTGCTCTGCCCTGCCTGAGCTAGAGGCTGCTGTTGGGAAGGGGTGCCTCCAGTGGACCATCGAAAGCTGAGATAATCACGACGAATCCTAGACTGAGGTTGGTACTGGGAGTACCAAATCCCGTTGACTTCCATCAACGTCTCTTGCTCAAGGTGTGAAGGGATAAGAGCTGTCAAGGGCTAATCCGACTAGTAGACCACTATCTGGGTATCTGTAGTTGGTGGTTGCTGCTGGTAATGCTGGGGTTTTTGGACCGACTCTGCCTGGATATGGTGGACCTAGCGGTATAAGGCAGATGGAATGGTAGAGATGCTCCATGGATCGTCCCATGATCTGAGATGGGGCTGAGAAGCCGTATGTGCCTCCTGGAGACACATGAACTGAGTCTTCAGGTCACTCAGTGTCTGTGTGAACTGATCAATCTGGTTCAGGCCCAGACACTGCTTCTTCTCTATAATCTCGATACGATCCAACTTCTCACTAATGATGCCATGTCAGTTGTTGAAGACTCAGTGAGTGTTGCTGCTGACGACGAAGTAGAAGGACCGGCATCGACATGTGCAATCCTCTGATAAGAAATGACCTATGGGAGGGGCTTCCCCTGAGTGTAGACTCAAGTCTGGGACATCACGGTATAGTTATCTCCATCTCCTCATAGATGGCCCAGACCTAGTCCTCATCCTTGGCAAAATAGGACACTCCGCACGAGGCGTTCACTAGCCCATGCAGCTCCAGTGTCAACCCACAGAAAAAGCTCTGAACAAGGTTGGGCTTTGATATCTCGTGATGTGGACACTGATCAATGAGCTCTCTGAATCGATCCCAAGCCTCATGGAACTGCTCGTTTGGGATCATAGTGAAATTGTTGATCATGTCTCTAACTGCATTGGTCCGTCAAGTGGATAGTACTTGTTCAAGTACTCGGTCCGGAGCTGCTCCCATGTGGTGACGTACCTCCCCAAATGCTTTAGCCAGTAGGCTGCTCTGTCAACTAGGGAAAATGGGAAGGCAATCTTCCTGATAGTGTCCTCGTCCACGAATCTGTCATGGACAGTGTTGTAGATCATCTCGAACTCCTACAGATGAAGGTGCGGCTCCTCGGTGGCAAGCCCATGGAACTTGGGCAAAAGCTGGATGGTTTAGGGGTGAAGCTCGAAGTTGCCAAGAATCTTCGGTAGATGGATCCAATGGTGGGTGAGAGTTGCATTGGGATTGTGCAACTTCCTCATCGTGCATGGTGGACTGGTCGGATCCTACGGCTTCTCCTGTCGTCTGTCTCCTCTTCCAGCTGCTGGTATCTCTCCACTGGCTAGTTTCTACGGCTCTGCTCTGCCGGCTCGTGTTTGCGTCAGCTCCCTCCTCACCTTGGCCATGAAAGCTCTCTGGTCCCTAATCTGTCGCTGCATGGTCTCCAGGGAAGCAAGCAACGTGTTGTTGATGGCGGCCTGGTCCAATACATAGGAAGAAGTCTGTGGCTACTCATCAGTGTGGTTCTCGATGCTGGCCATCTCTTGGGTCCCTGAAAAGGCAGAAGACCCCAACTCCGGTGTCGTCAAGTTAACAAATAACTGTGATGGCCTCTGATCTAGCACCTCGGGAATGGAAGAAGGGCGGTCAAGGGGGAAGAGGGTGGTCATGAACTTGGGTTCAGAGAGCGAGGCTAGGCTCTCTAAAGCCTCCCTAGATGAATGCAGAGGAGTGATCGAAAGCGATGCTGTCAAAGGCAGCCTAAGGGACCTCCTTCCCATCATCTTGATCTGGGATTTATGAGGATTGGATCTAAATGCAAACAAGATGAGAAATCAAACCCCTTTTTCACGAGTTGATGACCGTGAGAGATCAGTCGTTAATCTTGTCAATTTTTATTAAGGTGACAAATCAATCTATCAGAGCGATTAAGCAAGCTGTTGGGAACTCAATGTTCTCAGGAGACTGGCCCGAATCTCGCAACTAGTCTTTTCCAGCCAGTATGGGTGCGGACCATTTACCGACTAATCGATCTGCCCAATCTGTTAAAGAAGTCATGGACCGATTACTGGCTACCGGTGAAAACCTCACTGGAGAACAATTAGCTACAAGACCGATAGTCTGAAGAGAGTTCGGGTATGGCTCTACCTAGTGTGTAGTTCACTCTCTCACTACAAATAAATCAACCAATGAGGGGTTGACTCTCCCAAAAATAAAGATTTTTAGGTGAAGCATCTTTTAGGGTCAAGTTTGCATTAGGAGCCTCAATTTTTATTTTTTTCACTTTTTATGTATTTTTCTGAATAAAACAATGCCTAACGAGTTTTCCAATTTCCTTGATTATTTTGAGTCCAATAAAAAAGGAGGAGGAAGTCGGAAAAGCTGATGCGCGATCAAAGACAATGATTCATGTAGAGATAGGAATGTGTACCTGACTCCAACACTCTACAAGAAAGGTGATCCGCGCATAAAATAAAGACTGAAAGTAAACTATCTATATGATGCACGAGGAAATCGTTCCTAGATGAGCAACTTCTATTAATCGTGAAGAATAGTAGCTGGCCATCATGAAGAGAGACCAGACTCCGGTCTTCGATGCCGATCCGTGCCCACCACAATGAGTCCTTCCAATGTTGTATACGACCTCTCTCGGCATGTGGTCTCTAATCCCAATAAGTTAACTTTTTAAATTTTATTTTAGCTAAGTCCAATTATGATCTATAGGAACATATATGCAATTAGGTGTGGGGACCTTAGCTAATTACGTCACAATCAAATAGAAATCCTAAGTCTAAGGGCTAAAACCTCAGGAATCAAATAGAAATAAAAAATAATAAATCTGCGAAAAAACCGTGAAAAACTGTAGTGAGGCCCCCCAAGTACACCGGTACTCAGCGAAACAGACCCCGAAGTCTAAGTGTCCAAAGAGTGTCCAAGGTCTACGATTATTACAATAATAAAGAGTTGCGAAAATAAACTTTCTATATGTTACAACTACTCTCTCTCTCTCTCTCTCTCTGCTCCTCCTCAGATGTGAGCTCCTCCAACAGAAAGATGTAGCGTCCCTCGAGCAGTTCCTCGCACAAAAAGCAAAACAAAGAGATATCAGAAATAGTTATAAAAGATAAATAAGAAAATAAATCAAAACTGAAACTGACTACTAAGTCGTGCTCTCCTGCAACGATGCCATTCTGATGAGTGTGCTAATGACTAGGGTTAAGTATCAAGATAAATCATCGGTCGTTGCGACCCTAATTTATAGGTCGACTCAATCGAGAAAAATAAAACCACTCAAGAAAAGTCAAGGCAATCAAAGAATGTAAGCGGTTCGCTATTTTTATTTACCTGGTATAGCTATCAGGGTCGAACACAAGATGTACGAGACCGAAGTAGTCAAAATTCAAAAATCAAATAATTTTTCGTGGTTTTTGATTTTGTAAGTTTTTATTTTTAATAAGAAAACAAATAAACACAAAGTAAAACAACACACAAAAAACTCTTTTTGGATTTTTCTAAATGATAAAAACTAATCAGAAAATAAAGCCAAAAATATTTTTGGATTTTCTGGGTTTTAAAGTGTTTTTGGTAATTTTTATGGAATTTTCAAATATTTTTGTGATTTTATGAAAATCAAACAAGGCTCAAAACTCAAAATAGCGCATAACTAGGACCAAATTGCAAACTAGAATTTTTTAAAATGCCTCAAGGTCCTGATTAGCAATTTTATGATAAAATAGAAGTGTAAAGCTACAAACAGAAACTGAAATTGTAATTTTTGGAATTTTATTTGATTTTATTTAACTTTTATATGTTTTTGGTTATTTTGTAATTTTTAGGGTTTTTATAATGAATTTTCAAAAAAATTAGAATAGGAGGTAAAGCACAACAAAACACAAGCTCGGGAATTTTATAGAAATGTTAAAGCATTTTTCTAATTTTTAACTTAGACAGGACACTTTTTAGTGGTAATAGAACTTTTTAAAATAATAAACGCAGGCAAATTAATCCACAAACAATAAAAACTACACATTAGTAGGAGCTAATAGCAATTTTTAGGCCATTTTTACAATTAATTTAATATTAATTAAGTCCAATAAAAAGCATGCAATTAATCGCTGTTCACAAGGACCTCTTCGTAAATATTTTAAATCTATAGACCAAATGGTTCACCCTATAAGGAGCCTAGGGTCAATTCTGCAATTAGCCCAGTTAATTCATACATATGCTCAATATTCCACGCATAGGGGTATAAATGCAATTTCTAAAAACTAAACATCCATTCATTAACAACAGAAAAGCTCAAGCTAGAACATGCAAATAACCCAAAGTACACATGAGCACCCACGTGCTTCAGACTCAGAGGGACTAAAGTGCAAATATAAAAAAGTACATGGTCCAAACCGTAAATGTTCTTATCTACAACTTTTGTTTGCTGGACTAAAAACAAAAACAGAAACATGTAGAGCTGAAAGTGAAGTATACCTATGGGTGCACGTGGCGCACGTTGGAGGGGACTCTGACGTACAGCTCTGATCTCCCTCTACTGCAGATCTGATGGCTCGGGATCTGTCTCGAATGTGTACGTCGGATGCGTCAGATCTAACAGCTCTAAAGATGCCACTGTCGGGTGGCTGAGATGCAATCTGGCAGAAGCGTGGACATCCAACGACGGAAGGAGGGTCTGCAAGAACCAACCCTTGATGAACTTCAACCAAGCATCGGAGGGGATCCGATGCTCCGATCAAGGATCAGAGAGGTCCAGCAGTGTCGTGAAACTATTCCACGTCAAACGAGGGGCTCCGATGGGTGGGTGAACGGGTGGATGGGCGTGACGATGAGAGACCCCCTGGAGCAGCTCCGCCTGAGCAACTGGAGGTCCAAAGTGGTTTCCTCGCACGCATCTATGCCTGCAAAGGGTAGAGGGGACTCGGGGCTATGCTCTGGTCATGGTTATTGCTTTAGAAGATAAGGGAAGCAGGGTGATATGGTGTTCGATCTCTGGCAAAGGTAGAGGAAGGAGATATGGAGCCTAATCTCAACCGGATGGTGGAGTCCTAGGATGATCAGGTTGCGTAAGAAGGTATAGGGTGAGTTGAGGGATCGATTTGAACGGATGGGGGCGCGTAGCGGGGCTCTGACCAGCTGGTCGGGGCAGATGAACTGGCGACGGTGCGAAATGGATATGTGGAATCGAAACGGGAAATGCAGCAGAAAAGATAAGTACCTGAAGGTTCAAATGAACTCCTATGATCCAGGCAAAGGTGGGCATCAAGGTCCTGTCCTCAACCGAGCTGCGGCTGGCTGGGAGGCTGCTCGAGGCGGTTCTTCGGCCACTAAGTGAGCTTTGAGCCTCCAGGGACCTCCGACGAATCCTAAGCCTCTCCTTCGATAGTTGTCACTCTAGGGAAGGTGGCTAAGGGTTTGTGATGGCGAGAGGGACGAGCTGAGGTACTGTGGAGGCTGGAAGAGAGTATTTATAAGCTGCCCAAGGTCCAAGAAGATCAGAGCGAGACACGGAACCCTAGGAAGATTCGGTTGTGCCTAGGGATCCGCAAGGATCATGGATCATAAGGCTTCAATTGGGTGCAAGAATTAAGGCAGGAAGTGGTCGGGTTCGGGTGTGAAAATTCGGAGAAAAGGCTCCGGCGTGAGGGTGAAGAGACCGTTGATTGGGATCAACAGTTTGATGTGGACCAATCAAAAATTAGGATATACAAAAATCAAAGAAAATAGAATTAAAGATAGTAAATGAATTTAAATTTAGAAGTGTATAAAAAAGAAAATGTTTATTATTTTATAAACTATTTTTCTGTTATTTTTAATTATTTTTATGAAAAATAAAATAGTGTATATACAGTATATAATATTATATACAAGTATAATATACCTATGTATTATGTACAAGTATTTTTTATTATTTTTAAAATACCTTTATTTTATATTGTATTTATTTACAACACGATTTTAGGAGTATAAAATAATTTTTATTTTATTTTTAAAAATTATATAAGGGTGTAAAATAAATAATGAATGTAGTAAGTATATGTGTATTTTGTACAAAGGTATGATGGTTTTATTTTTATTTTATTTTAATTTTATGATATTATTAAAGTTATATACAAGGATGTAAAAGGAATAAAATAATTTATTTTGTCAAAAAATAAATAAATAAATATTGTGTACATGTATAGGTGATATGTACATGCATAGTAAACCCTTATCTCTCTCTACTTATTTTCTTTTGCGATTAGGTCAAGACTTGGCCTTCTCTTGGGGTTTGGGTCCCTCTGTATTTATTCTAAATACATCATTCTTTTTCTTTTCTCTTTATTCTTTTATTTTTACAAAAATAGGTGCTAATTATGAGATATTAACAAGGGCATGCAAAATGCTTAGTTATTATATTTATAGATATTTTCAAGAGATTTTTGCTAAAAAGAAAATCTAAAATAAAAGAATAAAGAGTGAGAATCGTAGATTCATCACTTACTATAGGAGAAGCTATACTACAATGACAGAATAAAGAATGAGAAGTTGATCGACCCCTCCTATACTTAGCATCAATTAATCGTAAGTATAGCAGGTTGTACAGAAGGTGGGGTCGGTAGAGGGTGGGAATAAATAAATCAGTGGCTTGGCTTGTCTCCCCCTATAATTAGTTAATATCCCTAAGTTTAGAAACAAAAGTCAAAAGTTTGGGAGATAGGCGAGGGGATTAAAAAATGAATACCCGTATACTCCTCCCCACCCCCCCCAATACATAGGATGAAGTATATCCTAGGTATAGGAAAGATGGATGGGATGAGTGAACTTTCGGAAGAATCAAAGAATTAAATATGAAAAGAAGAAATGAAGAAAAGTAGAAAATGATTAACTAATCAAAGATATTTTTGATCGATTTTCCTGAATTTATAGATTTTGCGGTTGGAAGATTTGCATCGTAGGCCTCATGAATGGAGTCAACCATGAACAAGAATGTATCATGCTCAAGGTAAGGCTTCAGAAGCTATTCGTTGATGACAAAAGGTTGTGCGTCCGCTGACAATCCATATATGACTATGCTTCCATTGTCACGTACATGCTTCACTACGTACGATCTTGTCCACTTTCTCTTCAACTTCCCTGGTAATAGTTTTAACTTTGCATCAAACAATCAAATTCTGACCTGACTTGAAGGTCTTGCGACGGATGTGTTTGGCGTGCCACTTCTTGACCTTCTCCTTGTACATAAGACTGTTGTCGTTTGCATAGTCACAAAATTTGAGAAGTCTGTTCATATTTGATAAATCTCCATTTCATCACCTTTATTCTTTCATTTTGGCCTTCATTCCCTATTTAAATGCATGTATATATCATTAGTTTACCAAAATAAATACTATGTCAATTGTACAAAATACTGTATAAATTATTGTCTAAATATTGTATTTATTGTCAAAATAAAGAATAAAGAAAAGAAAAGAAAAAGAATGAGGTGTCAAGGACATTGAATGACCCTAAACCCGAGATTCAATCATCATTATGACTTATTTGACAAGGAATAAAGTAGGGGAGATAGGGCAGATGAATTATACAGAAATAACATCAAAAACCTCATTTTTTATTCTACAATAATTCATTTTTGGGACCTATTTTATTCTTTATTATTTATTCATCAAATAAATAAACTTTGTACAAGAAAGCTATAGATAAAAATACATAGAAAAATACAAAATTAATTTCACACTAAAATAATATATATTGTACATTCTACACTCTGAATAAAAAGCCAAAACTCAAAATTCCCATACCCATATCCTCTCCATATGAACTCAAAATGAACCAAAATCACTTTAATTATATATAACTTTTTATTTGCTATTAAATGAAGGAGTCTTATGAAATTTGGAGTTAAGATGCAAAAGTTAGGGTTTGGATACCTATTGTACTGTATACCTGAATAAAATGCTCATTTTGTTTATCCTTTATATTTTTCATTATTTTGTATTTTTGTTATTTTGTAAATATTATTTATTATATAAACATGAATAAAATAAAATAAAACCATTTAAAATATACTAAAATAAATAATTGTATAAAATATATGTACTTATACCTATATAATAAATACATCTAGTTATTTAAGTGTACATATTATATCAAAAAAATAAAAATATATTTGTATATATTTAAATAAGTATAAATATATAAATTAAGTACATTAAATAATAAACTTTAAAATACGACATAAAAATAAAATAAGCAATATATAGGTAAATATACCTATAATTATAGTTACAAATACTAGCTCATAATAACTAGCTCCATAAAAATAAATAACAATGGTAATTAAATACTACATAAAATAACCAATATTTTTCATTCTATACCCTAAAATTAATTAATTCATTAACTATACCAATTTTATCAATAATTTCCCTTGGAACTTTCCGATTGGTCCATGTAGACAAACCAGAAGCAAACCCTAGTTGACCAGAGTCAACTCTTCGATCCATGCCACCTACTTGTCTGACAGAGAAGACACCCCATCTTCTCCCTCATTTCACGGGTGTTTAATCCACTCGCTTCAACTAAATTCCTCATGCTAACCTAACGCCAATCATCACTAATGCACGCCCATATCTTAAATCCCTTGTATATACCCTCGATTCGTCAGGAGTCACCAGTCAATAAGCCCTCTTTGTTGTGTTTATAAATAATCTTCATCCACCTCCGAGCTATGATTGATCCCTCTTCGAGCCATGTAACCCCAATCCTTGTGCGTGAGTGTGTTCCTTGTGACAGCAGGAGTACCCTCGAGGTATCGGCGAGGAGAAAGGAGGGGGAGAGGAGGTCCATCACCATCAAGAAAGTCATCTCTGGCATGGTCTCTACTCCGTGGAATCCCAGGTACGAGCTACTTCTTTTTTGCATTTTATCTTGCCTTTTCATTCCGTAGTATAGTTGTAGCTTAGTTTTTTTTCATTAGATCGGTAGTTTAGCTTAAGATTTTGAAATCAAATATTGTCATAGCTCTTTGCTCTGGCCATGTCCCGTTGTACATCCGACTGTTTTGCCCCACCATTTCATGTCCAATTCACTTCCCATCGTGTGCTCCATCTTTTCCCCCATTTAGATCAACATGATCCTCTCTGGATCAACAAAGTAGAGCATGCCCTCTGCCTTACGCCGGAGCTCCTCCTTTCACCTCCATCCTTGTGCTACAACTTCAAAGTGGGTTGAGGCGAACCGCCTCGAGCCCAGGAACCTTTTTTTGTAGGAACTAGGCGCTAAATACCCAAGTAGGGTCGATTCTGGGGAAGGACTCCATGTACTACGAGCTTCACCGCGTTCCAGGCCTCTCCCCAGCGAGGCCAGGACCTTCTTGCTGGTACCATTTGATGCAGGACACTCCCAGGAAGATCAGGAACTCTTGAGCGAAGCAACAGGTGGCCTGAGCAAGGAGCAATGCACGATCGAAGGGAGGCAGGGAGTTGTTCTTCATTGTTCTTCCTTTGCCCTTTAGGATCATTGGATTTCACACATGGCCCAGATCTAATTTGGGTAGTTGATTTCAAGTAAAGTGGCATCTCCCCTCAGCCGCTTGATGCTCTTAAGTGTGCCTACATGGCACACTCCTGACCATCCGACCGCGCGCGATATGAGACTAATATCGTCTAACCCCCTCTTCCTTTTAATTTTTTATTGTAGTCCTCTAAATAATTTTTGTAGTGTAAATAAATATGTAAGAATTGCAAAGGACCCCTCAAGCTTTCATGTAATTATGTTTTAGTCCTTACTAGGTCACCTCACGTGGACCTCCACGACATTTTGCATACATGCCCTTGCAGGTTTTTGTAATTGTAATGTAAAACTAAAATTTAAAATGCAGTTATATAGTTTTAGGATATTTGCATGTAACTCCTTGTAGTCTATTTTATTTGCAAATGAGCCCTTGCTAGTTCAGTTTATTGTTGAACTTGTTTTCTATTTTATTTAAATATCATCCATGCTCCAAAAATCATGCAAAAATAGGATAATGTACTTGGATGATTGATCTTTCATGCTATATTTTTATTTTGCATTTTACGCACATTTCCTATTTATTAAAAATCAAAAAGTGCACTTTTGCTCATGCTTGACTTAAAAATTCTAACAAAATTATAAAATATTTTTGAAAAAATCCAAAAAAATATATTTTGTCCATTATAGTATATTATAGCTATAGACCAAAAATCTCTAAAATATAAACGAAAATGATAAAAATCAAAAGGCTCTAAAATCCTATAAAAAAGTTTAACTTTCTGCAAAAATTCCAAAAATATTTGTTTATGTTGGATAATTTTATGAAAATTAGTTGTGGAAAATTTTAACTATATTTAGTATTTTTATATCCTAAAATAATGTGGCCTATTTATCTAATCCCTATTTTGGGATATTTTGACTTAGAAATACATAAAACAATTAGCAAAAATATCTATAAAATTACAAAACACCATAAAAATATAAAAAAATAAAAAAAACATTTTACTTTGTAGATTATAATTATTTTTATCAATACTTATAAATATAATACCCTATCTTGTATTTTATACATGTGTATATTTATATGTAGTTTACATTATTATTATTATATTATAAATACCTTATAAATATTTTTTAAAATAATTTATATATGAATATATAATCAGAACTATAATTATTAATATTTTTTATTTTTGTATATTTATTGTATTTAATATGACATATATCTTATATATTATGTAAATTATTACATATATACATACATATATAAATATTATTATATAATATTTAATAAAAAAGAAACTAAAATTTAAAACATATAAAAGAAAATCAAAAAAATAAAAAACAAAAAAACCCACATAAAAAGACACTTGAGTGCATAATGCATTCTTGATTAGCAATAATCATTAGGCTACCTTGTTTGCTCTCCGTTGTTCGACCTCTAAATGTTTACATGTTATACATATTTGTTTGTAGAGTATAATAACTTGTGCTCCACATTTTTGTCATTCATTAATCACTTATATCTTGTGGGTAATTGTTGTTTGAACTGAGACTCGTGAGTGGTCGCCTCAGCGACACTCTATCCTCACTATTCTTTAGTGAGGATAATTTTCAAACCATCACGAATTATTGACTTAATCAAGATATACTTTTCTTTCTTTTATCCTTTCTTTGGATCCAAATTGTAAATATTGATTAGTCATAAATATTTGTGAATCAGTTCGACGGGCAAATGTCATGGCTTGCCTTATACCAAGGGGTAGGGAGACATTACCAAATGTGACTTGTACGCAGTCCGGTAGGCCTAGAGAACTGAGTCGAGCAGTTGAGATTAGTTCTTTCTGTCAGGACATAAAAGTTTTGGAGAATCGTCTTGATTTCCCTATTCGAACATTCTGCCAAGCCATCAGACTGTGGGTGATACGGAGAGGTTACTCGATGTTCTATGCAGTATTCTTGAGTCAGCTTCTTCACCTCTCTATTGATGAAGTGGATACCCCCATCAGATATTAGAATTTTGAGGATCCTGAACCATGCGATGATGTTTTCCTTTAGAAGCTGGTAGAATGCGCGACTGTCAGTAGCTCGAGTTGGGATAGCCTCCACCCAACAACTCACATTATCGACAATAAGAAGAATATATTTATAACTCTGTCTCTTGGGAAATGGACCCATGAAGTCAATGCCCCACACATCAAACACATATGGATTCTGAATAAATTTCAGGGGCATTGTATATCTCTTTCAATAGTGTCACCCATCTTCTGATAGTTAGTGCATTGCTTCACAAAATCCTCTGCATCTTTGAATAAGGTTGGACACTAGAGGCTACATTGAAGTACCTTTGTTGCCGTATATCTACTAGAGTGGTGTCCTCCTGATTCTCGGACATAACAATTCTCAAGGACACTGTGAACTTCCTCATGAGTAATGCACCTCCTCCAGATGCAATATGCCCCCTCACGAAAAATATATATGGATCCTCCCACTGATAGAAATGAATGTCTGACAAGAACTTGTCCATCTTCAGCTTGGGCTAATCTTGTGGAGTTATCTTGGATAAAAGAAAATTCACAATATCGACGAACTAAGGGAGCAAGGTGACTAACAAAATTGCCTCATCCGAAAAGGTTTTATTGATCGACATCAGGCTCTGCTCAGGAAGATCTGACTCTAGCAATCTGGACAGATGATCTGCCACCACATTTTTAACTCCAAGTTTATCATGAATTTTGAGGTCGAATTCTTGGAGCAGAAGGATCCATCTGATTAGCCTTGGTATAGCATCCTTCTTAACCTGAAAGTACCAGATGACGGAGTAGTTTATGTAAACAATAACTTTGGCCGAGTAAATGAGACCTGAAATTCTCCAGGGCGAACACAACAACGAGTAGCTCTTTCTCAATGACAGTGTAATTCTTGTGTGCTTCATCAAGAGTTCTGCTGGCATAGTGAATTGAAAACGGAAGATTGTCTCTCCTTTATCCCAGAACCGCTCCAATGGCATAGTCTGAAGCATCTGTAATGATCTAAAATGGTAGAGACCAATCTGGTGGTTGTGGAATAGGGGCCTGAGAGATCAGATCTTTCAATAGGTTAAAGGCTTGGAGTACTATGACATCAACAATAAAATCGGACTCCTTTCCTAGAAGCTCAATCAATGGTCAGGCGATCTTACTGAATTCTTTGATGAATTGGTGATAAAAACCCATGTGCCCAAGGAATGACCAGACTTGCTTCAAATTAGTCGGTGGTTCAAGTTTAGAAATGACTTCCACTTTTGTGGGATACCTCCATGCCACGTTTTCAAGATGACATGGCCTAGCACAATCCAATCTGTTACCATAAAATGGCTCTTCTCCCATGAGAGCACCAAGTTTACTTCACAATAACTTTTCATAACTCGGTCCAGATAAGATAGACATTGATCAAAGTTGTCTACATAGATCGAGAAATCATCCATAAATACCTCAAGAAGACTATCAATTATTTCTACAAAAACTGCCAGCATGCACCGCTGAAAGGTGTAGGAGCATTGCACAATACAAATGGCATCCTGGAGAAGGCATATGTCCCAAATGGACAGGTGAAGGTAGTCTTTTCTTGGTCTTCTGGAGCGATTGCAACTGGATTATACCCATAGTATCAATCCAAGAAGAAAAAATACTCCTTTACGGCCAATCTCTCAATAATCTCATCGATGAAGGGAAGCAGGAAATGATCCTTCTTGGTCGCTAAGCCTAGGCGTCTATAGTCAACACAGACGTGCCATGTTGTAGGAATTATGGTAGAGATCTCCTCTCCTTTGTCATTCTTAATAATGGTGATCCCTGACTATTTCAGTACGACATGTAAGGGACTCACCCATTTTAAATATGAGATGGGATAAATGAAACATGCATCACACCATTTCGTGATCTCGTTCATAACAACCTCCCTGAGATTTGGACTGAAATTCACGAGACGACTTGCTATATTCTTCCAAGTAAATGTGACGGGAGAACAATGACATATTAATTCCCCGAAGATCGGAAATTTTCAAGCCAATTGCCTTACGGTTTCTTTCTAGAACCTAGAGCAAACGAGATTCCTATTCCCGAGTCAATTATGAATTGATGATCATAGAAAACATGTTCGGCTCGCCTGCAAGGAAGGCGTACTTCATATTCGCTGGAAGCAGCTTGAGCTTTGGTGGAGTCTGGATTTTCTCCATGGTAACTTTTGGAGCTATGTAGGACACTGGTGAACTATAAACTGTCCACCCTTGACTATGTAGGCTCTGAATCTATAGATGCACAAAAATTTTCAATGATGGAATCTTTTTCTAAGAAATATGCAATGATTTGATCTGCATCTACTAAGGTCAGATGGCCCTCACGAAATTCTTCAGGTGCATCAGCAATAATCTCATCTTCCAAGATAGAGGGGAAGTCGATTGTGCTATCCACTCCTTCCTTGGTAGATAGGAATTCATGAGTTTCAATGCCTCCCATGAAAAGATTTATGTCACTGATTTTTGAAAGAAAATTACATTCTTCTCTCTGCTCTATAGGCACACTCTCATCAATTGCAGATTCTGAAGCTTTTGACACTTGGACTGTCTGGATGGGTACCTTGTCCTTGTTCAAGCAAAAGTTAATATGTCCGCTGACGTAATCCACTACTGCTTCAGTTGTTCGAAGGAACGGTCGTCCCAGTATAATAGGGGTGCACAGAAGAGGAGCTCGGGTGTCCATATCGAGGGCAACGGAGTCCAAGGGAACTGCATTCCCTGGATGGTGACTATGACATCCTCCAAAATTCCTCGAGGCTGCTTGATCGGAGTGTCTACAAACTAAAGAATCATCCTTGTGGAGTTGAGAGGTCCCAATACAAATTCCTTCAGTAGTGAATTATGCATCAGATTTATTGACGATCCACTATCAAGATGAGTTCGGTTAAACTCCTGATCAAACATCTTTCATCGAATGAGAGGTGCTCCCATGTCTTTCTTCTTGCATGGGAGATTGTTGATTGCATTGACTTTCATTGCCATCAAGATATGATTAACATTTCTTTGTTTGGCACGACGTGATTGTCTCTTCAAAGTACATGCCTCTTTAAGTCCCTTCTTTCTGTTTGGCATGTACTTTATGGCCTGTAGCAAAGGCATCTCAAGAACAAGATTCTGAATGATTTGTACAACATCAGGATATAACAAAGCTATTTTCAAAATTTTAATTTTTTTAGATTTTTCTAAAGTGGTAGGAAAATGAATATGTATAGAATCAAAATTAGTAGAAATATTGTTCTTATTTACAAAACCAAAATATATTCCTGCATCAGGTTGAATAGCTGGATGACAAAAAGTAGAGTCTTCATCCATCTGAAATGGCGGGCATCTTAAAATAGTAGGTGGGGCTCCTTTGGCTGGATTCGGATCGGTTGCAAGTGCTATCATCTCTATCACTAGATGGTTGGTGCTCTAGCTGCTTCTATCCTCTTTGTTATTTTTGGCTTTTTTTCATTTTCTATGCTTATTCTTCTTCCTCCTCACCCGACCCTACTGCTGGTCCACCTGATGCAGAAGAGGATGATGACTCGCCTATGGAAGCTTTATGTATGCCCTTCATTGTTGAAGACGACTGCAATGTCCTACCACTCATGCGAGTAACAACATTAGATAATAAAGAACCATGCAGATCTGACTCTTTCGGTTTGAAAAGAACAACATAAACTACCTTCTCACGTTTTTTGAAATTGTTAGGGTTTTCCTCCATCTACGCTGGAATTGTTGTATTGGCAACAGTGAGGTCATCAATCTTCTGACTCATTTCTGTGAGGCTCTTAACAAGCTGAACCAAGTAGTCGAGGGTAGAGTTCACAGGAGGGGCCTCTGATGGTTTAGTGTGATGTCCACGCTGGGACTACGAGTGGTGTTGAAGCTACTGGTAGGAGTGATGCGAATGAGAATGAGAAGGAGAATGATATTTTTGGTGATGAGGAGGAGAATGTTGATATGACACAACCGAGTACTATCGATACTGCGATTGTTGGTAGTGATTTTGTTGACAGCCCTGCTAATATGGTTGGGAGTGATGGTGGTGAGGCTGGTTGTTACCTTGGACAAACCTTCCTCCTTGTTCCTGAGGTTTGGACGAGAATTTGCAGGATGGCCCTACTAAGGTCCACCGGGATGGGCTAGCTGTGCATCATTGGACCAAATTCTATTCACCTCTTGAATGAGAGGTGGTGGAGGAGAGAATGGATCAGTGAGGGTTGGAGTTCTAGCCAGTATACAACCACCTGTTGTTATGACTTTTGGGGCGAAGATGGCTCTGGGCTTGCAAATAATATACGTGTTGAACCACTGGTTGTGGCTGACTCTGATGAGGAGGTTGTGGCGATGTTGGTTCCTTC
Organism: Ottelia alismoides; assembly: GCA_037367405.1. Taxonomy (NCBI): domain Eukaryota; kingdom Viridiplantae; phylum Streptophyta; class Magnoliopsida; order Alismatales; family Hydrocharitaceae; genus Ottelia; species Ottelia alismoides. The sequence goes on along the minus strand of JAZKJV010010372.1, from coordinate 414,282 downwards.
GTCTCAACGGGAGTGGTGGCTAATGCAGACCCAAAATTGCAAGAGCTGGTTGTACTTACCAGTAGCTCCAGTTGCTTGGTAATCTGATCAAGTTTGTCCAAGTGGTAAGTCCTCTATTCGATCACAGCGAGATTCTCAATATCCTGTGATCGATTTTCAATGATATCCACCTTGGATAGGTGGCTCCCAATAATGCTCAAATTTGAGCTCTCATCCCAGTCCTACTTGTGAGACGATGTGCAGTGCTTTCTGATGAACATGTGGTTGTCACTGATAGGCATGGGATGCTGATAAGGTAGCTTCTCCTTCTGCCATTTCCTAAAAAATTTGACATACCATGTCTTCTTCTTATTGAAATGAGAGCCACCACAAGTGGCATCGACGAGCTTCTGACTCTCAATAGTCAGCCCATTGATGAAATGATGGACCAAGCTGGTCCGCGAGATATCATGGTGTGGATACTTCTCTTGTAAATCAATGAACCTCTCCCATGCTTCAGAAATGGATTTGTGGGCGGCTTGGGTGAAGTTAGCAATATGGGCTCGCATATGATTCAGTCGCCTGAGAGGGTAGAATTTGTGCAGAAAGGTGGCCTTAAGTTCCTTACAGGTGGACCACCTTCCACAAATGATTAATCCAATGCAGATCCTTGTCCTGACGGCTGAATAAGAATGCGATCATTTTGACTACGCCCAACGGAGTGTTAGGGTAGTGCATGGTTCCGCAGATGCGTCCAAATTGTTGGAGATGAATATAAGGTTCTTCGTTTGCATTCCGTGGGAAGGAAAACCAAGAATTGAGGCTTCAACTCAAAATGGGCATTGACAACAAGTATCCATTCTGTCATTTGTCCAGCATCGAGGTTGTAGGTCTCCTTCAGGGTCGGTTTGGGTTTCCCTCCTCCTGGTTCAGTGGCTCCACCTCCATGCGATCCACATCCTATCTCTTCATCTTCTCCTACTCCTGGTTGGTCTCTACTTCTCTAGAGATTGTTCATCATATCCTAGAAAGCGACCTGGGCCAATGCCTTATCGGTGAATTGTTGTTGAATTGCCTATATGAAGGTGAGGCATTGTGCATTCACCGTGTTCTGATTGGGTTGTTGGCCTGATTGTGGTTGTGGTGCTGAGGTCCCTTCCACTTTCATGTAGGAGCCATTTCTTTCTCTGAATCCGAATCTAACAAGATTTGTGTCTCCAAATCTGGCTCGTGATCTGCACAAGGAATTATGCCCTGATCAGTTTGTATAGAAGCACTAATTATGGAAAATCTTTCTGTGTTAAGGTAAACACAAAACTTTATTAAGGATGGAGAGGTATAAGGAGTTAAATCAATTTCCATCTAAAATGGGCATATTTCAGGACAAGAGTGATCTCGGTTTAGTAAAGAAAGCGGGGAGTCTGGAAAGCGGTTCGCGGAGTCCGAACCGTAATCTTGGAAATCGCCCTGAATTATTGGAGAAGGTGAGCTCATGGAATCAATATGGGTGTTGACGGAGTCCTGACAAAGTTATCCATAAGTCGCCATCTCGAAGATCAAAGAGGAGATCGAGAAGGGATGAATGATACAAAGTTTAACGAGAAATAAAAGGAGTGCAAAATAGTAGAATGGCTCAAAAGCGAGCGGGGATCAAATGAGAATAAAAGAAAAGAAAAATGAAGGCAAAATGTACATAGGTGTGTGAGACTTTTATCTTGGATCTAAATCAAACAAACACTAGACAAGTTTTGAATTCACCAACACAACCTAAGTGAAGCCACAAGAGTTTGGCTATTTTTATCTTTTCAATTTTATAGTTGTATTGCAGGCAAATCTTTTAACAAGTACTTAATACGCTAATCGTATAGGAGTGTGTGTACTGCCGGGAATATACACCGTACTTCTTCCACCTCCTTTGTAACCTATGATCTGCACCCTTAGAAGTCCTTGATCTCATGCCTAGGGGGGCACTCAGTCAAAGAATAGAGAAAGGAAGCCAATAGGTGAAACCACTACTTCCCTCACAAGCGAGGTACTCGAACGCAAATTGATGAGACAGTCACACCCGTGAGGGCGTGGCCTAGGTTCAATACTTCAGAAAAAGTCGATGTTCCACACAAAGCGAGAACAAAATCATCGACAAGGCCCTACTCGGTCACTACAATAGAAGGACTAATACTTCGCCATCCCATGTGATAATAAAGGCATCATAGATCGGGATTTTGGCTCTATCCTTAGGGGGGTCGTGCCTCGTCCGTCTGGAGTGTGCATGAAAGGAATGAGGGCTTTATGAACCCAAAACAAGAATGTCCATTATCAATTTTAATTAAGGTCAAAGTTTTATTGGCAGTCCTCTTGTTTTATTTTTTTTAGTTTCATTTTTTTAGTATTTTTCAAAAAAAATCCGCCTAACGATTTTTTTGTATTTTTTGTTCCTAAATGTGATATAAAACAAAGGGAGAGAACGGAAAAGAAATGCAAGTGGACACAAAAGTGGAAATCTTACTCTCATATCAAATGTTGCATGCAAAGTAAGAAGACTCACAGTGCTTCCCAACACGATCCATGCGGGATGCAAGGCAAAACTGAAATATTTACACTTTATGGCGATATGCAGGAGATGAAAGCATCTGAAACAAAAATTGCTATTATCAGGAAGAACAAGATGCAAACTACTCAAACGTAGATCCTAAGTGTCCGGTTTTAGGGACTCCTCGGTGCCCGCCACAACGAGTCCTCAAGGTGTTGTATAAAGTCCCTCACGACATGTGGTTCTAAATTTAAGTAATTTGCAATTAATTTTTTACTAAGTCCAAATGTATATCACTATAGCTACATGCTTATATTAGGTGTTGGAACTAGCTACTGAGTTAAGCAAGCCTTAATCTAGGGGCTTCAATCAAATAAAACAAATGAAACAAAGGCAAAAAGCTTAAAACACGTGAAATAAAATAAAATAAAGTGAGAAAACACGTGTGACGAGGCCCCCATGTGAACAATCACGCGAGCAATGTACCTCATTGGTGTTGTAGGTCCAAGTCCAATTATTACAGATATTTATACAAAAATAAATTAGAAGACACTCTCTTATAAAATAAAACAAAAATCTGAGTAAGCAGTTCCTCTCTCTCTCTCTGCTTCTCCCTACTCTTTTCTGGTAAGCTCACAAGAAGAAGAGCCCACATCCTCGTGATTCAGGTGCTTCCACCTCCTAAGAAGCGACCGTCGCCACATGGTCCCTTGCAAGAAAGTCAAATAGATACAAGTGGTCAAAACTGATCAAATAATTATAAAAAATAAATGAATAGAAAGTAAAGATAAAATGATGTGCAAGATTATCTACACAAAGCTACGGTATTGATGAATCCCTGATTCTCACTCTTTATTATTTTATTTTAGCTATTTATCTTGGCAAAACGACAAGTAAATACCTGTAAATACAATAACATAATATTCAACATGCATTTGTTAATATTGCATAATTAGCATGTTTTTGTGCAAAAATAAAAGAATAAAGTAAAAGAAAAAGGAAGGAGGTATTTAGAATAAATATAGAGTGACCCAAACCCCAGAGAAGGTCAAGCCTTGACCTGATCGCAAAATAAAATAAGTAGAAGAGAGATAGGGTCTACTTTGTGTTGTACATAGTACCTATGTGTATAAATAATTATTTTGATAAAATAAAACTAAATTATTATTTTTACCTCCTTGTATATATTTCTAGAAATAAAATAAAAATAAAATAAAAATCAGAGAAAATAAATAAAAATAAAAATAAAATCCTCCTCACCTGTATAAATACACATGTATATATATCACATTCACCATTTATTTTATACTTGTTAATAATTTGTAAAAATAAAGTAAAAATTATTTTGTACTCCTAAAAATATGTTGTAAATAAATAAAATATAAAATTGGATTATTTGTGCAAAAATAACAAAATAAAAATTAATGTACATAATACATAGGTATAATATACATGTATATAATACCATATATTGTATATACATTAATTTATTTTTCATAAAAATAATAAAAAATTAGAGAAAAATTATTACAAAAATAATAAAAAAATTCATTTTATTAATTTTTTTAATTTAACATAATTTATTATTTTTAATTTAATTCCCTTTATTTTTCTTCTCTGTTTTGTCCTATTGTCTATTTTGTCCTCTTCCTCCGCCACTTCTGATAGGTCCACGTCAGATTTGTTGACCACGATCAACTAACCCCCCTGACAACTTTTCTTCTCAGATCGGATTTGCTCCATTTTCACCAAATTTACTCAACCCGATCTGATCGAGCCTTGCTTCCATCAAGGGCTCCGATTATAGAGGGTAGATCCAAGATCCACACCCGATGTCAATCGTAGGGATCCAACCCTCAGTTTGCGTGCCCTTGCTCCATCTTTCTCGGACCCTGCCACATATAAAACCTCCTGGAACAGCGCCTTCTTCCTTATCTGTGGTCGTTGTTCTTCGTCTGATGAGCTCCGACGTCCTTTCATGAGTAACAGCGCGTGTGAGGCTTCGTGCAGTGAGTCTTGTGAGCAGTGTGGCCTTAGATCCGATGATTCCTCTACCGTGCTCCGTCGAGAGGTGGGCTAAGCCTCTGGGCCCATCGACCCATCAAGGCCATGACCCTCGGAGGTCCCTAACCTCCATCCTAGATGACATTAGCCACCATGTACTTTAGGTTTAGCTCTTTCCCGTATTTGATCCAAGTTTTAGGAAATTAGCCGAGATTCACTTCTGAGCTCTGGTCACCTTGGCCGGAGCACCTTCTGATCATTCTGAGCATACGACCAACTCCACGAGACTTCTTCCCACCTTCTCCACCCATTCATCCCTCTCAGTTTGCCCAGGAACGAGACTTCGACCCTCCTCCGTCGTCGCTTTGTCGGAGGGCCCCGCATCCCTCCCACCAGCCATCCATTTCGTGCTTTAACGGGTCAAGACACTTTGCCCTCGACCCTGTTGTGTAGTTGTGCAGGTCAGAATGCTCAAGGATCTCATCTGGAGGTCGAAACACCCAGGCACAGTAGCTCAAGGTTTCATGCCTCGCCAGGATCTCCTTCGTGGTCCTAGGACCTTCCGAGCACTCCCACAGCTGCGGACTGTCATCATTGGCCTTCTCCACCAGAGCAGCTCCGGAGGGCGCCGGTCTAGCACATGATCGTCGCTCGAAACTCGCTGGCGGTGAGTTCTTCAATGGATCTTCCATGTATCGCCTCTACATCCGATCAACGCTCGCTCCAGTTCTAATCGTAACCATCCATCTTTGGGAGTCCCTCGGTCGTCAGCTCCATCTGAGGATCCATCGTCAATCGTCCATTGCTGAAGGGGTGTCCATCCATCCTGACCGTCCATTCGTTAGTAGATTATTCTCATCCGTTGGATCGAGCTTAATAAGGGGTAATTTACACTTAGGCCATTTCATGTTTTGCTTTTATTTCCAAGTCTTGTAAATATTTGTCGTAGTTATTTTACTTTGGATAATTTATAGTTGGACCCTTGTATTTTTCGATATTTGCATTTCAGTCCCCCCTTATGTGTGGCACATGGACTTAAACGTGACTTTCTTGGTTAATTGCAATACTAGTCTTGAACTTTAATTTTGTTATGGAATGAATGTTTATTAATAATATTTGCATTTATACTCATGATTGCCTGACTCGCGCGTCGTGCACGTGTTTACCTAGGATTTTTGTAATTTAGGCCCTATGTTTTTTGTGTGTGTTATCATTTGGCCAAGAACTTTCTCATAATTGCAATCAGGCCTCTACAAGCTGTGTGTCTTATTTTTTTATCAAATAAATACCTAATTAATTCCAAAATTTCGATAGAAATTACTGTTAGCTCTTGCTAACATATAATAATTATGGTAATTTTTTTGAATTAATTTAGTGTTGTTTGATATTTTCTAAAAATAAAAAACCATTAAAAAGCTCATTGTCTATTTTATAAAATACATAAAAATTATAAAAATTGTTTTAAAAATTCCAAAAAAATTAGTGAGTGTTGTTTTTGTTTGCTTTACTTTTATTATCATTTTTGTTTTAAAAATCATTATAGAAACCCTAAAAATCTAAATACTCTTAAAAACTTCTAAAAATCATAAAAAATTCTAGAAAACTCAAAAAAATACAATTTCAGCTTTTGTTATTAGATCTTTTTATTCACTTTTTTCATAAAATTCATAACTAGGACATTAAGATACTTCAATTATTTAAATTGTAATTTTGTCTTTGCCAAGCACTGTTTCCTTGTTTAGCACTTATTTGAATTTTATAAAATCACATAAAATTAAAAAAACCAGAAAATTACCAAAAATACCTTAATATTTGAAAACCCCAAAAATATTTTTACTCTTGATTTTTGAGCATTGCTGGACTTAAATAAAAATTCAAAAAGATTGCTTGTGTGCTTTAGTTTTCTTATTTGCTTGATTTTTCTTCCTTATTTTAAAAATATAAAAATTTGCAAAATTAAAAAATTAATAAAAGTATGCATTTCCTTGTCTGATTTTGACTACTTGGAAGGTTTCTCGTGCTCCTTGAGTTCAACCCTGGTCGCAATACCAGGTTAAATAAATAGCGGAGATCGCTGACACAGATTTTAATGCTTTGATTGTTTTATTTATCCACGTGATTTGAGTGATTTCTATTTTTCTTGTTGAGCTTTGGCCTTGTGATCCGGGTCGCAACGACACTTTGGTTTTTATTTCCTAACTTGTATTGCTCGAGCCGCTCATCAAGTATCCGTTACTCACTGACAACAGCGCCATTTGAAATAACCAAGACCCAGAAGAGAGAGTCATGTGGTCTCACAAAGCGTACCACAATTGTTGAAGTGGCGTCTCCTACAAATTTCGATTATATTCAACAACTAACCTACACTAGATAATGAAGTAATGTGAACTGAGGTGTGAATCAAAATTTAGTATACATAAGTATGTATAGCGGGCAAGCAAGTAGGGGCCGAACAAAAGAAGCACGGGACGTAGCAGGTACTATTTAAATGAATAAATAAAAAAGAGTATACATGTGTGCATAAAATCAATAAACGTGTATATGAGTTTTAATAAAAAAATAATAGTTTTTAATATATATTTTATTTTTTTTTCTGATTTTTAGTTTCTTTTTAATTTAGTATTATAATTAATATTTGTGTATATATGGATATATATAAATGAATAATAAGTATATATAATATAAATAATATATAGTATAGTAATATATAATAAATATGCAATAATCAGAAAATAATCAAAGAGAACATTCCTTTTATATTTAAAGGTTTTAAAATACTTATAAGGTATTTATAATAATCAATAACAATTTAAGTTATATATAATGCTATATAGATATATATAGGCTATATAGGGTATACTATATATAGATAAAAATAATAATAATAGCCAAATAAAATCTTTTTATATTTTTCAAATATTTTCTATTTTTATGAATTTTGGGGGAATTTTTGCAAATTTTTTGTATTTTTAAATTCAGAAAAGGGGAAAAACATTGATTTGATTAATATGATCGAATTGATTTGAGATTTAAAAATAGGAAATGGTCTCAAAATATCTCAAAATCAGTTTTAATATGTAGATAATAATAATATATACAGAAAAAAACTAATTTTTTGGATTTTTCAAAAATATTTTGTAATTTTTTATTGTTAGCAAGGGTTTGCTAAAATTTGGGTTCCTTTTAATATTTATTTGTGATTTTTGTCGAAATTCTAAAATACTATAATAAACAACAAGTAATTTTATTTGAATTTTTAGTTGTGGTTTTATATTTTTTGTAATTTTTTAGGTAAACAAGGAATAAAATAGCTCTAAATGATTTTCTAATAAATAATAAATATATGCAAAATGGCAAATAAAAAATACATCATAGATTAGAAGCCAATCATGCACATACACCTATTTTTTAAGATTTTTTTTGGCGCACATAAGTTACTTTAAATAAAAAATGGAAAAATAAATCAAGCTGACAGGGATGTTTTTGCAAATAAAGTAAATCACCAGAGCTCAAATGCAATTTAACTAGAATAATGAACCATAACTTGATTTTTAGTATTAAATAGTAAATACAAAACCCATGGGTGCCTAGTTGCAAAATGTCCCCTCACGTGGGGGTCTACATGAGGTGACTTGTTACTGGACTTAATTGTAATATTAAAAAGTAATAGGGGGATACATGCAAATAGTCCAATAACTTTTATACTGAGTTAGATATTGGAGGCACTTGATACAAAATACAAAAAGAGCAGAGGGGGTCTTTGCAACATTTAACACTTAAGTGTGTTAGATCCAGTTGCTGTAGATGCTCCACGTAGCTGATTAGAAGCTTGCCCTCATGTATCCCTTCGATTGGGTTCAGTGGCCCAAATTAGATATGGGCCATTGTCTTAACCGGATGGTAGGGAAGGTGGCTCGAAGAATAGCTGAAGAATTGGCAGCCGACGAGCGATTCATCGTTTCTCCGTGATCTAGTGGTGGATCACTACTCTGATGGCTAAAGCAGCTTGCTGGAACTCATCTGTGTGCAGTGGTAGTCTCTGGCAATGACAAGGGTGATCGTGGAGTTCGATCGGCTCTGGATGACCAGAGGATGTTCCAGGTTTTGTTAAAGTCCAAGATTTATTCCAGACGTCGCATACCTGCACCAAAAGTTTCCCAGGCTCGAGGACCTTCTTCTAGACCAAAGGGTGAAGCTGGAAGCGACGTAATGGACAGAGACAATAAGGGTCCAACGAGAGGCAGCGGAGGGACCTTTCGTTCATTGAATCAATGAAGATCTGAGTTGATCACAAGGTGGAATCGGTGGAGAATGCGAAGGGGAGGAGAATGAGATGAATGGCGGGTCGAGTCAATGGTCAGATCACGGTGATTTCCCCTAGAGCTCAAGCTCTAGGGATTTGGGGATTTTGTAAATTGAATCTAACTAATGGATTAAATCTAAAATTAAAGGCAGAAATGAAAACTACAAGCTAAAACACTGCCTAAGAAGCAGAAGGGAAATGGCCTCAAACCGACCAAGGGTTGGTGAAGCTGAACCATTGACGGTGCTCCTCCGGCAATGATTGAATCACCTCCTTCTCGAGTCCTCCTCGCTGCAAATCTGATCAGGCTCTTGATGTTACCAAGGGGAAGACCAATCGAAGGATCTGGGTGGCTAAAACTTGATAGAGAGGGATCAAATGGAGGAAGGAGGCAGAGGGCCATTATTTATAAACATGGAGGAGGAGGTTTATTGACCGGCGATTGTAGAACGATTAGGGATATGTACAAGGGATTTATGGATTAGGTGGGCATTAGGTTCGATTGTTGTTTAATTTGCATGAAAGATCAAATCGATAAGAGTTATTGAGCACCATGAAAAAGGGGAGAATACTGGAGTCTTCTCATTCTGACGGGGGTAGGTGGTCTGGGAAGAGGAGTTGACCGGAGGTCAACAAAGTAACCCCCTTATTGGTCCACGTGGACCAATCAGGAAAATAAGAGACTTAAATAACTTATTAATTGGATTTAAAATAGTAAATGATTTATTTAATTTTAGGTTAAATAATAGAATATGTTTCTTATTTTAAGTAGTATTTTATTATGATTTGTATTTATTTTTTTGAGGTAATTTATTATAAGTTACTATCTACATGTATAATCATAGGTATATTTACCTATATATTGTATATTTTATTTTGTTTTGCATTTTAAATTTTAATATTTTATACACATATTTTTTATATTTAAACTTAATTAAATACACTCAAATATATTTTTATTTTATTTTTTGAAGTAATATATAATTAAATAAATCTGTGTAATTATTATACACGTGTATGTTTGTATATTTCATCTATGTATATTAGATTACATATTTATTTTAATTTATTTTTAGTTGTTTTATTCTATTTTTATTATGTGCATATGTTATAAATAATATTTACAAAATTATAAAGTATAAAATTGTAAAAAATGTAAAAAAAACATAAATAAAATGATTATTTTATTCAGGTATATTGTACAATAGGGGTCCAAAACCTAACTTTTGCATCTTAACTCCTAATTAAATGAAACTACCTTCATTAAATATCTAATTAAAAGTTATATACAATAAAGGTAATTTTGATGAATTTTGAGTTCATATGGAGGAGATACAATTCTGCGAATTTGGGATTTTGGATTTTTATTCTGAGTGTAGAAAGAACAATATGTATTATTTTATTTGAAATAAATTTTGTATTTTTTATATTGTTTTCTCTACAACTTTCATGTGCAAATTTTATTGATTTGATGTATGAATAATAAAGAATAAAATATGTCCCAAAAATTATTTATAGAAGATTTAAAAACTAAGGTTTTGATGTCTTTTTTGTACCAATCTATGTGCCCTATCTCTCCCTACTTTATTCCTTGTCGATCAAGTCATCATGATGACTGAGTCTCAGGGTCTAGTGTCACCCAACAACTATGGTGTCTCCTTCTTTTTCTTTTCTTCCTTTATTCTTTAATTTTGGAATCAAATATAATAACTATACAATATTTTATACAATAATTTGTACACTTTATCAAGTGTTTATTTTGACACGTTAATGCTATATACATGCATTTAGCTAGGTTTTTAAGGCCAAAATGAAATAATAAAGGTGATGAAATGGAGAGTCATCACCCGAGTTTCCTTTCCGACCACCCTTTGCCGGAGACTCCCATTCCCCTATTTTGCTTTCATTTTCAGCTAAAAAGTAGCCGAAGCATTGTGTTCGAGTAATAAAACCATTTACGGGGCATATGAGCACTTTTGGAGCTTTGATTCGAGACCTCGATCCAAACTTCCAGCTGCAACACTCCTGGACTCTAGATCATCGGTCAGGAATCATCGAACCCCATCTAGACATTCAGCCGAAGCGATGGGTTTTAGGGAACTAACAACGACCTTCATGCTTTGTTTTGGGTGGAGATCGGATGAGATCCGCCTGATCGAAGCTCAGCGAGGCCCACCTTCTTCAGAGTTCATCCACCGTTTCTCGTAGCCGTCAGATAAGTAATAGAGGGTACCAGATCGAATCCATGCCATCCAATTAGCCCCAAAGTTGAACCGTAGATCCAGATCAATGCCAACAACCAAAGCCGTCTGATACGCACGTACCTCACACATTCCGGTAAATAATTGATCTCTATCCCCTGCAGTTTTCTATATTTTGTAAATAGTCCTTGTATGGACATGCATCACTTATGTGGTTGTTTGAACATTTGCATAAAGGCCCTTGTTAATTTTATTATTTACTACTTTTTCCTTCTTGAACATGATCTGTACGTGCTTATTTGGTGAAGCTTGTAATAAACTACTTGTATTTCTTTATTAATAATCAACCCTTGGAATTAAATAACTCACATATAATTAATTGTCAGCACGACTAACATGCGCTGGCACACACTTTTAGTGGGAAATTTGCATATTTGACCTTTTATTTTTATATTTTGTCATTGAATCAGTATTGTAAATAACTTTCTTTCATTTTAGCCCTTACTTTCCAGAATTAATTGTTTTCTTTTCTTAATAAATAGTTAATTGCATTCAAAATTTCCCTCAAAATTCTCATAAATACATGCTAATATTATCTATCAACTTAATTTTTATTTGCAAAATGAAATTATTTTTATTATTTTTAAAATTCAAAAACCACGTAAAAACATCATGTTTATAGTATAAAATTAATAAAAATTTGAAAAATAGTTCGAATGATTCTAAAAAATTTGTCTGTGCGTTTTGATTTGCTTTAATTGCTATATAAATTTTATTTTAAAATTTTCCATAAAAATAAAAAAATAACTAAAAACATACAACACTAAAAAATTAATATAAAAATAACTAAAAATCACAAAAATACATAAAATAGCATTAATTAAAGCTTGAAAAATCCTATTTTTGTTTGTGTATATTTCATAAATTTTTTTATTTTCTATTTAAAAAACCTGACAATTGTGCATTTATTTTATATTTTGTTTATTTTACTTGATTTGAAAATATTAAAAAAAATATAAAAATCCTTGAAAAGTCACAAAAATGATAAAAAAACATCAAAAACAAAAAGTATTTTTTGTTAAATATTATGGACATTTTTACTATATTTGAAAAATGCAAAAAGAATGTGTGTTTACTTTCCTTTATATTTATTTTAAAAATTAAAATATAAAATTTGCAAAAAAATAAAAATCATTAAAAAGCCAAAATCAGAAAACATAAAAAACAAAAAAATTAATAATTAATAAAAAATATAAAAACATAAAAAACATAAAACACCAAAAGTTGAAAAAGGAAATGATATCTTTAATTCTTTGATTTTCACAAAATTAATATCCCTTGAAAATTGTAGCCTCCCTGAGTTTGATCATGTACACTGTATACGTAAATAAATATCACTTCTTTTCTCTATTGAGCTTCTTTGCTTGGTTTGATTCTTTGATTAATAAAAATAGTTTTTGCTTGAATTGGGAATTTTGGGGATCACAAAAATAGTTTAGCTATTAAATAAACAAATACCTTGAATTTCTAAGTTAATTAATATGTGAGGGGAGGAGGTTGACGATGCAGGTCAGTTGTTGGATGGGATGAATCAAAGGGCTAAGAAATGGGTGTTGATGGAGAGGTATCCACCATCTGATAAAGATGTTCAGATGATCAGAAGAGGGCACGTATGTGATTGAAGGGTCGGGTCATGTGGTTGGATGTGGCGGCACCACGTGGCCTAATAAGAATTAAAGAAAGTAAAAAATAAAGAAAAATTGAAATAAAATATTTACAAGTATCACACGAAAAAGTGTTCAACATAAAATTTGTATATCTTTTCAAGATCTATAAGTTTCATGTATAACCCAAAGTCAAAATACATCACTTGTATATAGATATATTTTTATAAGTTTTTTTAATTTTTTTGTGATTTTTGTGTATTTTTGATTTTTAGGTAATGTCAAAACAAATATGTACAATATTAATTTAATTTTTTATGCTATTTTTGATAATAAGAAAATACATAAAATTAAGATACATTGATATGTTTATTTGTGTACAAATAATTAATGGTAATTATTTATAAAAGGTGAATCGGTAAAGTGAATTAATTATGAGTTAAGTTAATTGAATTGTTTAAGATAGAGGGCTAATAAATCAAGTTAATGATGATAAAATCATGGATTTATCACCCTCTATACTTAAATGTTGCTCATCCTCAAGCAAATAAAGAACGAATAATTCAATTTAATCCCTGACGGTGCGTGTGACTGTACAAAACTTGAATCATTCAAAACTCTTGATTTAGTGACCCTAAAACTCTAAGATGAATCCAATCTTAGTCAAAAGGAACTCAACTTCCCTAATCATCAAAATCTCTTTGTGTACATATAATAAAGATATGACAATTAGTGTTGACTGCATTTACAAGTGTAGAGTCGAAATGTCACCTAAGGTTCTACTCCAAGAGACTCTCCTAAGGATCCATAGTGTAAGAGCTTTTATTTATCTTTCTTTTCTTTTATTTTTGGCTAGTTCCATTGCTTTTACCAAGATTGGTATACACTGGTCAACAATTTTATTAATTTTATCACACCTTGAAACTTAGGTAATTTTTCAAATATAGTATCAGAACTTGTTCTCATACTGGCTAAGATGTTGACATTTAGGTTTCATGAAGCCTTCATGATTTTATCCCATTCTCGAGTATCATAAAATCATGTCTAAACTCAAATCTCTCATTCCAGTTCCTCAAGTGAAACATCAACTCATCAAATCATATCTACAATCGTGCATGTGAGGTGTTGGTCGTATTATTTAATGTAAAGATTAAACGTGCAAATATAACATGTATATCTTTCAAATTAGGGAAGTGTGAACATTTAGTCTAAGACCCTAATGACTAAGAATGATTAATTATGAATCTAAAGACCTCAAAAACTAAGTGTTATGAATACTTCAAACCTTATGTGAAAGTGGAAGTGTCAGGGAGACATCCAACTTATTAGTTAGTATTTTTTGTATTTTTTTTATTTTTCGCATTTTTATTTTTGACTAAAGTTAGAGCTAGGATTATTTACAAAATGCTTTATTAGTTTCATTTACACCCTCATTTGTGAACATTTTGAAAATATTTTAAAAACTATGTCACATAAATATAGATTTTAAAACATTTTACAAAAGGCTTTCAAAACAAATAAAATCCCTATTTTTACAAACCACTGTAAAACATATTTCAAAACAATGTCACATAGACATAATAGTTTTCAAATCATTTTGCAAAGTTTTTTACAAAATCATCTCAAAATATACTTTACCCTTAGCCTGAAAGTTTTGAAAATTTTTAAAAATATGAGATATGGTTAAATTATATATGAAATATATACGGTATACAATTCCCCCTATATTTAGCTCGTGCTATGTCCTCATAAAAATAAGTGATATTAATCTATAGCTCATACTAAATACATGGGAATATACGAGAACTGACTCGGTGTTCCCCTTATACTTAGCTTATAAATAACCTAAGTATAAAAAGAAGATACAAGAAGTGAGTGAAAATGAATAATGAATATAAGTGTACGGAGCCAGGAGTCCCACCTATACCTAGGCAGAGAAGAGCCTATGTAAAGAGATATGGAAGGAAGATGAAGAGATCCAAGGTGAACAACTAGAGAAGGTTTGGTTCCCCTTATACTTAGGCTGAAGAGTAGCCTAAGTATTTAGAATGTTGAGAAAAGGATGGGATAACCGATACAAAAGGGGTTAGGGTTAACTTATTTTTTAAGATGATTTGAATCTAAGAGATGGAAATGGTGTTTAAAGGTTATGGGAGGTTTCGTAAAGGAAAATCGATAAATGCAAATCAAACCCAATTGTTTCACCAGCTCTTACATGAAGATTGATAAATATTGATTAAATTATCTTTTCATTTTATTTGTGATAGTACAATATATCCATTACACACACACACTTTTGGGATTTGGACACTATCCTAAGGATACATCCTCATCTCACTCATAAATCTGAAAAATATACATGCAAACAATACGAGTTTTACTCTCCCATAAAACAAGGTGAATTTTAACTCCATTTTTTATGTCAACTTGCATTAACAATCTCAATTTTTAGAGAGTTTGGTTATCATTGTTTAATAATGAGATCACATCAAGCATCGTCTACCGGCCAATCCTGATTCCTATAAGACCTTACATTATTCATCAAGAGTGGATTCAGAAAAAGCTAATGTAAATGATACATCATGATGCATGCTCATGTTGAGAATACTTATAGTGCCGCCAACTCTCTTCATGCATATGCAAGATTGTATTTTAAATTATCTAAATGCATGCAAGTCGAAAAAGTCGCATCCTAAACATAAGTTCTATTAGCGGGATAGAATGGATTTAATTTAAACTAAATCGAACATGGTTTAAGTGTGTCTCATGAATCCTAAGATGCAATTAGTGTGTCCTACATTACGGTTAAGCACATAAAGAACAACCCTAAAGTATCTCTAAGACCATGTACCTAAACCATAAGTCGAACACTCAAGTTGAGTCCTACCAGGGTCAGAGATGAAACTGACTCAACATACCATAATAATGTTCAAGTCTTAATTACAACCAAGATTTATCAAACGAGAACCACTATAAATATATAAATATACACATATAAACATCACATAATAGAAATACAACAAAACATTAGCTAATTAATCTCCATAAATTCTTTGAATGATATCTTCTGTGGCTCTTCGCAGCTAAGACTCTAGCCTCCATGTACACCAAGTCTCCTCAATCTCTATGGGCCCTGTCACAAAAAATATAATTGATTAGACAATATCAAAGAGATATCAAGATACATAATGATATAACATGATAAGTAAACAAAACACATCAAAACAATTCAAAATTAAATCACAACAATTGACCTAAAAGATCAACTTAACTAAATATTGAACCTAATTAATTACATTAAGGAAGTTGTGTCCCCAACAACGATGCCATCTAATAAACGCATATCTTGGCTATCTTAATTTGTTCTCGTTGTAATACGATCAAATACACATGGATTAGAACTGAGCAAAGATCTCCATGAGGAGGACTCGGGTTTAATTTTTAACCTGAAAAAGTCCATGGTCAAACTCATGGATACAATCTCTCAATGTGACTAATTAAATTATAATACCTAAGTTAAGAGATTAATTATGTCATCCAGTACAAGAGACGCATAAAACAATGGAAGAAATAAACATATGCAATAGAATACAATTTGTTTGCTTTTTAATACAATTTATATAAGAACAAAATGCAAAAGAATGGATCTAAGTACAAACAAGTATATAATTACATATCATGTCACTGCATTGATTCATTACTCATGCAATGGATTTTTGAATAAAAACAAGATCAAATTGATGCATGAAATGAAGCTAACATACATGAATGGTCTTTAAATAATAAAGAGTGCACTCAATCAATATCTAATTAGATCATATTTTATGTATCAAATTAGAGATTAATTTAATGCCAGAGATAGATAATTAAATAAGCATCAAGATGAAGTTGAAATTACTGAATTTGGAGTTCATATACAAAGGTTATAGCATAAAATATCCATGGGCATAACTGAAAGGAAACATGCATACCAATCTATAAAAAAACATAACAAAAAGTCCTACCAGAGGCATACATGCAATAATGGAGACCCGTCGGGGCCTTATCTACAAAAGTGCACATGCATAGGGGTGTATTTGCAATAGTGTAAACTCGACAGGGCACTTGGGTAAAATATCCAAGAGAAGCCCGCGAGGCACGTGCCACTATGACTTGTTTGTGATTTTGAAGAATTACAAGGGTGTATCTGCAATATTCACGCACATGCCATGCATATAAAGGCTCAGGATACAGTTCAGGGCTAATGTAGGTGCCTCGGGTCATGTAGTGGACCCTAGGAGCTTCGAGGCCCGACTCAGTTCCATCGAGATACTTGCCTCGTAATGATGACGTGATTCCTTCAGAGCCGTAGATTCTACACCGAGAGGGAACAATCGAATGACAATTGTAAGTTTTTGACGGTTGCTCCTCCCCCATGCTACGTCGACACTTTTAGAGCTCTGAGGAGGTGCTATATCCTCCTCTGTGCTCCTCCTCCTCATATGATTGTCCAAAAAACTTCTAGATTAGTTAACGTTGGAGTTTGTTTATCAAAGGATGGATTGTTCTCTTTGTAAAGTAGTTTCCATGCTTGGTCGTTGAAGGAGAGTCTCTAGAATGAAGCCAGACCCAAAGTTCGACCATTAAAGGAGATCTACCTACAAGAGGTCATTGACAACCAAGGCAAGTGAGTCTGTTGGTTTGTGAGGTGCAAGTGAGTTTATTGGTTTGTGAGGTGAACGAGAGCCGTGGGACGAAGAAGGTGAAGGGCTCGAATGGGTTCTTCCTTGACCAAGTCATGGAAGAAGGAGTCGAAGCCAGTTGGGTTCTAGAAAAGGGAAGGAAATGATTGGGGCTTTAACGTTCATCTATGATGCACGACAAAGGTCAGGAGCAGCTCGATTGGACTGAGGGTGATTATATAATGTGAATAAAATAGAAGAAAATAAAGTAAAAACAAAGAAGTTTACCCGAAACTTGAAGATCATCGCTAATGGTCAGAAGTGGCTTGGGCTGAGCTCCAGGTGCAGCTCTGGTCTTCGCTGGACTCTCTCAACCATGGAGGACATCTTGCATAGCTGCCTTTAAGGCCATAAACATTGTCGAAGGCCATGGGTCTCACCGAGGCTAGAGGCCACCGTGGTTCCTTTGATCCCTTCTTCCCCTGTCACAGGAGGAATGAGAAAGAGCTGGTCCTTATCCCGTATAAAAGGTGAACCTGAGTGATTTGCAGCAGTGGAGACCCATTTGAAGGCAAAGGGGAGTGGTTCCAGGTTAAGGTTCCGACCACTCCTCTATGATTAGAGGTTGGAGGAACATGGAGGACAAGTAGTCGGCGTGCTTGAGGGAAGTTTGGTCAATGGATTGGGTTGGTTGGTTGACGAGGAAGTGGTGGAAATGGTGAGAAGACGAGAGGTTATAGAAGTTCGCACTTGATGGAGGACGGGGGGTGGAGATTGATGAACAGGTTAGCCATTGGATGTGATGAATTGAAGGGCTGAGAGCTGGCTCTGAAGGAGAGGTATCCACCGTCTGATCAAGATGATCAAACTATCAAAAGAGTGTGTGTATGTGATTGAAGGGTCGGGGCTTATGGATGGATGTGTAGGCGCTACATGGATCAATAGGAATTAAAGAAAATAAAAAATAAAGAGAAATCAAAATAAAATTTTACAATTATCTAACAAAAATGTTCAATAAGAAAATTGTCGATCTTTTCAAGATCTACAAGTTTCATGTAGAACTCAAAATCGAAATACATCATTTGTATGTAGATATATTTTTGTAAGTTTTTTAAATAATTAAAAAATACTTGTTTTAATTTCTTTTGTGATTTTTTATGAATTTTGATTTATAGATAATATCAAAATAAATATGTAAAATATTACTCTATTTTTATGGGATTTTTATAACAAGAAAACACGTATAATAAAGACACATTAGTATGTTTATTTGTGTACATATAATTAATGTTAATTATTTTTAAAAGGTTAATTGTTAAAGTGAATTGACTAAGAGTTAAATTATTTGAATTGTTTAAGCTAGAGGGCTAATAAATCAAATTAATGATGATAAATTAGGGATTTAGCAAGTGTATATTTCTTGTTATAAAAGTTTGGTACATGATCTTTCACCTTACATATCTATAAATAAGTTTCACCCATAATAATTTTGTTTTATAAATAAAAAATTAAATATCCAAATATACGAAAAAAAATGCAAAATACCCTAAATGAATAAAAATTCAAAAAACTAAAAACGTCATAAATACACCATATTACATATTATTAGTATAAAATATGATTTGTAGAAATATTATAGTTTGCTATTTTTAAAAGTTCAAAAACCTATGAAAAATAAACAATAAAATCAATTTTTAAAATACGTAGATACTTTTGAAAATTATCAAAAAATAATAGTACCAATATATTAGTATCATTAGCTATAGAATAATTTTCACCCCAAAGTATTAAGTTTTAAATTTTGAACTATAAATCAATAAAAAATCATGTTTTGAAAGAATCACTAAAATACATAAATTCTGGAAAAAAATAAAATTCCTATTCCACTATTTTTAACTATATTTTGTAAATAAAGACTATTACACTTGATTATTAAGTATATGCATTTTCTAGCTATATAAAATCTAACTTTTCAACTTTAAAACAAATTATTTTCAAACCTTATAAAATACATTAGAGTGTAAGATGAGTTGAAATTACAATAAACAAGCGAACGACTACGATATATGTCTGTGTCATCTTTAGAACAACAATTAACAAACAACTAAAAAATCAACATCTTAACATATGTAAGAAAGTGATTTTCAATATTTATATTCATTGGGCACAATCTTATGACTCTTCTTCACTAGATGCATCAATATACATTTAATTTATATTGACACACCTAGTTCCATCTTGTCTAAGACTTTAATCAGATATAACCCACCTTACACTAGTATATGTATTACCCGAAAAAATTAGTTATTGCCTAAGGTAATACATTAGTAGAACTATGAACACATTGATAATTTAAAAAATAAAAAATATGATTTTAAAAAGATATAACATATAAAATAAAAAAAGATTTTTTTAGATGTGCCCCTCTGAGATATTGCAATATCAATTATGCCCCTCCCTTTTTAGAATATCAGTTGTGCCTCTACATTCTTTCAAAATTCAGAGTTCTGCCTTTTTTAATATTAGTTATGCCCTTTCTTTACCTTAATATAAGAGCAGAACCGTCAATTTTGCAAGAAGGTATGTGCACAACTAATATTCCGAAAAAGAGAGGGGTATAATTGATATTACAATATTCATAGACTTAGGAACCATAACATTGCTATGCATGATTTTTTGAATCCTCTTAAGGAGCTCCACTGCTTCACTTGCCAAGAACCCAAATGTATCAAAACCAAAGGGGATGAATACGTGTTGATTGTCAATGCAGGCCTTCTCATGCTTAGCCACTTTAGCTAAGGCAGCTTTTTGTGCAGCGCATCCCGCAACAAAATCACTCTTTATCGGACCCACCAGAGGAGACACTCCAGTCAAATCAACACATGCATGATTTCCTCCAACCCATCCAAATATCAAAACATCTGCCGGTCTAAGTGTCGACCTCCCCTCTTGTGGATCAGTTAAGAAATTCACCGGTGCTTCTTTTTTTGAAGCAACACATGCATGTATGAGTATATCAAATAGAACATCTCTGACAAGATCATGTCTATATTTAAAACCTGGAAGCTCGCGACAATGCACGGCATGATCCCCAAAAGCATCCAAGCAGGATTTGTGGCATACTGGACATGCCTCATCTGGTGGGAAAAGGGGAATCATGAGGCGGTACTTGAGAATACTACGATATTCAATGGGTGACATATGCAATCCAAGCCCCTCAATAGGAATGGCAAGTAGAAAATCTTGGGCATGTTCAGCTTGTAAACACTGGAAAATTGCTTTTTGCCTAACAGACATGTCAAACTCGACTTCCATATCTTTTACGATTTTGCTAAAAAAGGAACTCGCCAAAGCATTCTGGGCTTTAGGGGAGACGGTATCCTTACTAGCAAATTGTGTAATATCAATAGATGGGAGTGCGACACGTAGGCCTTCCAAAGCATTAAAGAAATCAGAATCCATACCATGTATCCCGCTGTCTCGTAGCAAGTGGTCTTGGAGCATCCAAGATTGAGCTCTGGAGGCCACAAAAGCATATGAAGAAGCCTCAATAGCTGAGTAGAGATCTAAACCGCTGAGTCGGATGGGTAGCGACGCCACTCTCCATTGAAGGTCACCAAAGAAAGGACCTCCACACACCACAATGTCCTCAATAGCTCCACGTAACCCTTTGTCAAACCATGCAGCGGCTCGTTTCATGTATGTGGGTTGGCATGTCCGTAAGCCAAACATAAGCTTAGCAGTACCCATACAAGAACGTAATAGAAGTAGCTCACTTTGTGGATCATCCAGCTGCGAAAGTAAATGCATTAAGTCAGCAGCCTTGGTAGCCCTCATCATAGCCAACTCTTCAATAAAGTCTTTATCCCTACTCACAGCTCCTCCAAGCAATTTCACACCTAGTCGTGCCCTCCCAATATCTATGGGAAACAAACCTTCACGGATCTTCTGACCATCACATGAAGGCTAGAACAACTCTGTTTTTTTTATATTTAGAAAAAGCCCCATCTCTGGAACCCTTCATTGAATAATGTCAAGTGCCTTGAACACTTCTACAGTGTCCCCAACAATTATCCCATCGTCAAGATACCAAGCATGAAGTAGGATCTTACAATTGTCTCTGATCTCATGAATAAGTGGGTGCAATGCCAGAGAAAAAAGAAGGGGGCATAAAGGGTCACCTTGCTGCACTCTTGTTGATGACCGCAAATGATTGTTTCCAATATATAATCTGGCGGCTTGAGCATAGATAAATTCCACCCATGGAGAAATAGAGGGGCATCTCCTCCTCACTTCCCCAAGCATCAGAGATCTATCTATTAAGTTGAAAGCATTAGAGAAATCCACCGTAAGCATAGAAAGAGACCCGTCTCCGTGAAGCTTGCTCAAAAGATGATTGGTGCTATGTAAGATGGCTTCCGCTCCTCCAGATACACCAACTCCAAATTGAAAGTCGTTAAGATATTTAGATGTATCCTTTCTAACCCCTTCCATAGCAACTTTAGATACAAGGTGCCTCCATATAGTACCTACCGCAATAGGACGAATGCTGTTGTCTGGTTTGAGCAGTGGAGTGAGAGGTGCAGAGGCTATAAACTCAGCCAGACTCAAGGGGCATCTCCCACTAAGCCACAAATTAACTACCAAGGAAATAGCACGCAAGAGATCTTTAGCAACCGGTGATCCTTCCCCACAGAGGGTATCTAAAATATGTTGAGCTCTCAGACCATCTCTCCCACAAGTTGTCCCTTTAGGAAAGGATTTGATGGCTCGCAAAATAACATCTGCATCAGCTGTAAGAGGAGACTCTGAAATCAAGATGTCTGGTGTGACAGGAGGCGGCTTATATGGATGTTTATCCTCTAAGGCCTTCAAGGTGTCTCCATTAAAAGGCACCACTCCTGAAGAGCACAAAACCTTTATGTCTGCAGTAAAATGACCATCTGCCACTTTGCGAAGACATTGTCTTATGCTAGAGCTTTGATATTTATCCTCCTCCAAAGATTTATTCTGATTAAGATCTGAAATCCCTGAAACATCCCCCTTCAAAAAATCACCCACCCAATTGGTGAAGCCATCTGTACTACCCCACTTAGTGAGTGAGCTCAAAATAAATTGTTGTTGCAAGAACCTTCTATTACCAGATCTTTTATCCCTCCTGTTCATGGGTCTGAAAACCTGTAGGGTGCAACGAGGAAGAAGCAGCAATCTCACCCAAGCTTGTAAGGATCCTGGCCCAGCTATAACTTGATGCAAAGCTGCTTTCAAAGCATGAGAGAAGGCGAACCGACAACTTGGAGGAATGCTCTTAACAGTGGTGATTGGCTGCTTGAAAATATAATCAAGGAGCGCAACATCAATAATCACACCATCATTAGCAGCAGGTACAACATATGTTATGTGAAGGGTGGGCTTCAGGATACCGATAATGTGTCCTTGGACCGCCCCTGCACCATCCGTGGCACGAACAAGACCATCGTCATGATGGCAAGCACGACACAAAGCTTGTATCTTCATGCACCTTCCGCACAACCATTGATCCAGGACCCTCAAGGTCCCTTCTATTGCAAGAAAAAGATCAGGATCAACTGTGATTGCGTCCCGCAGAGTAGACGCCCGATCATCACTGAAAAGATGCACCCTCTTAATATGAGAGATTAAATGCGTAATCCCTTTGCTCCCTTCCCTTCCATCGGGACAACAATGGAAGTTACAAAAAGGACAAATCACTCCACCAAGACGATGGGGAGAAATCTCTGTGGAGCAAGACCACGATAATCCATGATGAGCAGGGGACGCGCGAGCACAAGGTGAAGGATGAATAGTTCCTCCTACCAAGTGTGACAAAGCAGAGACCGTCCCAGTGGGTGGACGAGACATCTTCGAAGACGGCAAGAACGGAGAAGGTAGGCAGGACCTGAACACCGGTGTGCTTGGTACTTGGGTGGGCTGGTTGGGGGCGCTGGACGGGACGAGTGAAGGTTGGAGGCGCGGGTGCTGGGGAGGCAAGGGCAGGTCGGGGCCACAAGGGCGGGCTCTAGGGCGACGGCCGCTGGGGAGGCAGACCGCTGGAGAGGTTGAAGGCGCTGGAGAGGTTGAAGGTCTGGGCCGCTGGGGAGCTTGAAGGCACTGGGGAGGCGGCTCTGGGGAGGCGGGCCGCAGGTCTGGGTAGTGGGGAGGTTGGCCGCAGGTCTGGGCGCTGGGGAGGCGATGGGGAGGTTGGCCGCAGGTCTGGGGTCGATGGGGTCGGGGGCGGGGCGATGGGGTCGGGAGAGGTCGGGGGCGGGGCGATGGGGCGATGGGGAGGTCGGGACCGCAGGTCTGGGGTCGATGGGGGCGGGGGCGGGGCGATGGGGCGATGGGGAGGTCGGGAGCAGGGGATGGCCGCAGGTCTGGGGTCGATGGGGTCGGGGGCGGGGCCTAATAAGTATGGGGTCGATGGGGTCTAAGTCTATGAATGTTGTTTTTCGAAGAATTGGATTTGCCATTCAAAATGAATTGGCGGCGCAGCTTGTTGCCCGTCTCCCATCAATTTCTATGTAACTTCCTACCTTCAAAGAAGACTGCAATGAGAAAAAGACATCATGAGATCCCAAGGGATTACAATATCTCAGAGAGACACACCTGTAAAAACCCAAATAAAAATACCAAAGTTCTTAACATCGTTAATAAAAATACACATAAACTTCAAATAAAAAAGTTAAAACGCATACTGGAATCCCATTTATTTTTACACTTATATCTCTGCATTACATGCATCTATATAGTTCCACTGGGTTCTACGCTCCTATTCTTGTCACTACATCTTTAAGGGTGCGTTCGATTCAAGAATAAACGTGAATACGTGTGAGGAAAAAGTTGGAATAAGGCACTATTCCTGTTCCTGGAATGATAGGAATAAGATGAAATAATGGTAGGTAAAGTGGAATAAAAATATGAATTAACGTGGAATATGGGTAGAGAGAGATGCGCATGAGGAATAACTGAGGGGATGTGCCCTTATTCTTAAGGTTATTCTCCAAATGAACATACCCTAAGGCCATGTTTGTTCGGAGAAAAAGCACTAGAATAAGACATCAATTCCCTGCTCAACACGGTTCCCAATGGTACGACTATTTCCATTCACATCCCATTATTTCTTCTTATTCCACCCTTATTTCTATCTTTATTCCATCTTTGCTACTTTATTCCACCTCATTCTCTTCCTGTCTTTCCAGTTGTACAGAAGATAGACCTTTATTCCCCTTATTCTCCATCTTTATGTTTATTCCCGAATTGAACATCCCCTATGAGTATAAACATAAATTTTGTTTGAAATGCTTATTTTGTAAGTCGCAACCACAAAGCAATAATTCGGAAGAACATTTGTAGAAATATCTCGGGAGGACACGAGTACTTTCATCCGATACGGTTGGCTTTCACTAGGACACGAGTACTTTCATCCGGTATGAATATTATTGCAAAAATTCGGAAGAACATTTGTAGAAATATCTCACGAAATTATAAGGGTTATGGTGTAAAAGTCCCTTGTTTTTACTGCTATATAAGATTCAAAATGGGTGCCCAATGCATCCTGCATGAAACTTCCGATGACGGCCCGTGATCTGTGACCCTGCAAAAAGTTGCAAAACTCCGCTTTTTCTTCTCGTCCTTTATCCAGTTTCATCCGGATGCGTCGCGTTGTCGTGCGTCACGAGAGCGGTTCCAAAAATGTGGGCATTTTACCACTTCACCTCCTTTGACCTCTTTGGTCGAAAAAGGAGCGACCTTCACTTGTGTTACTCACTTGGCCAGTACCGGCGTGCTCGTCTTTTTTATTGGTACTTCCTATTATCGAAGAGGTGGGGGTGGGTGTGAGCTGAATGGTTGTTCGTACCTTTTAGTCCAGGAAAGGTTGTCTCTTGGCATGTTTTTGTTTGTTGGTCTCTTGGGTCTCCCACGAAATTCCTGTGCGAGCACTGTTTCGATAAGATGGGTATGTCGCGCCGCAGTTGCTAGCCTGATGTTGGTGCTGGAGAGAGGGGGTAGTGATTCGTGGTATGTTTCTTGACGTTGTGTAGGCCTTTTGGATAAGGAAAGATCGGTTTTTTTGGTACTTTGGGTGCAGTTCTCTCGGTTCTCAAAGCGAGTGCAGTATCACGGTGTTTCTGGGCAATGTCCTGTGGATAACGTGGTATCCATCATGGTAGTTTTGGGTACTCTATGACCTTCTGGTTGCCTGAGCTGATTGCTTCTTAATTAAACACCTGGTCACTCTTTGATTGTGTGAAGATCCGACTGTGTTCAGCGTCTATTATTTTGACTTGTTGGGGAAATGGGCACTGTGATATTTGTTTTGGTGGTTCTTGTATGTACCCTGTGTTCTGGTTATGTTTCTGCAAAAGAATGCACAAACATACCTACGCAGCTTTCATCTCATACTATCCGTTATCAATTGTTAACCTCGAAGAATAGGACTTGGAAGGAGGAGATGCTGTCGCATTACCATTTGAATCATGAAGAGGACTCAACATGGATGGATTTACTTCCAAGGAAGGTGTTGGGAAGGGATTCGAGCGTGGAGTTCAACTGGGCAATGCTCTACCGGACTATAAAGCATACAAATGGCAACACCACAGCAGGAAGAGGTTTCCTTAAGGAAATGTCACTCGAGCATGTTCGCTTAGATCATGACTCTCTGCACGGTCAGGCTCAACAGACGAATCTTGAGTACTTGTTGATGTTAGATGTTGATCGGTTAGTTTGGAGCTTCAGGAACCAGTCTGGCTTGTCCACTCCAGGCACACCATATGGAGGATGGGAGGCTCCCAATGTTGAACTTAGAGGCCATTTTGTCGGTTAGTTTCTTAAACTATTTACAATGCTTATACTTCTCCAAGTTGAGTTCTGACAGAGTCAATGCCAAGCTTGAGTTACTTAGAGACATTGCTGTCTTGCATAAGCTGTCTTTGTATACGAAGGAATTTGTCCTTTTATCAGTGATTTCTGTTTGATTCGATTATGCCTTTCTTCAGTGTTATGTTGGTATACAGTTTGTTTTTATTCGAACATCACTTTTTTATATCTAACCTACCAATTTGGACTTTATGGTCATTTCCTACGGATTTCTTGGTACTTACTTTTTCTGATATATCTCTACAAAAAGTCGCTGTGGAAGTTTTGGATTATATTATTATTAATTTAAACTGTATTTTTATTTTATCATCTTCAATGGAGATGCTAGTCTCTGGGTTCAACCACTTCATAACATAATTGCTTAAGTAATTAGTTATCTACTATTTCAGGGCATTACATGAGTGCCTGTGCTAAAATGTGGGCAAGCACACACAATGAAACTCTAAAAGAGAAGATGTTTGCAGTTATAGATGCATTAAATGCCTGCCAGAAGAAAATGGGCACTGGGTATCTCTCAGCCTTTCCGTCTGAACTTTTTGATCGTTTTGAAGCTATTAAGAGTGTCTGGGCTCCATATTATACTATACACAAGGTATTCCTTCTGCTTGGACTATCCTGATGAAGTGAGGGCAGGATGAATACATGCTGTTTATGCTGACAAAACATTATAAGAACCGTAGTAACATTGTTTACAGATCATGGCAGGTCTTTTAGATCAGCACATGTATGCTGGTAGTAGTCGTGCATTGCAAATGGTAACTTGGATGGCTGATTACTTCGCGAACCGTGTGAAGAATGTAATATTAAGATATAGCATAGAAAGGCACTGGAAGTCCTTGAATGAAGAAACTGGTGGCATGAATGATGTCCTCTATAACTTGTACAGCATAACAGTAAGTTTACAACTTTGAGTCCACTTATAACAAAAGTCCACCTGTGACATTTTAATGTGTGATTCACATAAAATTATTTAGGCTTTTTGCTTTGACGTCTTGTTCCATTTTCTGACATCCTTATAGTCATTACCATACACACAGTGATCAACAGTTATAATTTGTGAGGTTGGTTAACCTTATTTCCAGTAGCTTTCAATTAACTCTCTCCTGAGAAATTAAAAGTAACAATGTGCTTATGAAAAGGAAGTTCTCATTCATTCTCCTCTTCCTCAACTCTAGGGCAACGCTACAGTTTTGTCTCTATGAGATAGTTGCCTTCAAAAATCTATGCTTTCTTGCCTTCAATAACAAGAACCAACCCCTAACTTCAACTCTGTTTAAATTTAATTAGTATATGTTTCAATAATTTATGAAGATCCCTCATTTTGTTTCCTTAATAGAAGTAGTTTTTCTCCTATTTAAAACAAAGAACTGTCTTCTCCACTTTCATATTTAATATTGAACAATTTCCATTAATACTTGTTACATTTTACATTATTATAATAAGAGCTTGAAGAAATATTGGGCACTTTTCAATTATTAGCTTTGCTCCGGGAAAAGTATTAGGAAAACACACTAGTTACTAAGTAAAAAGCCATATGCTTTATATATGGAGGGAGGGAGGGAGTAGTGATCCTATAAGATGGTGAGATGGATAGTCTCAAATCATTGATCCCTATAAAAACGGGGTGGGAATGATATTTTAGATACTTATTTCCAGTCCACCTAATTTCCCTATTGGTGGAACCCTGTATTCTCAGTGAAACCTTCACCCTCTCTTCATCTTTCAAAAAACCAACGACAGCGACGTCCGTTACTTGCAATGGCTGTGGCATCAGCTACTTGCGTTTGCACTGCAACTTGAGTTATGCACCATCAACAACGGCGGCAGGGAACCTCCCATCTGCATTTCAACAACTTCGACCATTCTGATTCTACTGACAGTGTCCCTTTCGGTGTTGAGCGAAGCGGTAGCAGCATCTTCCTCATCCCAGTAAAAGGGATGGCGTCAGTAAAATACATCCTCTCTTGCTATCCTATCAATAATGACTACTTCATCTATGAAAATGGCAGCTCCATTTCTCGACCCATGTTGACCACGATCTCTCTTGTGTTGTAATAGTTTATGTTGCGATATTTGTTATTTATTTCCTCTGTCCTGTTTATGTTATTTACCCATAGAGCTTTTCTCCTATATAAGAGAGCTCTAGGGCTGAGAATAAATCATCTTTTCATTCTCTAAATTCCACTTGGTATCAGAGCGACGGTCCTAGACCGGAGCCTGTGCCCTAAATCCGTGCCCCCGCCAAAAGCCCCGCCGTCGCCGACGGTCCTGAGCCCTAGCGCCCCCGCCGTCGCCGACGGTCCTGAGCCCTAGCGCCTCCGCCGTCGCGCTTCTTCCCCCTCGCGCTCCCTCCGCGTTCGCCTGCGCTCCCTCGCCTGTACTCCCGTGCGTGGTTGTGCCCTATCACGCGACTGTTCCCTATCGCGCATTCCCGTGCGTGGCTTTGCCCTATCGCGCGCATCTCGTGCGTGCGTGGTTGTGCCCTATCACACGCATCTTGTGCTCGTGGCTGTGATCCTGCCCTTCCCTGTCCGTATGTGAACTTGTGGGCATCTCTGAGAACTTGTACCCCACGTGCCCTTTCGAGGAAGGTTACAACCTAGTTCTTCAGAGACACTTTCGAGATATGGAAGGGAATGCGGTATGAGTCTACGCCCACAATCGCCTTCACATATGTCCGCGTAGACATTCTTGTCAACAACGTGTAACCCCAGTTTATAGAAAGTTGGTGTTGTCATGTCGGACAACAAGACAGATGTTCCATCCCTGGGTGCCTTCAAAGGTCCAGCACCCATGGTGAAGATGGATGGAACAAACTATGAATTGTGGGCCATGCAGTTCATGAGTTTGATGCAGTGCAATGGCAAGAAGCATATCCTTACACAAGAGGAACCCCTTGATAAGACTGGGGTTAATGCCTCATGGGAGGCAGATGATGCTTATGCACGTGTGTGGTTATCTGGCACGGTATCCATGGAGATAACCAATGACATCCTGAGTCAGCCCACGGCAAAGGATATGTGGGATATACTTGCTGCTACATATTCTCCTGCAAAGAACGAGTCGAGGATTCTGCAGCTTCAGCACGACATCTTCACTTCGAAGCTGAATGGTCGTCCTCTTCATACCCTGTATACCTCTTTAAGGGGTATGTTCGAGAAGTTGCATGATTATATCCCATTGACAGCTACACCAGAACAACTCAAAACATATAGGGACTCAGTGATGACAGGAGTATTTCTAGCAGCACTTGATCATGAGTATGATGCGGCCAGAGCACAGATTCTTACAGAGGCCACCATACCTCCTATAGAGGAGGCATATCGTAGGTTGAGCAGACTCTCCATATCTCCTGGTGGATCTCAGACATCCTCAGCCATGGCAGCATCCCGTGGTAGGGGAGGATCTTCACAGTTTCGAGGCCAAGTTGGCCGTGGCAGGGGAGGGGGTAGTCGACCCTCGAGGCAGCCATGTACTTACTGTCGCAGAACATGTCATACTGAGGAAACATGTTATTTCAAGCATGGGTTTCCTACTACTACAGCTCGTGCTGCCGAACAGACTCAGCAGGAAGCGAGTTCTTCCCATGGATCTGATTAGAGGTTCGATGATCTGGTGGCGCGACTTAGAGAGATTATGCCGAGTCATGAATCAGCGGGTTCTTCAGGATCTTCAGAGGTAGCTGCATCAGCCTCAACATCTGCTTCAGGTATAGCATATGCTTTTACTAGCTGCTACAGGGCAGATTTATCATAGTGGATCATGGATTCAGGAGCATCTCACCATCTATGTGGTGACAGAAGTCAGTTCAAGTTTTTTCGTCCATCTCAGACAGGACGATCAATGGTGATAGCTGATGGGACACAATCTCCCATTACTGGTCATGGGGAGGTGCATTTGACCCCTGCATTACGGCTTCAGAATGTCCTTTATGCTCCTGAATTTTCAATGAATTTACTTTCAATTAGTCAAATTACTAAAGATCTACATTGTTGTGCCATATTTGATCCATCTGCTCTTGTGTTTCAAGACATTCTCACAGGCAGGATGATTGGAACTGGCCGTGAGCAAGGGAGTCTCTACAGACTGGTTCATTCTCCTTATGCTGGTGCTGCTTCTCTTCATGCTGGATCCGTTTCTCCTTACACATGGCATCTCCGGTTTGGTCATCTTCCTCTGCAGAAGATGGTTCATGTTCTTCCTCAGATTTCTCCTCGTTCCACCTTTCAATGTGAGGCCTGCCAGCTTGGGAAACATCACCGATCTTCTTTCCAGAGTCGTCAGGGTCTGAGTAGTCTTGGTCTGTTTGAGTTGCTTCATTTTGATATTTGGGGTCCGAGTCGTGTGCCAGATCTTCAGGGACAGATTTTATCTAGTTGCAGTAGATGAGTTTTCCAGATTGTCTTGGGTTTTTCTTCTTAAAAATAAGTCTGATGCTGGTCCTGTCATTCAGTCCTTTATTAATGAAATAAAGAATATTTTCTCTGCTAGAGTTAAGTACATTAGGTCTGATAATGGGATTGTTCATCAGACGTCATGTGCATATACCTCCCAACAGAATGGAGTGGCTGAAAAAAAACATCACCACCTTTTGGATGTGACTAGAACTCTCTTGATTCAGAGTCGTGCTCCTCATTCCTATTGGGGAGATGCGGTTCTAACTGCATGTTATCTAGTCAATTGTATGCCTTCATCAGTGTTAGGGGAAAAGATCTCGTTCTTGATTGCATTTCCTGAGACGGATGTTTTCTCCCTTACACCACGAGTCTTTGGGTCGATCGCATTTGTCCATCAGTTCTCTCTTGATCTTGACAAGCTCTCTCCCAGAGCTGTTAAATGTATGTTTATGGGGTATTCCAAAATCCAAAAGGGATATTGTTGTTTTGATCTGGTTCGGCGACGGTACTATGTCAGTGCTGATGTCACCTTCTTTGAGTCCATTATGTATTTTTCTCCCACAGGTGACAGACTTACTCCTTCAGAAAATGGAGAAGAGATCTACATGCCTCCTCCTCCGTCATTACCGTGCTCTCCTCCATTACCACCGCCATCTTCTCCAGCATCACCTACATCACCACCACCATCACCGTCACCTACGTTCTTTCCTCAGGTCTACCAGAGACGACCCCCTTCTCCTGCGCCTCTTCCATCATCCGGCACGCCTGAGGTATGCACTGAGCATTTGAGTTCTTCTAATGGCATGGATGATTTGCATGTTCAAAATGAGGTACAGGGCTGTGATGATATCGCTACTCCTCATGTTGATGATTTAGATGTCCCTATTGCTCTTCGGCGGCAAAAACGTGCCAGGACAATGAATCCTAAATATGGGATGGACTTTGGTTCTTTTCCTTAGAATGTTTGTCCAAGGATTTTAGCACTTTGTTGTCGGCCTGTCAGCTATAGAGATACCACGCTCTTATCAGGAGGTACTACAGAGTAGTCAGTGGCGCTTAGCGATGGAGGAGGAAATGGCAGCATTACGGTCGCGTGGTACGTGGAGTGTAGTCCATCCTCCACCAGGTGCATCTGTGGTTGGCAGAAAGTGGGTCTTTATTGTGAAGCATCGGGCTGATGGTACAGTTGACAGATACAAGGCAAGGTTGGTTGCTCGTGGGTTCACTCAGACATATGGGGTGGACTATCAGGACATGTTTTCCCCAGTGGCATGCCACTCTACCCTACGGATTCTTGTTACTATTGCCATGGTACGAGATTGGCCTCTTTTTCAGTTGGATGTCAAGAATAACTTTTGTATGGTGATTTGCAGGAGGAGGTCTACATGCAGCAGCCACCTGGGTTTGCTGCTAAGGGGGAGTCTAGTATGGTATGCCGTCTTCATAAGGCTATATATGGCCTTAAGCAGAGTCCGAGGGCTTGGTTTCAGAAGCTCTCAGATTTGATTGATTAGAAGGGATTTGTTAAATCTACTGCAGATCAT
The DNA here is from genome assembly GCA_037367405.1 of Ottelia alismoides. NCBI lineage: Eukaryota > Viridiplantae > Streptophyta > Magnoliopsida > Alismatales > Hydrocharitaceae > Ottelia > Ottelia alismoides. Next base: position 382,104 of record JAZKJV010010372.1, on the reverse strand, counting down.
ACTCTCTTTATAAAGAGAAGCCACCAAGGTTGTGTGGTCATCTTGGTATATGCGGATGACATTGTTATCACTGGCAGTGATGAACATGGCATTCAAGCAGCGAAGGATTTCCTTGGACAACAGTTTGTTACCAAGGACCTGGGGAAGCTCCGTTACTTCCTTAGATTGGAATTTGCACAAAATCGGCAAGGTATGGTATGACACAGAGAAAGTATGTTACTGATCTATTATCTGAGATAGGTATGACATGATGTAGACCAGCTACTACTCCTATGGATCCCAATGTGAAGCTTTATGATGATGGGTCTGATGAGGTGGACAAGAGACGATACAGAGAACTGGTGGGGAAGCTATTATATGTTACTATTACCAGGCCTGATATATCGTTTGCTGTGAGTAGGGTTAGTCAGTTCATGGAGCAACCTAGGCAGGCTCACATGGATACAGTTTTTATGATCCTGAGATATTTGAAGTCATCTCCAGGTGTAGGTCTTCTGTTTAGAAGAGATACTTCTCTCTCAGTTACAGGATGTGCGGATGCAGATCATGCTGGGTGTCCTAGTGACAGAAAGTCAACTTCAGGCTTTATTGTGTCCGTTGGCAGTTCACTAGTATCATGGAAGAGCAAGAAACAAACGGTGGTTGCTCGATCTAGTATGGAATCAGAATATAGGGCAATGGCCCAAGGTAGTACTGAGATGATGTGGGTTAAATCAGTCCTGACTGATTTAACTATTGATGTACCTCTACCTATGCATCTTAAATGTGATAATCAGGCAGCTTTGTTTATAGCCAATAATCCAGCATTTCATGAAAGAACAAAGCACATTGAAGTGGATTGTCACTATACTCGAGATCTGATTCAGAAGGGGCTCATTTCAACGTCACATGTATCATCGGGAGACCAAGTCGCGGATATGTTTACAAAGGCTCTTGCTAGAGGTCCTTTTCACAATTGTTGGTCCAAGCTGAGCAGGATAGATATATATGCTCCAGCTTGAGGGGGAGTGTTGCGATATTTGTATTATTTATTTCCTCTGTCTTGTTTATGTTATTTACCCATAGAGCTTTTCTCCTATATAAGAGAGCTCTAGGGCTGAGAATAAATCATCATTTTATTCTCTAAATTCCACAATTTACATCTGATATAACTATATCTATTGAAATGTTTCTTGTACATCCATCTGATATGAGGGGATACTTACATCCATTCGCAGAGAATTTTGGATTATGCATTTGGATTTGCTAATGAGAGAAGAGTACATATGGTCATTGTAATTGGTAGCAAGAAGAGAGAACGCATAGTTGACGTGATCTCTATCACTGATAATAGGAGGAAGGGCGGAGACTTGTGGGCACTAGTGTATATGCTCCCCATAGCTTGAGTGTTGGCTCTCAAATTCCAATGCATCTCTAGACGGTGGCACAATTGTATTTACAACGTCAAATATCGGATCACTGTCTGTATAAATATGGAACAACCTCTTCTGTTTTGACCATAATTCCTCCTACAGTTCTCGATGATGCATATTTTCAAGAAGATTGGCATAGGACTGGAAGAAAGAAAGGAGCATGTGATGCTGACGTTCTTCGTTGTTTCAGAGAAGTCACTTTGTTGATTCCATTGGAATGCTGATCAAGCGTCGAGTTGTCCCACTAGGCATCGATGTTTTGGTACTCTGTTGCTGATGCGAAGGAGGAGACCTACAAGCAAATTATTGAACCATGCATGGCTTATGGTTATAACTTATAGGACCATGGGGGAATTTCCTCAACAAGTTCAACTTGATCATGAGTGTGAGAGTTGCACTCGATTTTTCAACAGAGCAATCCCAAAGTATGTAACAAGAAATTGACCAAGTATCTTTTAACTATTGAGGTGCAGGTATAGCCCTATTAATATCCGAATTCTCAATATCCGTTTTGCATTCGTATTTGTATTTTGAGGATATGATTTTATATTTTATACATTCCTGTGATATTCATATTCGTATTCGTATCCATATTTTAAAAAGGATAGATATATGATGACACCTATATTCGTATCCGTTTTCGACTGTTTTCATCCCTAGTTCCTATATGGCATCTGATGCTCCGTGGAAGTGGTGCATTCATGAAGTTGTGAAGCTTCTCTAACATGCTGCGAAGCGAAGAGTAGAATGTATGCAGAGGACGTACATTCTGCTTGACCGTGTATATATATATATATAAAATTGTAACTGCAGAATCTTGGCCTTGTTCTTTGCTTGAGTATACGTGGCCATCATAATATCCCACATCGCCTTGACGGTGGGCTTGTTCACAATATCATTGGCGATCTCTGTGGTGAGTGTCCTAGAGAGCCAAACATACACGTACGCGTCATCTTGCTTCCACGAAGCATTATCCCTAATCTTATCCGCCGACTCAGGCTTTGATGTAGTTCGCCGTCGAAGAGGAGAACAATTGGCCACATGGGCCATTTTCGACGCAAGGAGGAGCCACGGAGGTGCACGGAGGCACATAGCAGCGTGAGAGGTCGCACTGCAACGTGCGATAACAACACTGTTGTGCTGCGGTAGTGTGCGATGACTTCTGTAGCGGCGTGTGGAGCCTCGACGGTTGCTGCAGCGATGTACAGGGAGGCCGCGGGGCACGGGGGCACGTGCGGAGGCTGGTAGGTGCGGGCTAGGGCACATGTGGAGTACTCGAACTCCGGTCTAGGACCGTCGCTCTGATACATCTTGAGAGATAACAAATGACTTGCTTATTCATGAGGTTCTAGGTTTCTCTTATACAGAGGAGAGACCCATTGGACAAATTACAAAATGAAGATGGAGAGAATAGAAAATACATAAAGATACAAAATTTAAATGATATCTCAACAGATCCAATAGTTTTTCTAGAAAAAATCATTATAATGTTGACTAAAAAATATCATTTATAGCGATATTGAGGAATATAATGCACTAGCTATGTAACCCTTTTCATTTATGCAATTGAAGATTACTAATTTACTAAGGTAGGCTGTGTATTGAAGATTCTTTTGACGTGTGTAGGGTGATCAGAAGCATTTGATATTAGCCCATCTTTTTGACAAACCTTGCTTTCTCGGACTGCTTGCAGTACAGGTGATCCTCTTAGTTCTTAATCTTCGTTTTTGACTTCCACTCTTCTGGGGATGAAAATGGTTACTGCTCATCGCAAATTTTTCTTGTTATTTTTGTTTGTCCTGTTATTATTTAGTTTCTTAGGCAGTTGTCTGTACAATATTGTGATTTGATGGTCTGCGTGCAATTTACCCAACTTTTCTTTCCCTTTAAGGCTTAAGTCTATATGCAATGTCAACTTAATTTCTTTGGTTACAAGGAATTTCCCAGAAATTATATTTAGCAATTAAGCTTGCAGCTGTAAAATTTTCCTTTCTTTTTTATATGCTTGTAGGAAGACAGCCTTTCCGGGTTTCATGCTAACACACACATTCCCATTGTTGTTGGAGCACAACGACGTTTTGAAGTTACAGGCGACTTGCTTTACAAGGTAAACCTGATCTTTTAATATTGCAATCTTTTTGTACATATTCTTTTCTTTTAGAATGTAATATTGGTTGTTTTGACTAAGGTTATTATTCTGAATAGTGAAGGGTTGGGTTAATTGGGTGATTGGATCTTGTCTAAGCATCATCTAACGCGTGTGACTTGTGATCTTATGTTTAATTCCATGTCACATGTTCAGAAGGAGTTGTAAATGGAGCCCATATATAGGGCCATGTTCAACAAGTTTTTATTGAGAAGGAATATCTGAGAATCTTTACTTCTTCAGTAGAGTAGGACGATTGTCCTAATCATCTTAAACCACATTTAATTTATTGACTGTTTGATCTTGATCTATAATTTTTATTATCATTTAGATGTGGCAATAGGAAAAGTCAGTTTTGAACCACGCGAGCGAGAGCGGTCCCTATGGGCGGTGGCAAAAATATCGTCGTTCGTTGAAGGTTTGGCGTCCTACGAAGGTGTAAGGATGATGTGGTGGGAGCATGGTGTCTCAGAGTGTAGTGCATGGGTGCTTAAAGTGTGACAAGAAGGGCCATTTTGCAATGGCAAGTCGGAACGTGGTCACTTGTTTTTCGTGCGGGGGTGTCGGCCATCATCGTAGAGTGTGTCCGCTCACTCACCGAGTATGACAATCGAGGGTTAACAAATTTGCTTATCCCACTGTTGTTGCAGTGCAACAGGAGAAAGAAGGGGGAGAGGATCAATGAAAGACATCGATGCATCGTGTCAAAGTAGGGAGCGATGATCAACGAAAGGCGGGAACGCAAATGGTGTCATCCTTACCCCGTCGCATTGAGGGAGTTTGCTCTCGACAAGAGTTCTTCCTTCAAGATGCCATGATGGATATCACTCTTAGGATAGGACCTTCCTTCGAAGGAGATGTGATCCTCTCCGATGCTTTGATGGTTTACGTGTGGGGTCTCAACGAGAGCGAGGTGTTGGCTCTGACTGGTGCCTGATCATCTTCATCGCCAAAGGATGGCATTCTTTAGAGGCGGCTATCGCTTCGTGATGAAACATCTATTGCCATGTTCTACAAGGTGAAGGATATGGGAAGATCCTTAAGCGCATCACAGAAGCGTGAGGATCGCATCGTATGCGATCGGGAGCGACTAGTCGTACTAGTCGCTCGAGGCAGCGGAATTTAAAAATTTTCAAAGATGAAACCATGATCCAAGAACACTTCTTGGATCATTTCATCTAAATCACAAATAGGTATTAAGGTTACCTCTTAAAGCGTGGTTACGATCAAGTCTCTAAACGAAGAGATCTCCTGTCTCAAGTCCGATCCAACGGAGGAGACGCTTGTGAGCGCGTTGATGGGACGCGTGCTCCTCGCAATCCATGTTGATGATCTAAGTGATGAATCTCCTGATCTCGTCACACGAGATCCGGCGTCTTCTTCATGAGCGAAGCCCACCGAAGGAGATGGAGATCCACAAGCAAACAATCCGGCAACATAACGACGATGTTGCGGCGATGGCGATTCTCTCTAGGGCTCCATGGTGGACGGCCACAATAAGAGAGAGGGAGAGAGACTTGTCATGTAGAGAGAGAGAGAGATAGGGAGAGAGCTTATTCAAGTTGATGTAACTTGAAGAGCAAGGAATGTCTCTTCTTATATAGTATTCTGGGATCCATGGATCTCATCCATGGACAACACAAAATCAATGGATGATATTGATTTGTGTTTCTTTCAATGACCATGATTTTATTGTAAAAGCACACAACAACAACAACAACAACAACAACAAAGCCTTTTCCCACAATTAAGTAGGGTCAGCTACATGGATTCTTTGCCTCCATTCAGATCTATCTTGGGTCAATCTCGGACTTATATCCAAAAAACTAAGATCCCTTCGTAAAGTCTCTTTCCAACACTTCTTGGGTCGTCCTCGCCCTCTCTTAGCCGGCTCAACATCCCAACACTCGCATCTCCTAACCGGTGCATCTGTTGACCTTCTTTGCAAATGACCAAACCATCTTAAGCGGTTTTCTCGCATCTTATCCTCGATCGGAGCTACACCAACTTTCTTTCTGATTGCATCATTCCGAATCCGATCATTACGTGTATGTTCACACATCCATCTTAGCATTTTCATTTCTGTTACAGCCATTCTCTGCACATGTCTATGGTTCACAGGCCAATTATATTGTAAAAGCACAACACCAATTAATTTGATTAAATTAAATATATATTGATAAATTAATATAAATTAATTTCAAATCAAATCAATTGACTAGTCTTGGAGATAATGAGAAGATTGACCACATCCCCTAAAAAGGGGGACAACCACCCTTTTGAGATGGAATGAGTCTATCTCCTCAATATCTCATGAGATCACATTATCTCATGATATCTCCAAGATTTACAACAACATTTGTTGTAAATTATTTCACAAAAATAATTCATAATTATCTTGTGAATATTACAATCATGCCATTGGAAAAATGTGAATAGCATTCACATCTCAAAACAAAATATAAATTATATTTTCAATTAATCATCTAATGTGAATCCAATTCACATTAATAATTAATTAACAAATATAAATCACAATAGTCTCTCTTATATATTATAAATCACATTTACAATATATTTATGATTAATATGGATAGTGCTATCCATATTATTCATATCCATGATAATTAAATCACATTTAATCATCTTGGATCTCTATTCTCATGTGCCCAAATAATATGAATCACATTTACATTATTCACATCTTTGTAATTAAATCACATTTATCTCAGATAACCCTCCTTATAATATGAATCAAATTTGTATTATTCATGATAATCAAATCACATTTAATTATCCATTTTCTCAATGCTCGGATACATATATCAACAATGAAATTATTCTTGAACTCTTTCAAGAACAATACGCTTTCTTCGCGAATAATTGGAGATAAGGACATGGCGATTGTATTGTTCCACGTATAGTGACTTGGATATTGAGATCACATCTCAAATCCAGATCTTGCGGACCTCTCATAGATGCTTGATTAAATCAAGACCGCAAATCTAATCTTCTCATTGGACTGGATTCAAAGATGTATCCACAATCATTCAAAGATGTGATACGCATCTTTGATTGTGTTATTATACGATATCTTTGATTGTGATACGACATGTGTGTTATCACAATCACAATCATCCACAATCATGATATATCCACAATCACAATACGAAGCATCTTTGATTTGTATCCTTAACGAAATCGTGCCTATATCGTGAACACGCATTCAAAGATGTATCCACAATTACAAATGTGGACTATGGACACAAAGACATTCACAAAGGAAAAATATTGTGATCCAGAAAGACATTCAAACATTTTATATATATAGAATTGTCCACGGATATACACTACATTTGTGTATCACATTAACAACTACTAGGTTTACAACTCAATGCTTTTTCCTCCGCTGGTATGTTATCGTTGAATCAGGAGGATGGAAGGGCAACAGACGGTTCGCCTCGTCGATCATGTGGATTTGAGAGGGCCCAGCAACATCTTCGTCGAAGGTTGGCATCGACGGCGGCGTGAGCGTGCAGTAAGTTGGTTGTGTTTCTCTGGCATCCAATCCATGCCTCAACGGTGCCTGAGGCGTTGCCATATCACCTCATGGTCGCTCGGCGGCAGGTCTGACGAAGTTTGTTGGCGCAAGGTTTTCATTTACCGCAGCGGCTTCTTCATAGTCCATTGGTTCCGCCACTTGTTCACGCGCCCTTCTCTGACCTCTTCCTCTTCCTCTTGCCCTTCCTCGCCTTGCCTCCGCCCGAGTCATATCAGCATGGTCGTCATGTATTGTGACGGCATCCGCAAATTGAAACGACAACCACTCCGTCATTTTCGCCTTTGCTTGTGTCGCAATCTCGCGGCATTCCTCGTGTCCAATATCGTATACACAACTCCACTTGACGAGTTGCATCCAAAAAAAATACAGAGGTAAATTTCTAGCAGTCTTCTTAAATTAATTTCCCACAAAGTTTATCCGAGCACTTACGTTGCTTGCCAAAGTTGCACCTAATTGTCCGATAAATCTTCTAGTAATATTCCGATAACATTGCTCGTATGCGGGCGTCGCGAATATCCCATGGGACCGATCGATATCAACGATACTACCTTCGTGCTCCTCCCATTGGATAATATACAACAAGTGTTTCTCCCTCCAATTGACATGGACCTTCCCCCTCAGATCGATTGCATGTAGATCCTCAAATGTGAAGCAAGGTCGTGGAACATCTTGAAGGCCGCCAAATTGTCTCAAGAATCGGTCGGAGAAGTAATACTCCACAATGTGGAAGTATATCAACAGGACCTGCGCTCTCCAAATGCTCTCGCCTTCATGACAAATGGCGGGTAGACCTGCGCGGATGTCCTCGGTATACGGCGTCCACAATATCTGAATGGCAATATTACAATTAGATTAGTAATTTTTTTGCAAGAAGTTGAAACAAGTTGTGAATGTAAAATTACCTGCTCGGGTGTCTGCATGTCAAAAGCGTCCTGGTATGGTCTAACCACGTGTGTAGGTTATCGACGATGGGCAAACGCTGTTACCCAACGAACTCCTAACGGGCGTCCGTGCCATTCTCTGCCTTCCCTCACAACTGGAGCAATGTGGGGAAAATGTTCTCATGCCCACAACTGAAGGAGTATGATCGAGCCTCCAATCTCTTCGGTCGCCATATCCGCTGCTAAACAAAGGTGTCTATATAGATATGCAAGAACGGCGGATCCCCAACTCAATGTCCCAGAGTACTCGAAATCATGCAGAAATGGTAGAGCGATAAGTGATACCAACGATCCTGACTTGTCCGTGAATAGGACTCCACCAAGCAACTGCAAGATGTAGGCTCGTGCATGTCTCTGTACGACCATCTCGTCTGCATCTTCTGGCAAGTCTGCAAAATAGGTGAATAGCCAACTTGCTAACACCCTGCTGCCAACGATCCCTGCTGGAAGAGGCCTAACACCCAACAGTTCCTCGTAAGTATCCGCCCATGTTGCTCCAGATGTCGTCTCCCCAGTAACCACAGGTCCATCAATTCGCAGTCCCAAGATGAACGCGACATCCTGCAAGGTGATGGATATCTCTCCACTAGACATGTGGAAAATGTGCGTCTCGGGTCTCCATCGTTCAACCAACGCGGTCACCAAATGCCAATCTAGGGTAATGAACTCTAGTTCTGAAATACATCCAAAGCCCGCTTGGGCTACATACGGCTGTAGTCGATCATCCAAAGGAATCCGATGTACATGCGTCTCATGTCGTCGGCAACGCAACCATGAAGATTCCTACAAAAAAATTTTGTAGGAAAACAAAATGAAGGAACCAAATAATTAAAATTACGTACATCGCCAGCCCAGACACGACGAGAACGATGTTGCTCCTGAAGATGCAAAACGGATGGGTCAATTGGGCCGGGTGATGAACCTCAGTTTCATCATCTTTATTTGTCATAATTAACCCCCTTGCTTAGTGCTTTGTCAATAAATCCCTGTCAGTGTCTAATAATTAACAGAGTCCTTAATAAATTAAAAACCACAAAAAAATAGCAAAACAAAAATCAGTGGTATTTTTAGACTTAAAGATACCCTCAAAATTATTTGGAGGCTACGGTTGATGTCATCTCCAGTTTTGGCCAACATGAAACTTGTAGATCTCGTCAAGATCTACAACTTTCATGTTTTGAGTTTTCCCAAATTCGGCCATTTTAGCCTTCAAAAATTAAAAAGTCCATTGGAATAATCTGATTGGGCCACGTGGCCCAATCTGGAGGCGCCACGTGGCCCGCCTTCTTTGTCCCATCCGCCTCCTCTTCGAGCCATTGGATCTCCTCCTGAGATCCAACGGTCCCAGGATTTCCACGCCCGCTGCTTTCCCTCATCCATCCGATCATCTCCGCCTCTAATCCTAGCCGCTCGTTGCCGCCTCTCGCTCCTCGTGCCACATGGCACATTGTGGTCCGCTTGATCATGTCCTGGATCTTCTGATCTGAGCCGCTCAATCCACCTTCTAATCCTAGCCGCTCGATCAACTCCAGTATCCCATCACCACCCTCCATCAGCGCCCTTCCCACAGACTGCCACGTGGCCGCTCCGTAGCCCTTTGATCACTTCGCCATCGATCTAATCGCGACCGTCCTCTAGCGCCCTTCTCTCAGCCGTTGGATCACAAGATCCAACGACCGAGGCTTCGTCTTCCTCCTCCCGCATCCTCCGCCCGAGCGTCCCGCTTCGCAGACCTCCTCCGCCCTTCCATTTTTAGCCATCACCCTAGTCATCCTCTCCTCCCGTTAACCACCCCACGTCCGAGCCCAGTCCTCCATGATTCTCGCGCATCACTCAACCACCCACGACCACCTTCCAGACGGCCCACGACTCCCTCGAAATTCTCGGCTTCCACCGCATGGACCACCGAGCACCACCTTTAAATACCGTGCTTCCGCCCCGCTTCACCCTCGTGCATCGACCAAGGGGCGGTGGCCCAGCCCTCTAGCTCCTCCCTGTGACAGGGGGAGGAGCTTGGATCGAGCGACGACGACTTCCACCCCCGATGAAACCCGCCGTCCTTCAGGCGGCGCTGCGGTGGCCTAGAGCCCCGCTCGAGCTCGCTGGCACGGCCGGCCAGTATGTGCGACGACCCGGGCATCCTCTCCGATGCTCAGCCCAGGCCATCCCCTCCATCTCCGGCCAGGTAAGCTCCTCTTTCCCTCTCTGCATTTTCTTCTTCTTTTGCTTATTTAATTCAGCTTCATCAGCCGTTTTCGCTCTCCATTAATCAGTCCACGAGCTCCGCCTTTCAACCACCTTCCCCGCGCACCCCTCCGGTCACCCCCTTCCTCCGTCACGACCTCCCTCCATCCCAGGCATCCTCCTCCGCCGGAGGCGGAGGAGGACCCACTAAGGGCCTCACCTTCTGCACACCACAGAGCCCTCCGTTCACCTCATCACGCACGCACGATTTCCACTTAACCCCTTTTGCAGGTCCCAATCACCAATGGCCGGACTTCGGGCGGAGCTGTGTTCTAGAGCTCCGCCTCCGGCGATCAATCGTCGACAGAGCACCCCAGGTACACCCGCAGCTCCTCCGACCTCAGATCTTCATCGCCGGATCATCAGCATTCTTCACCGAGCTTCAACGAGCATGGCGAGGCGCGGCGGAGCTCCAGGCCTCACGCCGGAGCTCTGATAGCGCCGCCAGCCATCGAGGACGAAGATGGAGCAGATACCGTTGGATCTCGCCCCACGGCGGAGATCCAACGGCCCTGGAAGCGCCACGTCGACATCCCGGAGCACGGAGGCTCGGTGGAACCGAGCCTCGCCCGAGTCACCCTCGAGCCGCCACGTGGCCCGAGCCACCTGCTACGGCCCCCGAAGCTGCACCGAGCCTCGCCCCCACCCGAGCCTGAGCTCACGTGCCACCCGCACGTGGGGTTTGGGCTTTTTGCATCGGTGCCCTCGCATGTCCCGCATTTTGCATCCAGGTCCTGATACACGTGGCACATCCAGAGACCACGCCGAGCCTGATCACCACCAAGCCTGGAGGCTCGGATATCCCGAGCCAACCCGAAGCAGCAGCGAGCCTCTGCCAAGCCCGAGCCTCCCTCCGAGCCTGGATAGCGCGTGCAAGGCACGTGCTTTCTGGGTTATTTGCAGAGTCGCCCTCGCACCTTCCGCAAATGGCAAACAAGTCCAGAGCACGTGCAGCACCTGCGCGCCTGGGGCTATTTGCACTCATACCCTTGCGGGTTTCAATAATTGCAAATATGCCCCCGCGCGTATGGTTTATTTATAGGGAAGTCCTCCACACTTATTTTTATTGCATTTGAGTCCTTCCCAGGGACTGGTTTGTAAATATTTTTCATGTTTTTATTTCATTTATGCCCTTGCGTTCCTTTATGCATATCTTGAGCATCATGTTTCCGTTTCAGTTGATTTCAGTCTCATTTGAAAGCTTGTTTGATGTACTTCTTAATGGCATATGAAGTTTTGCATTTTGGACACTTGAGTTTTATGTATTATTGTATTTGCCATGTGTTCATTATTAGTAGCTTATGCCTTGTTAACATTACCGATCAAGCTTGACATTCTAATCAAATCTGAAATTGACTCACAGTGAATTTTGCTCATCATTATTAACCTAGGGCATATTTCCATTACACTTCCATTGCATTTCGTCTCATTTATTTGCATGATAAAAATGTTTAAAAAAATGCATGTTTATTTTTAATGCATTGCTTTGTGTTATCTCTTTATGATTTTGACCTATATAAATTTGATTCAACGCTTAATTAAATAAACTGAAATCTGATTAATACGAGAGAAGCGCGTGTCCCTGAGTTCGACCTTGGTTTCTTGCCAAGTAAAATAAACATAACGATCACCTTATTTTGCTTTATTATCACATATCTGTAAATGGGATGATCTTTTGATGAGCCCATCTCGGCCCGACTGCTACGACACTATTAAGTGCTAAGAACACTCTCTTAAAGGGCCGATTTCACGGTTCGTCAAATGGCGCCGTTGCCGGGGACACGGCTCATTTCTTTTATTTTTTGGATTTTCGTGTGTTTAATTTAGTGTATCTTTTTATAGGTTAAATAGTCACATATTTTTGCATATAAAATTTTTCTCTCTTATTTGATCTCTAACGATTGTTTCTGTGGCAGGGCCCTTGATGGATCAAGGAGGCGAGGAGCAGGACGTTCCCCGCTGCGAGGAGCCGCAGGAGCATGCTTGGAGCCGATAAGAAAGAAAAGAAAAAAAAAATTTGTGTCGCATGTAATTTTTAATAAACTCGTCTTTTACAGCGGTCTTCGATTGAAGACTCGCGCTTGTAATCGAACGATTGTGGTGTGTGGGGATCGTCCCCACTTGAGTGTCGACCTAGGACTTAGGCACACGGCTCTCCGAGCTCAATTTTCATATCTTATGTGCTTGATCGTAGGTTAGGACACACTTTAAAATATAGACGCACATAATCTCGTATCACTTAGCTAAAATTAATGAAGATCAAACACCGCTAATAGATGCATGATTAGGTGCGGCTTTTTCGACTTGCATACATGTTTGATTTTGGTTTTCAAATTGGCCCCAGATTTATCGCGGCTTTTATCGTCAAATCACTGCATGATTTCTCGCTTTGCCTCGATCGCATTTTTCTTCATCGAATACATGTTTTTCTCGGCTTTCATTTTTCTAGATTGATCACCTAGGATAAATGGAAAATGGAATGAACGGTAGACGATGACTTTCTGATTGATGGCTAACCATAATTCAGTGATAATTTAAAATAAAATTGGGACTGTTAATTGCAAGTCAACCAAAAATGGAGTAAAATTCGGTTTTGGGAGAGCAATACCCTCGCTTACGCAATAATTTTCCTTCAAATTTTTTTCTTTGCGTAAAAATCAAATGTTTTATCACCAATAAAATAGACAAGATAATAAACCAACTTAGGTTGGTTTGATGTGTGAGTTGGTGAAAATACGGGTTTGCTTGTTTGATTGAGCCGTATGTTTTACGAGACACAACCCCAAAATCCGAAGACACTCCATTTCATCTCCGTAGATTCAACCGATCACTTGTGTATCCATCCTCCTTCTTCGTTTACCTTGGGTCCCTCCCGACATCAAATTCCATCTTTATACTTAGGCTAATCTCAGCCTAAGTATAGGGGGGGCCCAAGTCCCCGTGATTTTTCTCTACTCATCTTTTCTTGCCTTTATACTTAGGTTATTTTTAACCTAAGTATAGGGGGAGCCCCTCTTAGTCCCGTATATTCTTCTATATTTAAATGGACCTAAGTTCTTGTAACATCTAGTGCTATGAGGACATAGCAAAGTTTAAGTATAGGGGGGTATACCGTATACACCGTATATTTACTTTAGCTACTATCTGAAAAATTTGAAAAATTAAAACTTTTTGGCTAAAGTAAAATTCATTGGACTAAGAAAACTCAAAGGATTTTCGCGGTTTTTCGATATTATGTTACACTATTTTATAGAAATATTTTCGAAATTAATTTTTGAAAATGTTTTGAAAACCTTTATTTTGTGTGACATTGGTTTTGAAAAATCGCCATCTCTTTTCAAGAAAGTTTGAGTCTAACTTGTGTTTTAACTTAATTAAAAACCATAAAAATCAGAAAAACCCCCAAAAAACCTTTAGGAGCTATTAATGACTAACTAAGCCCAATTAAGTCAGCCGCGTTCAGTGAGGGTTCGCCCTTAGCAGATTGGATGGTTTAGAGGACATCGCGCAAGGCCCCGTCCTCAAGCAACGGGCTTCGACCTGTACTTACATCCATACTGGCTGAACCGCGGATGCTCAATTGAGCTTAGGAAGTCCTAATATCTCTTGAAGTTTTAAAAAAAAAAAGTGTCTTGTTTTTGAATGAAGAAGTTGGATTAGTCTCTACAATTTCACTTTCACCCGGGATCTGATTTGGTCAAGAAGACTTAGCTTTTAGAAGTCTTTGAGATTTTAGGTTAACCAGCCTTAGCCATCAGGGTCTTAGACTTAATCATCCATATTCCCCTAAGTTTCTAGATCTGCATGCTATATTCCATGCTTAGTCTCGGACAAAAGAGAATATGATCAGCACATCACATGCACGACTGCGGTTTTGATTGAGATGAGTTGATTTTTCACCTGAGGGATTGGGATGAGGAAGTCAAGTTTGGATTTGATCTAATGATGCTCGAGGATGGGATAAAATCTTTGGAGGCTTCATGAAACCTGAGTGTCAGCAATATTAGCCAGTATGAGAACTTGATTCTTATACTAATCTCTTGATATTGACCTAAGTGCCTGGGTGGGAAAAATAAATAAAAATGTTGATCAGTGTGCGCCAACTTTTGGTAAAAGCAGAGGAGCTAGCCACAAATTTTACAAGTCAAAGAAATTCAAAGAAAAGCTCTCATTCCACCAAGTCAAATATCAAAGAGCTTCCACCAAAGGCGAGCGCTCCCAAACTTTTCAAAGTGTCCACTTGGACCACCGCTATTAGGACCAGGAGTCGGGCTTGCACCAAAAAAAGGGCTCTGCATCGTAAATGCTACAAGTCTGGGTGTCGAAGGTACGATAGGTACTCAAAAGAGACACACCCGGTGTACTCCCAGGAAAACAAGTGCAGACGGCTCCAACTTCTCTTGACGACGCACTGATCAACACCAAAAAAAAAAATGTGTTGAGTAAAAGGCACTAAGAGAGAATCCTTGTTCCAATGAGAGGGAGAGAAGAATTTACACAATCCCATGCCCTCCATTTTCTGGCCTGCCATCCACATTTTCTAAGTCTGACAACTAAAGAGACGGTAGACTGAATGCAAGATTTGATTCATTCCCTAGTGCTGAGGATTGGGTCCTTAGGAGATTTTCTCGGACCAAGATTTTGGGTGACAAATTGACTTTACTCTCAGAATTGCAGTCAACACTAAGCTCATATCCTTTAGTTTATATGTACATCAGAGAGAGTCTAGAGAAATAGAGGAATTGGAAGCCTCTTGGTTAAGGCTGGGTTGAACTCTAGAATTTTGGATCTCTGAAGCCGAGTTGACTTGATAAGATTGGATCCTGTATTCACATGCACAAGGGGGTTAATCCAACTTAGTCATTCTTTTGATGCTCGAGGACGAGCATAGTTTAAGTATAGGGGGTTGATGAACCTCAGTTTCATCATCTTTATTTGTCATAATTAACCCCCTTGCTTAGTGCTTTGTCAATAAATCCCTATCAGTGTCTAATAATTAACAGAGTCCTTAATAAATTAAAAACCACAAAAAAAATAGCAAAACAAAAATCAGTGGTATTTTTAGACTTAAAGATACCCTCAAAATTATTTGGAGGCTACGGTTGATGTCATCTCCAGTTTTGGCCAACATGAAACTTGTAGATCTCGTCAAGATCTACAACTTTCATGTTTTGAGTTTTCCCAAATTCGGCCATTTTAGCCTTCAAAAATTAAAAAGTCCATTAGAATAATCTGATTGGGCCACGTGGCCCAATCTGGAGGCGCCACGTGGGCCCGCCTTCTTTGTCCCATCCGCCTCCTCTTCGAGCCATTGGATCTCCTCCTGAGATCCAACGGTCCCAGGATTTCCACGCCCGCTGCTTTCCCTCATCCATCCGATCATCTCCGCCTCTAATCCTAGCCGCTCGTTGCCGCCTCTCGCTCCTCGTGCCACGTGGCACATTGTGGTCCGCTTGATCATGTCCTGGATCTTCTGATCTGAGCCGCTCAATCCACCTTCTAATCCTAGCCGCTCGATCAACTCCAGTATCCCATCACCACCCTCCATCAGCGCCCTTCCCACAGACTGCCACGTGGCCGCTCCGTAGCCCTTTGATCACTTCGCCAGCGATCTAATCGCGACCGTCCTCTAGCGCCCTTCTCTCAGCCGTTGGATCACAAGATCCAACGACCGAGGCTTCGTCTTCCTCCTCCCGCATCCTCCGCCCGAGCGTCCCGCTTCGCAGACCTCCTCCGCCCTTCCATTTTTAGCCATCACCCTAGTCATCCTCTCCTCCCGTTAACCACCCCACGTCCGAGCCCAGTCCTCCATGATTCTCGCGCATCACTCAACCACCCACGACCACCTTCCAGACGGCCCACGACTCCCTCGAAATTCTCGGCTTCCACCACATGGACCACCGAGCACCACCTTTAAATACCGTGCTTCCGCCCCGCTTCACCCTCGTGCATCGACCAAGGGGCGGTGGCCCAGCCCTCTAGCTCCTCCCTGTGACAGGGGGAGGAGCTTGGATCGAGCGACGACGACTTCCACCCCCCGATGAAACCCGCCGTCCTTCAGGCGGCGCTGCGGTGGCCTAGAGCCCCGCTCGAGCTCGCTGGCACGGCCGGCCAGTATGTGCGACGACCCGGGCATCCTCTTTGATGCTCAGCCCAGGCCATCCCCTCCATCTCCGGCCAGGTAAGCTCCTCTTTCCCTCTCTGCATTTTCTTCTTCTTTTGCTTATTTAATTCAGCTTCATCAGCCGTTTTCCGCTCTCATTAATCAGTCCACGAGCTCCGCCTTTCAACCACCTTCCCCGCGCACCCCTCCGGTCACCCCCTTCCTCCGTCACGACCTCCCTCCATCCCAGGCATCCTCCTCCGCCGGAGGCGGAGGAGGACCCACTAAGGGCCTCACCTTCTGCACACCACAGAGCCCTCCGTTCACCTCATCACGCACGCACGATTTCCACTTAACCCCTTTTGCAGGTCCCAATCACCAATGGCCGGACTTCCGGGCGGAGCTGTGTTCTAGAGCTCCGCCTCCGGCGATCAATCGTCGACAGAGCACCCCAGGTACACCCGCAGCTCCTCCGACCTCAGATCTTCATCGCCGGATCATCAGCATTCTTCACCGAGCTTCAACGAGCATGGCGAGGCGCGGCGGAGCTCCAGGCCTCACGCCGGAGCTCTGATAGCGCCGCCAGCCATCGAGGACGAAGATGGAGCAGATACCGTTGGATCTCGCCCAGGCGGAGATCCAACGGCCCTGGAAGCGCCACGTCGACATCCCGGAGCACGGAGGCTCGGTGGAACCGAGCCTCGCCCGAGTCACCCTCGAGCCGCCACGTGGCCCGAGCCACCTGCTACGGCCCCCGAAGCTGCACCGAGCCTCGCCCCCACCCGAGCCTGAGCTCACGTGCCACCCGCACGTGGGGTTTTGGGCTTTTTGCATCGGTGCCCTCGCATGTCCCGCATTTTGCATCCAGGTCCTGATACACGTGGCACATCCAGAGACCACGCCGAGCCTGATCACCACCAAGGCCTGGAGGCTCGGATATCCCGAGCCAACCCGAAGCAGCAGCGAGCCTCTGCCAAGCCCGAGCCTCCCTCCGAGCCTGGATAGCGCGTGCAAGGCACGTGCTTTCTGGGTTATTTGCAGAGTCGCCCTCGCACCTTCCGCAAATTGCAAACAAGTCCAGAGCACGTGCAGCACCTGCGCGCCTGGGGCTATTTGCACTCATACCCTTGCGGGTTTCAATAATTGCAAATATGCCCCCGCGCGTATGGTTTATTTACAGGGAAGTCCTCCACACTTATTTTTATTGCATTTGAGTCCTTCCCAGGGACTGGTTTGTAATATTTTTCATTGTTTTTATTTCATTTATGCCCTTGCGTTCCTTTATGCATATCTTGAGCATCATGTTTCCGTTTCAGTTGATTTCAGTCTCATTTGAAAGCTTGTTTGATGTACTTCTTAATGGCATATGAAGTTTTGCATTTTGGACATCTTGAGTTTTATGTATTATTGTATTTGCCATGTGTTCATTATTAGTAGCTTATGCCTTGTTAACATTACCGATCAAGCTTGACATTCTAATCAAATCTGAAATTGACTCACAGTGAATTTTGCTCATCATTATTAACCTAGGGCATATTTCCATTACACTTCCATTGCATTTCGTCTCATTTATTTGCATGATAAAAATGTTTAAAAAAATGCATGTTTATTTTTAATGCATTGCTTTGTGTTATCTCTTTATGATTTTGACCTATATAAATTTGATTCAACGCTTAATTAAATAAACTGAAATCTGATTAATACGAGAGAAGCGCGTGTCCCTGAGTTCGACCTTGGTTTCTGCCAAGTAAAATAAACATAACGATCACCTTATTTTGCTTTATTATCACATATCTGTAAATGGGATGATCTTTTGATGAGCCCATCTCGGCCCGACTGCTACGACACTATTAAGTGCTAAGAACAACTCTCTTAAAGGGCCGATTTCACGGTTCGTCACCGGGATCCATCTGCAATTTTAAATATTCAATGTTAGATAATACAATGTAAAAAACAACAACATACAATAAGATTAAATTCGCCACGACAATGAAAAATAAGAATATACGATGGAAAAAAAACACACTTACTCGAAGTTGGACATTTACGTCTGTTGTGACCTACGCCACCATAATTACCACATTTATTCTTATTCCTTACCGTCTTCGGTGCATTAGATGTGGATGCTTGAGAATCCCTTGCGGTTTTATTGGGACATCCATGGTGTGTGTGACCCAATATCCCACAAACGGAACAACTATTTTGGCGAATCACATCTCTAACATCCATTTCATTATGAATTCTTGTAGTAACGTGGACGACCTTTGCCGCGCTTACGATTTGGGTCTGGACGTAACTCTGGATAATCCAAGGGAGCCCCATGTTTCACGATCACCGATGGGGAGAAATTTCCCTCCATAAACTTTCAGCTGGTGCTGCCAGGTATACCACTCTCCAACATAGGAATCCACTTCTGCTCGACGCTTTGAAATGACTGCAATGGCGTGGGAACATGGGGTACGAAAAATTTGCCATTTATTACAAGTGCATTTCCTTTGGAGCAAATTTACCGTGTACTGTTTGCGACTGCGAATACCACTAGATGTCCATCGAGCCCTGCTAGACACCTCGAACAATATTTCTGGATGTACTTATCTGAGTTACTGTGTGCCATTCGCGGTTGAAGTCCAACGGGTTAACTCTGTGGATGCATAATGCGTGAATTTTCGACCAGCAGCAATGGCTGCGCTTGCTTCTTCAGCATGTTGAATGAAGTATGACACACAATTATAAAAAGTCTTCTCGATTAATGCAGAGATTGGCAAGCAACATGCATCTTTAAGAACATCATTGTAACTTTCGCTCAGATTTGTAGTCATCTGACCAAACCTATAACCACCGTCATAAGCCATGTCCATTGCTCACGACGACAATTATGAGTCGAAAACCATCTACCTGCTGCATTATTCCACTCTTGTAATTTCCTCATGAAGTACGCGAACTTCTTAGTTGTCGTTGTAATGCTGCTGCTTGGACCAGGGCTTTCATGGAGCCATTTTTAAAGACGCTATTGAAGTTGCTCGCGACGTGCCTTGTACAGAAACGCCAATATGCAAAGGGTTCTAATAAGTCATGTCAGCATCTTTCATAGCGGCTTTTATTCCAGCATTTGTTAGAGATGATACATATTGGTCCAGCTCGCATGCTGATTACCCTGATGCGCACCAACGATAGAACCACTTTCATGAAGGAGCGGATTCCTCGTCAACAATCCCGAATGCAAGGGGAACAATATGTTTATCCCCGTCAATCCAGCAAGCAATGAGCAATTTTGCTTGTACTTCCCATACAGGTGTGTCCCATCAATACTATCAGAGGGCGGCAATATTTGAATGCCTCAATCGAAGGCCCAAATGCCCCAAAAGCAACGTTCAAATCTACGGCAAAGCAGTTTTCGAGGATCAGGATGGTCGCTGTATTCAATATCAATTTCAGTCCCAAGAATAGCAGCCTTCATTGCATGCAATAGATGAGGCATTTCAGCGTATGACTTCTTCCAGTCACCAAATACAATTCCGATGGCCTTCCTCCGAGCATCCTCAAACCCTTTTCTTTGTAACTCAGTAACAAAGTTAGCAACGATCTGGACATGAATTTGTAGTCCAACTGGGGGTGATCCTGATTAACTCTTAGGTTAATATAAGTGTGTGCCCCAACAACCTTGGAGATCACCCACAGTCCATCAAATTTTCTAAAATGTCCTCGTAAATACCAAAACACAGCCATTCGATCTCTGTGTGCAAAAGCCGACCATATCAAGCTGTAGATTCCTTCACAATAAAGTCATAGTGTGCCAGAATGTGGTACTTCTTGACGGCGTAAACCAAATCTTCTTTACATTTGAATGTTCTACCTTTGCGTATTTCGTCAACGACACCATCAAGTCTAGACTTCGCTCGAATGCCGTCTTCATATGTTGAACGAGTATTTGATCCTCTAACCCCAAAAAAGGGTATACGTGGCGTAATAGTATGCGTGCTTTGTTCATCGGCTGGGATCTCCTCGTCCACCGCATCATCGTCGACATCTTCGCTACCTTCTTCCAGGTCATCATCGGTCTCCCAAGGGATGAAATCATCCAAAGCATGGTTTACCTCTCGCAGCAACGAGTCATTCATGCCCAAATCCCGATCCGTGCATGGTTGCGGTACAGGCGCATCAGCGTCAAAGTAGAGTTCCATGCTAGGGACAACTATTGGCTGTATGCTTGGGAAGATTGTTGGTTGTGTGCTACGAACAACTGCTTGTTGTGTGCTCGGGACAACAGACGGTCCATTGTTAGTCACAACATTGGGGACTTCGCTCACAGAATCATCTTCAACAATAATGTAGTAGGCATCAATTTCCCAATGGTCCGAGCATACACAAGAACAGCCTGCACATCATCATCATCGACAATAGATGAAAATGATGGTTCCTCCCCTGGGCTCGAGGGATGCGATGTAATAATCGGATTTTCTGACTATTGGCATCCAGGTTGAACTTACGGTAAATCAAGTTCATCATCTCATCGAACGTCATATTAGGCATTAGCACAAACCCCCTAACGTTGGTCGTCGATCCGCCAATGAGTGTATCCCTTAAATGAAACATACAATACAACGGCTACATTCTGACCTAATACGTGACACAACGTACAAGTAAACAAAATACATTCTTGAAATGAAGAATAATATGCATATGGTATAAAACAATCATCTCAAGAAAAAAATTTACCAAGTCTAAGGCAATGCAACAACGGCTTAGCCCTAGTGGGAGGCGGTGGCGGGCTAGGACGGTGCCGACCAAGGAAACTACGGAAAAGGAGTATTCTGCAGGCAAGGAGTGGTCAAAATGGACCTTTTTGAGAGAGAGGGGAAGTACAATGGGCGAGTGGCGCAGTGGCGGGTCGCGGGCGACAAGGGCACAGTCGCTGGGAACGATGGACAGTGTGAGGGAAATGGGAAGGCCGATACGTGCGGTAGGCCCTATATCGCATATTCAAGATGCGTTTATATATCGCATAGTGAAGATGCGACATACATGTAGTTTCTGAGTAAAAAAAACTTAAGGGGTGTCGCATGTTCAATATGCGACACCTCTGTAGTTTTTAAGTAAAAAAAAGATTTTGTAGAACCTGGGGATTTAAGTAAATCCCAGGTACTACTTAGGAATTTGACTCGCTATAATTAGCAATATTCCGATGGGTTTAAGCATGGTCACTGGTGAGAAAAGTCTCATCGCAAGCGATGTCTTCTCTTCGGTGTGTAGGTCATGGCTACTAACCGTGCTTTGAAGGTCCCTACCTTCTCATCAGGTTCCCTCTTTCTCTTGAAGATCCATTTACACCTTAACGGGTCTTACCCATATAGGTAGATCCTCGAGGGTCCATATACAACACTTATATATGAAGTCTACTTTAGACTTTATTTCTAACATCCATCTTTTCATGTCATGATCCTTATAAGCTTCATCATATGAAGTCAGATCATTGTCAGACTTAATTGGACACATGGATTCCATCCTCAAACTAATTTGAGGAGATATTAGTGTTTTATCTTTAATTGTCCTTTTAGTTTCCGATTTCAGGAGCCGCATTATCTTCTCAAGGTTTAATGAGTTCCTTCACTTCATTTTCATCTTGATTATCAAGAGAGTCATCCTTCAAGAATCATATCCTTAGAGATGAGATCTTTTAAGAATCTCAAGGTCATAAAGTAAGTATCCAATACCATCCTTTTTTTTCTTAATGAATTAGCATTCTATGGTGCTAGATTCTAGCCTAGTTGCATCCGTGACATGCTCATGGCCTAAGCAACCCTAAATCCTCAAGTATCCAATAAAAGGCTAGATTCCAAACCTTAGCTTATGAGGATGTTCCGCGTTTAGGTATGCATGAAATCTTATTAAGGATATATATTGTAGTCATTACTACAATATACACCTAGAAACTAAGAGGTAATTATGATAAGATTCATCATTGATCAAATCATGTCACACATGATTCAATTGTATCTCCCTATAACTCTCTTGAGTTTAGGTGTATCAGGAGGAGTGAGATATGAATGCTATTCCTATCTCCATAAGGTATTCCTTAAATTCATCTAATACGCACTTGCTAACTAGGTTAGATTAAATTCATTTCATCTTCCTTCAAACTTTGGTTTTAAACGAAAATTATGAAATCTTTGACCATTTCAAAGCTTTTTAAGGTGAAGGGAAGAAAACTCATATGACAAAAAAATCGATTTTCGACGGAATGAAAAAGACATATCTGGTAGAATCATAACATAGAATACGACCCTAATCGAAATGCATACATTTGTCTCATACACTATGGGGATGGTGAGAAGAGATATATTTTACATCCCAGAGGGGCTATAATTGGAGATACCATTGTTTCTGGTACAGAAGTTCCTATATCAATGGGAAATGCCCTACCTTTGAGTGCGGTTGAACTATTGATTTACGTAATTGGAAGTAACCAATTAGGTTTACGATCATCAAAGATATCACATATCATCAATGTTTATTATGATACAGATGATATACATACATCAATATGTATGAGATCTTGAATACCTTGACATCTTATACCATTTCCAAGAAGGGTGTATCAGACATTTTACTTTGAATACAATATTCACAAGTATGTAAGGTTTGAAATTTCAGACATTCTAGAGCTTCATCTCTTACTAGTCTATTGATCTCATCAATAGGCATATGTCCAAGGCTTGATGCCAGATCATTGTCAAATAATCTTCATCTCCTATTGATCTTTTAAGGTTCAATCTTCAGTATTAGTAATTTTTAATGAACCATTCATTAATTTTCTAATTTAGTAGAGTCCTGTAAATATTAGATTACTGTCTGAAATATATCCATCATAACTCTTTATGATAGGTCTATTCCAGAATTCATGTTTATTTCCAACATTTAGAAATAAACTATGAGTGTTTTCTAATATCTAGGTCGTAGAGACATTCTCTAAGACTAAGGGCTCTCCCACTGAAGATATGAAGTATCTATTCAGTAGAGATTGTTGCAACCGTTTGCATCAATATCCATGGATGACTATTAAACTTTAAGATCAAATTTCTAGTCTTCTAAAACATATGCAACCAATTGCAAGTGTTATTAGAAGAATGAGATACAATGATTAGACTTTTAATCTTATCTAATAAGAAAATCAATTTCAATGATTAAATGTAGATTATTCTATGCACTATCCGAGTCCTTCTCTAAGGATCCTAGATAGTCTAGATAGTCACACTATCAGTACATCGGCTTATTGCAGTATTGACATTTATCCAACTCTTTGGATGTCATATGGAAGTTACAAAAGTACAGTCAACTCTTTGACTTTCCATCTAACTTGGGTTCGACCCATGCTTTCGCTGTGCTCCTTCATTTATAAACAATCATTGTAAGACAAAGGATCTCTTATGTTGAATTCAAAAAAAATTCAATATAAGAGTACTTCAACAATTATACATGCTTCATTTAATTCAAACAATATGAATATTATGAAGTTTCATGAATGACTAGAGTATAGATAGTAGAATGATGACACTCATCATATCTATATACATCTTAACTCTTAAAGACTTAGGTTCAGGTAGGTACTCAACATTTTGAATACATCATCTCTTAGAGAGCCATCATTCTGGCATGATGCAGTGAACCATGTCATTCATGATTAAATGTCAAGAGTACATATGTATGCCAGAACATCTTCTTAGATTTTTAAAGGATTATTTGACAATTGCGATCATCATCGACATGTCACTTCCAAAGTACATTCGATGAGAGATCAAGACTATAGAGATATACAAACCCTAGGGTTGTAGTTCTATTGTCTATTTAATTGTCATTCCTCAATATTATGAGGAAAACTTGCACATTGCAACCACATACATTATGTGTCCAACTGCAAGTACAATATCTTGATCATGGATCCAATCCATTATATTTTACTGGTCATTATTGAGTGTAGTATTGAGTGGGTTTAATGAGGATTATCTGAAATAAGAAATTTCATGAATATATATAAATATATATTTTACTTTAATTTAGGAATTTTTATATCGAAGTTATCTTGTCTTGTCAACACTGAAAGTTCAATCCCTTGATCACTTTCAATGTAAGAGATATACTTACCATCATATCTCAAGCAAGATGTGGGATATCCTTTCTTATCTTTGTCACATCCCAATAATATGAGAACCTGTAACTCGGATAAAAAGAAGCGGGAATACATTCCGCTTAGCAAGTCCAACTTGCATTCTCAATTCGGTCTTTAACACCCGAGCCCACTGATGAATCTCAGATTCACCATTCTAAGTCTCATTAATTAAAGCTCAAGTCCCTCAAAATCAACTGCATTTCTGCATTTATTGTGCATAATTAGCATTCATGCATGATTTCACAAGAATTGCATTTTAGCATTAATTTTTGCATAAAATAAGAAGCCAAAAATCCAAGCCCAAATTGACCTGTAAATAGCCTAACTTCCCCTATTTTTAACTCCTTCATGCTAACACCGCATGTCACAAATCCAACTCCACTGTGTACATATCACTAACAAGAATAAATAAAAAATACAAAAAAATAATTAACCCGGTTAAGTGGACCAAAAACCCAAACCCTAGTTATAGGATTTTCGGACTAAAAGCCACATATCTTCCCCATCCAGTGTCTGATTTGATCCTACTCACTTTTGAACTAATGCACATTCAATTACCTTCAAAACAAGACCAAGTTCAAGTGAATCGGAGCTCGTATGTGAAAGTTGGGTTTTGGGCCTCTTTTGTACATTGTATTTACGCGGCTTTTTGGCCTGTATTTTATGCATTTATTTTCTTTATTAATAAAAATCCAAAAAAATTAGATTAAGATCTCTTTTATTTATCTTTGAGTTTTCCTTATTTTTCCGGTTTTTTTTATCGTGTTTAAAATTGACAAAAAAATTAGAAAACTCAAAAATCAAGGTATTCTATGTACATGGGATACCCCAAAAATTCACTTTTCACATTTGACCGAATTTGGCTTTGATGTCTTCATGAAAGTTGTAGATCTCGTCGAGACGAGCATTTTTCGTAAAGAAACTTTTTCGCTCCGAGGTCATTTGCTATTTCTTTTTGATTTTACAAAACATTTTATATTCGATTTTTCTGGTGCTGACACGTGGCCGCCCCAGAGGCCGCCACGTGTCAGTGGTTTTTGGCCTTTTCTTATCTCGTTTTTATTAAAAAAATAATAATTAAAATCCAGGCACGTGCCCCTCACGTGCTCCGCCAGGAGCCCCTTCCGCGCCACGTGGCGCATCCTTGGCCGTCCGATCTCGGCCGATCGGACGGCCCACCCGCATCTCCCACCTCCGGATCCGTCTCCCCCAATTCCGCAACCGCCGCCTCGCAACGGCCGCCGCTAACCACTTCATCTCCCTCGTAACCACCGCCGCCACTCGCCTCCGCTTCCCTCGCCAACGATCTCCCCCGCGTCTTACGCAACCACCGGCCGCCTCCCGTCTCGCCTATTTAAAACCCTCGCCGCCACCAGAGCAGCCCATCCGCCGATCGACTCCTTCAGGTGGTGACAGCCCTCACCGGCGTGATCCGAAGCGCCCTCCCCCCGGTGCCTCGTCGCAGCCCCTCCAGCGCTGCTCCGCTCCGGCCACTCGCCGTCGAGCCTCCGACCTCCCCCAGGTATCTCTCTCGCCTTCTCTATCTCTCTATCTCCCCCATCTCTCTCTCCTCTCATCTCCGCTCCGACACACCCACATCCCCAATCATCATCTCCATCGTCCTCCGCCTCGACTTCGCCAACTCCGTTCATCGTCAACGCCGCCACCTCCATCGGCCTCCTCCGACACCACCGAGCGCCTCCGCTACGCCCCCTCCTGGCCGTGTGTCGGCCAGAGGCACGCCACCGACCTCAGACGCTTCGCCTTCGACACGCCACCGCCTCCGCCAACTGCCAGCCACCGCATCAGCCCGCAACTCCTCCGCCACGCTGCTGCGCCCTCGACGTCCCACGGCCGTGTGTCGGCCATCGCCGCTTCATCGACACCTCCGCCATCTGGAGCCCCTTCGTCTCCACCGCGACTCCAGTACCACCGATCCATCTCAGCCTCCCGGAGCTCCATCTCCGCTTCATCACGCCACCAGCGAAGCTCCGGACACCTCATCGGAGCTGCCCTCCTCACTGCCACGTCTCCGCCGCACCGCCAAGCTCCGCCAGAAGTAGTAGCTTCTTCCGCTACGCCCCCCTCCGCCTGGGCAATACTCCACCGCCGCTGCCATCACCGCCGGGCTCGAAGCCCGAGGCCCCGGCACGTGCGAGGCACGTGCGCAGGGAACGACCCGTCTTCATCCCCAGGGGTCACGTGATCTGCACGTGACCCGCTGGGTTAATTGCAGTGACACCCCCGGGTTCCACCTTGTTCACACTTCAGCCCCCCCAACCAATGTCACGTGCTTAGCACGTGACCCATTGGTCATTTTGCAGAAGTACTCTCCTGGGTATAGGTAATTACGCCACCCCCCCCCCCCCAGTTGCATTTTCTATTTATTTATTTTTATTGCATCTGTACCCCTGTGTTTGTCACCCATTATAGACCTCTACATTGCATCATTTTATTTATTTAAATATAGCACTTTGTTCATTGCTTAATGCTCTACATTTTGAGATACTATGGGTATTTTTGTGATTATCGGTTGATTATTAAATAAATATCTTGTGAAAATTGGAATATTTTGCCCACTCTGTGCTCGGAAATTCATAGTTAATTAACTGTGGCTCTAAAAATCTCCGAAAAATCACATTTTGTAGAGATTTCTTTGATTAACATGGTGCCCAAAAATCATTGCATTTGCATGCACACTTTGCTCTATAAAAATCATTTTGCATAATTCACTGTTTAATTTTTAATAGGTATTAGACCCTACATTTTTGTGATATAGGATTTTTCTAGGATCCATTACCTTGTGATAGATCTTAGATAATTTTAGTTCTCGAAAATAAGTAGGTTTAATATTTATTAAAATTAAATATTGAAAATCATTCTGTTTTCAATTAAAAATTCGTAAAAAAATTCATATTGCATCTAAAAATTCCAAAAATATTACTGTGCACTTATTCCATCATTTTTTACATCTCGGCCAAGTTTCGTAATTTTCGGACACCATTTGAATGTATTTTACATTTTAGTCCCTAAAATAGGCCGAATTTGCATTTTGCACCTCATATTGCATTGAAAAATTCCAAAAAAAGACCGCCTTGAAAACCGACCTAAAAATTGGATAGACATTAATCTAGGTTGTTCCTTTGCCTCCTTGTGATCGACCTTGGGACTTGCCCAAGTAAAATAAACATACACCACGAGATTAAAATTGAATCATTATTTTGTGGTTATTTCTTGACTGTTCCGATCGCCGCCTACAACGAACGACTTCTATTTGTTTTCACGATTGACGATTAAAACCATCTTCTTATCGCGGCTTTTGCGGGCCCGTCACCCACCACCCCTAAGGTGATATTGACCTGCCGTCAATTGAACCAACCGTCAACAGCTAAAACTCGCTATATGCAATCCAATATCGCCCCAATAATATGAGGACCCGATATTGGGGTCACTACGTATACGACCTTAATCTTTCGAGAAGCAAAGAGCCCGATCCAGATGTGCTTGTATGTAGGAGCTGTCACTTCGGACAGGCGTCTCCTACATACAATTCCTAGCGACGGAACCCTTTGCCTTGACGGGAGATCATGGATGTCACTTATGTGATCCTCCATATCATGTTCAAATTCTAATTAATTATTATGAATCATATTCACATAATTAATTCTTCTAAGGGAAATAACAACTCTATTAGTAATAGAGTATTTTAATATTAATTGAATTCAATTAATTTAATCATATTAAATTAATTATCATTCCAATCAATCAACCAACAAATAATTTTTAAATGTTACTTGAATGATGATATAATCTCAAAATATGTATTTTTTCGAATTTTTATAATTAGAAAAATACATCATGATCTCTCAATCATCACCCCTTCCCCACAAGCTGTCATGGCCAGTACCGATGGGAGTGGAACAGACTGCTCACAGAGCAACTTGCTACTCCAATGCTCCCCGACTAGACACCATATCCGCCTCGGATTAGGATAATGCCAAATTGATCACTTTGTACTTAGTTGATAATCGGTTTTTCAACCGAAGTTATACGATATAATAATAATCAAAATCATTTTGATTAACATTATAAGGAGATTTGCTAAACAAATCCCCAATCCTATTCAAGCATCAATGTTTGTTGGAAGGTTCATGTAACCCAATTGTGATCTAGATCATATCTAATCAAGTTGGTTATAGTCAAAGTCATTCAAGGAATAATCATCATCTTTACATATTTCACAAATATTCATCAATAATTATTTCAGGAAATTAACCATTAATTTCCATTAATATAACTGAATGACAATCACAAGGTTCATGATCAAGTATGTAGTTTCCAGCAGTGAACCCTACTTACTAAAATTAGAATATCTCAATCAATATAAATCCAAATCAAGCAAAATAAGTTTCCAAAGTTTGTTAATTTGAATTATAACAGAACCAAGTGATTAACACGTATTTTCTAGATGTTTCAAAACAGTAACTAACTATTTAATTACGTAAAGATTCGCCATCCCCGAAACAATGGATATATCTTCATTAAAATGATCATATCTTGAGCAATCGGATTCCAAATCACGCAAACTTAAGTCCCACAGTTTTCTTAATTAATGGGAAACATTATCCAAGTGATATTTTCGTGTTTAAATACTTTAAACAGGGTCGAAAATGTTCACAAAATATGGCTGCGAAAAATGAAATGCGCTAAAATTTTCACAATCCCTAATGAGCCCAAGTCTTCCTAAGTTTATGGATCATATCCAAAACTTTTGACGTAAGGCTCTAATACCACTTGAAAGATACGGGAAGATCCTTAAGCGCATCATGCAAGCGTGAGGATCGCATCGTATGCGATCGGGAGCGACTATCGTACTAGTTGCTCGAGGCAATGGAATTTAAAAATTTTCAAAGATGAAACCACGTGATCCAAGAACACCTCTTGGATCGTTTCATCTCAACCACAAATAGGTATTAAGGTTACCTCTTGAGGCGTGGTTGCGATCGAGTCTCTAAACAAGGAGACCTCTTGTCTCAAGTCCGATCCAATGGAGGAGACGCTTGCGAGCGCATTGATGAGACGCGTGCTCCTCGCAATCCATGTTGATGATCCAAGCGACGAATCTCCTGATCTCATCACACGAGATCCGATGTCTTCTTCACGAGCGAGGCGCATCGAAGGAGACGGAGATCCATGAGTAAACAATCCGGCAACATAACGATGATGTTACGGCAATGGTGATTCTCTCTAGGGCTCCATACTGGACGACCACAATGAGAGAGAGGGGGAGAGACTTGGCGTGTAGAGAGAGAGAGAGGGAGAGAGCTTATTTAAGTTGATGAAACTTGAAGAACAAGTGATGCCTCTTCTTATATAGTATTTTGGGATCCATGGATCTTAATCCATGGACAACACAAAACCAATGGATGATATTGATTTGTGTTTCTTTCAATGGCCATGATTTTGTTGTAAAAACACAACAACAATTAATTTGATTAAATTAAATATATATTGATAAATCAATATAAATTAATTTCAAATCAAATCAATTAACTAGTCTTGGAGATAATGAGAAGATTGGCTACATCTTCTAAAAAGGGGGGACGACCACCCTTTTGAGATGGAATGGGTCTATCTCCTCAATATCTCATGAGATCTCATTATCTCATGAGATCTCATTATCTCATGATATTTCCAAGAATTTACAACAACACTTGTTGTAAATTATTTTACAAAACAATTCATAATTATCTTGTGAATATTGCAATCATGCCATTGGAAAATGTGAATTACATTCACATCCCAAAACAAAATATAAATTATATTTTCAATTAATCATCCAATGTGAATCCAATTTACATCAATAATTAATTGACAAATATAAATCACACTAGTCTCTCTTTTATATATTATAAGTCACATTTACAATATATTTATGTTTAATATGGATAGTGCTATCCACATTATTCATATCCATGATAATTAAATCACATTTAATCATCTTGGATCTCTATTCTCATGTGCCCAAATAATATGAATCGCATTCACATTATTCACATCTTTAATAATTAAATCACATTTTATTTACTCACATAACTCTCCTTATAATATGAATCAAATTCATATTATTCATGATATCAAATCACATTTTAATTATCCATTTTCTCAATACTCGGATACATATATCAACAATGAAATTATTCTTGAACTCTTTCAAGAACAATGCACTTTCTCCGCAGATAATTGGAGATAAGGACATGGCGATTGTATTGTTCCACGTGTAGTGACTTGGATATTGAGATCACATCACAAATCTTGATCTTGCGGACCTCACATAGATGCTTGATTAAATCAAGACCACAAATCTAATCTTCTCATTGTATCTGAATCACATTCAGATCAATGTCCAACATTTGGACCAAGATCAGATCACGTCTCTACTGAGAAGAGTCACTAAAATTCAGACCCGTTTCATCACACCCTCGGAATGGAAGCATCATGGTTATACAATCGTTTATGATCACATCACCCTCAGGTATTCCCAATACCTGTACATCCTGCATACTGGAAGATCCAGAATAAACCCGAAGTATTAGATCAATTTTACACTGTTTACTTCAGGGATTTATCATTAATTTCTCATTTGACTATTGGGAGTTGGTATCGATTATATACTTTCCAAAGCATATATCATACCCATGTATTGATCATATACTTTCCAAAAGTTTATAACAAACCTATAAATTCAGTCAAGCTTCCAAAGTGAGACGACCATGCACGGAATTTGATTCTTCCCAATATATCGTGAGTGAGCTCATGTCTTTCGGTTCAGTAAATGAACTGTATGATCCTTTTGAGAGATCATATTACTCATATGTTCTTGCATGCACACCAGCGCGCCGGTGTATAGATCTTGGTTAGGTCATCAACCTATTGGTCTGCCAAATGTACATACTCAGGACATATAGTAACACATCTGTCTCCGATCAGAGATACATGCCTATATCGGATAGCATATCAACCTTTGACCTAACTTATCTAACACCTCGGAATCTCTTATTCCTATGCAGAGGACCTACATCAAGAGGTCGGTTAGATATCAACATTTAAAAAAAGGATTGCCATCTCCTTCTCAGGCTGGAATCATCTCTTAATAATCATTTGACGGTACTTAATGAAACCTCAATCTAACTCTTTTGATATTCATCCAAGCACTAGCCTCGATGATTCAATAATTTAATCAATAGCTTATGATCATTAAGATGGCAATGGTATGTAACCCTAATTGTACTAAATGCAAATTAGTTATTCTTTATTTCAGATTAGGGAATGATATTTGCAATAAAATTTATTGCATAATAGCTCGCCGTGAGCTCGCATGTCCAACACAAGGTTCTGCAGTTAAGAGGGCTACCTCCTTGGGCGCATGATTTCAAGACAATGGAAATCTTTTTTTTTCTTTTTGAGCCAAAAATGGGAGAAACACGCTATTGTGTCCGTCCCAAATATATTAAAAGCGGAGGTTCCAAAAAAACCTACAGAAGCCAATGCTTGAGGAGAGTTTTGGGATGAAAAATTACAATATCAACATAAAAGCGATGATAGGTAAAGAGTGCACCATTCTAGCTAGCCATAACAACCAAATAACCGCAAAATGTAGAAGAAGCTCTTCCCTTGGCTTGTACTTTGCATCATGTAGAGCAACCCAAAAAAGTTAAAAAAACTGCTATGATTCACCATCCAATACCAAGCTCGTGTCATGCTGAAGACAATGGAAATCTTGCTAGAGGACCTTCGGCAAAGGTTATAGAGGTCGTTGACGATGGCCTTTCAAAGGGATCAGACATGCATATGATTGTGGAGATTGCCGTCAAACGAACGATGATGCCATCGAAGGTTTGCATGCGTATTGGAATAACGGTGTTCCTGGTGGTGGTGGTGGAGCTGCGCACCACCACGAGTGATGGAGTTAACGTAGCACCAAGAACGGCTACGACATCCGATGTAAGCTCAAGTCGCATGATGGTTGCGATTTTAAAGGAGAATTTTTGAGATCTAGAATCTTTTTGATTTGAAGACGCTTCTAGTGAGGCATTTCAGTTTCCCAAATTGGGCGACTTTCAGGTGCCATATCATGAGTGTAGCATGTTGGACCCCCCTTTCGGAGCCTATTCGGATCCCTCTCTCGCTGCATCGGGCGGAGCTCCAAAGGTAGCATTCGTGCAACCCAATTATTTTTTAGCCCGATTCTAATAGTAGAAGTCTGATGGGGGATATCGTTCAAACCTACTTATTCTTTTCAAGTTCACTAAATTCTGTAAGGTTTGTCGAAAATCTTTAGACAACAACCAGGCGGCGGAGACCAGAATATTACATGAAGCGATCCATGAGAATGCAAACTCAACTGCGTGGAATGGCAAGATTGCCACAAGGTAGCCAAATGAGTTATGGCTAGTAGTCACAGGTTAGCCACTTGGCATGCGTAGAGCAACTGGTTTAAAAGTGTTAGAGTTATTATATTTACATTTTATGTTCCGTAAACCCTTCAGGGGTATATATGTATTTTTCATCTTGTTTGTCTTTATATAAGAGACCCTAGCCCTATGGAATAAACACGATTCTTTTTCTTTTCCACATGGTATCAGAGCAACGGTCCTAGAACGGGGTTCTGACCTAACTCCATCCCGCCTCTACCTTCAAGCCTCTCCCCTTTCCTGCGCGGGCCCATCTTTCTCACCTATGGGCCATGTGGGAGCTCCTACAGGGGTCCTGCTAACCCAAAGAGGGTTTGCAACTGTTGTAGTACCCTTCAGGGCTGCCGCCAGCATCTTCTAGGGTGATGCAACAACACCTGCAACCATCTCAGGGCTACTGCAGCAGCACCTATGCTGCCTTCAACAGCCACTGCAGCCCCAGAGCCGTCGCAGATGCTGCAACCGCATCCATGGGCCTGCGAAGGACTAGCCAACGGCTCTCCAGGGCCTTTAGCCACCGCCATTAGCACTCTAGGGCCTCCATGCCACCGTTAGAGCCTCCTAGGACCAGCACTGCTACCGTAAGGTCCTTGTTTTTCTCCTGAATTGTTGTAGAATACACTTTTTAGAGCTTATGGGACTCAACCACCGGTTACTATTGTCAGAACAATGGAATTCTCTTCCAAGTTCCGACTTTCTGGGGTCCACTATGCTCCTGATTTCCCTCTTAGCTTGCAGTTCATAATCTTTGTGTTGAGCTTAATTGCCGCTTGATATTTGATAAGTTTTTGACGAGGCAGATTTTTAGTGGGAGTCATGAGAAGAATGACCTATATTATCTTGACATATCCTCGGACTCCAAGTTTGTCAGTATTGTGTCCATCTCTGAAGACCCGCTCCTATGGCATCTGTGCCTTGGACATCCCTCTACTAAGGCCATATCCGTGATGCTTCTTGAACTCTCAACTCTGAAGCCCTGTCAGTGTGAGGGTGTGTGAATTCGGGAAACACCATCGAGCTCCGTTTCCTATTCGTACCGAGTCTCATAGTACTACTGCTTTTCATCTTGTTCATTGTGATGTTTGGTGACATTGTCTGATCCGAACATTAAGTGGTCATCGCTATTTTATAGTTTTCATTTATGATTACAATCTATCTTCTTGGGTTATCTAATAAAGGAGCATTTGGAGATTGATAAAACTGTCAGAAATTTCTTTCAATATGTCAAAATTTTCTTTTCTACTTGTGTTAAGATCATTCATATTGACAATGCTCTTAAGTTAACCCAATAGGACTTGTCCTCTTTCTTTACGTTCCAGGGAATTGTTCACCAAACCTCCTGTCCGGATATAACTCAAGGGACTTTCGAAACATAGGGTTTCGTCAGGAGGATGAGAGAGGTCGGGGGCGGAGAGTCAGCTGGTGAGGGAAGCGGGAGGGTACATAAAAGTGTTGCAAAGCAAAAGGTGAGTGGAAGAGTCAACCCAGTGGCCAGACCTTCCTCGTTTATAGATGCAATGTTGGTGATCATTTTGCCAGGAAGTGCCCGAAGGCGGAACCGGTGTGTTTTCAGTATGATCATCCCGATCATCTCCGATGCGGGTGCCTGGGGAATGCGGTGCATCTGGAGAGGACAGGAGGTGCGTCGCCGACCAAGCTAGATTTTAGCATCATTGGGGACGAGGGGGATGTGTTGATTTTGCCACCACTATACCTCTTCTCGTGGTAGGCGTAACACCCAATCACCCCTGGGATGGTTTGGTGATAGCGGAAGGTGACACAACTGCCCTAGAACTAATCCTGGACGGTGTGTAGGGCTGGCTATTGAGTCACGGCTCGATGAGCCAGGATCGGGCTCGGCTCGATAAGGGCTCATGATCCTGGCTCATTAAGCTATTGAGCCGAGCCCGAGCCAGATTTTGGGCTCGATATCTTAACGAGACAAGCCCGAGCCGAGCCTTGCTCGGCTCGATAACTCAATAAGGAGATCGATAAGGAATATATATACACATAATATTTATATAATATTCAAACAAAATAAAAGTAACCCTTTGCAATTTTCACTCCACTAACTTTGCTCCTCTCACGATTCACGAGTCATGACCCAATTCTCAAAATCTCATTCCCTCACACACATTTTCCCCCTGCCCATGCATTAGAAAATTAGTATTTTTTCCTTTTTTATAAGCAAATAGAATGTTACAATATATATTATAATTAAGATTTTATACACAACTTGGATAGTGGCCTACTGGTAAGGAACACCGTCTTAAATAGAGCAGGTCTTGTGTTCGAACCCATGCAAAGCACTTTTCCACCATAAAGTACCCATTTTCCTTAATGAGCTTGCCTTGGGCTCGAGCCCAGACCGGGCTCGATAAGGGTCTCGGCTCGAGCCCAAGCTGGCTCGATAAGGGCTTGAGCTCATCGAGCCCGAGCCTGAGCTCGAGCTCGAGCCTGGTTGGGCTTATCGAGCTCGATCCCAAG
Organism: Ottelia alismoides; assembly: GCA_037367405.1. Taxonomy (NCBI): domain Eukaryota; kingdom Viridiplantae; phylum Streptophyta; class Magnoliopsida; order Alismatales; family Hydrocharitaceae; genus Ottelia; species Ottelia alismoides. Next base: position 346,571 of record JAZKJV010010372.1, on the reverse strand, counting down.
CCAGGGGCTGGCTCGGCTCGTTGGGCTCGATATCCAGCCCTAACGGTGTATCAACGACAAGACTGGAAGGTGCAAGGGTGGATGCTCTTCTGCTCTCGGGTTGTGGTATGTATCTCCGAGGCCTCTCCGCGGAGGGTGCGAATGAGCTACTTCGAGGTGGCTTGGAATTCTGCTTGCCCCGAAGGCGTGTGGCCTGGTTAAGTGGCGAAGACCAAGGTACATCAATGGTTCTCTGAGGAAAGAGGTGGGGATCTGGAGGGCGAAGATACTGGGGATACCTCTCCGATGCCATCGAGAGGCGGTCATTAGGAAGGCGATATCCCATGTTGGTGAGGTTATTGGGCTCCTGAGCACCGATCTGCTGTCGCTCGAGGAGTCAGAGGTGGTGGCATCAATGCGTGGAGCTAAGCCACCAATTCCTCTTTGCATAACGTTGTTTGTTGGGTGGCGACCATTCGTGATTGTCTGGTCCCCTTGGATGAAAAACCCCATGGTGGAGGAGGAAAGGGGATCTCTGGGTCAGTGGTACGCCTGACGGAGAAGTCACCATAGGTGTTTTTGATGGGAGATGGAGCTATCCAACAGCCGGGGCAGCATGGTGGGCGCCAATGGTCGAAAGATTGGGTAGGTCTCTCGAATGGAGTCAAATTCCTAAGTAGTACCTGGGAATTACTTAAATACCCAGGTTCTACATAATGTTTTTTTACTCAAAAACTACAGAGGTGTCGCATGTTGAACATGCGACACCCCTTAAGTTTTTTTTTATCCAGGAACTATGTATGTGTCGCATTTTGGATATGCGCTATAGATAACGCATATTTAATATGCGACATATTTCCAGGGATTTTCCCTCGAAAATGACTGGTCTCGAAATGTTCTGAGCAGATAACGCATGTTGAATATGCGACATTCTTCCAGGGAATTTCCCTAAAAAATGAGGCCGTACAGGTAACGCATATTGAATATGCGACATCTTTCCAGGGAATTTCCTTCGAAAAGGTCTGGTCTCGACTAATGTTCTGATAGCCCGTAGAGAGTACAGATAACGCATTTTCAATATGCGACATCTTTCCAGGGAATTTCCCTCGAAAATGACTGGCCAGGTCTGGGCCAGGGAATTTCATGTTTCTAAAAACCCTTGAAAAAGCATGCCAATTGCATGTTTCTAATGTAAATAGACATCGCATTCACGCATTCAAAGATGTATAGACATCGCATTCACGCATTCAAAGATGTATGATCCAAAAAAGACATTCCAAACATTTAATATAAGTAGACTTGTTCACGAATATACATTACATTTTTGCGTCATATTAAAAATTACAATGATTACAAGTCAATGTTTTTTCCTCCGCTGGTATGTAATCGTAGAATCAGTAGGATGGAACGGTAACAGGCGGTTCGCCTCGTCTATCATGTGGATTTGAGAGGGCCCTGGGACATCTTCCTCGAAGGTTGGCATCGACGGCGGCGTTAGTGTGCAGTAAGTTGGTCGTGTCTGGCTGGCGTCCAATCCATGCCTCAACGGTGCCTGAGGCGTTGGCAAGTCCTCCCGTGGTCGCTCGGTGGCAGGTGTGAAGAAGTCTCCTTGCGCAAGGTTATCATCTTCCGCAGCGGCTTCTTCATAGTCCATGGGTTCTGCCGCTTGTTTACGCGCCCTACTTCGACCTCTTCCTCTTCCCCGTCCTCTTGCCCTTCCTCGCCTTGCCTCCTCCCTAGCCACATCAGCACGTTCGTCATGTAACGTGACCGCATCTGCAAATTGTAATGACAGCCAGTCCGTCATTTCCGCCTTCGCTTGTGCCGCAATCTCGCAGCATTCCTCGTGTCCAATGTCGTACACACGGCTCCACAAAGCGAGCTGCATCCAAGGAAAAAACGTAGATGTAAATTTGTAGCAGTTTTCTTAATTAATTTACCACAAACTTCTAATTTGAGCACTTACGTTGCTTGCCAGAGTTGCACCCAAACGTCCGACAAATCTTCGAGTTATGGTCCGATACCATTGCTCGTATGCGGGCGTCGCGAATATCCCTCTGGACCGATCGATGCGAACAATTCTAACTTCCCGCTCATCCCAGCGGGCAATATGCAAGCTGTGTTTTGCCCTCCAATCCACATGCACTTTCCCCCTCAAATAGATTGCATGGAGTTCTTGAAAGGTGGAGCAATGACTTGGAATATCTTGAAGACCCCCAAATTGTCTCATGAAACGATCTGGGTAGTAATACTCCACAATGTGGAAGTATATCAACGACACTTCTGCTCTCCAAATGCGTTTGCCTTCAAGAGAGTTGGCTGGGAGATGGGCGCGGATCTCATCGGTATAGGGAGTCCAAAATAGCTGAATGCGAATATTGTATTACGATTAGTATTTTTTTTGTTGATATAGGAAAAATTTGTGAATGTAAAATTACTTGCTCGGGTGATTGCATGTCAAAAGCATCCCTGTAAGGTCTCACCACGTGTGTAGGCTGTCTACGATGGGCAAACGCCGTTGCCCAGCGGACTCCTAATAGGCGCCTGTACCATTCTCTGCCGTCCCTCACAACTGGAGCAATGTGGGGGAAATGCTCCCATGCCCATACCTGAAGGAGTATGATCGAGCCTCCAATCTCCTCGGTCGCCATGTCTGCTGCTAAACATAGGTACCTGTAAAGATATGCAAGTACTGCTGATCCGCAGCTCAGTGTCCCAGAGGACTCGAAATCATGTAGATGTGGTAAAGTGATAAGTGAAACCAAGGACCCTGACTTGTCCGTGAATAGGACTCCACCAAGCAACTGCAAAATGTAAGCTCGAGCGTGTCTCTGTACTACCAGCTCGTCTGCATCTTCTGGCAACTCTGAAAAATTGGTGGACAACCAGCTTGCTGACACCCTGCTGCCAACTATGTCTGCGGGCAGTGGCCTAACGCCCAACAATTCCTCGCATGTATCTGCCCATGTCGCTCCAGGTGTTGTCTCCCCAGTAACCGCATGCCCATCAATTCGCAGCCCCATGATGAATGCAACATCCTGCAAGGTGATAGTAATCTCCCCACTAGGCATGTGGAAGGTGTGCGTCTCGGGTCTCCACCGTTCAACTAACGCTGTCACCAGATGCCAATCCAGGGTAATGAACTCGAGCTCTGAAATGCATCCAAATCCTGCTTCGACTACGTAAGGCAGTAGCCGGTCATCCAAAGGGATCCGACGTACATGGGTCTCTCGTCGTCGGCAAAGCAACCACGAAGATTCCTACAAGAAAATTGTTAGGAAAAAAATTGAAGGAAGGAAGAAATTAAAATTACTTACATCGCCAGCCCAAACTCGACGTGAACGATGTCGCTCCTGAAGGTGCAAAATTAAAGGATCAATTGGGCCGGGATCCATCTGAAAATTACAATATTCAATGTTAGACAATACAATGTAAAAAAAACAATATCCGACAAAAGCAACAAGTATTTACCACAACTACCACATACAATGAAAATTAATAATATACGAGGGAAGCACACTTACTCGAACTTGGACATTTACGTCGGTTGTGACCTATGCCACCACAATTTCCACATTTATTCTTATTCCTGGTCGCCGTCGGCGCATTTGATGTGGATGCTTGAGAATCCCTTGCGGTTTTGTTGGGACATCCACGGTGTGTGTGACCCAATATCCCACAAAAGGAACAAGTATTTTGCTGAATCACATCTCTAACATCCATTTCATTATGTATTCTTGTTGTACGTGGACGACCTTTACCGCGTTTACGCTTTGGGTCCGGACGTAACTCAGGATATTCGAAGGGAGCCCATGTTTCACGATCACCAATGGGAAAAAAATGCCCTCCATAAACCTTCAACTGGTTCTCCCAGGTGTACCACTTTCCAACATAGGAATCCACTTCAGCCCGACGCTTTGAAATGACTGCAATGGCGTGGGAACACGTGATACGAAATATTTGCCACTTATTGCAAGTGCATTTCCTTTGTAGCAAATTTACCGTGTACTGTTTGCGCCCGCGAATACCAGTAGACGTCCGTCGAGCCCTGGTAGACACCTCGAATAATATTTCTGGTTGTACTTGTACCTGAGTTACTGTGTGCTCATTCGCAGCTGCAGTCCAACGGGTCAACTCTGTGGATGCGTAATGCGTGAATTTTTGACCAGCAACAATGGCTGCGCTTGCTTCTTCAGCATGTTGAATGAAGTATGACACACAATTATAAAAGGTCTTCTCAATTAACGCAGAGATTGGCAAGCAACGGGCATCTTTAAGAACTGCATTGTAGCTTTCGCTCAGATTTGTAGTCATCTGACCAAACCTATACCCACCGTCATAGGCCAAGGTCCATTGCTCACGACGACAATCATGAGTCGAAAACCATCTACCTGCTCCATTATTCCACTCTTGCAATTTCCTCATGAAGTACGCGAACTTCCTAGGTGTCGTCTGTAATGCTGCGGCTTGCACCAGAGCTTTCATGGAGCCATTTTTAAAGACGCTATTGAAGTTGCTCGCGACGTGCCTCGTACAAAACCGCCAATATGAAAAGGGTTCTAATAAATCCACGTCAGCATCTTTCATAGCGGCTTTTATACCAAAATGCCTGTCAGAGATGATACATATTGGTCCAGCTCGCATGCCGATTACCCTTACACGTACCAACGAAAGAAACCACTTCCATGACGGAGAGGATTCATCGTCGACGATCCCGAATGCAAGGGGAACAATATGTTTATCCCCATCAACACCGCAAGCAATGAGCAGTTCTTGTTTGTACTTCCCGTACAAATGTGTCCCGTCAACACTAATCAGAGGCCGACAATATTTGAATGCTTCAATCGAAGGACCAAATGCCCAAAAGCATCGTTTAAATCTGCGGCAGAGAGGTTTCCGAGGATCAGGATGGTCGCTGTATTCAATATCAATTTCAGTCCCTGGAATAGCAGCCTTCATTGCATGCAAAAGAAAAGGCATTTCAGCGTATGACTTCTTCCAGTCACCAAATACGATTCCGATGGCCTTCCTTCGAGCATCCCAAGCCCTTTTCTTTGTAACCCAGTAGTTGTACATCTCGTGGATGTGAGCTCTACAACTTGATACGCGAACATTAGGGTCATCTCTAACAAGAGTTAGCAATGATCTGGACATGAATTTGTAGTCCAACTGAGGGTGATCCTGATTAACTGTTGGGTTTATACAAGTGTGTGCCCCAACAACCTTGGAGATCACCCACAGTCCATCAAATTTTCTGAAATGTCCTCATAAATACCAAACACAACCATTCGATCTCTGCGTACAAAAAACCGACCATATCAAGCTGGTGGATTCCTTGACAATGAAGTCATAATGTGATAGAATGTGGAACTTCTTCACAGCGTAAACCAAATCCTCCCTACATTTGAACGTCCTACCCTTGCGGATTTCGTCAGCAACACCATCAAGTCTAGACTTGCTTCGAATGTCGTCTTCATATGTTGAACGAGTATTTGACCCTCTAACCCAAAAAAAGGGTATACGGGGTGTAATAGTATGCGTGCTTTGTTCATCAGTTGGGATCTCCTCGTTCATCAGATCATCTTCGACATCTTCGCTACCTTCTTCCAGGTCATCATCGGTCCCCCAAGGGATGAAATCCTGATCCATCCGGTTAACCTCTCGCAGCAACGACTCACTCAAGCCCAAATCCTGAACCGTGCTTGGCTGCGTTACAGGCGCATCCGTATCAAAGTAGGGTCCCATAGTTGTGACATTTCTTGGTTGCGTGCTGCGGACAACTGCTGTTTGTGTGCTCGGGACTCCAGACGGTCCCCTGTTAGTCATAACAGTGGGGACTTCGCTCACAGATACATCTTCAACATAAATATCGGTAGGCATTGATTTCCCAATGGTCCGAGCGTACACAAGAACTGCCTGCACATCATCATCATCGACAATAGATGAAAATGACAGTTCCTCCCCTGGGCCTCGAGGGATGCGATGTAATAATCGGATTTTTTAACTGTCAACATCCAAGTTGAACTTACGGTAAGCCAAGTTCAACATCTCATCGAACGTCATATTAGCAGTCAACACAAACCCCCTTACGTTGGTTGACGATCCGCACATGAGTGTACTACTCAAATGACACATACAATACAACTGCTACATTCTAACCTAATACGTGATACAACGTATATGCAAACGTCATACATTCGAGAAATGAAAATAATATGCATATGATACAAACAATAACTAAAGAAAACGTTTACCAAGTCCAATTGTTCGCAACAAGGGATTAGCCCTGTTGAGACGCGGGGGCGGCTAGGACGGTGCCAATCAGTGAAACCACGGAAAAGGAGTGTTCCGCGGGGCTAGGAGTGACCAAAACGGGCGTTTTTGAGAGAGGAGGAGATCACAAGACGCGGGTGGCGAAGTGGGCGTCGGGGGCGGCACGGGTGCAGGAGAACGAAAGGGCTGGGAAATAGCAAGGCCGCTGGGCGCGGGCCTTATTTAGGCTCAATATCGCATATTGAATATGCGTTATCTATAGTGCATATCCAAAATGCGACACATATTTATTTCCTGGGTAAAAAAAAAACTTAAGGGGTGTCGCATGTTGAACATGCGACACCGCTGTAGTTTTTGAATAAAAAAAAAACAATTCGTAGAACCTGAGTATTTAAGTAATACCCAGGTACTACTTAGGAATTTGACTCCTCTCGAATGCGCTTTTCCCCTAGAATGACGGTACACCTTCCATTTTCGAAAACCATAATCGGGAGCCACCTGGGAGAGATTCGACAAATCTTATTGATGATATCGAAATAACGTAATCTGGCAACCTGCTAAGCGTGCTTAGGTGGATACTGGTATTGAACCGACTAGGCTGGCTCAAGGGAAGTGGGCCAACTTGAGTCCTTGTGTGTTCTGTAGTGCCTTAAGGGGAGCGGTTCTGCTTATCGACCCGATTACCGAATACATAGCGGCTTCCTTCAAGCCCGGTTGAACAATGTAGCTCATCGGACTCGATCGTGCATCGGGACCCATCAACTCTTGAGATTGTTTTGATTGCTGGGAATGTGTCGGATTGGCAGAGCCGTGGCTCGAGGTGTGGCTCGGTGATCTCAGAGATGGAGGAGTTTTTCGACCCAACAGAGGGCTTGCTGGGGATGAAGGGTGGTGGCGGTGATCCTTTCCGTTGTCCTGTTGTTGGGCTGGTGCCCAATGTCTCGTAGGGTTTCCCTAGGCGATGGCCTCGTGTGGGGGGCTCCGAAGGAGAGAGGGCTAGGGCTGGACTTTCGTACATGAGCCACGAAGCTGCTTTGGAGGGATGCATGCGGAACTCACATGAGTTGTGTTATAAGAAGATCAAAGGCAGGGTGGTACAAAGCAGAGTGGAGAGGCAACAAGCAGTGTTCGGGGAATCCATATCACTGAAAAAGTTCTTCTCGAGGAAGCATCAACGTGTAGACTTGTTGGATCGGGAAACCTCCAAATTGGACCGCGTGAGGGAAGACGTGCTTGTCAGGGAAAGTTCGGTGAGCATGGAAGGAAGGTGGAGGTTAGGTGGTGGAGGCTGACCAGGCCTACAGTGGGGTTGATCTCCGTCGGGAGGATGATTGTGTTGTATATGCAAATAGTGCAGGTAAGGCTGAGGGGAGCGGTTTGCCTAATAACGGGAGAGGAGGGATTAAGGTAGCTCTGCTCCTCTCGATAGGGGTAAGGGGAGGAGAGTTGGAAGAGGCCTTTGCTATGGAAGTTGCTCGAGTGATCGGGGTTCAGCTGGCAGGGTCTACCCCTTTGGTATCTCAATGAAGTTGCTGTCGTGGAGTGTGCGCGGACTGCAACAACCTGACAAGAGGTTGGCAATTGGTTCTATGATGGCAAAGCGGAAGATAGATGTCGCTTGCTTCCAGGAAACCAAGATTTCTTCGTGGGATTCCGTGAGGTGGATCTCGGTCTCGGGACCTTTCCTTTCAGATTTCGAAGAAGTATTGGTGAATGGTAGCTCAGGTGGTGTTGTGGTGGCCTGGAATGGGGGCCTTTTCGATCTGGTTGAGGAGGTAAAATTGGTGCACCAAGTGTCAGTTCTTCTAGTTTATAAGTCGGATCAAACCAGACTCTTGATTTCATCAGTGTATGGCGTTACAGGAGGTTCTCAGAATGTGGCTATATGGGATAAGATGATACATATTTGGGGTAGATTTTCGGAGACTGCTTGGATTCTGGGGGGTGACTTCAATGTCACCATGTATACGAACGATAGACTTGGGGCTGATTATATATATATATATAGAGAGAGAGAATATTCTCGTGATATTTTCGACCATTGAGACTGATGTAATTATCTTTCAAAGATGAGACATGTTGTAGGGCGAGAGTATTCCATGATGGGGGCTCGCTGTAGTTTCGACAACTCCAATAAATGCAAATACAATGAATACGAGCCAATTCTTACTCGAATTGCTCAATTGATCATCACTCCGAATGCTATCCCCCCAGCACCTCATCGCCAAGATGACCTTACATTCATCATCTTCATCCAAAATTAATAAAGTGTGCATAAAGTCAACGCGACTGGCGTTATAATGTATTTAACATGCGTACAAGAGAGTTTTTTCTTCAGTTTATCTATGTTAGGCATTGTATGCTCCATTTTAAGGAGACATGTTGAAATAATAAAAGGTTGAGTCAATTGGATCTTATGGAAGATCCAATTGTGGTGTGTTTAGTAAAACATTGATTAGAGTTAGTTCTTGGTTGTATTTGTTGGGTTATATAAAGAGACCCGTACTTATTGTATCCTTTGGGAAAGCTAATCGCAAGATCCAGCCTTATAGGGCCTTTTCTCGTAGAGTAGACCTATCCTTTAGGTTTGTCTTGATCCACATAAATCTATGTTATGATATCGTGTTTGACTAGCTTTATTATTCGATTTTATAAAATAATAAAGCCATTAAGTATTATTAGGAAACCTAATGATGAGTAATGCATGTTAATCAAAGTTTAAGATAATTAATCATGATTAACGCTAATTCATATTCATCAACAAAACTTTGTGTGTTGAATATACATGGGATAAAATTAAGGATACTTTAGCCCTTTGTTTTCAAGATAATACGATTGATGACAATAAGAATTATTATGGAAGTTGAGAAGAACGAGAAAGATGTAAAAAGTAGAGCACTGCTGAGAATAAGCAAAGAGTCATCAAGGTATATAAAGCGACTCATAGTTGACATCGGGAAGACCAAGATATGGAAATTTAACTTTGGCTCTCCATTCAATAGAAGTTTTCATTCTTTAATATTTTAGTATTAACATACGACGAAGAATTCTAAGTAAAGCCCTACTTAGGTGCGTTTGGTCAGACCATCAATGAACTTATGCAGAGGCATGTATGTCATGCCCTATTATCATTCTAGAGACCCATAATAAAGTCCTTCACATGATTCACCCACACTGTCATTCTGTATGGTCAGACCAGGTATGGTGTGAGGCAACTAGTTCTTCACTACATGACAATGCACGATCTTATTAACAATTGTCAGGCTACTATCGGAGTGATCGAGAGATTTAACAATGGTCAGGTTACTATCGGAGGAATGATTGAGAGATTGTGCAGTGGCATTGGTAATGCTTTATGCAATCTCCAAGACTCTAAAAGTGTCCATAATACTGAGTCCATGAAAGGGGAATGTAGTTTGGACTAATCCTTGACGTAAATTAAAATGTATGACTAAATAGAAATTGAATAGAGAAATGAGGGATATTAAATGTAAAAAAACATAAAAAATGAATAGATCAATTTTGTACTCTTCTTCTTTTCACTTATGAGCATCATTGTCACCTTTTCTCCTCGTTTTCAGAAGATCAACATGCCCAGTGAGTCTTTATAGGGATGGCCATTGTAGTAGCCAACCAACCTACCACCTATCTTAGGCTGTCAGACTTTAGTTTATACTTTCTTTTTTAACTTTGATGTACACATAGTTGTGGAAAATTTTAGATTGCTTGTCATGATATGCTTATGAATGAAATTTAGAAATCTTTTCTATTTCAACATTATTTCCGCTTAAGTTTATTTCTAAATGTCAGTGATTAGACATCAAATATTGTTAGTAATAAGTATCTGGATCCGTTAGATGAGGGTGGATTTGATGACCCAAACATGAAGTCCTTAAATCCTCGGTGGGAGCTCATAAGTCGAGGTCCCTATATGAGAGGGACTCATTGACCAAGTTCTATATAGGAGATGCCTATTCCAAATGCCTATTCCAAGGTTTTTTGAGAGGAGTGTATTTTCAAAATTTCTGTATGAACATTCCATTGACCTTTTTGGCCCATGTGAGAGTTGGAGGCCTTTTTGTGGAGAATAGAAGTTGTGGGAAAGATATATGTAGAGGGAGTCTCATTGTAGTAACAGTAACAGTGACCGATGTAAATATGGAGCACAAGCACCTTATTTCCATCAAATTTCTTGATGGATCATCTTTTTAACTCCATCCCTTCAGTTCATCTTACTAAACATCATTGCATAAAAGGCATCATTGCCATCAACAACCAATGGAATATGCACCAAATCGAAAAGAAGTTTGTCATATCATGTGAGAGAGATTTCAGTTTGTCCAATATGAGCGCTGCATGCTCCAAATTGAGGATTGTTGAAAATAGTGAAGAGGTGAGTTTATTGGGTAACTGGATCTGGTGGAAAGCCACCAATTGTAGTATCGAATCATATATTTAGTTCCACATCATGTATTGTGAAAGAAGTGGGTGTGAAGCATGCATCTATATTTATGGTATTGTATTATAAGTTTCAGCAAGAAGAATCAATGGAATAACACAGTGCCATGAGGTTGGTTCTCCTGAGGAGGAAGGTGGTCATCTTAACCATCACAAACCACATAAATGATGTCAGATGCATTTCTCTTTCTTTCATATTTCAACTTCTATCAAGTTCTCGTCGTAGCACTTGGTTGATGCGTTAGGATGGTCGAGACTTGAGTAACCCAGATCTGGCACCTTCTCCACTAGTGCAAGTCTTGAGAGAGAAGAGTTGAATTTCTTGTTTCACATGCAACATTCATTAATGATAATTCCTTCTCATGGTTTCTATGCCTATCACACGCTATCATTTTTTTCTCCTTTCCACGACTTTGGCTTCCTTTTACCTCTGATCCTCTTCTCAGCCTTCCACTTCTTTAAAGTGTTAATTAAAGACTACAATCTTTATTCACTCTAAGATGATATGAAATGCCATTTTTCAAGGAAAAGGAACTTTGTAAGGTCTAATGAGCTTCTATAATTTTGAACTGTTTGTCAAAAATAATTTGGGACTTGAGACCATATCACTGCCCATTCTTGGGAGTTGTTTTTGTAAACTAATTTTGATTCAATTGCATTCTTCGATCAGTATTGAAGTTTATTATGTTTTTTCTTCTGTTATCTATATTATTTATTTAATTTCATAATATCTTCCGCCAGGAAATTGGTTCATTTTTCATGGAAATAATTAATTCCTCTCATAGCTATGCCACTGGCGGTACGTCTATCAGTGAATTTTGGTAAGTATGCGCATCTTCCATTTCCTTTTGGATCTATTTTCAGACATGATAATTATTTCATTATGTTCCAGATTTTATGCAGTTTCTAACTATTTGTGGTCAACATAGTGTGTTCTTGAATAATGGTTCGTGTGACATCTAAAATTTGAAGAACACTGCTCTCTTAATGGCACTCATAACATGTAGTACTTCAATTTACCTTCATAGTTTACAAAATGTAGGTATATATCAAATTGTGCCTGCAGCATAGGAGTGGTGAGAGTTAAGTTGAAATATAACTCTGTAGCGAGTGTTACAATTCTGAAGGTTTTTATTCAGCATATTACAAACCTGGAATTGTAGGGTGACAGTTAATGTGGGAGACCACAAATAAGAATAATGATCGCATTGCATTGTGCTGAGGAAAGAAATGAGCATGTTCTTGCACTTCTGCTAGTTCAAGTAGCTGGGGAATTAAATAGCAATTAAAATCAAGCCTTTTCCAATTTATTGCGATTAACTAGAAAATTTTATTAACTTATGTTAGAGTCTATTTTATTTGATTACTGCAAACATTCGGGATCATATATATATATATATATATATATAGGGCTGATCCTGTGAGAGTAAAAACTGTGAGAGAATGAGCAGTGAGTCTGGACCATTAGATTCTGCTGATTGATGGGAGGAGAGAGATGAGCAGAATCTAATGGTTCAAAGTCACTGCTCTCATGCTCTCACAATTTTTGTCTCTCACAGGATTAGCCCTCACACACACACACACACGCATATATATATATTCCCTTTTTTTGCTCTCTAGGGTTTCTCTTATATATAGAGACCCTAGACTCATGGAATAAACATAACGATTTATTCTTTTCTCTACATCGTATCACAACAATGGTCCTAAACCAGGGATTCTAACCTAAAATCATCTTGTCACCATCTCCGAGCCACTCCTCGATCTCCGAGCGTCTGCGTGGGCTCTCCTTCCTCGCGTAGGACCCTACGTGAGGCCCTCCATCCTCGTGTAGCGGGTGCTGCACCTTCTCGGGTATGCTGCCAGCCACTTCCAACGACTGCTGCCAGCCCCTTCCAACGACTGTTGCACCCTCTCTAGTGCTGCCAGCCTTCAAGTACCCCTACTAGGGTGCTTCAATCGGCTGTTGTACCCCTCCAAGGGTGCTACCGACCATCCTAAGGTGCCACCCATGCCTCTAGGGCTATTCACCCATGCGACGACCATTTCCCTAGGATCTGGGTTGTCAGCTAACCAATTCTACACATACATTCCACATTCGAAGCACATGATATAAATATAAGCAGGAGAAAATAGCACAAACGAAGGTTGGAATTGAAAATTTCTTTGCATTCATAGCATATCCATCATTAATTAATTACAAATTATGTCCACAAAATATTTTACATGTATGCATAAAAAATGTGTCCATACATACATAGTACATCTCGTCTCTCAAAATGCTACAAGTAAGCAGTAAAAGTACAAGTAAAACGTAGCTAGAAGCATTGTACCAGAAGAAGACCGTATAGTTGCATAAAAACAATAACCCTAAGCCCTAGCTACTCACTACCGCGGCTGCTTCTGAGAACCTGCGGAATCTAACACAAGTTATATTTAACACTTGTATGGAGGGATAGAGATCAACTGTGTGTTTGCAATAACATGACCTTAAACTCTGTCTCCCTCGCTGGTGGTGGTCCAGGTAAGTCATCTGGGAACACATCAGGAAACTCCGTATAACTCTAACATCCTTGATCATCTGATCCTATGCGGCTGAGTTTACCACACAGGCAAGGTAGCCTACACAACCCTATTTGAGAATATGGTGTGCCCTCAAGACAGATGCATTCGATCCCACCATCAGATGTACGCCTGTCAAATTGAAATGACAGCACTATAGGTAGATGAAAGACCACCGTCTTCCCAAAATAGTCCAGGCACACGTGGTGCCTCTCCAACTAGTTCATACCTAAAATGATGTCAAAATCCTTTAATTAAAACAATTGGAAAGTGGGCATCTCGTGCCCACCTATACGTACAACTGCATCCTCCATTGCTTGGCGGTTGATAAACAATTGCCCCCCCCCCCCCCCCCCCCCGTGCCCTTGATGTAAAGTAGGTATGGAACCCTCATCACGGACTTGTCCAATGTGGATACCATACGATGTGCAAGGAAGGAATGTGTAGCCTCTGAATGAAACAATGCAAGTAAAGCAATCCCATAGACTGAAATCATACATTTGACGATCGATCTAGAAGAATAGGTCTGCTCGTACATTACTACATTCAACTGCCCTCATGGTGGTGTGGTAGATTCCGTAGCATTGAATGTCTGCTGTGGGTCTCACTGGAAGTCACGGTCTCCACGTTGAAATCCTGAGCCTCGAAATTGTCTAGAAGACTCAATTGATCTTCTACTATGCTATTGTTGCGCGTCTAAGCTGTTGGCACAGAATGGGCATTGGGCCTTGAAGTGGCCCGATTGTCTATAATGGTAACACGTATGACTGTCTGCTTGTGACAAGCTCCCTCTAGATGCAAAACTGCCATCACCAGGCTTATGACACTATGTCTGTGTAGGGGGACATGAAGAAACTGAACCACGACCTGCCTAGGCCTGCCCTAAGGTAGGACTGTGTGAACTCACTAGCTGACGGTGCCATCGTGTTTGGGTAGTGGCGACAGTCTCTACGAGACCAAGAGAAGTCCCGGCATGTTGCTCTGCTAGGCTGATGTGGATGCAATTGTGACTGACCTCCATGTAATAGGTTCTATGTCGCCTCACTTTGTCGGCTTTGCAGTAACCTCCTTGATAGAGGTGGTCCAAGGTGGAGAGCCTGTCCTGGACCTCCTTGTGTATCCCTCAGATGAACTTCTGCAAGTTCTTCTGTGGATAAGCTATAGTAGTTGGGGAATGACAAGACAACTCCGTGTAACGGACCAAGTACTCTTGGGTCGTCATCGACCCCTAGGTCAGCCTGGCGGACTCTCTTCTCCTATCCTCTACCTAATGGTCTGGGTAGAACTCTGTGCGAAACTCGTGAAAAAAAACCTCCCAAGTGATGAGCTCGATCAGGTGCTCCTTGGTGGCATTCAACCACCACTCTACATACCCAGTCAATGAGTACTATGCAAAAGATACCCAAGTATCCTCAGGTGCATGGGTCATCCTTAGATCCTATGCCACTTGTGCCATCCACAACTCTGCATTATCATGGGTGATGGTATCGAAGAAGTGTAGTACCATTGCCCATTGATATACTGCATAGGTGTTTTGATGCTTCTGCAAGACACCGACATCCTCCATCTGCTCATGCTCTAGAGAGAATGACAAGTTGATGCTATCCTCCCCGTCGTGAGAGGGACGGTAGAAGGAATCGTCATGATGCTATAGTCGCTGCTTGATTGCCTCTTGACGTTGTTAGATGTCCTGTACGGTTTGTACAAGAAAGGGCAGTTGTTGCACCACATCCAGATCCATACGAGGCATCATGATTCTGTATAAAGAACGAGAGCATTAATACTCGCTTTTCTTAAGAGAGATATATGGACATGATTATAAAATATGCTATTCTCCTTTGGACTCGTGTTGGTTTAGTAGACTCAACACTACCTTGTATTTCAAACACCAATGAGGAACGACATGCGTGTAATGGAATGAAGTACTACTGTTCTGATACCAATCTACGATGCTCGTCTCCCTAAGAACCAGGTACAAGACATACCGATTCCACACTTATACATTCCACATTTTAAGCACGTGATATAAATATAAGCAGGAGGAAATTGCATAAAAGAAGATTAGAATTTAAAATCTCTTTCCATTCATAATATATCCATCATTCATTAATTGCAAATCCATATCCACAAAATATTACATGTACACCAACAACACAACATCAACAACAACAAAGCCTTTTCCCACAATTAAGTAGGGTCAGCTACATGGATTATTCGCCTCCATTCAGATCTATCTTGGGTCAATTCCGGGCTTATATCCAAAAAACTAAGATCCCTTCGTATAGTCTCTTTTCAACACTTCTTGGGCCGTCCTCGCCCTCTCTTAAACGGCTCAACATCCCAACACTCGCATCTCCTAACCGGTGCATCTGTTGATCTTCTTTGCAAATGACCAAACCATCTTAAGCGATTTTCTCGCATCTTATCCTCAATCGGAGATACACCAACTTTCTTTCTGATTGCATCATTCCGAATCCGATCTTTACGCATGTGTCCACACATCTACCTTAGCATTTTCAATTTTGCTACATCCATTCTCTGCACATGTCTATGGTTCACAGGCCAACATTCAGATCCATAAAGCATAGCAGGTCTCACGGCTGCTTTATAAAACTTTCCTTTAATTTTTAAAGGAATTTTCTTATCGAGAGAACAGCAGAGGCTCCTCTCCACTTTAGCCAGCCTGTATTTATTCTATTAGTAACATCTCCATCAATTTCCCCATCCTGTTGCAAAATAGATCCAGATATCTAACAAAATCTCTCTTATGAATGTTATTTTCACCAATCTTCACCTCAATTCCTTCACCATTGCTTCCATCAAAGGTGCACTCCATATATTCCGTCTTAGCCCTACTTATACGAAATCCTTTAGTCTCCAATGCATGTCTCCAGACCTCAAGCTTCTCATTTACTCCATCTCTAGTCTCGTCAATCAACACAATATTATCAGCAAATAACATACACCAAGGTAACTCGTCCTGAATGTGACTTGTCAACCCGTCCATAATCAAAGTAAAAAGAAATGGACTCAAAGCTGAACCTTGATGTAAACCAATGTTGATGTCAAAATAGTCAATCTTTCAAGACGGGGTCCTTACACAAGATAAAGCCCTATCATACATGTCCTTTTATGAGGTTAATGTATAGGACAGGTACTTGTGTCTTCTCCATAACTCTCCACGATATCTCTCATGGGACAGAATCATAAGCCTTCTCCAAATCAATAAAGATCATATGGAGGTTCTTCCTTTTAGCTCTATAAATCTCCGTTGTTCTCCTCAGCAAATGGATGGCTTCAATAGTTGAGCGACCTGGCATGAATCTGAATTGATTTTCCTTTACGTTGGAAACTTTCCTCAGCCTTCTTTCGATCACACGTTCCCAAATTTTCATAGTGTGACTCATCAACTTGATACCTCTGTAATTGAACAATTTTGAATGTCTCCTTTATTCTTATAAAGAGGCACCACGATACTCCCCCTCCAATCTTCAGGCATTTTCTTGCTTCGCCAAATAACATTGAATAGATTCATAAGCCAAATCAAACCGCGCTCACCTAAAACTCTCCATACTTCTACAGGGATGTCATCCGGTCCTACACCTTTCCCAGGTCTCGTAACCTTCAAAGCCTCCTCTACTTCCTTTCTTTGTATTCGTCTATAGCTTGCACGATTCAAGAACTTTCACTACTAGCTAGATCACCCAAAGTGATCTCTCTATTTCCTTCTCCAATGAAAAGTTTATGGAAGTATTGCTCCCATCTAGTCTCTATGTCCTTCTGAGTAACAAGCACATGACCTTCCTCGTCTTTAATGCATCTCACTTGAGAAAGGTCTTTGATCTTTCTTTCTCTTGCTTTGGCCAACCTGAATATATCCTTCTGGCCCTCCTTAGAGTCGAGATTTTTATAAAAAAACCTCATAAGCTTTTGACTTAGCTTCGCTTACAGCCTTCTTTGCTTCCTTCTTCGCTATTTTGTAGTTTGTGACAGTTTCCGTTGTTCTATCCTTAGACATAGCTTTAAAGCAAGCTCTTTTAATTTTTAGTTTCTCTTGCACCCCTTCACTCCACCACCAAGCCTCCTTTTGACCTGAAGCTCCTCCCTTCGACTCGCCTAGTATCTCTTTGGCTACCTTTCGGATACAAGATGCTACTGCCTCCCACATCTCGTTTGCACTTTCGCTACAATCCCAAGATAAGTCTTCTAAAACCTTCTCCTTGAAGCCCGATTGCTTTAGTGGAAGATTCCACCATCTAGTTCTAGGGATCTTAGGAACCCTCATTTTCTTTACCAGGCCTTTTATTTGCACATCCAAGACTAACAAGCGATGTTGAGTTGTCAAACTCTCTCCCGGACTACTTTGCAGTCTTTACAACACAACCGATCTCTTCTCCTCAACGCAAAGTAATCTATCCGTGTTCTAGTTGGCCCACTGTTATAAGTAATTAGATGGTCCTCCCTCTTCTTGAACAGAGTGTTTGCTATGAAAAGATCATATGCCGTTACAAAATCCAGAATGACTTTTCCCTCTTCATTTCTATCCCCAAAACCATGTCCTCCATGAACACTAGCATACCCTGAAGCATCTTTTCCCACATGTCCACTAAGATCTCCACCTATACAAAGCATCTCTCTTTGTGGGATTCATTGTAAAATCTTATCCATATCCTCCTAAAAATCTTGTTTAGTCCTTTCATCTAAATCAATTTGTGGTGCATAAGCTGAGATGATATTCAGAATTTCTTCTTCAAGCACCAATTTTAGCAAAATAATCCGATCCCTGAATCTTTGCACCTCAACCACACAATCCTTCAAATCCTTATGAATAACCACTCTAACACCATTTCTACCCTTATTTTTACCTGAATACCAAAGTTTAAAGCACGTCTTCTCGATCTCCCTTACTTTTTCTCCAACCCATTTAGTCTCTTGAAGACATAGTATATGAACTTCCTTCTTTCCATCGTATCCACTATCTCTATCAATTTTCCAGTTAAAGTGCCAACATTCCAGCTACCAATCCGCAACTTCCTTTGCAATCTCTTTTGGACTAACTTCTTTACTCGCATGCGTCCATTATGCGAGAACCCTTGTAAATTTTGGACTGCATCCGGGCGGTGATGCAGCGGAACTAGCTTAATTACCCGCATGCGTTCCTCATGCGAGAATCCTTGTAAATTCTGAACTACATCCAGGCTGCGATGTAGCGGCCCTTGCCAATTTTTCATTGCATTCGGGCGATGCAACGCGTCGCAAGTAGGGAACGCCCCAACGAAATCTGTATGTTTGATTAAATCCATACTGAAAAGATCTGACTGTCATGAGGCAACTTCCTAAATAGTATTTTTTTAAAAAATAATATTTAGGAAGTTGTCTCTGACTGTTTTACGATGGCTGTCGGCTACCTAACACAACCCTCCTCATTTACCCGAGCTTGGGATCGGCCATGGCTGAGTTAAACACAAAATATTACATGTATGCATTAAAAATATACATAGTACATCTCATATCTCTCAAAATGCTACAAGTAATGTAAGCAGTAAAACTACAAGTAAAAACTAACTACAAGTAATGTACCACAAGAAGATCGTGTAGCTGTACAAAAACAATAGCTCCAAGCCCTAGTCGCTCACTGATGTGGCTGCTTCTGAGAACATGCAGAATCCATACAAGGGTGCATTTGTGAGCAAAGTTGCCCAGTACGATATAAAAATTTCAACAAGGCACTAAGAAGTGTGCAAAAGAAACAACTGGATAAATCGTCCCACAAAGAAATAAATTCTAATCATTCTCATTAGCTATGAATCATCCAAGTTTCATGGATAGTCAGTGGTTTTGGTCTATGTAAGACCTCACACTATGACTCTAAAGTAATAAGACGTTAGGGTTGGGGTACCTCTGTAGGCATGCAGTGAGGTACAATGCATCCCAACTAAGTTTCCAACACGTCCCCTTAGCTTCACTTATCAAACAGTAGCTCCGACTCGCAAACCAAATTCAAACCCGCGAATCATCACAAATCGTCCAAGTCCACTACCCACGTGTAAGAGTCTACGGTGGCGTAGTGCATGAGTCAAGGCACCAATTACTAAGATCATTCTCACCATAGTCAGAATCACCACAACTATCTCAATCCTCCTTATGCACATGAGACTTGTATTTCATTCCCAACTTCTTTAACCATATTTTTTCCTTAAACTCCTATTTCAATGCTCTCACCCACAATACCAACCAATGTAGCATACACCAACCAGTACATGTGTATTAACTCTAAATAAACAAATAGAACAATAGACTACCAACTATGACTACTTGGCTCAATCTCGAAGAACTGGGCTAAAGGACCACAATTACCGAGGCTGAACACCACATGGTGACTCCTCGACGTGCCAAGTAACATGTCCCCTAACCAACACAAATGTTGGGTTCGTGGTGCCTAAGTTTCTACTTGGGACCACAAGGGTGCATGCCCAATCCCTTGCTGCACCTAACTCCATCTACCCGCCCATCGTGCCATCTCATACAAATCACCTTTTATAGAATAAATGTATGTCAATTTCTTACATATGTTATTTGATAACCATCAATTGAGAAATCTGAAATTTGACTACCTTAGAATACTAGTTCCAGTTTAGCGGGATCATAATGATGCACATAGAAAAGATGGTATAGTTTTATAATAATTAACACCAGGCCGTAATTTCAATTAATTTTAAGCATCCCCTAAAAGTCCATTTAGATCAGACAGATCCCACCAAAGTTATCAAACACCGCTACGGTAATGAGAAAGAGAAATGGAAACTTTATTCCGAGGTGACAATAACAAGTAAAAAAACATTCTAGGGGGGAATAAAAAGAGCAAAAGAATTTTTGGACAAACAACTCATCACCAAATATCATGGCACCCTAAGATACTCTCTGCGACTAGAATTTGCCAGGAATTAGCGGGGTCTTGTGATGACCCAAAGAAAGTATGTCACGGACATGCTAAGTGAGACATGCATGCTAAGTGAGACAAGAATGCTTGGATGTCGACCAGCCATTACACCCATAAATCCAAGCATGAGACTGTATGATGATGATTCATATGAGGTAGACAAGAGGAGATATAGAGAGCTGGTGGGAAAGCATCGCTACTTGACCACTATTAGACCAGACATCTCCTTTGCTATCAGTAGGGTTAGTCAATTCATGAAGCAACTACTTCATGTACATATGGATGCTATACATATGATATTAAGGTATCTAAAATCATCTTCATGTGCAGGGTTGCTATTCAGAAAAGGTAGAGATATTGCTATTTCAGCTTGTGCAGATGCAGACTATACAGGATGCCCTAAGGACAGAAAGTCCACGTCAGGCTTTGATATATTTGTTGGAGATTCAATTGTTTCTTGGAAAAGTAAGAAATAAACTGTGGTGGCTAGGTCTAGTGCTGAATCCGAGTATAGAGCTATGGCACAAGTAAGTACAGAAACGATGTGGGTTCGAGAAATACTTGCAGATCTACACATAGATGTGCCTCTTCCGATGTCACTGAAATGTGATAATCAGGCTACCCTATTTATAGCAAATAATCCTACATTCCATGAAAGAACGAAACATATTGAAGTTGACTGCCACTATATACGAAACATGGTTCAGAAAGGCTTCATCTCTACTTCTCATGCCAGCTTTGTTGATCAAACGACATATATTTTCACCAAGGCATTGCTCAGAGGACCATTTCAGAAGTGTTCATCCAAGCTGAGCATGATTGATATCTATACTCCATCTTGAGGGGGGTGTAGAGACATGCTTATGTTTTATTTTTATTTTCTATTATTCTTTTCTTATGTCGGTCTTATGTAATTTACCCATAGATCTCTCCTCTATATAAGAGAGCCTAGGGCTCCTTGGAATGACAACTCGATTATTTTTCCCAAAAATTATAGATTATTACCCCAGGATGATGTGGGTGTACATGATGAAGCACAAGAACGATGTATTTCAGAGCTTTAGGCAGTGGAAGATCTTGGTGGAGAACCTGACTTCTAAGATGGTGAAGCGTCTTCGTAGATATAACGGGTTGGAGATCTGTTTGTTAGGGTTTAATGAGGTCTACTAGGAGGAGGGTGTTACAAGATACCTCACTATCAGAGATACGCCATAGCAGAACAAAGTTGCAAAATAAATGAACATGACGCTTCTGGAGAGAGCATGGTGCACACTCTCTAATGCTGGACTTGGTAGAGCATTCTGGGCTGAAGCTGTGAATACAACTTGTTACTTGGTGAATCGGAGTCCTGCATTATTTATTGCAAAACATTCATGGAGGTATGGTATGGTAATCATGCTAATTATTCTGTTTTACGAGTCTTTGGTTGTGCTGCGTATTATCATGTTAGTGAAGGAAAGTTAGAAATAAGGACAAAGAAAGGGGATTTAAATGCTATGGTGCATGATAATTTGGTCCCCTTTTGAGCATAGAATCATTATTAGCAGGAATATTACTTTTGATGAGAATTTCATGCTTAATTCGAGTGGTAAGTCTGTTAACGTAGAGATAGGTGATGATGTGCTTGAACAGGTGGAGTTTGAATTGCCACCAAGTAGTGATCATACAATTGATCACACCACTCCTGATCAGGTTGTTGCTTAACAGCCTAAAGCTGAGAAACCAAAGGAGAGGCAACCGAGTGTTGCTACTGAGCAACTTGTAGAGAGATTCATCCGCCGCAGAGATACCGATTTGAAAACTTGGTTGTGTTTACACTACATGTTACTGAGGATACAGAGTCTCCAGAGTCCTCTACTTACAGAGAGGCAATAACTTGCTGCTATGGGTGAGGAGATGGAGTCTCTTCACAAGATTCAGACATTGGAGCTTGTCAAGTTGTAAAAAGGGAGGAAGATCATTGGATGTGAATGGATCTTTAAGAAAAAGATAGGAATATCAGATAGTGAGGGCATCCGATGCAAGGCATACATAGTTGAGAAGGGTTAAAGTTAGAATGAAGATGTGGACTACAATGAGATATTCTTTCCCTTTGTAAGACATACATACATTAGGGTGCTACTAGCTCTTGTAGTAGATTGAGACTTGGAGCCGGAGCAATTAGGTGTAACGACAACTTTCTTGCATGGTGAACCCGAAGAAGACATTCAACCAAAGGGATTCACATCTCAGGGTAGGGAAGACCTTGTGTACAGATTGAAGAAATCCTTGTATGGGCTTAAGCAGTCTACCAGGCAGTGGTACAAGAAGTTTAACAGTTTCATGACTGATTATGGGTTCAACAGGAGCCCATATGATTGTTGTGTTTACCATAACAAGGTGGAGTATGGCTCCTTCATCTATACGTTATTGTACGCCAACGACATGTTGATTGATACCAAGCAGAAGAGTACCATAACTGATATGAGAAGCTCCTAAGTTCAGAGCTTGACATGAAGGACCTTGGTGTGGCGAAGAAGATCTTAGGGACAGAGATCACAAGAAATCATGCAGAAGAGAAACTTTTCTTATCTCAGAAGAACTACATTGAGAAAGTTCTAATGATATTTAGGATGTCTAAAACCAAGCCTCTAGGTACTCCATCCGCTGCAAATATTCATCTCTTAGTTTCTTTCGCACCTCAACCATATGCAGAGAAGGAATACATGCCACGTGTTCCCTATACCAGTACAGTTGGGAGTCTTATGTACGTCATGGTATGCACAAGTCCTGACATCGCTCATGTTATAAGCATTGTTAGCAGATTCATGGGCAACCCAGGAAGGAGCATTCGCAAGACATTGGCCTCATCTATAGAATTGATTCAGAATGTTTGGTTGCCGGATATTAAGATTCAGACTATACTGCAAATGTCGATGGGGGGATCTATGACAGGCAACGTCTTCACTTTGGGGAATTCAGTCATCAGTTGGAAGGCTACCTTACAGCCCTCAGTTATTTTGCCCACCATAGAGGCAAAGTACATGGCTTTGGAAAAGGCTGCAAAGGAAGGCATCTGGTTGAGGGCTTAGTTGGAGATCTCGATCTACAACATGATCAGGTCTATAGTATATTGTGATAGTCTCAGTGCAATATGCTTAGCCAAGGATCAAGTGCATAATGAGAGTACCAAGCACATAGATGTCAGATATCACTTCATTTGTTCTGAGAAGATGATCAAGTTGAAGAAGGTCCGCACAACAGATAATCCAGCTAATATGCTCACAAAGGCAGTTCCTGGGAGTAAGTTCAAATACTATTTAGACTTGCTCAATGTCGACATTTGGCGGTAGCCCCAAGGAGGGATTGGTGGCGTCATGATTAAGCTTGGCAAAGCTTCTCAAATGATTCAATTTAAGGTGGAGACTGTTGAGATGCCTTGAATCCTAAGCATTTGACCTTGGTTGAAGAACCTCGTATGCATCCCCACCTGCCATACCATACCCTAACAAGATGGGGTATCCCCTGTATACTTTCTTTCTACACATAGTGAAAATCGATCGCTGTCACCCAAAGACGTAGCCCAGTTATGGATAAACCTTGTAAATCCGTGTGTTTGCATTTTGCTTATTTGATCGTGTTTGTGCATGTTCGCTTCTGTGATCCGCAATACTCCCACTACTATTGCCTCGAATGTACCTGAGGAGCTTCTGATAGCTCTCCATAAACAAAAGAGGCAATGCACTTATTACCCCATGTCACATTTTATTTCTATTGATGATTTATCTAGCTGTGATAAGAGATTTGCAAATGCTCTGAATGTTATTTCCATCCATAGATATTATCTTAATGCAATACATGACCATGGTTGGCAACATGCAATGGATGAGGAGATGGATTTACTTATATCCCAGGGAACGTGGGATCTTGTGCCGTGACCATCGGGAGTTCATCTTGTGGCTTGCAGATGGATCTTCACGACCAAACAGTCTCCCTATGGGTCTATTGACAGGTTGAAAGCCATACTAGTTGCCAAAGGGTTCACACAAACCTTTGAGGTTGATTATTTTGAGACCTTCTCACATGTTGCCAGAATGGGATCGATACACACCATTCTATCTGTTGCTGCAGAGAAGGCATGGACCATTTGGCAACTTGATGTGAAGAACGTCTTTCTTTGTGGTAACCTTGAGGAGAAGGTCTACATGATGCAACCGTCATGCTACGCAGTTGAGGGGGAGTGTATACGCCGACTACGTAAGGCCATCTATGACCTGAAGTAGAACACCATGGTGTGGTTTGACATGCTCATTACTGAGATCAACACACTTGGCTTTAGAGGATGTCATCTGACTACTCTGTCTTTGTTAGACGACGGTCAACTGGAACAATCATTTTTGTTGTATATGTTGATGATATGGTCGCCACAGGAGATGATGGAGCTGGTATTTTAGAGATCAAGACCTTCATCCAAAAGGTCTTTGTCACGAAAGATCTTGGCCAACTTCGTTATTTTTCTTGGCATTGAGGTAAGATGCACTATAGATAGGCTCCATCTTTTACAGAGTAAGTATTGCCCCGATATTCTGACTGAGGCAGGGCTACTTGGATGCTAGCCATCTGACATCCCTGCAGAAGTGAGAAAACATTCCACATCAACTGATCTAGCATTTGAGGATATGACACAATATAGAAGCTTAGTAGGAAAGTTAATCTATCTCATTGTTACTATGCCAGATATATCATATGTTGTAAGCAAAGCCAGTCAACACATGGAGAAGCCCATTTATAGTCATTAGCATGATGTTCTTCTAATCTTTCAATATTTGAAGGATTCTCCTAGACATGAACTCTTCTATGGGGTGAATGGGCATAGCAATATCTTTGCCTGTATAGCTTCTGACTATGCTGGCTCTCTTGAGGATCGTCGATCAACTACATGCTACACCACATTTGTTGGGGACAACCTAGTCACTTGGCGAAGCAAGAAGCAGCCAATGGTCTCGAGATCAAGTGCGGATGCAGAATACAGGGCAATGGCTCAAGCCGCTTGTGAAATCACGTGGTTTGTCTCTTTTCAAACTGAAATTGGCATGTCAGTCGCTACTCCTGCACCCTTACACTGTGACAAGTCTGCCACGTATATCGTGTAACATCCATATCCTAACAAACCCGAACTCGTCCGATTTTGGGTCCAATGAACCCACTAATGTTGTCGGTCAATACTAAACAACCTAAAACGACCAAGTAATCATGAATCAAAAGTCGTTCGGGCAAAATCGACCAAAAATCGGTCGCTTCGTAATGCACGCCGCGAAAAGCCGCGACGCAAATTCGGAAATCACGAGACGAACGGAGACCGTCAGGAAATCCGATTCGACGAAACAAAACCAACGGAATCGACTGTTCCTCAATCGGAGGTCGTTTGATAATTCTAAATCACAAAATTTAACCCTAAATAAAAACCGCATCCGAAATTATCGGGTATTCAAAACCCAACCGAAAGTATATCAATATTACACTCATTTTAATCGTCGTTTCGAAACGGTCAAATCGAGATATTGTGCATCAAAAACGGACACTCGAGGCACGAGTACGGTAAATTTTAAAATTTGTTGAGTAAAGAGAGTTTTATTTATACAGACATATATTAAATAATTCCAGTTACAGATTATAATCACGATAAAAAAAATCTGAATTTCAGGAGCAGACCACAATCGGCAATATATCTTTCCTCTTCTTCTCCAACACATGGGAATATTCTCAAGGCACTTGTTGGTACATTCTCTTCCACTTGGGCAAACTTAACCCCCTCCTCATCTCCTACATAAAATCACCCAAAGCCCTCTTCTTTTCTCCTATTTCCCCAACGAGGAGTTGCTGCCCCTCTATTCTCTGCTCCACCTTTGTCCAAACAACTGCTGGAACTCCATTCAAGTGCCATCCTTGCAGCTGCTGAAATCCAATTTCAGCCAAAGGAGCTGCTGGAAGCCCCTCTCTTGCTACTTCCTTGCAAGTTCCAGCACTGCATGCTATTTTGGGTCCAATTAGGTACCACCTCTACCCCTCCTCCTTGCTGCCAATCATGTATCAAAGACCCCCATCATCGTTTAATGTTTGACCTAAGCATTATATGTTCTTAGGTTACATTTTGATTCTGAGATTTTATCTTGCATGTTCTGGATTCTAATTTGGTGGGGCTTTTACATGAAAGAAGCAACATAACCTGTAGAACTTGAAATACCTTTTAAAAGAGTTAAGTATGGAAATTTATCTTCTCACCTCCTAATCTGAGTAGATACATTCTCTGTAAAGAATGCCATTGATTTAAAATAAACCTTATATGATCTTCAAATGTGCTACATTCCTTAGAAGTTCTACCTCAATTACTAAATGTGGCTATAAACTCACCAAGATCTGGAATATAATTATTAAAGTAATTCCAAAGAAATTATGGATACATTTTAAGAAAGGGTGGCAATTGGTTACTAGAAAACGACATTTCATTTGCATTAAAAAAACGATGATTTGATTTCTGTATATAAAAGATTTATAAATATCTTATATTTTCTCTACTGTTGAATGTTGAAGTATTGGTTTTCATAGAGGGAGAAAGCACTATTGTTGTATATGATCTTGAATATAAATATCGATTGTCAGCATCCCATAAATGCGTGAGGATAGAGGTATTTAGAATAGGGTATACTAATGGAGGAATACAAGTGCTTGTAGGTGTATTATTGTGATATGGCCTTACAACCTTCTTTTGGATTTCCAAACTTAACAATAAATAAAACATAAAATGTACAAGTACAACAAATGAAGTTAGTCTTTCACTAAAGTTGTACAGTCCTGCTCTATATATTTCTTATTATATAATTCTAGTTAAATAATTAGGTGATCTAATTGGAATCACATTTACTCAAGGTCTGGTATATCACATAAAGGTTTAGAGGTCTAGGTAGGCCAAGAGTAGGATTCATAAATCATAAAGTTTTAATAGCATGAATGTTCACATCATCTTATGGGAATTTCCTTCTAGTATAATGTTGCCATGAAGTAGTAGAGCAAACAATAGTAATCAAGGGACACTGTGAAAGGAGTTGGTAATATGAACTTGCACCTTCACATGTATCTGTTAATATGCTTTAGATGTTTCTGAAAAGCATGGGTTCAATACACATCGCCTTAACTTGATGCCTCATCCTTTTGTAAATATATATAAGGGTTGCAAAATATTGACATTGTTTTCGTCTTACCTTTGGTCTATGATTGTCCAGTCCACATTGAATAGTTCTAGCTGAAGGCATTTTGATTTGGGAAGGAAGTAAAGTCCTGGACTCATTTAAATAGACTTTCTGACTAATACACACAAATAAGATCAGAAAGCATCAGTTAGATGACTAAGTTAGAGATCAAGAGGGGATTACTTAATATATACGTCCTAAATATATATATATATATATATGAGGCTGGGGGTGTGATCAATGCTCTTATCAATGAAGTACAGAGTATTTTTTCCTCTTCAATCAAATTTGTGTGGACTGATAATGCATTGGAATTCTGTACTTGTGTACTTCTACAGTTCTTCTCATCTCGTGGCATAGTTTATCAAACTTCATATGCCTACACATCTCAACAAAATGGTGTTGCAGAAGAAAGCATTGCCACTTACCTGATGTTACTCGAACTCTTCTTATTCAGAGTCGTGCTCCACATTCGTTCTGGGGGTAATGCAGTTCTTACAGCTTGTAATCTTGTGAATCGCATGCCCTCGTTTGTATTGGATGGGAAAGTTCCTTTCTCATTGGCATTTCCAGAGAAGGAGTTATTCTCACTCGTGTTTTTGGCTCTGCTGCCTTTGTACATCAGTTGTCTCCTGGTCTTTAACAAGCTCTCTCCTAGAGCTGTCAAATGCATTTTTGTTGGGTACTCCAAGATACATAAGGGATATAGATGCTATGATCTATTGCGTAGGAAATAGTATGTTGGTGCTGATGTCACATTTTTTGAGTCAGTGATGTATTTTTCTCCTACAGGTGATAGGTTGACTTCATCAACTTCAGATGATGAGGTCTACATGTCCCTTCTCCTCCAAGCCCACCACCACCTCCATTTCGACCACATCCAGCTCCACATGCGGCGGTTGTTCCAACTCAACCACCTTCACCACCTCCTTCACCTCCTCCTATACCACCACCTCCTACTATCTTAGCTCCACCCTGGCCACGATTCTCTACTCTTATGCCTGCTTCTGCTCATGATCCTCGCCCATCATCCAGCACACCTCAAGTTTGTTCTGATTACATTGTTTCTAATTATGGGTCTGGCAATGTATCTAAGCAGGATTCTTTGCAAGAGGCTAGCATACAGATTGAGAGATCATGAATGACCTGGATGTACCTATTGCACTTCAGAAGCAGAAGCATACATGTACATTGTACCCTCTCACCTCCCATGTTTCCTTTGATCGCTTGTTAGGGGATTTCAGGAGGTTCATAGTTGCTCTATCTGCCGTGGAGATTCCACAGAATTACCATGAGGCCTTGAGAGACAGTCGGTGGTGCCTTGTCATGTAAGAGGAGATGGCTACACTACAGTCACATGGTACCTAGAGTCTGGTCCCTGCTCCCATTGGAGCGTCTATTGTCAATTGCAAGTGGGTTTTTACAGTCAAACGCCATGCAAATGGAAGTCTTGATCGTAACGAGGCCAGATTGGTTGTGCATGGATTTACTCAGACTTATCAAGTGGATTATCTAGATACATTCTCCCATGTTGCTTGCCACTCCGCACTACGAGTTCTTCTTGCAGTTGTTGTTGCACGTGATTGACCTTTACTTCAACTTGATTTAAAAATACCTTTCTGTATGAAGATCTTCAAGAAGAAGTCTACACGCGAAAGCCTCTGGGGTTTGCTGTTGAGGAGGAGTATCAGCAGGTTTGTAGACTTCACAAGGCAATATATGGCCTTAAGCAGAGTCCAAGGGCCTAGTTATAGAAGCTCTCGAACCTGATTGAGAACTAGGGTGTAACGTCCGGATCTGCACAAACCCG
Source organism: Ottelia alismoides (assembly GCA_037367405.1). Classification (NCBI taxonomy): domain Eukaryota; kingdom Viridiplantae; phylum Streptophyta; class Magnoliopsida; order Alismatales; family Hydrocharitaceae; genus Ottelia; species Ottelia alismoides. Next base: position 317,323 of record JAZKJV010010372.1, on the reverse strand, counting down.
AACCCGACCCGATTAAGGTCCGTATAACTAAGTAAAGTTATTAATCAGTATTAAATAACATAAATCGATCAATTGACCGTGAATCAAAAGTTGTTCGGGCAATATCGATAAAAAAAATCGATCGCATCGTAATGCATGCCCGAAAAAGCCGCGACGTAAATTCGGAAACCGTAAAAAAAATCGAGACCGCCATAAAATACGATTCGATGAGACAAGACCAACGGAATCGACCGTTCGTCGATCGGATGTCATTTGATATTTTAAAATCGCAAAATTTAATGACCAATCAAGACCGTATCTTGGAATTTCGGGAATTCATCTTTGACCCGAAGTATATGAATATTATACTCATTTTGATCGTCGTTTAGAGACGATAAAAACGAGCTATGGTACACCAAAATCCGAGACTCGGTGTGCGAATGCGGACCACTTCGGTTTTCTAAATAAGAGAGAGTTCTAAAATATAAAAAAAAATTTATATAATTTTTTTGGATTCCAGACTTTCCAGATTGTTGTTGTCAACTTGACTTCCCTCTCCATGTGTTTCCTTTGTGTTCACATGTCAAACTCCAAGGGTCTTCCTTGGTTATATAAACAACACCAATCCTTCTTTCCATTTTCCTCTCTATTTTCTCCAAACAACAGCCGATAGGACCATCTCCAGTCCCCCTTTCTCCTTCAAAAATCAGAAGGATCTGCTCCCCATGGTTGAAACAAGAAGGCTTCTCACAACAGCTGAAGATCTGGAGCCCCTTCCTTCTGCTGGAAATGCTCTGCTGGAGCCAAGACTGCTCTAAAGCAGTCATTAGTTGTTGTTTCCAGCAACTGGAAGAGCTGCAAAGAGCAGCAACTCCTCCTTACTCTTGGAGCTTGTTGATGCATGCTTCCAGTGAAGTCATCAGCTGCTAACAATCAGTGATGCATGCATGATCTCCTCCAATTTTGAGATCAATGGAGGTACAATCTTCCCTTCTCTTCCATTCTTCTTCCCCATTTCATCTCTAATTTTTTTTACCAATGAATGAACCCATTCTCTGTTTTCTTTCTCTCAAAATCCAGCCCAAATTGCCTTCCATGCCTTGCTGGAATTATTGTCCAGCACCTCTATGATGTTGCTGCAGCCTTTTTGCCAAGACAAACTACAGCTACGACTACTCCATTAGCTGAATTTCAGCCAAAACTGCTGCCCAAGATCATTGGAACCTCCAAACAATCAATTGGAGCTGCTGCATGTTAAGATATCCGTGATTTTTGGAGATGTCTTTAGGTACATCCATATCACCCTCTTGCTGCAATCCATGTTTTTGAACAATTATTCCTCCTATTTTGGTTGCAGCATTGCTTGGAAATCCAAATCAGCTGCTCCAACATCTCCTGGAAATCCAAATGTAAGCAACTGGAAGACCTCCCTGGAGCAACTAAATTGTTGCTTCCCTCTTCGATCAAGGTGTTGCTGATCTACTTGAAGCTTTTGCTTGCATGTTCTGCTACATGCATGTGAGATCTCCAAAAATTAAAGAGCCAAAGGTACAATCTTAACCATCTTTTGCTGCCTTCCATGCATGTATGCATCCTAAATTTCAGACCCATATATATATATATTTTGAATTCTGATTGAAATTCAGAATGTAAGAAGATCAACCGGAACTTTAGATCCCACTGACAAATAGTCACAAAGAACTTCGAATCTAAGTAAGAAAGGTAGCTTTCTTGAAGAATACTAGCATTCATTATCATTTAGAACAAGAACTTACTGCACAGATCCTGCTTATTTAAATAATTACACATTCTGGCATGTTGAAAGAAGAAAAGATATGTTGAATGAATAAAAAAATGGCATATATGAGATAACTTATAAAATAAGTCTTAAAAAATGTGTTGGCTGAAAGTACAGGGAATATAAAATTATGCTCACTGAAAGTACAGGGAATATAAAATTATGCTCAATCACACTATAGTCTCTATAATATTTATGAATAACTTGACATATTAGTTTGAATTCTGACCATTTATAATTATGGATTTTTTATGAAATGAAAGATTTATGAGTGTTTTGGTTGGAGGGTCACCAGAAGGAGGAGCGGAAACTTGTATTAGCCTTTCCTACACTCTTTCAAAATTATCAACATGTATTCTTTGCAATTTCATCAACTTCAATTGCAGAATACTTATTATAAAATATCAGACTTTGGTTATAAGCATCCACAAAATTATCTAACTTGATCTGTATGCATGGAAGAAGGAGAAAAAATGATATATCTGCAATAAGACATTGAGGATTGATGGTTGATAGTTTTCCTATAATGATTCCTTACTTTCAAGTTGATGACAAAAGCTTTCCTCGTAGCCTTGGTGAGGGTATAACCTGGCCACTATTTGATCATATTCTTTTCATTTAGTTTCATCAAAGGGATTTAATGAGTGCTTAAACTAGTCATGATTTTGGAACCGTATTTAAGAAAACATGTGGGTTAACATTGGCTCGATGTACTAGTGGAGTCCACAACCACTTATCCTTAGGGTTTGGGTTTGATTTTGTTTAGACAAGATGACTATGGCGTTCAAATTTAAATCGATTTGAATTGGGTTCCCAAAGGATCTATATTCCTTTAATATATATATATATATAAGGATTAAAAGATCTTATAAAAAAATGCCCATGTGTAGAGTTGGAAATAAGTTATTCGTTGATATATATATGCATTAAAAGAAAAGAAAAGAAAAGGGCATCAGTAGTAGATAGAGCATAATCTGTGACCTTAAAAAGTGAGATTTGTGACGAAGGAACAAGGATTTCAATGACCTTATGTTATCATTTTATATATATGCACTGAAACATTAATCTTATACTGTATTTGGTTGAGTACAAAGGAGCCCAACCGGCACCTATTCCCTCTGCCCAAGAGAACAATTACTCGAAGAATATGAACTTCTAATCTCATGATTTGAAAAATGAGATCAATGGGGTTTTTCATAAAAGTGACTTATAAAACCTATATAAATACACAAGCCATCAAATTATGAGATAATCTATGATCAATGACTGAAAATCTTCGTGATCAATTATTTAGGTATGAATTACTAATTATGGATCACTATTCAATAAGATTGTCCATAAGATGCCCAGATCTGTAAAGTTAACTGCAACAAATGTTGAGAAATGATGAGAAATCAAGTCAGCGATGATGATCCAGTGACGACTGATAATTATAAGTGCCAGTCATGGTGACCTTTACGCCTGACTGTGCGAGGGTGCGGTGACCCTCAGCTGGGCAGGAGATTAGGAAGCCCAGTTAGGGCAGCGGCCGCCTAGTGCGCGGGTCTAGGATCCTAGTCTTTTTCTCGTTTTTTTTTTCGCGAGCGCTCGCAGTTTTTGCGCCTCTCTGGGATCCACATGCTTTCTTTTAAAGACCAGTTCTGCTGACCCTTGTTTTTTAGGGTACCTAGGCAGGAGGACCCTTTGTTTTTTTTGAGCTCGTTAGCCCGTACCGGTCGGGCCGGTTTTTCTTTAGAGCAACTTTTCCGGAAAGTCTCTCTCACCCGTCTTAGTAGCGTAGTTTTGGAGTAAACCTATCCCTCCTATTGGACCGCCTTCCAATTAGAGGGCGAGACGGAAGAGCCTTTTGTAGGCTACTTCACCGCTTGAGTTTTGTTTATTTTTCGCCAGCAGACTTGGCGATGCTACATCCGAATCATCCATGTATACATCTGAATCCTCTATGGCTACATCTGAATCAGTTACAGTTGAATTTGGAAAGTTACATTTGAGATTGGATTGAGTCACAAATGAGTTTGGCTAAAGTTGAGATGAATTACAGTTGAGTTGGTTTCATGGAAGCTGGTTACAGTTAAGTTGGTTGTAGTTGTGCTAGTTACTTTTCCGCCAGTAATTCTTGATGAAGAGATCAGTTTATGAAAATCATCTTTATCAGATTTCGATCTACTACCACAGCTGTTCGAAATAGCTAGTGGACGTGTTGGGAACTTAGTTAGGATGCATTTTACTCCATCGCATGCCTACGGAGGCACCCCAACCATAAGGCTTCTTTACTGCCTTAGAGTCATAGTGTGAGGTCTTATCTAGACCAAGACCACAGACTATCCACTAAGCTTGAGAAATTCATTATGAAAAGAATCAAAACATTAGACTCATCATCTAAACTTACTATGGTCTATCCTCATGACTCACAAACATCAAAAGAGACCCGAATCATCTCGACCATGTCAATCATTAAATGCTCAAGATATCATGATCAATTCAATCATGATAGCCATTGAATAAATCATTGGAACATGAAATTGATGGGGAAGAATGGAAATCATATACAGTTCTATACTGGAGTCACATCTTAGAATCATAATATGAGGTCACACTCAGATCAAGATCCCATATTGTCCACCAAATCTGATTGATTGGATAAAAACCAAGAACAAAGACTCAACATCCACATCTCAAGATCCATTAAACATGATTTATAATTAATTAAAAGGTGACAGTTTAAATATGGATCTTATAATCTTTGTATGAAAATGATTAATATGGGTAATTAATGTAGGATGAGTAGAATGGGGTTTTACATACCAAACAACTTGAAAGCATGTTTCAATGCAAGTAGCTCTAAAAATTTAATTGTCAAAGCCCCTTTTACTTGCTTTCTTTTGGAGCCACTAAATTTCCTGTTATTTTTAATTAATTAAGATTTACTCAACATTTGTTGATGTTTTTTCTCCCTATTCCATGGATTGCAGGCAAAATACCTGCACCGTTGTATTAGGAGAGTTGAATGAATGTCAGTTTCTGAAGCAAAACATATCAGGTATGTATGTTATAATTTTGTTCAAGGATATTATAAATGCTTTTATTTCTCTTTTGATACAATTGAGATGCATGTGTATAATACAATTCTGTTATTACATGTTAACTGCTATGGAAGTTTATGCAATATAATTGTGACATATTGTAGTTCTGTGGCTTGTTAGTTAATGTGAATGTCGTTCGTAAAAAAAAAATTTCCCTAATTTCTAGTTCCTTAATGCGATCCCTAACGAACATGATAGTACAAATGATGTGTAAACAGGTTTCCCGGATCCAAGAAGGAGCGGGCCTCACATAGGGATTCAAGAGATCAAATGCATACCATTAATTGTTTGTTCAAAGGACCCACATAGGTACGATCGTTATTATTGTCTATGTTGATGATATCCTTGTTACATGAGATGATGTGTATGGGATCAAGAAGGCAAATGAATTTCTTGGCCGATAGTTTATCATCAATGATCTTGGCACTCTACGGTACTTTCTGGGGTTATAGTTTGCCAGAAATTAGTCGGATCTTGTGATGACCCAACGAAAATATGTTACAGATATGCTAGTTGAGACAAGCATGATTGGATGTCGACCTGCCACTACTCCTATGGATCCTAGCATAATTCTATACGATGATGATACAAAGGAGGTGAACAGGAGAAGATACCGATAATTGGTGGGAAAGCTTTGTTAGAAAAATAGGAAGCAAAAGCGTAAATGATAAACATAGCATAATCAAGAAATATAAACTGGAAGAACAAAGAATTTTTACGTGGAACCCTACTCTGTAGGAGCGGGATGAAACCACGGGAGAAGCCCTCAAAGGAGCATATGCTTCATTGCTTTTTCTCATCTGATACAGGAGGTCTGGGGCTCCTTATATAGCCTCCACAGAGCCTCCAAGTCCCACCACTAGTAGATGTGGGACTAAAGACATGGATGGGGTCCCTCATATATGACGCATACAATGAATACTCCAAAACTCCCCCTCAAGCTGGAGCATGCAATGCTCAGCTTGGACAAAAAGAAAGAAACTCAACTCACGCTACAAGACACTACAAACAATATCAACTCAACGTGCACAACTGCTACTGTCGAGGACGTTGCTTCTCATGTCGTGCAGGTGAGGAGGACGAACGGGCTGAAGTGTGAGTCTGTTGAATCTCCTCGTCAGAGAGTATGTGCTCTGAACTGCGTCTGTTAGAGTCACTGCAACTGAAAATGAGTCTCCTCGTCGGAGTATTTTGGCCCACCACAATATGTGGACAACTGCTCCATCTCTGAAAAGGGCCGAACTGGAAAAGACCGTAGAAGTGCAATCCTCGTCGGAGTCCATGGTCGCTGGAGAATGGAGTCTGAAAGAAGCCTCCTCGTTGGAGAACTTGGTCTCTCCTATCTGGCACAGAGAATGGTACACTAATCTGGAGTACCTATGAAACCACATGAAAACCCTTGCCAAAATCACATAGGGAATGGTCCTCTACTCTGGAGTCCCTATGGCTCACATGAAAACTCTGTCCGACAAAACAAGAAGAATAATGGGGACCACGAACAAATGATGGCAAACACGTGCACATCTGAAAAGACCGCATCCATGTGCTTGTCTGAAACTGGAGACTCGGAATCAATCGTCGAGTCTGAATGTCTGAACTGTAGAGTGTAAATATGGCTGGTCTGACGTCTGTCGTCTGAATCTGGAATATCTCCATCTGGAGAATATGAATAGACCTGTGACTCTACATATACTCCCCCTTTCTCCCATACTTGTCGGAAAATGAACATCGATAAAGTTGGGAGAAGACAAGGACATGGGGAAAATAACATGAACAGTCTCAAAAATTTCTTGCGGCTTTTCCAAATTTTTTTATAAGCCGTCCAAACATTTTTTAAAATTGCGTACGGCTTTTGATGTACGCGCCTCTTTCACACAGTTTTTTTGAAAAACTTTGCGACCCCCTTTTTTACATTTGACCCCATTTAAAAAAAAACAAACTCCCCTCTCTTTTTTTTAGGTGGCCCATTGGCCTGCTTTCTCCCCTCTCTCATTTTCTTTTGATTTTTTTTAAAACACGCTCAAACATGCCTCTACTTTCCCTACCGCTCAATTTTTTTAATAAAGGAAAAGGCCATCGGGCCTTTATTCCCGCAGAAGCCTAGGGTTCCAACGGGCAACCTTCCTGGAAACACAAACCGCCGTCGCCCTTTGAGAAGAGATGGAGAGACGCCTGGAGGTCGCGCACTCGAGATGAGACTCAATGGATCTCGCGCTTAGGGCTGCTGTTCATGCCAATATGGGAGAGAGGAAGCTTGGAAGTATAGCGAGCCTTGTGGTTCTGTCTGAAGGTGCGCGCGGAGGGCGCGCCTTGGATGAGGATGTGCTGCCTCGCGAGATGGTGCCACGCGGAAGGGGGGGGGCAGAGAGGTCGGCCCCCGCTGGGGGTCTTCATCGTTTCACGCCGCTAAGGGAGGGGATGCCGCCAGGTATTGAAGGGTCTTCAAACTGTGGGTGTGCTGTGCATCGCTGCGAGGCGAAGGGGGTGGGGGTCTGGGGCTGCGCCGCTTGGTTGGGGCTTCGCCTCCTAAAGGAGGGGCCGCCTGGAGGTTCCGCACCTCCTGGAGCAGATGGAGCAAATGACGCGGGAGGTCCCTGCGCGTGGCAGCGGGAGCTCTGCATGATTCTGGCACGCACATGGAGGTTGCACCATTGGGTTCGATGGAGCCCCGCTTGGATCTGCGGCTGAAGCGGGATTCGAGCACCGCCTGTGCGATGACATAGGGCCGCTAGACCCAATGCCGCACCCTGGATATGGAGAGGATTCGCGGATGAGATTGAGAATCTGGACTGAAGATGCCTGAAATTAGGGTTCAAGATATTGAACCCTAGGTCTGGACTGAATCGAACCCGCCTTGGTCACGAGCATGAGAATAATAATCTTAACAAAAACTGACAATCTCAAACAATAAATAAATCTTCAATAATAAGTCCTTGAGAATCGAATATGCTCTGATACCATGTTAGAAAAATAGGAAGCGTAAGAGTAAATGATAAACAAAGCATAATCAAGAAATATAAACTGGAAGAACAAAGAATTTTTACGTGGAACCCTACTCCGTAAGGAGCGGGATGAAACCATGGGAGAAGCCCTCAAAGGAGCATATGCTTCATTGCTTTTTCTCATCTGATACAGGAGATCTGGGGCTCCTTATATAGCTTCCACAGAGCCTCCAAGTCCTAGATGTGGGACTAAAGACATGGATGGGGTAAATAGATCATGGAGGGATCTATTTACCCATCTCCCTCATATATGACACATACAATGAATACTCCAACAAGCTTCTTTACGTTATCATCACTAAGCCAAACAACTCCTTTCCCGTTAGTCGGGTCAGTCAGTTCATGGAGCAGCCTCAACATGTACATACGGATGCGGTTCATATGATCTTGAGGTACCTGAAGTCATCCGTACATGCATGATTGTTGTTCAGGATAGGGACTTCCCTTACTATCACAGCTTGTGCAGATGCATACTACGCAGGATGTCCTAAGGAAATGAAGTCTACCTCATGCTTCAATGTATTTGTTGGTGACTCTAGTATCCTGTAAGAGTAAGAAATTGACTGTGGTTGCCAGGTCAAGTGCTGAATCAGAATATAAGGCTATAATATAAGGCTATGACACATGGGATCACACAGATGATGTGGGTCCGATTTGTCCTGGCTGACCTATATATAGATGTGCATCTTCCTATGTAATTACAATGTGATAATCTGGCGGCTTTATTTGATGGAAACAATCCCGCCTTTCATGAGAACTAAAAATATCGAAGTAGATCGTCACTATACACGGGATATGATTTAAAAAGACATCATTTCTACTTCTCATGTTAGTTCAGGAGCTAACTGCAGATATCTTCATCAAGGATTTGCTCATAGGACCCTTTCAGAAGTGTAAGTCCAACTGTCCAAGTTGGGCATGATTAACATCTATGCTTCATCTCGAGGAGCGTAGAGATATGATTTTGTCTATGTAATGTTTCCTCTATTTAGTTTTGTTTCATTTATCTTACGTAGTTTACCCATCGGCTTCTCCTCTGTACAAGAGAACCCTAGGTTCTCTGGAATAAACAATTCTCATTTTTTCCAACATCTTCCCATTTTGATTTTTAAGTTTTAAGATTTTTATCATATTTTTTCTTGAAATATCTAAGTTATTTGAGAAGCTCAAAGCGAGTTTGGGTGAAAAGTTGAGTTAAACATAAATACTTTTTGAGTTTTCCCAAGTTAGTATATATACGTTGTATTCTATACTCTCAAGTTTGTGTTTATTTCTCATCGTTATATATTTTTAGTGTTAGTGTACCTTAGATGGTATAAAAGAAATAAATTCATTTTGAGTGAGAAAAATAAATAAATATTATTAAAGGTTTATATAGAGGTAGACAATTATTCTTAAATACATTTAAACTTATTTCCTCTTTATTTTTCTAATCTCTTTTATTTATTAGTATTAGTTGTTGTAGATTATATTTGGATTTTTGTCATAAAATATGATTTATATAAACTCTATTTTATTTTAGACTGGATTATTGTTTATGTTGTACACTATATACAGTTTATTTTCTATATTTCCATATTTTATTATTTGTATTTTTATTTTACTTTAAATTGCCACTTATTTTTTTAAGGTTCTACTAACAAATCTTTATTGAATGCTATTTATAGGTAGTCCAGCAAAGCTTTATCCTTATGTCAACATTCAAACACAGTGTGCGGTGTACTCATCAACATGGTAGTAGGATTTCACGATAAAAAAGGCATACTAAGCCTTGACAATGCAAAAGATGCATGAGTGACGCATATGTGATTCATCACTCTAATTAGCTGCAAATAGAACTTCGTCCCGAGAATTTAGGATCATTTACATGTTAACTTCATAAAATTAACTTTCATGCACTTATAATTAATTTGCATAATTTAGCATTCATTCATGCATTCATAATCATCTTCATATTTTCCCCTAACTTCATGTATTTTTAACTAATTCATGATAACTCCCATTGACTTGAAACCAATCCATTGCGTACATATTATTAACACCAACGAATAAAAAATACCAAAAAAATACTAACTTATAAAATTGACCAATAAAACCCAAACCTTATCTTGAGACTAAAAGACTAAAATGTCGATATCTCTCTCATACAGTTTCCTAAGAACCCTTGCTAACTTTTGAATTAACGTACATTCAATCACCTTTAAAAGAAGATCAAATTCAAAACAATCGGAGTTCGTATGTGAAACTGAGGCTTGGGCCCCTCATTGTATAGTGTACATATGGTCTATTTTATTCATTTTATCTTTTTATTTTCTTAATTATTAAAAATTCAAAAAAATAGATTAATCTGTAAATATTTATTATATATTTTATCGGATTTTATTTTAAATTTTTATTACCAAAAAATCTGCAAAACACAAATTACGATTTTTTATACCTATATGATACCACCAAAAATACTTTTTGTACAGATGATTTCTTTTGATTTTCATCCCTTCATGAAAGTTGTAGGTCTCGTCGAGACAAGCAACTTTCATGTTGACCACTTTTTTATTTGATCTCGCTTGTTATTTCTTTTTTATTTTTCTTTTGAATTAATTTTTATTTTTTCTGGGAGCGACACGTGGTAGCTCTTGGAGCCGCCACATGTAACCCCCTTTTATTTCTTTTTTATTTTCTTTTATTTATTTATTTTATTTTGATTAATTTTAATTAATTAATTAATTAATTATTATTTTTTTAAAAAACTGTCACGTGACCGTACCCCTATGCACCACGTGGCACCTCTTCCTTCTCTCCTCACTGCAAGTGAGGGACTCCTCTCTTCAGGCCTGACGTCGCCGCTTGTGCCTGGCCCCTCCGCCTTGAGCCGTGCTACATCCAACTTGTCGCTCCCTTGGCTGAACCTCGCCACACCTTTATTTTATCTCCAGCCGTTGAATCCTTTATCCTCTCCAACCGAATCCTCCTATCTCCTACAACCAACGTGATCCTCGATCGAACCCTCCCCTCTCCGATGATCTCGTCTATTAGAAACCACTCCCATCTTTATCCCCTCCTACCCGTCAGCCCTCCATCACCGATCTTCGAGGAAACCCAATAACCTCATCGCAACCAGCAGAAGCATCTGCACCCGCTCGCCTTATCCCTTTGAACCAACCTTATCCCCTCCTCTCAACGGCCGACCCCCGTGCCTATCCTCTTCCCCTATTTAACCTACGGACGAACTTCGGTCAAGGACATCCACCATCCACCGGCAATAGCTTCTGCAAAAGGATCGCCTCCCGGGTGACAGCCCGAACCTTCCCCCTCCTCCTTGGCATGATCCAAGACCGCTAGGCCTTGCAGCAACGGGCTCCTCCGTGGAGCACCTGCTCTCCGCTTCGACCCCACGGTCATCGAGCCCAACAACTATCAAGTAGATTCTTCTTTCTCTTCTTCTTCCTCTATTTCTTCCTTCTTTCATCTTCTTCTTCGCCTTCCCCTTCTCCTTTCTTTCCACTGTTCACCATTCTCATCGGGGCACATGACCTGCTCCTTCGAACCTACGCTACGCGGCTGCTCGCCGCCCTCTGTTCACCAAACTCATTGCACTTCCCCCGTCTACATCACACTCCATCACCGCTTCAAGCCTTGCCCTCCACCCGCAGTCCATTGACCTCACACTTCATGCTTCACGCCTACGTGACCGCCATCTGCAACACCCTCCCTCGCCAGCCACATTCGTCGCTATCAACTCCTACTGGCCTTTGCTTCTCCAACATCCGGTCGTATGTCGACCGGACTCATCACCAACGACGACTGCCTTCCCACCGCCAAGAGCAACTCCACCTCTTTGGGAGCCGAGCACCTGCTTCCAGTCGCACTCACGTGACACCCACCTCAGGGGAGGAACTAGTATACATTACGGAGGGGCCATGGCCCCCCATGATTATTATGCGTCACTTATATAATGTACTAAGTTTTAAATACGACCCTCCTTAATTATATTATATTTAATTTTGTTAGAGAAATGTTGCAGAATCATTAAATGGTCAAGTGGTAGAGTGGTACAATTATTATTTTGGAGACCAGGGTTCGAATCTTATCTCCATTAATTTTACTTTCTTTTATATGGATTATCCAATCACCTATAAAATATTAAAATAATTTGATAGAAAATTGTATCAAGTGAGGGGTGGAACTAGTATACATTATAACCCCCTCATTATTACTATACGTCACTTATAAAATGTATTAAGCTTTTAATATGGCCCCTCCTTAATTGTATTATAATAAGTATTGTTAGAAAAATGTTGTCGAATTATTAAATAGTTAAGTGGTAGAGTGGAAAGGCTAATATTTTGGAGACCAAGGTTCGAATCTTATCTCCATCAATTTTACTTTCTTTTATGTGGTTTATCCAATCACTTCCAAAGTATTAAAATAATTTGATATAAATTTGTATTCGAGTTTATTTATCTCTTCCATTATTTTTTACTCTTTATAAATAAAATAAAATTTATTGTTTTCTTTTAACCATAAACTTTTTTGTTTCAAAATTTCACTTGATAATTTAGCCTTTTTAGGATGGATTTAGAGAGGCTTAAATTAGTATATTTATCCAATTTGAAAAATAGCCATGGAAAATACCGATCTATTTGAAATTCAAACATTAATAATAGATTTAAATTCTACATTTATCAAGATTGAAAGAGGTTCATTTTAAAAATATTAATTCTATTTAAAAATAGCGTTCATACATAGATTTTTCTATTTTTTAAGCACACATAATAGTTGTATACTCGGCCTCTCCTTGATGAAATTCCTGGTCCCGTCCCTGACCCACCTCCTCCGCCTTCAAGCCATGGTCAGAACAAGAAAGAGGGCACAACCCGTGCATGAGGAACATGAACATCCACACTTTTGAAAAATTGCAGATCATGCCCCAAATTTCTGGGTGTTAGCAAGACAGACCCGCCATCCTGAAGTCACGTGTGCAGCATGCTCTCGCTAAAAAATTTTGCGACTGAACCCTCATCTTTCTAAAGATTCTCACTAAAACCCTTGTCGTTCAGGCTGTGCTGGGAAATTTGCATCAAGACCTTCTGGGTCTAGGTAATCACATCCATACCCCTTCATAATAATTTTTATTGTAATTTCGTATTCTGTTTTGCAACTAGACCCCTGACTTCGATCTATAATTTGAACATCATTTTTGCATCGTTAATTTATTCCAAACTTGGTATTTTGTAGTACAACAATTTCTGTATCTTGTGGTTATTGACTCATATTTTTGTGGAACATAGTTAATTAATGATAATTATTTCTGTGAAATCTTGCATAATTTACCCATAGTCTATTCTTAAATTAACCATTAATTAATCATTGCTATGAAAATTGCTAAAAAATCACGTTTAATAGATTTAACTGTGTTTATTTTATGCCCAAAAATCATCTCCTTTGCATGCATAGTTTGTTCTGCATAAATCATTTTGTGATCTAAGTAATTAATTCTTAATAGATTGAAAACTTTACATTGTTAGGTTTTAGGTTTTTTTTAAGATAGATCATATAGTGATATATCTTAGATAATTTTATTCCCTGAAAATAAGTAGGTTTTATATTTATTATAATTAATTACCTAGATTCACATTTTTCTGCATTCATAAATTCATTAAACATTTATTTTGCATCAGAAAATTACAAAAAAATATAGTGCACTCATTTCATCCTTCTCTGCATCCCGACCAAGTTTCATATTTTTTTGAACTTCATTTCATCATTGTTTGCATTTTAGTCCTTAAATTGACTAGTTTTGCATCCTTATATCGCATAAAAAATATCAAAAAATTTCCTCCTTGAAAACCATGCTCAAAATCTGATAGACATTTATCAAGGTTTTTCCTTGCCTCCTTGAGTTCGACCATGGGGCTTGCCCAAGTGATGAATCTGGGATTCATCACTCTAAAAGTTGAAAATAGAGCTCTGTCTCCGGGTATTTAGCAACATATTTCCCTTTATCTTGCATAAATAGCATTCATGCATCAATCCACAATACATGCATTTTAGCATTCATATTTGCATTAAATAAGAAGCCAATTCATTTGTAAAATCCACTTGTAAAATATCCACCAATAACTCACCTAATTGTTTGTATTTTATATCCCCTCTGAAGTCAAATAACACATTCCTTATACTGTGTACATTATTAGTTAATAATATAAGGAAGAAGGCCAAAATTCCCTATCTTGTAAGTTACCCAATAAAGGCCTAGAGCCCCTGGACCTTAGATTGCCAAGATCACTCTCATACAAACTCCGAACTAGGTCTACTCACCTTAGATTAATACACATCCAGCGACCTTTAAAATTAAACTAATTTCATTCAATTCGGAGCTCGTATGCAAAACTTGGGTTTTTGGGCCCCCTTGTATACTACATATATGTATATTTGTACTCTAGTATTTTTGTATCATATTTGACCCCATCTCCATTTTTGGTCAACATGAAACTTGTAGATCTCATCGAAATCTACAACTTTCATGTTTTGAGTTTTTCCAAAATCGGCCTCCTTCTCTCTCTCTCTAAATTCACTTTCTTTCTCAACCACTCAGAGCTGGCCATGTGGCTCCCTCTGATTGCGCCACGCAGCCCGCTCCGTTACGCGCCACGCGCCCGGCCTTCCCCGCCGTTCGATCGCTCGCCCCTTCTAGTGATCTGGGCCGTTCATCATCGCAGTGATTTTTAGCTGCCCGATCAAACCTCTGATCTCATCTGGACCGCTCGCCAGCGCCGCGCACTCCTTGCGCCACGTGGAGACGCCTACGCCCTCCGATCTTAGCCAGATACTCCTTATCCTGGCCATCCATCGCGCAACGCCTCTCGACCTTTCGATCAGACCCCAGGGCTTCATCTCCGCCGCACGATAGCGCCTCGACCCACGCCCGCCACGTGGTGCACCCCGTGCCCTTGATCTTGCTCCGTCGATCTGATCCTCACCCTCCGCTTCCGCCCCTCTCCTGACCGTTGGATCGCTCGATCCAACGGTCGATACTTCATCCCCTACCTCCCGCACACCCCGCGCCCCACGTCTTCCACCGTGCGCAAGGGGCCACCCCCTTTCTATTTTAGGCGCCACGCCGACCACCATCTCCGCCCCCTGGCACCACTACTACACAACCCACTCTTCCCTCATCCTCGCCAATCCCCTCGTTCACCATGAACACCCTCAACCTCGCTCCACGATGCCCACCAACCTCACCTCCTCGCTACCTACGCTGTCACCTTCATCCTAAAAATACATCACCTCCGTCCACCTTCACTCCTATCCGCCATCACGGAGAGTATCTCCGAGCTCCCACCTTCGAGTTGGTGACAACAATTTGAGGAAATTTCGAGCGAAGACCGAGATCCACCTCCGGCGAGATCCACAGCCCTCCATCGCCGTGTCGCAGCTCCTTCGCGAGCTGCACGAGTTCGGGACACTACCGACCCTTGAGCGAAGACCTGGAAGCTCTCATCCGAGATTCTGACCTCAGGTAGACACCTCTATCTTCTCCCCGATCTTCCTCTTTATTTTCTTTCTTTTCTCCGATTTTATTCGCCGTCCTCCCTTCACTTCCTGCTCCGCTGAGCATCCACCGAGCTTCCTCTCGAAGCTCTGATCTTCGCACCATACTCCATTCACTCCGACGACACATTGCACTTCCCGCCGACGCCAGCTCCGCCACCTTGGCAGAGCTCGATCACCGGACCCCCACTTCGCCGCTCAGGCCTCACACCTCACTCCCGATCACTCCACGTACACGTTGTACGCCTCGGCTGTACTACTAACCCCCTGCAGGTACATCTACTTCGACAGCCGGAACATCACCAGAGCTCCAATTAGCTTCTCCGCCACCGTTCTCCAGAGCTGTTCAGCCATTCCTGAAACCGTCGGAGGATCCCCGACGCCTCCACGAGTCTTCCCAGCTACTTGGGATCCTCCTGCGAGCTTCACTGACGTCCAGAGGAAGAGGCGGAGCTCGAGCACGATCATCGGAGCCCAGCCATCTCCGTCGCAGGAGGAGGCGGGCCAGTTAGAGAAGACGAGCAGCAGCCGTCCGATCGCCTTGATCGAACGGTCTGGAGCACGCCACATAGCCCACGTCCCGCAGCCGTAGGATCAGGAGGATCCTACGCATCTGATCGAGCCACGTCACCGCTTCACCGCGCTCCAGCTGTCGTTGGATCACTTTAGATCTAACGGTCGTTGATCGGCCACGCCTTGGTCTGAGGAGCCCCCTTCTGCCGTTGATCTTTATTAGATCTAACGGATTCATACATGCCACGCGCCAACAGCCAGTCACCGTTGGATCTTCACTTGATCCACGGTCCAGATCGAGCCACGTCGCCTGATCCGAGCCTCTTCCCCGACCACTAGGCTCGGATCCCCCGAAGCTCCACCCGAGCCAAGTCCGAGCCACCAGAGCCAACCGAGCCTCGATCCGAGCCTCCGAAGACCACCGAACCTGGGACCCCTATGTGATCTGCACGTGCGGTCTGGGTAATTTGCAGCGAGGCCCCTGGAGGTTTTCATATTTGCATTCCAGTCCCTGCCAGGAGCCCCCACGTGAGGAGCATGTGTTCTGTGGGAAATTTGCATCCACCCCTCAACATTATAGGTAATTGCATATTAGTTCCTGTCAGCGCGTTTTATTTTTATCAATTTTATTTCCTGTAATTGCATTTAGGTCCCTGTCTTTGTACGCATATTTAGGCACTCATTTTAAATCAATTTTTAGTTTGAAAATTGCATTGTGTAGCTTACTTTATACTCTTTCATATGTGACACTTGGCACATTTTTATATGGTCAGTGGATTTTATTATTAATTAATTGGTGGAATTTTGTTATATTTTGCCCATTTATGCCTTTTAATTCATAGTAATTTCTCAGTAACTCCAAAAATCACCAAAAATTCACATTAGATCTAGGATAATTAGTTCACATTGTTTAAAAAAAATCATCTCATTTGCACACACCCCGAGGCCTGAATAAATCATTTAGTGATTTCCTTAATTAATTTTTAATAGGTTCATTTCACATAGAAATTTAGGTTTATTAATTTTTCGGGATTCTTCACACTTAGATCTATCTAGGATAATTTTTATATCTGAAAATATTGTGATTTGATATTTATTAAAATTAATTTAGTCAAAATCACCTTGCATTCATTTTTAATTCACAGTAAATTTATTCAGTGTCAGAAACATCCAAAAAAAATTAGAGTAGCTTAATTTCATTGCATTTCATTATCTGGCCAAGTTTCATAATTTTTGGAATTAATTTGACCATATTTCTGAATTAACTCGTAAATTGGTCCGATTCTGCATGTCTTTTCCTTCTTGCATAAAATAATTGAAAAAGACCAAAAAAATCATCCCCTGAAAATCAAACCTTGGAACTTGCTTAAAATTTACCTAAGGAGACAGTTGCCTCCCTGAGTTCGACCTTGGGCTTGCCCAAGTAAAAAAAATTACCGCTCGAAATTAATTTGCTTTAAATTGAAAGTGGTTTTTGATTAGCTCTTATTATCCCACTGCAACGAATAACGAGACATTAATTTGACCATTAATTTGATTAAATTAATAAGGGTAGTAATTCAATTCGGAGCTTGTATGCAAAACTTGGGTTTTTGGGCCCCCTTGTATACTACATATATGTATATTTATACTCTTGTATTTTTGTATCATATTTGACCTCATCTCCGTTTTTAGTCAACATGAGTTTTTCCAAATTCGGCCTCATCTCTCTAAATTCACTTTCTTTCTCAGACACTCAGAGCTGGCCACGTGGCGTCCTCTGATTGCGCCACGCAGCCCGCTCCGTTGCGCGCCATGCGCCCGGCTTCCCCGCCGTCCGATCGCTCATCCCCTCTAGTGATCTGGGCCGTTCATCATCGCAGTGATTTTTAGCCGCCCGATCAAATCTCTGATCTCATCTGGACCGCTTGCCAACGCCGCGCCCTCCTTGCGCTACTTGGTGACGCCTACGCCCTCCGATCTTAGCCAGATACTCCTTATCCTGGCCATCCATCGCGCAACGCCTCTCGACCTTTCGATCAGACCCCAAGGCTTCATCACCGCCGCACGATAGCGCCTCAACCCGTGCCCGCCACGTGGCGCATCCCGTGCCCTTGATCTCGCTCCGCCAATCTAATCCTCGCCCTCTGCTTCCGCCCCTCTCCTGACCGTTGGATCGCTCGATCCAACGGTTGATACTTCGTTGTCTACCTCTCGCACACCCCGCGCCCCACGTCTTCCACCGTGCGCAAGGGGCCACCCCCTTTCTATTTTGGGCGCCACGCCGACCACCATCTCCGCCCCCTGGCACCACCACTACACAACCCACTCTTCCCTCATCCTCGCCAATCCCCTCGTTCGCCATGAACACCCTCAACCTCGCTCCACGATGCCCACCAACCTCACCTCCTCGCTACATGCGCTGTCACCTTCATCCTATAAATACATCGGCTCCGTCCACCTTCACTCCTATCCGCCATCACTGAGAGTATCTCCGAGCTCCCACCTTCGAGGTGGTGACAACAATTTGAGGAAACGTCGAGCGAAGATCGAGATCCACCTCCGGCGAGATCCACGACCCTCCATCGTCGTGTCGCAGCTCCTCCGCGAGATGCACGAGCTCGGGACACTACCGTCCCTTGAGCGAAGACCTGGAAGCTCTCATCCGAGCTTCTGACCCCAGGTAGAAACCTCTGTCTTCTCCTCGATCTTCCTTTTTATTTTCTTTCTTTTTCTCCGATTTTATTCGCCGTCCTCCCTTCACTTCCTGCTCCGCTGAGCATCCACCGAGCTTCCCCTCGAAGCTCTGATCTTCGCGCCATACTCCATTCACTCCGATGACACATTCCACTTCCCGCCGATGCCAGCTCCGCCACCTTGGCGGAGCTCGATCACCGGACCCCAACTTCACCGCTCAGGCCTCGCACCTCACTCCCGATCACTCCACGTACATGTTGCATGTCTCGGCTATACTACTAACCCCCTGCAGGTACATCTACTTCGACTGGCCCGAACGTCACCGGTGCTCCCCTTTAGCTTCTCCGCCACCGTTCTCCAGAGCCGCTCAGCCATTCCTGAAACCGCCGGAGGATCCCCGACGCCTCCACGAGTCTTCCCAGCTACTTGGGAACCTCCTGCGAGCTTCACTGACGTCTAGAGGAAGAGGCGGAGCTCGAGCATGATCACCGGAGCCCAGCCTTCTCCGTCGCAGGAGGCGGCGAGCCAGTTAGAGAAGACGGGCAACAACCATCCGATCGCCTTGATCGAATGGTCCGGAGCACGCCACATAGCCCACGTCCCGCAGCCGTAGGATCAGGAGGATCCTACGCATCTGATCGAGCCACGTCACCGCTTCACCGCGCTCCGGCTGCCGTTGGATCACTTTAGATCTAACGGTCGTTGATCGGCCACGCCTTGGTCTCAGGAGCCCCCTTCTGCCGTTGATCTTTATTAGATCTAACGGATTCATACATGCCACGCGCCAGCAGCCAATCACCGTTGGATCTTCACTTGATCCACGGTCCAGATCGAGCCACGTCGCCTGATCCGAGCCTCTTCCCCGACCACTAGGCTCGGATCCCCCGAACTCCACCCGAGCCAAGTACGAGCCACCAGAGCCAACCAAGCCTCGATCCGAGCCTCCGAAGACCACTGATCCTGGGACCCCCATGTGATCTGCACATGCAGTCTGGGTAATTTGCAGCGAGGCCCCTGGAGGTTTTCATATTTGCATTCCAGTCCCTGCTAGGAGCCCCCACGTAAGGAGCATGTGTTCTGTGGGAAATTTGCATCCACCCCACAACATTATAGGTAATTGCATATTAGTCCCTGTCAGCGTGTTTTATTTTTATCAATTTTGCTTGAAATCATCCCCTGAAAATCAAACCTTGGAACTTGCTTAAAATTTACCTAAGGAGACAGTTGCCTCCCTGAGTTCGACCTTGGGCTTGCCCAAGTAAAAAAAATTACCGCTCGAAATTAATTTGCTTTAAATTGAAAGTGGTTTTTGATTAGCTCTTATTATCCCACTGCAACGAATAATGAGACATTAATTTGACCATTAATTTGATTAAATTAATAAGGGTAGTAATTCAATTCGGAGCTCGTATGCAAAACTTGGGTTTTTGGGCCCCCTTGTATACTACATATATGTATATTCGTACTCTTGTATTTTTGTATCATATTTGACCTCATCTCCGTTTTTAGTCAACATGAAACTTGTAGATCTCATCGAGATCTACAACTTTCATGTTTTGAGTTTTTCCAAATTCGGCCTCCTCTCTTTAAATTTACTTTCTTTCTCAGCCATTCAGAGCTGGCCACGTGACGCCCTCTGATTGCGCTACGCGGCCCGCTCCGTTGCGCGCCACGCACCAGGCCTTCCCCGCCGTCCGATCGCTCGTCCCCTCTAGTGATCTAGGCCATTCATCATCGCAGTGATTTTTAGCCGCCCGATCAAACCTCTGATCTCATCTGGACCGCTCGCCAGCGCCGCGCCCTCCTTGCGCTACTTGGTGATGCCTACGCCCTCCGATCTTAGCCAGATACTCCTTATCCTGGCCATCCATCGCGCAACGCCTCTCGAGCTTTCGATCAGACCCCAAGGCTTCATCTTCGCCGCACGATAGCGCCTCAACCCGCACCCGCCACGTGGCGCACCCCGTGCCCTTGATCTCGCTCCGCCGATCTGATCCTCGCCCTCCGCTTCCGCCCCTCTCCTGACCGTTGGATCGCTCGATCCAACGGTCGATACTTCGTTGTGTACCTCTCGCATACCCCGCGCCCCACGTCTTCCACCGTGCGCAAAGGCCACAATCTTTCTATTTTGGGCGCCACGCTGACCACCATCTCCGCCCCCTGGCACCACCACTACACAACCCACTCTTCCCTCATCCTCGCCAATCCCCTCGTTCGCCATGAACACCCTCAACTTCGCTCCACGATGCCCACCAACCTCACCTCCTCGCTACCTACGCTGTCACCTTCATCCTATAAATACATCGCCTCCGTCCACCTTCACTCCTATCCGCCATCACGGAGAGTATCTCCAAGCTCCCACCTTCGAGTTGGTGACAACAATTTGAGGAAACGTTGAGCGAAGACCGAGATCCACCTCCGGCGAGATCCACGACCCTCCATCGCCGTATCGCAGCTCCTTCGCGAGATGCACGAGCTCGGGACACTGCCTGCCCTTGAGCGAAGACCTGGAAGCTCTCATCCGAGCTTCCGACCCCAGGTAGACACCTCCATCTTCTCCTCGATCTTCCTCTGTATTTTCTTTCTTTTTCTCCGATTTTATTCGTCGTCCTCCCTTCACTTCCTGCTCCGCTGAGCATCCACCGAGCTTCCCCTCGAAGATCTGATCTTCGCGCCATACTCCATTCACTCCGATGACACATTCCACTTCCCGCTGATGCTAGCTCCGCCACCTTAGCGGAGCTCGATCACCGGACCCCAACTTCGCCGCTCAGGCCTCGCACCTCACTCCCGATCACTCCACGTACACGTTGCACACCTCGGCTATACTACTAACCCTCTACAGGTACATCTACTTCGACTGGCCGGAACGTCATCGGAGCTCCCCTTTAGCTTCTCCGCCACCGTTCTCCAGAGCCGCTCAGCCATTCCTGAAACCGCAGGAGGATCCCCGACGCCTCCACAAGTCTTCCCAGCTACTTGGGAACCTCCTGCGAGCTTCACTGACGTCCAGAGGAAGAGGCGGAGCTCGAGCACGATCACCGGAGCCCAGCCATCTCCGTCGCAGGAGGCGGCGGGCCAGTTAGAGAGGACACGCAGCAACCATCCGATCACCTTGATCGAACGGTCCGGAGCACGCCACATAGCCCACGTCCCGCAGCCGTAGGATCAGGAGGATCCTACGCATCTGATCGAGCCACGTCACCGCTTCACCGCGCTCCAGCTGCCTTTGGATCGCTTTAGATCTAACGGTCCTTGATTGGCTACGCCTTGGTCTTAGGAGCCCCCTTCTGCCGTTGATCTTTATTAGATCTAACGGATTCATACATGCCACGCGCCAGCTGCCGTTGGATCACTTTCAATTTGCGTTAAATTGAAAGTGGTTTTTGATTAGCTCTTATTATCCCACTGCAACGAATGACGAAACATTAATTTGACCATTAATTTGATTAATAATAAGGGTAGTAAGACGACTATCAAAATGGTGCGATCCATCACTCTAAAAGTTGAAAATAGAGCTCTGTCCCCAGGTATTTAGCAGCATATTTCCCTTTATCTTGCATAAATAGCATTCATGCATCAATCCACAATACATGCATTTTAGCATTCATATTTGCATTTAATAAGAAGCCAATTCATTTGTAAAATCCACTTGTAAAATATCCACCAATAACTCACCTAATTGTTTGTATTTTATATCCCCTCTGAAGTCAAATAACACATTCCTTATACTGTGTACATTATTAGTTAATAATATAAGGAAGAAGGCCAAAATTCCCTATCTTGTAAGTTACCCAATAAAGCCCCAGAGCCCCTGGACTTTAGATTGCCAAGATCCCTCTCATACAAACTCCGAACGAGGTCTACTCACCTTCAGATTAATACACATCCAGCGACCTTTAAAATGAGACTAATTTCATTCAATTCGGAGCTTGTATGCAAAACTTGTGTTTTTGGGCCCCCTTGTATACTACATATATGTATATTTATAGTCTTGTATTTTTGTATCATATTTGACCTCATCTCCGTTTTTGATCAACATAAAACTTATAGATCTCATCGAGATCTACAACTTTCATGTTTTGAGTTTTTCCAAATTCGGCCTCCTCTCTCTAAATTCACTTTCTTTCTCAGCCACTGAGAGCTGGCCACGTGGCACCCTCTGATTGCGCCACGCAGCCCGCTCCTTTGCACGCCACGCGCCCGGCCTTCCCCATCGTCCGATCGTTCCCCCCTCTTGAGTTCTGGATCTCTCACACCCAGGGTGGTTATTTTCAAACCAACCCTATCCTCTCCTCTAAACTTACCGCATAAGACTATCGCCTCGGTAAAAATCCCTTCCTTGATTTGACCTCTAACCCAGACCATGTTTCGTACCCGAGACTAGAGGACAAGATGCCACCAAAGCAGCCACCGGATGAGGACCCGTTGCGACAAATCCTTAATCGCCTCGTCACAGCCGAACAACAGAATGCGGATCTTACAGCAAGAATGGGACAGATCATTGCGGCAGGAGGAGTCGACCGACCAATGGTTGATGCCTATAACCCAGCAGAAAATGAGATGCACAGTTGGTTGGCACCTGCGGTTCCCCCCGAAGCATTCGAGCTCAAGCCCCACTTCCTTAGCCTGCTACCGAAGTTTAACAGAAATGCCAATGAAGAACCATATGCCTTCCTCAGAGACTTCGAGCTGGTTTGCAACAACCTTAGTCATCGTAGGGTTGGGCAGGATTACATTCGACTGAAGGCCACCCCATTTGCCTTAGGAGATAAGGCAGCACATTGGTTGAAAAATCTTGGGGTGATATGTACAACCTGGATGCAGTTCAAGGACCTATTCCTGAAGAAGCTCTACCTCCTCAGTAGGACTAATCAAATGAGAACAAAGATCGTTAGTTTCTCCCAGGGACTCAGTGAACCATTCCATGAAGTCTGGGATAGGTTTAATGACCTAATTCAGAAATGTCCCTACCATGGCATTTCTAAGGCGATCTTAGTCCAGACCTTGTTCTGTGGCATGACCCCGGAGATGCAGGGGTTAGTCAGTGCCGCCTACGGAGGAAGTTATCTGAACAAGAATGAAAATGCTGTATGGAAAATCTTAGAGCAGATGGTGGAAACAGGCAGATCGCAGGCCACCAGGGCTATCAGTTGTCTCCATCAATTCTATCCAACGTTTCACCTAAGAGGACTGTAGCGGATCTGACAGAGGACCTCATCCCCAGCATGGGGATGATAGCTGACAAGTTAACCATGGTCGAGCAGATCCACAAGAGGGTCACTGACCTTGAGAGTTGAGTCTCTCTCACGTTTACCGAAGCAAGTGGAGAAACTTACTGAGAAGGTAGCTAAGATAAAGCTACCTGCCCCTTCTGCACTACCTGTACCTGTACACCGAGTCCATCTTGTACAGGAACAGGCACCGGGGCCTCACAGTGGCTGGGTAGAGGAGCAGACTTACACCCAGCAGGACCAGCATGCACCCCCACAAGTGGAAACCGGATACGAGGAGTCTCCGCAGGTGTTCGAGATCAACGGGTTGTGGTACAACCATGACCCCGTCGGCAGACAGTCGGGGATGGGGAACGGTCAGCCTCACCGACCTTCCCCAGCTTACCAGGAAACCAGCTCCGTCCCCGCACCGTGTTTTGTTCAGTCCAAGCCCGAACGAGGGTACCAGCCTCAGCAGCACCAGCAGCAGTGCACGTTCTACTCGAGCCAGCAGGGCCCGTCACCGTCCCATCAGCAGCAGCAATATCGACATGGCCAGCAGGATCGGTACATAACCTCATCCGCAAGTCCGCATCAGCCAGCCCAGCCCACCGAATTGGAGTCCCTCACCTTGGCGATCTAGACCCTGTCTGATAGGGTCCAACAGATCCAGAATAAATATCTGGATATGAGAACCGATCTGAATCGTGTTTCTCGTACCCAGGATCAACAAATAGTGCCAAAGACTCCGATTCCCGCCCATGTTCAGGCCAACCCGAACAGCTTAACTCAAGGCCAGAACCGACCTCGTGATCATGTATATTATTCAGATAATTCTTTATCTGAATATTAGACCCTTTCGTATGATAATGTAAACCATATGTCCCTCAGGAGCGGAAGGACCGTGATCGTACCTGATCGGGCACGGGAACCGGAGGAAGAAGCCGCCAAGTCTCTACTTGAGGAGAACTTAGAGGCAGAAGAGGAGCAGCACCACCATCACCACCACCGGCAGAAGAAGAGGACTTCTGGGTCCTCGAAGCAGCTATGGAACCGCACCAGCAGAGAGTCCACCGAAACCGATGAAGAGCCCGTACCTCCATCTGAGGAGGACAGTCCAGCAGTCGCGGAAGACGCATCACCGGTTTCGCAGCAGCATTTTCCTTTTAATCATAGTCAGAGTCAGAGTCAGTTTCAGAGTTCTAGTCCTATACAGAACTCAGTTCCCTCTTTGAATGAAAACATTTCAGTTTCAGAATCTGAGTTGGAGTTAATAATCCCTTCCCCCGAGCTCTCAAGGGTGGAAAGAAGAATACTAAAAAACTCCAAAAAGATGACCCTGAAATGGCAGAGTTTTGCAACAAACATATCAAGATCACAATCCTCTTTGACAACTATGTGGAGATGACACCTGCGCTTCAGAAATATCTTAAGGTGAGATGCACACCTACTGGGGTTAGCAGGAAGACCAAAAGCCGTGTTGAGAAACACGTTCTGTCAGTAGCCACGACTTGTGCAATAAAGAACTCGTTTCCAAGGAAACAAAGAGACATTGGTGCACATTATGTGGTGAGTCATGACGATGACATTGCGTTTGTACGCACTCTCCTAGACAACGACTCCTCAATCAACTTAATGCCTACAACCCTCTATGAGCGGCTTAATCTCGGACCTCTTAGGAAATCTAGAGCCCTCCTGCAGTTCGCTGATAAATCAACCAAGAGGTCCCAAGGAGAATTGAGGAATGTTGTTATCAAAATCGAGGGTCAGGAATACATGGTGGACTTTACTGTCTTAGATATGAAAACCCCTCGTAATTGGAGAAATTCCCAGATCATCCTAGGCAATCCCTTCCTCAGAACAGCAGGGGCCTTGTTTGATTACAAGATCGGGAAAATCTAGTTCCAAACTCCAGGCGGAGATGAGGAACTTGAGATGAAGCAAACCAGATGGCAGAGATCGGATTCTGAATCCAGCACCGAGTACTCTTCAACCGAAGTAGACTGCGACCATGTAGACACAGTTGGGCCATGGAAACAGAACCCGGCCAGCACCGATGAGTCCCTCCCCTCCGGAGATGATCTTGTGCATGAGTCAATTTGCGAGGTCCTCATAAATGAGTACAACTCAGAACCTGCATCCCCCTACATCTTCGATGACTTAGAGGCCCAGCTGGGCCTGTCAGTCCTTCCCTCTTTAGGACAATCAGAAGATGAGGATGACGAGTCGGACGTGGCTTTTGCCGGTTGCATGGAGACCTTTGACGATCCGACTCCAGAGCTTAATAACTTGGTGGCAGCAATTACAGAGACAAATCCAACCACTTTCAACACTGAACCAGATTCGATTGAGCCGGATTTCCTAGACGATCACACATTACCTGAGCTCAAGCCTTTACCCACAACACTAAAATATGCCTTCCTTGCGTGTCAGGAGAAGAAATTTCTGGTCATCATCAGTTCGCGATTGACCGACGAGCAGGAATCTCGCTTGCTAGAGATCCTGGAAAGAAACCGCAAAGCGATAGGCTGGGATATTTCCGATCTCCACGGGATAAATCTCGCTCTGTGTTCGCACCATATCTACGTGGAGAATGAAGCCAAACCCTCTCGTGAATTCCAACTTCGTTTGAATCTAAATTTACGAGAGGTAGTGAAGAAGGAGATAGAGAAATGGTGCAACGCAGGTTTCATTTATCCCATCTCCGACTCTAAATGGGTGGCCCCGATCCATGTGTCCCGAAGAAGTCAGGAATTCAGACGACCACCAACGAGGATAAAGAGGAGATCGTGATGCGAGTACCCACGTCGTGACGCGTCTGTGTGGATTACAGACGCCTGAATGCTGCGATGAAGAAAGATCATTTTCCCCTACCGTTTATTGATCAGATCCTAGAAAAACTAGCGGGTAAAGAATTCTTCTGCTTCTTGGATGGGTTATCGGGCTACAATCAAGTAGCCATATCTCCGGAGGATCAGGAAAAGACCACGTTCACATACCCCTTTGATACCTATGCTTTCAGGCGCATGCCCTTTGGGTTATGCAATACTCCAGGTACTTTTCAAAGGTGCATGATTGTTGTATTCGCCGAAATGGTCGGCGAATTCCTGTAAGTCTTCATGGACGACTTCTCGGTCCACGGCGACTCCTTCGATTCCTGTCTTAGGAATCTGGAACGAGTCCTCAAACGCTGTTGTGAGGTTAATCTGGTGCTCTCCTGGGAGAAAAGTCACTTCATGGTGACGGGAGGCATTGTGATGGGGCACGTCATCTCCTGCAAAGGTGGATGTGATCAGACGACTCCAGCTACCAACCAACGTTAAACAATTGCGGTCGTTCC
The DNA here is from genome assembly GCA_037367405.1 of Ottelia alismoides. Lineage (NCBI taxonomy): Eukaryota > Viridiplantae > Streptophyta > Magnoliopsida > Alismatales > Hydrocharitaceae > Ottelia > Ottelia alismoides. Next base: position 290,168 of record JAZKJV010010372.1, on the reverse strand, counting down.
TCGGGCATGTCGTATTCTATCGAAGATTCATCAAGGATTTTTCTAAGATTGCCCGACCACTAACTGAGCTTTTAGGCAAGGACATGGAGTTTATTGTTGATCACAAATGTCTTGAAGCCTTTAAGCTATTGCAAGGGATGATCATGGACGCTCTGATCCTAAAAGCCCCAGATTGGTCTCTACCTTTTGAGATCATGACAGATGCCTCAGACTTTGCTGTTGGGGTTGTGTTAGGACAGAGGAGGGATGGCGTCTCGTTTGCAATTCACTACGCAAGCAAAATGCTTGATACCGCCCAGCGTAACTATACAGTTACGGAAAAGGAGATGCTTGCGGTAGTGTTTACCTTGGACAAGTTCAGATCTCACTTAATCGGATCCAAGGTAATTGTGTTCACTGACCAAACAACGCTACGATACTTGATGGAAAAGAAGGACGCGAAGGCACGTCTTCTTCGGTGGATTTTGCTTATGCAGGAGTTTGATTTGGATATTCGTGATAAACCTGGAAAGAAGAACGTAGTAGTCGATCATCTCTCTCGTCTCGAAGATCTTAATACTTCTGAGGATTCACCAATTCGAGACTCCTTCCCTGACGAGTCGATTTTTGTTGTCGACTTACTCCCATGGTATGCTAATATCGTGAACTATCTTGTCGCTAAGAAGGTTCCCGAAGGTTGGCCCAAGAGCCACATTGGCCGACTAAAGTCGGATGCTAGACACCACCATTGGGAGGATCCGATCCTTTTGTTTGAAGGACCGGATTGTGTCTAGAGATGGTGTATTCCTCAGGAGGAATACCAGATTGTCCTTTCTTTATGCCACCACTTGGAGGCAGGAGGACACCACTCCGAGAAGAGGACTGCATGGAAGGTACTTCAGTGTGGCTTTTACTGGACGACTCTGTTTCGCGATGTCACCACCTTTGCGAAGTCGTGTCCAGTATGCCAGAGAATGGGAGGAACCGTTGGTTCCAAAGATGAGATGCCGATGCAGCCTGTCATCATTTGTGATGTCTTTGACGCCTGGGGCATCAACTTCATGGGCCCGTTCCCTGTTAGCCACGGATTCGAGTACATCCTTCTTGCGGTAGACTACCTATCCAGGTGGGTGAAGGCTATCCCGACCCGAGCCGCAGACAGCAGGTCTGTCTGTAAATTCATCATAGAGCATATCATCTCTAGGTTCGGGATCTCCAAAATGTTGATATCATATGGGGGTAGCCACTTTGTAAACTGAGAGGTGAAGAAACTCTTGAAGGACTACGGCATCGAACACCTTGTCGATAGTCCTTACCATCCACAGACTAATGGTATGGCTGAGGTGTCGAATAGGGAGGTGAAAACTATATTGTAAAAGCTTGTCCGCCCAGACAGGAAGGATCAATATCAGATCTTGGATCAAGTCCTATGGGCTTATAGGACAGCTTACAAGACACTTTTAGGAACCTCTCCATTCCAGATGGTATTCGGAAAGCCGTGCCATTTGCCCGCAGAGTTAGTGCATAAATCAGAATGGGCAATCAAGAAGGTCAACTGGAATACACACCTTGGGCAGAAGTAGAGAGAAATGGATCTGAATGAGCTTGTAGAAGTCAGAAACCGCGCATACGACAACAGTTTGATGTACACGGACAAGGTTAAGCGATAGATATATCAGACGAAAGACCTTTGTTCCTGGACAGACGGTATGGTTGTTTAATGCAAGGCTGAAGATCTTACAAGGCAAGTTGAAGTCCAAGTGGACGTGCCCATTTGTTGTCTGTGCGGTGCATGATAGTGGATGTGTCGAGATCTCAGATCTCGCAGACGATGCACCGACATTCCTAGTGAATGGACAACTGCTGAAGCACTTCGTCGAATCCAATGAGCAGTTAGTCCATTTTGAGGAGACTGTATTCATGCGTGAGGCAGATTCAGCGGATACACATCGAGCCGCGCATGAGACCTTACAGCAGTAAGCTCTAGCCATCAACAGCATCTTGAAGATTCAGTCTTTGTACATACCCATCGTTCTTGTACATTCTGTCCTTTCCCCCGCGACTCTAGTAACTCATCCCAGCTTCATTGATCACCATCTTGGACTATACTTAGGATGACCAGATCCTAAGTATAGGGGGGATGAGCCACCTGAGTCTGTTCTCTGTACATCCTCCAGATCACATCGGTCCTCATACTCACTCCCGTCCTATACTTAGGCTGACCTGAGCCTAAGTATAGGGGGGATCGATGCCTGCCTTGTATATATTCATCCATTTCTCTTCTTGACCTCGTCCGCCCCATTTTTGACCTTCTTCTACACTTAGGCTGCCAGAGCCTAAGTATAGGGGGGCTGGACGACTTCTTTACATTTTCGCTCTTTTTGGCTCTCTTACGCTTAGCACGAGCTATGTCTTTTTCCTCGCTTTCCGTGCTCTGAAGACATAGCACACGCTAAGTATAGGGGGGCGTGTATATATTACATATATACTTTACCCATAGCTCATACTTTCACATATTCTTGTTATATTACGCAAAAATTACGGGCTGGGAAAAATTTGGAGATTTTTTTTTGTAAAATGCACTTGTATAATTTGTATAATACTTATAAACTCTTGTAAATTTTTGTAACATAGGAGGTATACCAAATTCTTGAAAAAAAATATTGAAAAATTCAAAGGCTTCTTATTTACTCCTGCATATCATCTCTGCATCTGAAAAGAAAGAAAAAGAGTCTTGCATTTCATCTACATAGCATGTCATCTGCATATCTTGCACATGCAAGGTGAAAAGCTAGTGGGTTCTGAATCAAGTTATGAGTAGATATTGAGGAGGGACTTGATTTGACCTTAATCCACCTAATTTCAGAGGAACCTTATAGGAACTGGAGTTAAGATTTCTCAGGTCAAGCGACTTAATTCTTTGAGTCTGCAAGTCTATATTCACATGGCATCTTAATCAGTCTAAGTAGAATATCTCGTGCACACGCATGATTCTTTTAGATAATGACGTAACTTGGACAAGCACAATGCATGTAGCTCTTCATTGATGAGGTGGTGAGGAAGTAGAATCCTTTAGCTCGGAGTAGCACACGGGTGGAAACATCCATCCTTCTCTAGGGAGGGTAGTACATCTCAACCTAGTCTGGTGGTGTTGACAGCTAAGGACGGGCTGCTGTGGGTTGCAATAATGCTTCAAAAGAGGGATAGTCTACTGGCTCAAGAGGCAAAACTCCTGATGTACATGTTGCACCGTGTATATTTTGTCAAAAAAAAACTCCAAAAAAATCAGACAGGTCGAAGTGAAAATAAAATGCCTGTCGGAGTATGTATATTAGCAAAGAAAATACAGCTGGATGACTTGGCTACAATGGTCAGGCATCCCGGGATAGGTAGTTACACTGGCTACCTTCCATTCTTTTCTCTACCCCCTCCTCTTGAGCTGGTTGCACTTGAACTTAGAAGAGAATACCCCGCTCTTTGAGGAAAGAGTTACTGGACCGGGTTATTTGAGTTACCTTGTTAGAGGTGGCTGTTTCTGAGCCATTTCTGATGTAAATAGTTACATTTCGCTTACACAGTACAAGTAAGAATCATAGTTATCAAAAATTTGCGTTTGAGGATTTTTTCCGACCTGACTATTGAGCAGTCTTGAATAGAAGACTTGTGGAACTTGAAGTCTGTTAGGTATTAAGTTCGGGTCCCAGTTAGGTTCCGCCACACAATTAATCCAAAGATCGAGTCAAGCTCCATTTTCAACTTTTGTTCATGACCTTGGTATGGAACCCAAAATCATTTCACTCTTGCATTTCATTTAGTTGCTTAGGGACGAGCAAGGTTTAAGTATAGGGGGTTGATGAATCTATCATTCATCACTCTAAAAGTTGAAAATAGACCTCTGTCCTCGGATATTTAGCATCATATTTCCCTTTATCTTGCATAAATAGCATTCATGCATCAATCCACAATGCATGCATTTTAGCATTCATATTTGCATTAAATAAGAAGTCAATTCATTTGTAAAATCCACTTGTAAAATATCCACCAATAACTCACCTAATTGTTTGTATTTTATATCCCCTCTGAAGTCAAATAACACATTCCTTATACTGTGTACATTATTAGTTAATAATATAAGGAAGAAAGCCAAAATTCCCTATCTTGTAAGTTACCCAATAAAGCCCCAGAGCCCCTGGACCTTAGATTGCCAAGATCCCTCTCATACAAACTCCAAACTAGGTCTATTCACCTTCAGATTAATACACATCCAACTACCTTTAAAATGAGACTAATTTCATTCAATTCGGAGCTCGTATGCAAAATTTGGGTTTTTGGGCCCCCTTGTATACTACATATATGTATATTTGTACTCTTGTATTTTTGTATCATATTTGACCTCATCTCCGTTTTTGGTCAACACGAAACTTTTAGACTTTCTTGTCTTGAGTTTTTCCAAATTCGGCCTCCTTCTCTCTCTAAATTCACTTTCTTTCTCAGCCACTCAGAGCTGGCCACATGGCACCCTCTGATTGCGCCACGCGGCCCACTCCGTTGCGCGCCACGCGTCCGACCTTCCCCGCCGTCCGATCGCTCGTCCCCTCTAGTGATCTGGGCCGTTCATCATCGCAGTGATTTTTAGCCGCCCGATCAAACCTCTGATCTCATCTGGACCGCTCGCCAGTGTTGCACACTCCTTGCGCCACGTGGCAACGCCTACGCCCTGTGATCTTAGCCAGATACTCCTTATCCTGGCCATCCATCGCGCAATGCCTCTCGACCTTTCGATCTGACCCCATGGCTTCATCTCCGCCGCACGATAGCGCCTCGACCCGCGCCCGCCACGTGGCGCACCCCGTGCCCTTGATATCGCTCCGCCGATCTGATCCTCACCCTCCGCATCCGCCCCTCTCCTGACCGTTGGATCGCTCGATCCAACAGTCGATACTTCGTCGTCTACCTCCCGCACACCCCGCGCCCCACGTCTTCCACCAAGCGCAAGGGGCCACACCCTTTCTATTTTGGGCGCCACGCCGACCACCATCTCCGCCCCCTGGCACCACCACTGCACAGCCCACTCTTCCCTCATCCTCGGCAATCCCCTCGTTCACCAAGAACACCCTCAACCTCGCTCCACAATGCCCACCAACCTCACCTCCTCACTACCTACGCTGTCACCTTCATCCTATAAATACATCGACTCCGTCCACCTTCACTCCTATCCGCCATCACGGAGAGTATGTCTGAACTCCCACCTTCGAGTTGGTGACAACAATTTGAGGAAATGCCGAGCGAAGACCGAAATCCACCTCCGACGAGATCCACGACCCTCTATCGCCGTGTCGCAGCTCCTCCGCGAGCTGCATGAGCTCGGGACACTACCGGCCCTTGAGCGAAGACCTGGAAGCTCTCATCCGAGCTTCTGACCCCAGGTAGACACCTCCATCTTCTCCCCGATCTTCCTCTTTATTTTCTTTCTTTTTTTCCGATTTTATTCGCCGTCCTCCCTTCACTTCTTGCTCCGCTGGACATCCACCGAGCTTCCCCTCGAAGCTCTGATCTTCGCGCCATACTCCATTCACTTCGATGACACATTCCACTTCCCGTCGACGCCAGCTCCGCCACCTCGGCGGAGCTCGATCACCGGACCCCCACTTCGTCGATCAGACCTCGCACCTCACTCTCGATCACTCCACATACACGTTGCATGCCTCGGCTATACTACTAACCCCCTGCAGGTACATCTACTTCGACTGGTCGGAACGTCACCGGAGCTCCCCTTTAGCTTCTCCGCCACTGTTCTCCAGAGCCGCTCAGCCATTCCTGAAACCGCCAGAGGATCCCTGACGCCTCCACGAGTCTTCCCAGCTACTTGGGAACCTTCTGCGAGCTTCACTGACGTCCAGAGGAAGAGGCGGAGCTCGAGCACGATCACCGGAGCCCAACCATCTTCGTCGCAGGAGGCGGCGGTCCAGTTAGAGAAGACGAGCAGCAGCCGTCCGATCGCCTTGATCGAACGACACGCTACATAGCCTACGTCCCGCAGCCGTAGGATCGGGAGGATCCTACGTATCTGATCGAGCCACATCACCGCTTCACCGCATTGCAGCTGCAGTTGGATCACTTTAGATCTAACCGTCGTTGATCGGCCACGCCTTCGTCTCTGGAGCCCCCTTCTGCCGTTGATCTTTATTAGATCAAACGGATTCAGACACGCCATGCGCCAGCAGCCAGTCACCGTTGGATCTTCACTTAATCCACGGTCCAGATCGAGCCACGTCGCCTGATCCGAGCCTCTTCCCCGACCACTAGACTCGGATCCTCCGAAGCTCCACCCGAGCCAAGTCCGAGCCACCAGAGCCAACCGAGCCTTGATCCGAGCCTCCGAAGACATCGAGTCTGGGACCCCCACGTGATCTGCTCGTGCGGTCTGGGTAATTTGCAGCGAGGCCCCTGGAGGTTTTCATATTTGCATTCCAGTCCCTGCCAGGAGCCCCCCACATGAGGAGCACGTGTTCTGTGGGAAATTTGCATCCACCCCCTCAACATTATAGGTAATTGCATATTAGTCCCTGTCAGCACGTTTTATTTTTATCAATTTTATTTCCTTTAATTGCATTTAGGTCCCTGTCTTTGCATGCATATTTAGGCACTCATTTTAAATCATTTTTTAAGTTTGAAAATTGCATTGTGTAGCTTACTTTGTCCCCTTTCATATGTTACACTTGGCACATTTTTGTATGGTCAGTGGATTTTATCATTAATTAATTGGTGGAATTTTGTTATATTTTGCCCATTTATGCCTTTTAATTCATAGTAATATCTCTGTAACTCCAAAAATCACCAAAAATTCACATTAGATCTAGGATAATGACATTGTTTAAAAAAATCATCTCATTTGCACGCACCCCGAGGCCTGAATAAATCATTTAGTGATTTCCTTAATTAATTTTTAATAGGTTCATTTCACATAGAAATTTAGGTTTATTAATTTTTCTGGATTCTTCACACTTAGATCTATCTAGGATAGTTTTTATATCTGAAAATATTGTGATTTGATATTTATTAAAATTAATTTAGTCAAAATCACCTTGCATTCATTTTTAATTCACATAAATTTGTTCAGTGTCAGAAAAATCTAAAAAATTTTTAGTTTAATTTCATCGCATTTCATCATCTGGCCAAGTTTCATAATTTTTGGAATTAATTTGACCATATTTCTGAATTAACTCGTAAACTGGTCCAATTGTGCATATGTCTTTTCCTTCCTGCATAAAATAATTGAAAAAGACCAAAAAAATCATCCCTTGAAAATCAAACCTTGGAACTTGCTTAAAATTTACCTAAGGAGACTGTTGCCTCCCTGAGTTCGACCTTGGGCTTGCCCAAGTAAAAAAATTTGCCGCTCGAAATTAATTTGCTTTAAATTGAAAGTGATTTTTGATTAGCTCTTATTATCCCATTGCAACGAACGACGAAACATTAATTTGACCATTAATTTGATTAAATTAATAAGGGTAGTAAGACGGCTATCACCAAGTTAAATAAACAATACACCACTATTGCATTAATTGATTAATTAGTTATGGTTATTTCTTGATTAATTCCGATTGCCCGACTACATCACAACACATTTACAACTCCTAATTTGCAACAATTAACTAGGGCATCTAAGGATTAATCAATGAGTATTTGGTCGAGAATGGATTGCATGATTAGATGAAGATGTCTGCATCACTAAGGTGAAGGAGTGGTGGTAGCATGTCTATCATGAAAAGACTGCATCATGCGGTAAAATCATTTCTTTTCACAACTATATCCAATCATCTGCTTTGTTAGTTTAACTTGGAACAAAATAAAAACATGGTTAAAAGTAGCCTTACATCTTACGTTCTTGGTAGTTTGATGTAAAAGATGGTGAGAAGCTCCAGAGTCCATGACCCACTCTGAAATGTTTTCCTCTATGACAAATAGTATGTGCATAAGTTGTACTTGAGTTACTGGCAGAGGCTGCAATGTAAGACGAGGTTGAAGGAGCACTAGTAGAACTATTAGGGGGGCATAATCTTCCTCAAATGGGAGACACGATCATCATACTTCTTCGCACAAATGACAATAGGCTCAATTTGCTTAGCAGCATGGGCAAATGTAGGGCAACAATCCTTCTGATAACAAGTATCCTCTGAATACCTGACATGATTACAATAGGTACACTGCTTATGAGAGCATCCAACTCCTCTGCCACATATATCACACCCTCTAAACTATGTTGAACCTCCTTATACGAGATGCATCCATTATAGAGAAGCTCTATGTACTAGCTGTAGGAGTCCCTATGATCCCGCTCAGGCAACTGTAGGCCTCCTTCATGGGATTTATAGATGTGTTTCGTGAGAAGTTGGTTCTGGGCAACATCGTACTGTGAATCACAATAAGCACGTCTACCATACAACTGTTGCTCGTGGTAGCATTAAGAGGAATGAAGCTATGAAGCTATGTCCATCCTATTTGGTTGTGAAGATATCGTACTATATCCAAGGAATCTTCATCTCATTCCTCGATATATGGTGGCAAGGATGTATGACATTGCCTTGATTCGTGGGTTGATGGAGAAAGCCGTTGTCTATTGTATGAGTACCAGAGAGCCAAACACCTACCCATAATTTATCTTGCTTCCATGAAGCATTCGCCCCAGTCTTATCGGTTGACTCAAGTTGCATTAGGATGTATTCCTTGTTGCTCTCCATAATTCTTATGAATTGCATTGCCCATAGTTCATAGTTGGTCTCATCCATCTTGACGGTGGATGTTGGATCTTTGAAGGCTCTGGAGGAGGAGGCATCGATCTCGATCTCTGACATGACAAATGATGGAGTTTCGAAAGGACATGACAAGTGTATAGTGATTATATATGGAACTGGTTGTGTGCCTAGTCTCAGAGCACAACTGTTTGCGTTGACTCCAAGACTGCTTTAGGCCTTGACTGAAATCACCCGAAAACACCAAATCAGATCTCTTCAGAGGCCTAGGGCATGCTTGGTAGCAACCACAAGAAGCGTGGAACCGCTTGTCATGGTTAAGGATTCTACGAGGGAAGCGACTGGGGCTGCTTGCGATAGAAAGTGTGCTACAAGATGTATGATTGGGTTTTGTGCCATAGAAGGTGCAATGAGGTAGCGGTTATGACCACTGATGGAGGCAGAGGTGTTGCTGATGGCATTGGTGGTGCCATGGGAAGCATCTAGGGTCACTGGTGGCATTGGTGGTGGCCCTGGAATTGGCTGGCTGCGCATGTGGAGCCCTATAAGGGCAATGAGCAGCGGTAAGGGAGAGAGAGAAAACGATGACAAGTGGTGTTAGGGTTCATGGGTACCAAGGCTCCGGTCTAGTCTTGTCGCTCTTATACCATGTAGAAAGAAATTTAATTGCATATTATTCATGGGGCCATAGATGTGATGCCCGGGGATCTGGGATACCCGTTTACACAATACCCGCAACATTCGATTCATTAAGGATCACATTAGGTTATCTAAAATTTAGGAAAAAAATTTCGCGATTAGAAATGACATTCACAATGATGAGAAGCGACCACAGAGCCAACAACAAGTTTCACTGTGGAGACTTATGTTATGATATTATGTACTGTTTCTTATTTTCGGTTTAGTTTCTGAACTCTTATGTATTTTACCCATGGGATCTCTCTATATAAGAGAGCCTAGGGTTCCTTGGAATAATATTTCACTCATTTCCACCAACATGGTATCAGAGCGGGAATCCTAACCCTACCTTCTCAACCCCGCCGCCCACCCTCTCTCTCTCTCCTTGCTCTCGGCGGCGCCGCCCACCTCGCCAGCCCCTCGTCGGGCGCCCTAGCCCTCCGCCGGGCCCTCCACCCCTCCGCCAGCCCTCCACCAGGCCCTCCAGTCCTCTGCCCGTCCCACCAACTCTCTGCCAGGGCCTCCCCAGCCCTCCGTCGAGCCAGCCAGTTATCAGCCGGGCTTCTCCCAGCCCCCCAGTCGGCCGCACAAGCCCCCGCCGGCAACCTCACTACTCGCCGGCCGATACCTTGGCATGGATTTGAGTGCATAAAGTCTGCATATGCACTCAAATCCTGTCCAGTTGATGTAGACACCGTCTTTTGTCTACAAACATTAGTTTTCATCTCTGGCTAAATGTCAGAAAGTAAAGTCGATATGCCCTCCATAGGCGTCTTCAAAGGTCCTGCGCCAATCATCAAGACGGATGGGACGAACTATGAGCTCTGGGCGATGCAGTTCATGAGTCTCATGAAGTCAAATGGTAAGAAGCATATACTTACCAAGGATGAGTCGGAAGAGAAGACTGGAATCTATGCTTCGTGGGAGGCCGATGACTCTTATGCTAAAGTTTGGCTATCAGGCACACTGTCGATGGAGATTGCCAATGATGTCCTCCATCAGCCCACTTCCAAGGCAATGCGGGATTTTTTGCCGCTACATATTCTCAAATGCGGAACGAGACCAAGATGTTACAGCTCCAGCATGATATATTCACGATGAAGCAGAATGGACAGCCACTTCACTCGTTGTACACGTCCCTGAGAGGGATGTTCGAGAAACTATATAGCACCATACCACTCATGGCGACTCCAGAGCAGCAGAAGACCTTTCGGAATGCTACCATGGTGGTTTACCTGCAGCGCTCGATCCTGAGTATGAGGCAGCCCGCTCTCAGATATTGGCCGATGCTGTTATTCCTCCTATGGAGGACGTTTACCGGAGGCTCAATCGCATATCAGTTTCTTCCAGCACATCTACTCCACCTCCATCGGCGATGGCGGTATCGCGTTGAAGAGGTGGTCAGTCTTCTGGTCGTAGACGTGGACCTCATGGACGACGAGGTCGCTTTCGCCAGCTGTGTTCATTCTGTCATCGCACAGGCCACTCGGAGGATACATGCTACTCTAAGCATGGATTCCCATCATCAGCGCGTGTAGCCGAGCATGTCACGTCTCAGTCAGCATCCACTACAGATAACAGATTCGAAGAGCTTGTGGCACGTCTACGTGATATTATGCCTCAATCATCCACTGATTCTCCAGGTAGATCTTCAGATGCTGCTGCTATAGCTTCTGCTAGTTCGTCTGCCGTTGCTAGTACCTCAGGTAGTGCCACTGCATTTACATCTTGTCATGATCTCTCCGATTAGATTATAGATTCTGGCGCCACCCATCATCTCTGCCATGACAGAGAGAGACTTGAGTCATACATGGACATCCTACCTGACCGCTCAGTGCTAATAGCAGATGGGACTCATTCCCCCATCATTGGACAAGGGGAGATTACCTTATCACCTTCTATGCATCTATAGAATGTTCTACATGCTCCTGAGTTCTACATGAATTTGTTATCTATTAGTCAGATTACGAAGGATTTGCACTGTCGTGCTATATTTGACCCCTTATCTCTTATTTTTCAGGACATACCAATGGGCAGGGTGATTGGTTGTGGCTTTGAGCAGAATGGTCTCTATCGTCTTGTTCGGAACTCTTATGCCGGCGTCTCTTCACATTCAGCCGGATCAGTCTCTCCGTACACCTGGCATCTTCGCTTTGGCCATCTCGTGCTCAAGAAAATGCGACATCTCTTGCCTCAGATCTCTCCTAGTTCGTCATTTCGTTGTGAAGCGTGTCAGTTGGGGAAGCATCATCGGTCTAGCTTTCCTAGACGTCAGAGTCGGAGCAGTAGCTCCCTGTTCGAGTTGTTTCATATTAATGGGGTCCGAGTCGTGTACCTGATCATCAGGGACACAGGTTTTATCTAGTTGTAGTGGATGACTTTTCTCGTGTATCTTGGGTCTTTCTTTTAAAGAATAAATCTGAAGCAGGGGATGTCATTAAAAATTTGATTAATGAAGTACAGAATGTTTTTTCTTCTACTATCAAATATGTTCGTACAGATAATGCATTGGAATTCTGCACCCGTTCTCTCTCTCAGTTTCTTTCGTCTAAGGGTATTATCCACCAAACCACCTGTGCTTATACATCTCAACAGAATGGCGTGGCAAAAAGAAAGCATCGTCACCTTCTTGACATCAGTCGAACCCTTCTTATCCAGAGTTGTGCACCTATCACTTTCTGGGAGGGATGCTGTCCTTACAGCCTGCTACCTGGTCAATCACATGCCATCATCTGTCCATGGTGAGAAAATTCCTCTTTCCGTCATCTTCCCTTATAAGGAATTATTCTCACTTACTCCTCGTGTCTTTGGTACTGTTGCATTTGTTCATCAATTATCTCCTGGACTTGACAAACTCTCTCCTAGAGCTGTCAAGTGTGTCTTTGTAGGTTACTCTCGGACTCAGAAAGGTTATCGTTGTTATGACCCCATAAACAAGAAATATTTTGTCAGTGCTGATGTTACATTTTTTGAGTCCGTTATGTACTTCTCCCCTACATGTGATAGGTTGGTCTCGTCCACTACCAACGATGATGTCTATGTTCCTCCTCCTCCTAGTTTGAGTTCACCTGAGTCCACTCCAGCTCCTGTTGCTATGCCACCACCACCACCACCTCCACAACCACCTATTCCACCTTTACCTAAATTTTATACACGTCGGTCAGGTCCTGCTCAGACTACATGTCAGGCATCCATCACGCCTTAGGTATGTTCAGATGGCATCATTAATGATGGGTCAGATATTGTACATGTGCAGGATTCTTCATTGCAGTAGGAGGCTACACCATCTAGTACAGCGGACGACGAACTTGATGTTCCCATTGCTATTCGGAAGCAGAAACGGACTTGTGTGTCTTATCCATGGCCTCAAATTTCAGCGAAATTCGGTCGAATTTCTGTCGAATATCGATATCCAGTCGAAATCGAAATTCGATCAAAATGACCGAAATGACCGAAATATGGGAGTCCTAGTACAAAAAATGACCGAAATGACCGAAATTTCGGTCGAAATTTCACCGAAATTCCATCAAAATTCTGTTTTGGTCGATACCGAAATGATGACCGAAACCGACATTTAAGGCCTTGGTCTTATCCTTTTGCTTCCCAGGTGTCCTTTCACCACCTTACAGGCGACTTTCAGAGGTTTGCTGCGGCTTTATCTTCCGTGGATATAGCACGGACCTATCAAGAAGCTATGAAGATCGATTGCTGGCGACTGGCTATGGAAGAAGAGATGCATGCTTTACAATCTCTTGGTACATGGAGTTTGGTTAATGCTCCATCTGACGCATCCATTGTTAGTTGCAAGTGGGTATTCACAGTTAAATACCATGCAGATGGCAGTCTTGATCGGTATAAGGCACGACTTGTTGCGAGAGGTTTCACACAAACCTATGGCGTGGACTATATGGATACTTTTTCTCCAGTAGCTCGTCACTCTACTCTTCACATTCTTTTATCGGTTGCTGTGGTACGTGACTGGACTATATCTCAACTTGATGTCAAGAATGCCTTCTTGCATGGAGATCTGGAGGAGGAAGTCTACATGCAGCAACCACCATGGTTCACTGTTGAGGGGGAGAAGCATATGGTGTATAGACTTCACAAGGCGATTTATGGCCTTAAACAGAATTCAAGGGCATGGTTACAGAAGTTTTCCCACCTAATTGAACGACAGGGATTTAAAAGATCAATTGCGGATCACTCGTTGTTCATTTAGAAGACTTCTACAGGTACGGTTGTCATTATGGTCTATGTTGATGATATTCTGGTTACAGGAGATGATGTTCAGGGAGTAGAGAGGGCAAAAGCATTCCTGGACCGTCAGTTTATCACGAAGGATCTTGGTACCCGTTGGAATTTGCTAGGAATGCACAGGGTCGGGTGATAACCCAATGGAAATACATTACAGTTTTTTTTGAAATCCATAAATGAGGGGGATACACTCGATGGTGCACGCCCCAAGCCTTTATTGAAGAGTAACATATGAAAAAAAAAGAAAAGATGAAAGGGGAGAATACAACCAGACACCCTTACAAAGGCCCATTACAACACCCAATCCTCCACCAATCGCTTAGCAAAGAACCACACGTTTTCCTTATAGAATCTTTGGCCCGAGAATAGCAAATCATTCCTACCCCTCCAGATCGCCCACAGAATGACCATCGGATAAAGAATCTCCACCTTCGGCCTATCATTATTTGACCGAAGCGCGCTCCAGAAGGTTTGGAAATCGTCCGTACAACACCGGTCCAAGCCAGCCCCCTGCCATACTGGAATCACCACGGGACATAGGAAGAAGAGGTGTTCTACGGATTCAACCGATTCATTGCAAAGCAAGCACCTGTCCGAGATGGAGTGCAAAAGCCTGGCACATCGGTCCCTCGTCATCAGCCTCTATCTCCTAAGCAGCCAAAGAAAGAAACCAATTCTCTCTGGAAGCCTGAGAGCCCAAAGAAAAGCACAATCCCGGCTAAGCATCTCCGAATGCGACGGCGACGGCTGAGAGATAGCCCCAAAGGCCTTCTTGACCGAGAAAGGGCCCTCCCTCCAAGACCAGTGGTCTCGGCCCCCCAAGGGGCGCCCCACCTCCCTCACAGCATCGAGCAAAACCAAGAAATCCTCCAACCTCTGGTCTGAGAAGTTCGCCGAGAAGATGGGGCACCAATTACCATCAACCCAGCAATATGCAATCGAACAAAATTTGTCATCAGCCAAGGCATACAACCGAGGGAAGCGTGAGTAAAGCCCTCCCGGTCCAGTCATCCGTCCAAAAGGAGAAAAAATCTCCCCCACCAAGGGCCGGCCTAAAAAGCGCAATATTCTTCAAGAAGACCTCCACAACCCCCCTCCAAAAACGCGTGGGTGAGGCAATACGGGGGACCTGCGAAGGCAGTATCCCCCCCACGCCATAGATCTGCCGAATCACATCACAACAGAGATCCTCCCCCGGCTCCCATATCCTACTAGCCCACTTAAGGATCAAGGCGTCGTTCATTTGGTCTAGCGACTTCACCCTAACCCTCCCTGATCCTTCCTGCACGTAATATTCTCCCACCCAACCTGGTGGATCCCTCTCGATACACCCTTCTGCTTCCCCCATAAAAAGGCACTTATCCTCTTCTCAATCCGGGCTCTGATCCCCTTAGGCATTCGCCGATTAGATAGGAAATAGATCGGGATGGACGCAATGACCGCCTTTAAAAGAACCAGCCGGCCCCCTCTCGACAAGATCGCGGACTTCCACACAGGCTGCCTCTCCTCCACCTTCTCCGCCACCCTTAGCCAGTCTCTCGTCCGCGTTCTGCCCAAGGTCAAGGGCATCCCCAAATAGTCCATCGGTAATGAAGAGCAAGCCGAACCCAACGCCATTGCACACACGTCAGCCTCCACATCCGCAAGGCCGAAAGGAACAATCTTTGATTTGCTAACGTTCTTAATCATTCTCGACAATTCACCAAAAATCTCCAGGACCACTGCATGCCCCTAGCCTCCTCCGGACCTCCCTCAATGAAAAAAAGCGTATCGCCGGCGTATTGCATGATTGGGGTCAGTACGCCCTCCCTGGAAAACCCCTTCGAAAGGCCGCCGTTGTCTACCCAAGTGGCAATATCAGATAGGACATCCGCCGCAAGGATAAAAAGCATGGAAGCAAGAGGGCACCTCTGGCGCACCCCCCTCCTGGGCTGGACCAATCCCCCCTCCGGACGGCCATTAATCATGATCGAGAAGGAGGCAGTGGTGACACACCTCCTCATCCAAGAAATCCATAACTCCGGGAACCCCTTTCTCCTAAGTACAGACCATAAAAATCTCCAATCCAGGCTATCGTAAGCCTTTGTAAAGTCCACCTTCCACAGGATGCCACTTGTGCCCCTCCTCTACCAATCCGCAATGATTTCAGACGCAAGCGTAAGGCAATCGGCAATATGCCTCCCAGGAATGAAAGCCGACTGTGACGGCGAGATAATAGTGCCAAGAACGCCGCTCAGCCGGGAAGCGAGAACCTTAGCGGTAATAAGATATAGTGCGTTTGAGACCATAATTGGTCGAAAGTCATCAATGGAATCCGACACCGACGTCTTGGGCAATAAAATTATGAGAGCACGGTTGACCTTGAAGGATATGGTTAGATCCTCAAGCGCATCACGGAAGCGTGAACGTCGCATCGAATACGACGTGGAGCGACTAGTCGCACTAGTTGCTCGATGCAGCGGAATTTAAAAAAATTTATACGACGAAACCACATGATCCAAGAACACTTCTCGGATCGTTTCGTCTAAACCACAAACAAGTAATAGGATTACCTCTTGAAGCGTGGTTGGATCGAGTCTCTAAACGAAGAGACCTCCTGTCTCAAGTCCGATCCGACGGAGGAGACGCTTGCGAGCGCGGGGATGAACCGCGTGCTTCTCGCAATCCATGTTGATGATCCAAGCGGCGGATCTCCTGATCTCGACACACGAGATCCGACGTCTTCTTCACGAGCGAGGCGCACCGAAGGGGACGGAGATCCACGAGCAGAAAAACGGGCAGCATAACGACGATGCCGCGGCGATGGAGATCCTCTTCATGGCATCCATGGTGGACGGCCATGAGAGGGAGAGAGAGGGCTGACCTCTAGAGAGAAAGAAAGAGAGAGAGAGAAATGCTTCTCAAGCATTATGTGTAAAGAGAGAGCATGGGTATGCCTCTCTATTTATAGGGTTTTGGGATCCATGGATCTCAATCCATGTGTCTCATAAAATCAATGGTTGAGATTGATTTATGATAATCCAAAGGTCAAGATTGTTGTTGGTAAAAGCCAACAACTTGTGATTTAATTTTGATTAAATATATTTGATAAATCAAATATATATTAATACCAAAATTAAACCAATCAAATAAGGAGTGAGAAATCAATTGGGAGCCTCCTTCCCCATTAGGAGAAGTGGACGGCCACCAACTCCTAATTGGAATTGGTGCCGCCCCCCCTCTTCCATATGGGGAGGGCAATCCCATGGATTACATGGGATTGCATATCTCCTAATATTTCTCTCTACTTATTTTCCCAACAATTTTCACCAAAAATAATTCTCAATTAATTTTGGGAATATTGCAATCTTGACATTGGAATATTGTGAATCACATTCACAACCCAAAACAACATATAATTTACATTGTCAATTAATTACACAATGTGTATCTAATACACATAATAATTAATCAACACATATAAATTATAATTTGCTCTCTCTAATACATTATAAATCACATTTATAATATATTATGAATAATTGGATATTACTATCTACATTATTCTTATCCATAATAATTAAATCATATTTAATTATATTGGATAACTTATTCTCATGTTCTCAAATAATATGAATCACATTCACATTATTTACATCTTTTGATAATTAAATCACATTTAATTATCCAAGATAATTCTCCTTATAATATGAATCAAATTCATATTACTCATGATAATTAAATCACATTTAATTATCCATTTTCTCAATGCTCGGATACATATATCAACAATAGAATTATCCATGAACTCTTTCAAGGATAATGCGCTTTCTCCGCGAATACTTGGAGATAAGGACAGGGCGATTGTATTGTTCCACGTATAGTGACATGGATAATGAGATCACATCTCAAATCCAGATCTCGGGCCTCCCATAGATGCTTGATTAAATCAAGACCGCAAATCTAATCTTCTCATTGAATCTGAATCACATTCAGATCAATGTCCAACGTTTGGACTAAGATCAGATTACTTCTCTACTGAGAGGAGTCACTAAAATCCAGACCCGTTTCATCACTCCCTAGGAATGGAAGCGTCATGGTTATACAATCGTTTATGATCACATCACCCTCAGGTATTCCCAACACCTGTACATCCTGCATACTGGAAGACTCAGATTAAACCCGAAGTATTAGATCAACTTTACACTGCCTACTTCAGGGTTTTATCAGTAAGTTTCTCATTCGATCATTGGAAGTCGGTATCGATCATATACTTTCCAAAAAGCATATATCATACCTAGGTCTTGATCATATACTTTCCAAAAGTATATATCAAACCTACAAATTCAGTCAAGCTTCTAAAGCGAGACGACCATGCGCATGGAATTTGATTCTTCCAAATATCTCATGAGTGAGCTCATGTCTTCCGGTTCAGTAACTGAACCTGTATGATCCCTTTGAGAGATCGTATTACTCATATGCCCTTATATGCACACCAGCGCGCCGGTGTATAGACCTTGATTAGGTCATCAACCTATTGGTCTGCCAAATGTACATACTCAAACATATAGTAACACATCTGTCTCCGGTCAGAGGATGTGTGCCTGTATCGTGACAGCATACGATATAGGACTTTGGTTACCTCGATCTCGTTAAGTCAACTCTTTGACCTAACTAATCTGACACCTCCGAATCTCTATTCCTATGCAGAGGACCTGCGTCAAGAGGTCGGTCAGATATCAACCTAACTGAGATAGGATTGCCATCTCCTACTCAGGCTGGAGATCATCTCTTAATAATCATTTGACGGTGCTTGACGAGTCCTCAATCTAACTCATTAGATATTCATCTAGGCACCAGCCTCTATGATTCAATAATTGAATCAACAGCTGTATGATCATTAAGATGGCCATGGTACATAACCCTAATTGTACTAAGGGACCTATTATGCAAATTCTATACTCTTTATTTCAGATCAAGGTGTGAATTGCAATAACATTTATTGCATAATGGCTCGTCGTGGGCTCGCATGTCCAACAGACCTTATCAAACCCAGCGTTCCCCCGACAAAATTCGGATACCACATCCAACACCTCCAGCCCCACCAGATCCCAAAAATCCTTATAGAAAGACACCGGGAACCCATCAGGGGCAGGTGTAGCGTCAGCGTTCAGATCTCACACAGCATCCCTAATCTCCTCCAAGGTCACATCTCGAACGAGCACGTCATGATAGGAGTCCGCCACCACGCGAGTGTCAAGGCCCAGCCACTTCCACACTCTCGGAATAGTTCTAGAAGACACGTTCTTGAAATGGGCTGCAATAGCCCTCCCCATCTCCTTGTTCCCCTCCACGTGAATCCCATCAATGGAGATGGACCGCAACGCATTAGACCTGCGCCTCCCGCTAGCAACACGATGGAAGAAGGAGGTATTCGCGTCCCCCTCCCGGAGCCACACATTTCTCGAACGTTGCATCCATTCCGCGACGCGCTTCCTATCCTCCAACGATACCTTCATCTGAGCAGCAGCACAGTCAGCCAATTCCACCATCGTGAGGTCCCTTTGGTCCTCCACTATATCGAGATACCGAATGACCTCCTCTGCCTCCTTCCTGGCAGCGCACCTATCTGCCCTGGACTCCCGCTTGAAAGCCGAAAGCCTAGCCCGCAGCGAAGATAATTTTTGGACGAAGCGAGCCATCGCGGAGCCCGAAACAACCAAACCCGTCCAGTGCGAAGATACCACCTCCCTAAAGTTTTTCTCCAACAGCCAGCATTTTTCATATCTAAAAAGCCTCCTCTGCATTGGGGCATCCCCAGAGCACCAAATGATTGGATTGTGATCCGAACAAGTCCGCGGCTTAGCCTCCACCGACGCCAGATCAAAAGCCTCCATAAGCTCGTTGGAAGCCAGAAAACGGTCAATACACAACCTAGAATTGGAGTTCCTCCAGGTATAAGCCGCGCCTACCACATCCATCACCTCAAGGCCTAGGGAGTCCACCGTGTCCGCGAATCCAAGTGACCCCGGATCCTGCCCCCCCGCCCCCAGGCCTGTCAGAGGAGAGAAGAGTAACATTGAAATCCCCCCCCAACGAGCCAGGGGACGCCGTCGATAGCACTACCAACCGCCATGAGGTCATCCCACAGTTTACCCCGCAAAACATTACAACAAGGTCCATACACGCACAAAACAACCATCCGAAGGGAGGAGGACGTACATACCAGAAACACTGTCTGCACATGCCTTCCAACAATCACCGATTCAAATGTCATGGACGAAGATCGCCATGCCACCAGCATCCCCCCGAAGAACCCGCCGCATCCAAAGAACGGAATTGGTCAATGGCCCTCGCGCCGAAAGAATGCCAAAGGTCTTCCGACATTGCCTGAAGCTTCGTCTCCTGTATCATAATGACGTCGCATCCCCATTCATTAAATCTGGACCCCACGATCCTTCTCTTATTCGGGTCCCCGAGACCACGAACATTCCAAGAGAGCATTTTCATTTGCAACTGCCGAAGCACCCATGGGACTTGACCACCCCCGCGGCCTCCGCCACGAGGTCCTTCAAAGTTGAGCTGGATATCTCCTCCACCCTCGCCGACCTGGATCTGTTCCTTCTTCTATATCTCTTCCTGCTTCTCCTGTTGACCGCTCCTGCATCCGAAGATTGCCCCGGTAGGACCTCAGCAACAGTGGCCGCGGCCCCCTGAGAAGGGCCACCAGAGGCGGTCGGAGAAGGTGCCCCCCACCGCCGGGGCCATAAAGGGCCGTGCCCGCGCCCCCCTACCTCCGCTGTAGGGGGGAAGATCGAGAATGAGACCATTTGCGAAGGGCCACCCTGCACCACACCCAACCCTCAGTGAGGGAAGAACCAAGTCGGCGAGGCCGAGGAAGGCTTGGCAGGCAACACCACCGCGGGATCCTTGGATCCCCAAAGAACACCCGCATCCGTGAAGCTTCCCGACCCGGCATCGTCCGAAAGACCGTATCATAATTCGACACAGGAGAAAAGGCCGCACCAGGATCCACCACAGTAATAGAAGGCCCACGAGGATCGTTCATAGTGAAAGAAACCGCACTTGAGTCCGCACAAGGATCCGTAACCGGGTTCGCTTCAGAAGCCCGAACAAATGGACCCGCATCCATGCCCGTCTCCAACGCTGACGTCGATGATTCCAGCAACCCAAAGGCCATGTCACCATGCAAAGGGAATATAGATGGAGGCGGGTACAAAGACTGGGAGGAGTTCTCCAAGCACCGCGTGCATTGAAAAGACCACGCCCATCAACCGAAGGGTCCCCTCGGAAACCCAACCGCCATCACGGTAGCCGAAACGTCCCCCGGCCCTCCACTGGCCTCCTCCCACGAAAGCTCCGGCAGAGGCGGAGGGTCCTCGATCAGCAACTCAATATCGAAAGAAAAACATCCGATCTTCAGTTCCGCAAACATACTTCGGCCGCTGAACTTGTCGAGGAAGCTCTTGTTGCACTCAAGCAGGACCCTCGTGTCCTCCAAATTCGAACTAGGCCTGAGCCCGTCCTCCAGCACTGCTAGGACCTTCCCCACCTCCGAAGAACCTCCCTCAAGCACCCAACCGATCGCGATAGCAGGGGGACGCCTTTCACCTGGGCCACGCAGACCTCGACCTCCAAGCATGCTCCATCTGCAAAACGGAGACCTCTCCAGCAAACGTTGGCGACATCACCGTTGCGAAGCAACCGATCCCTCTGCTCTGCCGATAAGCCACGAACACAGCACCTCCCCGGACCCACCTTCACCACGTCGCCAGCGAAACTTTGGCCCAAGAAGCCACGAAGGTACGAAGACACAACGTCCAACTCGATATCTCCCCGCACCGCAAAACCGATAAGCGCATGCAACTTCGTAGCGTGCTCGAACTTCTTAGCTTCCGTCAAGACCACGACGACGCCTTCCCCACCGTTAGGATTAGGAACATCTGCAGGCTTTGTCGTATACGTTCCCTGATACGTGTTACCCACCACCTCCCCGAAAGATGGCCCTCCACGATGAACAGGAGCTGCATTCATGTTGTAATGACCATGAAGGAGCGCACGCTCCTTCGCAGCGCCCGACCCCCTAACCGATCCACGAATCGCCATGCAGCTCGCTTGACGGTGACCCTCCCTCCTGCAAGCGAAGCACCTCGATGGGCGCGGACAGAAGGAGGCAACGTGCCCCCTGACTCCGCAACAAAAACACTTGCGCTCCGGCTTCTTGTGGGTCACCTCCGTCCACCTACCGCCGCCTCATCCTTGAGGCTCTCCATCAACACTGACTGCCCGCTTCCCACCGTTGCTCGAGCCGAGCACCGCCTTCCCCTTGCTCGTACCGACATTCGCACCCCCACTCGCCATCTAACAAGTTGAAAAACCTCTCAAACACTTGGCCTACGCCCGAGTTCTCGTGTAGTTCTTAATGATTCTCCAAATACATTACAGATTTTCTGATTGGAACATGCATGGTTGGATGTAGACCATCGAGTACTCCTATAGATCCGAGCATCAGACTGTATGACAATAATACTGCAGAAGTGGACAAGAGGAGATATAGAGAGATGGTGGGTAAGCTCCTTTATATCACCATAACTCGACCCGATATTGCTTTTGCAGTAAGTCGGGTGAGTCAATTTATGGAGCAGCCAAGACAAGTCCATATGGATGCCATATACATGATACTGAGGTATCTAAAGTCTTCTCCAGGATCTGGGTTGCTATTCCGAAAGAGCTCAGATTTATCTATTTCAGCGTGTGCAGATGCAGATTATGCAGGGTGTCCTAAGGATCGAAAGTCTACTTCTGGATTCGCTGTTTTTGTTGGGAGCTCTCTGGTTTGTTGGAAAAGCAAGAAACAAACTGTTGTGGCAAGGTCTAGCGCTGAATCTGAATACAGGGCCATGGCGCAAGCGAGCACGGAGATGATGTGGGTTCGAGCTGTGCTAGAAGATCTACATATAGCGGTACCTTTACCCATGCAACTTTAGTGTGACAATCAGGCAGCATTGTTTGTTGCCAACAATCCAGCATTTCATGAAAGAACAAAGCATATCGAAGTAGACTGCCACTACACGAGAGATATGATCCAGAGAGGCTTGAAATCTACATCTCACGTTAGCTCAGAGGATCAGACTGCCGACATATTTACCAAGCCGCTGCTCAGAGGACCCTTTCAGAGATGTTCTTCTAAGTTGAGCATGATAGACATCTATGCTCCACCTTGAGGGGGAGTGTAGAGACTTATGTTATGATATTATGTACTGTTTCTTATTTTCTGTTTAGTTTCTGAACTCTTATGTATTTTACCCATGGGATCTCTCTATATAAAAGAGTCTAGGGTTCCTTGGAATAATATTTCACTCATTTCCACCAACAGTCACCAATTCACATTTCATTAATTTCCATATATATATTATATCTAACGAAAGAGACTACATCATATACATGTATCCCAAAATATGTAAGAGTAGAAAAAACATTATACATTATCTTGAACAAAAATAACAACATATGTACCGACGAGTATAACAACGGACACTTGGGATCATCAACCAGTCCACTGCGATGCAGGCGCTTTCCTGCCACACATGCAAGGAATAAAAGAATGCCAACAATTGTTGCATACAATCCAACATATAAAAAAATAACATGTAATTTAGTGGTTTCAAAAGAAAACAGAATGGCGTTGATATTTAAAAATTTCAAGCTACTTACGTGGAAAATGATTTTCAAGCTGCTCTGTATGTATATCCGATGCCCACTCATCACCCATAATCTTTCTTCTATAACATTTTCAATATATTAACTCAAGATCCATATGTATGTTATTATCTTTTTATCACTTAAAGATAATGCAGATGGATCTTGGTATTGAAAATGATGAATGATTGATCGGATCTTCAATTTATATTATTTCTCAAGTCTAGTGGTTAGTTTCTCGTCTTGGTCCGAGGATGACCTCACACTCTGACTCTAAGGCGTGAAGATTACCTTAAGGTGGGGTACCTCCGTAGGCATGCAGTGGAGTATAATGCATCCTAACTAAGTTCCCAACATATCCATAGCTTTTCCTATCACTCGTAGTAGTAGTTCTAAGATCCGATTGATTGTCGATGATTGATGATCGACAATGATTAATGATTATGTACCAAGTTCAACTGTAGCCAACTCAACTATAACCGATCTCAACTCTAGCCAAACTCAATTGTAACACATCGACAAGCCTATTGGCGGAACGATAACCAAAACTCAAGCGGTGAAGAAGTCTCCTAAGAGACTCTTCCGTCTCACCCTCTAAGTGGAAGTATGGTCTAGTAGAGGGCTAGGCCTCCTCCCAAACTACGACCCTGAGATTGGTGGGAGAGTCTCCTCAGGAAGAGTCACTCCAAAAATCGGCTCGACCAGTATTGGCAAACAAACTCGTAAAGGAAAACTAACATCGAGGGCCCCCCCAGCCTAGGTACCCTAAAACAGAGGGTCAACAAAACTGGTCAAAAATCTAGATCTTAATGAGGCGTAAAAATACTACAAGTTCGCGTAAAATCGTAAAAGGACTGGGATCCTAGACCCGTGCACTTGGCGACTGCTGCCCTAACTATACTTCCTCTCTCCCGCCCAGTTGAGGGTCACCGCACCCTCGCACAGTCAGGTGTAAAGGTCATCATGACCGATACCATTAACTATCAATCATTTATTGATTTCCAAGATTTTTCCCTTGCTTGATTACTCATTTTATTTTCAATTCTTTCTGTGGTGGACTGTACAGATCTAGATCTTTTGGTCAACGATCTTATTGTCGGTGATATAGTAGATTCTACTTAGGATCAATTAATTGGAGATGTTTGATTATAATGATCTTAAGGAATATATATATATATATATATTCACAAGAGAAGAGTGTGTGAATATATATATATATAGGGTTAAATGGGGCTTCCTCCTGGGGGAGCTAACTTGGCTCCCCCCGCCCCATTTCGTCTAGTTTTTTTATTTTTTTTTGAAAATTTCTTCCGTAAAATTTCATCACTATATCCCTATATTATATCATTAAAATTTCGTGCGAAATAGAGACTCCTACGGCCTCCATCCAGACAGTCATTTTTTAACGGTGACAGAATTGCTCAAAACGACCCCGTCTGGATGGAGGTCGTAGGAGTCTCTGTTTCGCGCAAAATTTTAATGACATAATATAGGGATATATTGATGAAAATCCACGGAAGAAATTTTTCAAAAAAAAACCAGACGAAATGCCGCGGGGGGAGCCAAGTTAGCTCCCCCCATGGGGGCATCCCCATTTTACCCATATATATATATATGCACCAAGTATTTTCCAGCACAATGATCGACATAAAAGCAAAAGTGGTACATTGTAACCTCCTTCTTCTTCTTCTTAAGAATCATAACAAGATCTTGACAATGATCAGTTTCTTAATACACCAAAGACATTTGCAATCTCTCAATTTTATAATATAAAAACAACTAAAGGATGAGGACAGATGTATTTCCAGCACAATGATCGACATAAAAGCAAAAGTGGTACATTGCAACCTCCTTTTTCTTCTCTAAAATCATAATAAGATCTTGACATTGATCAGTTTCTTAATCCTCCAAAGACATTTGCAATCTCTCAGTTTTATAATATAAAAACAACTAAAGGATGAGGACAGATGTATAAGCTTAGTTGCCTAAATAGATTACCTATTAGGTAATTAAGAATGTCAACCTTCTATAGGCCAATTACCATAATGTAGGTGTTTGTTATTTTCCTATAGTGATTAGTCCTCGTCAGCGGATGTCCATATTATCCTCCCCTTTTAACAGTTATCCATATATCATGACATTTCTCTATAATGAAGGATGCTGAAATGATTTTGTGTTCCTCTTGCAAACAATATATATCCTCAAATCTAGTCATATTCATAAAAAAATAATTTAGCCTCGCTTTAAGCTAAATATACTTCCATCTATCTCATTCATGATCAATGATCACCATTTCTCTGATATACGAATACATAAAACATCACATTATCAACCACTGAATCACGCTTTTTCAGAGATATCTAATACATGGTTGCAAGCTACCTAAGTGAAACATAACTTGGTACCCAACAGTTCCAACAAAAAAAACTAGTTACAAAGTCATGCTTCATGTTGAAGGGGAATGAGCAAGATAAATTCCATTAAACCCTAGAGCTCTCTTATATAGGAGAAAAGCTCTATGGGTAAATTACAAGAAAAGGGACAAATAAACAAATAATTACTAAACCACATAATTATTCTAACACTCCCCCTCAAGCTGGAGCATATATATCTAACATGCTCAGCTTGGAACAGCAGAGATGAAAAGGACCTCTAGCAAGAGCCTTGGTAAACATGTCTGCTATCTGCTCTCCAGAAGATACATAAGAAGCAGAAATGAGTCCTTTTTGAATCAGGTCCCGTGTATAATGACAATCCACTTCAATGTGCTTTGTTCTCTCGTGAAAGGCTGGATTATTGGCAATAAACAAAGCTGCCTGATTATCACATTTAAGATGCATAGGAAGAGGTATTTCAATAGTTAAATCAGTCAGAACTGATTTAACCCACATCATCTCAGCACTACCTTGGGTCATTGCCCTATATTCTGACTCAGCACTGGATCGAGCCACTACAGTTTGTTTCTTACTCTTCCAAGCTACTGGTGAGCTACCAACAAATACAATAAAGCCTGAAGTAGACTTTCTATCATTAGGGCACCCAGCATAGTCTGCGTCAGCACAACTTGTGACATATATAGAGGTATCTTTTCTAAACAGAATACTAGCACCTGGAGAAGACTTTAGATATCTCAGAATCATATAAACAGCATTCATGTGAGTCTGTCTGGGTTGCTCCATGAATTGACTTACCCTACTAATTGCAAAGGATATATCAGGCCGGGTAATAGTAACATACAACAACTTCCCCACAAGCTCCCTATATCGTCTCTTGTCTACCTCATCAGAGCCATCATCATAAAGTTTAACATTAGGATCCATAGGAGTAGTAGCTGGTCTACATTCTGCCATACATGTCTCAGATAACAAATTAGTAACATACTTCCTTTGCGTCATTATCATGCCTTGCCCATTTCGTGCAAACTCCAATCCCAAGAAATAACGGAGTGCACCTAGATCCTTTGTAACAAACTGCTCGCTAAGAAAAACCTTAGCTGCTTGAATGCCCTGTTCATTACTGCCAGTGATAACAATATCATCAACATATACTAAGATAATTACCACACCTCGCTGGTCTCTCTTTACAAAGAGAGTATGATCTGCTGTAGATCTGATAAAGCCCTCTTGTTCAATCAACTCTGAGAGCTTCTGAAACCAAGCCCGTGGACTCTGTTTCAAGCCATAGATGGCCTTATGAAGACGGCACACCATATTGGACTCCCCCTCAGCAGCAAACCCTGGTGGCTGCTGCATATAGACCTCTTCCTGCAATTCACCATACAAGAAAGCATTTTTGACATCCAGCTGAAAAAGGGGCCAGTCACGGACAACAACAACTGCAATAAGAATCCTCAAGGTAGAATGATGTGCTACTGGAGAAAACGTCTCCTGATAGTCCACCCCATACGTTTGGGTGAACCCACGAGCAACCAGCCTGGCTTTGTATCGATCAACCGTGCCATCAGTCCGATGCTTAATAGTAAAGATCCATTTGCTGCCGACTATGGACGCACCTGGCGGAGGATGCACAATACTCCACGTACCACGCGACTGCAACGCCGCCATCTCCTCTTCCATTTCCAAACGCCATGGACTGCTCTGTAGTGCCTCCTGATATGACCTTGGGATTTCCACAGCTGATAACCCAAGAACAAACTGGCGAAACTCCGGTGATAACCGCTCCAAACAGGCCTGTGAGCCAAAGTCCATCCCATATTTGAGATTCATTGTCCGCGCACGCTTTTGCCTTCTATGGGCAATAGAAAGATTGAGATCATCAACTGGAGGAGTGGTAGTATCATATGTACCCTGTACATCTATCTGCGCATGCAAATCACCTGTGCCATCAGTAGATCTCAAATGTTCATTACATACCTCGGGCGTGCTGGATGATGGAGGAGGCACATGAGCAGAGGGTCGACGCTGATAGACCTGAGGATAAAAATAGGAACTGGTGGTGGTGGTGGTGGTGGAATAGGCTGTGGTGGTGGTGGAGACAGAGTAGAGCATGGAACAGATGGAGGAGGAGGCACATAGATATCATCTCCTTCCTTCGAGTGAGTGAGTCTGTCACCTGTAGGAGAGAAATACATAATGGACTCAAAGAAGGTGACATCAACACTAACATAGTACCGTCGTCTAACTGGATCAAAACATCGATACCCTTTTTGGGTTTTTGAATAACCCACAAAAACACATTTGACTGCTCTGGGAGAGAGCTTGTCAAGACCAGGAGAGAAGCAATGAACAAATGCAACGGACCCAAAGACGCGTGGTGTTAGTGAGAAAAGATCCTTCTCGGGAAACGCAATCAAGAACGGGACCTTTTCTCCTAACACCGACGAAGGCATACGGTTGACCAGATAACAAGCAGTTAGAACCGCGTCCCCCCAATAGGAGTGAGGGGCACGGCTCTGAATCAAGAGGGTCCTGGTAATGTCCAACAAATGGCGATGTTTCCTCTCAGCTACCCCATTCTGTTGGGAGGTGTAAGCACATGACGTCTGATGCACAATCCCATGAGACATAAGGAATTTAGACAGGTAAGAGCTACAGAATTCAAGAGCATTGTCAGACCGTATAAACTTCACTCTAGCAGAGAAAATATTTTTTATTTCAATAATGAACGACTGGATAACATGACCAGCATCAGACTTATTTTTAAGTAAAAAGACCCAAGATAACCTAGAAAGCTCATCGACAGCCACAAGATAAAACCTGTGCCCTTGAAGATCAGGGACACGACTGGGACCCCAAATATCAAAATGTAGTAACTCAAATAGACCATAACGACTTGGACCTGTACGACTCTGAAATGATGACCGGTGATGTTTGCCAAGCTGGCAAGCCTCGCACTGGAAAGTAGACCTGGGAGAAATCTGTGGAAGGATATGGGTCATCTTTTACAACGGAAGATGACCAAATCAGAGATGCCACGTGTAAGGAGAGACAGAACCAGCCTTCACCATAAATCATAAAGAGACTGCACTAGTATGTCCTGAAACACAAGAGCAGATGGATCAAATATGACACGACAATGTAAATCTTTAGTGATTTGACTAATGGGTAGTAGATTCATGGAAAAATTAGGAGCGTAAAGAACATTCTGAAGCCGTATCCCAGGGGTCAATTACACCTCCCCCTGACCAGTAATGGGAGATTGTGCCCCATCAGCTATCACCACGGAGCGTCCTGTCTGAGTTGCAGTAAAATCATCCAATTGCTTTTTGTCACCACATAAATGGTGAGATGCTCCTGAATCCATGATCCATTCTGATAGATCTGCTCTGTAACAACTAGTAAGAGCATATGTTGTACCTGAAGAGGATGCGGAAGCTGAGCCGGCTATCTCTGAAGACCCTGAAGTACTAGCTGGTCCCTGGCTTGGAATGATTTCTCGAAGTCTTTCCACTAACTCCACAAACTTCTGATCATGGAAATGGGAAGGACCCTCATCCTGCTGGGCCTGCCCTGCCACACGTGCCGTAGTAGTAGGAAACCCATGCTTAGAATAGCATGTTTCCTCAGTGTGTCCAGTCCTGCGACAGTAGGTGCACGGCTGTCTAGGAGGTCTGTTACCTCCTCCTCGGCCACGACCACCTCTACCTCGAAAATGTGACGAGCCTCCTCTGCCACGGGATGCTGCCATGGCTGATGGTGTCTGAACTCCACCATGAGATATGGAGAGTCTACTCAACCTGCGATAGGCCTCTTCCATAGGAGGTATGGTGGCATCTGTAAGAATCTGTGTTCTAGTGGCATCATACTCCGGATCAAGGGCTGCTAGAAACACTCCAGTCATCACCGAGTCTCTGTATGCCTTGAGCCGCTCCGGTGTAGCTGTCAATGGAATGTACTCGTGTAGCTTCTCAAACATACCCCTAGAGAGGTGTACAGGGTATGAAGAGGACGTCCGTTCGGCTTCGAGGTAAAGATGTCATGCTGAAGTTGTAAGATCTTGGACTCGTTCTTCGCCGGAGAATATGTGGCTGCTAGGATATCCCACATAGCCTTCGCAGTGGGTTGACTCAGAATGTCGTTGGCTATTTCCATAGACACGGTACCGGATAGCCAAACACGCACATAAGCATCATCAGCTTCCCATGAGGAATTAACCCCAGTCTTCTCAGCAGGTTCCTCTTGTGTGAGGATATGTTTCTTGCCATTGCATTGCATAAGACTCATGAACTGCATGGCCCATAGTTCATAGTTTGTACCGTCCATCTTCATAACGGGTGCCGGACCTTTGAATGCACCTAGAGACGGAAGATCTACCTTGTTGTCAGACATGATGACAACAATATTCTGCGACTGGGGTTACATGACTAGACGATAATGTCTACGTGTACATAGATGAGGGCCGCCGTGTCCGTAGACTCAAACCACAACGCCCTTCAGACCACAACTCGCGGCTAGCGTGCAAGCATCATGGTGTGGCACGCTACTTTGACCAGGTATGCACAGGGGCGCATACCAGAGAATGGTGTGGCACGCTACTTTGGCTCACAGGGATGCACAGAGATGCGGGCGCTGTGCACAGGGACGCACAGGGGTGCACGTACACAGTAGCACGCAGTGCACGCAGTGCAGTGTTGGCGCACAGAACTTCGCCTCGCGCAGAACGGGCCTCGCGCAGCGCAAGGGACAGGCGCAACACACGACCTAGGGCGGCGACCTAGGGCACAACCTTGCGCACGGGCTGGAGAAGACCTTTGCAGCCCCGACCAGCGGAGGAGCCCGCCGACCTAGGGCGGCGCCCTGCGCACGATCGAGAGAGAGAGAGAGAGGGATGGCGGGTGGGGTAGGGTAGGGTTAGGGTTTCGAGAACTCCGGCCTAGGACCGTCGCTCTGATACCATGTTGAAGGGGAATGAGCAAGATAAATTCCATTAAACCCTAGAGCTCTCTTATATAGGAGAAAATCTCTATGGGTAAATTACAAGAAAAGGGACAAATAAACAAATAATTACTAAACCACATAATTATTCTAACACTTCAAATGCTGGAGTCAAAGCCAGATAAACTAAGCATCCATTGTTTGTATTCATGAAGATGACTTGATTTCAGAAGAAAGAGAGGGAGAGAGTTTGTGAACCTAATACTGATCCCACAGGGGAAATAATGGAGTAAGAATGAGTGGCATGAGAATGATCCCTATCACTTCCATTACTTGGAGCAAGTATTTTGTGGTTGATTTTGCATCCATTTGGACCAACCATCGAGATGTTCTAGCCCAGTTTTTTTCTACATTGACTGAGGATTTGAAACAAGGTGCTAATAGTAATAACTATAAGAAACCCTAGTGCAACAAGATTCACCTATACCACCGTGCCTAAAATATCAAATTCTCCACCGGATGAATGGCATCGTCACTTAACGAAACCGCTATTCAGAGACAACCGCCAAATTCTACGTAATAGCATAGCATGAGGAACAATACTACAAACGTATCACAAACAAAGTTGAGAAGGTCAACATTACTTATGAGAGCAGCAACCAATAATAGCACGGGGGAAAATAACTACAATGACAAAGATAATACCCAATCCCCAAATCACAATGTTTCTTTATATTTGAAGTTTTGTTTGATTGACCCACCAAATCCTCTTGTTTATATCTTAAATGTCTGAAACTTACATATAAAAAGTTTCTCTATTTGCTCATGAAGAATGATGATCTCAAGAGAAGAAAAGGGCATCAAGAGGGAAACAAAGATATATGAAATTATATGCATGGCAGCAAAAAAAGGGCTTGATTGTACCTTTTTTGAATTCTCTGAGATTGGACTATCAAATGCATGCAATAACAAATTCCAAGATCAGCTTCAGGCAGTTCCTTGCAGCCCCTTCCAGCTGCTGGAATCATCAGCAGCAAGGACTGTCCATGCAACAAAAATAGGAGGAGGAGCTGCAGCAGCAGCTTGATGCAGCTGCAGGAGAAAGAGCAGCAGGGGGTCCTCAAGGCAACAACAGCTCTTTCCTGCCGGAAGCGGCAACAATGGCTACTGGGAGTTGCTCCAGGGGAAAGGTTGGCAGCAGCTTTGGCCGAAATTAGAGGAGAAGAATTGAGGCTTCGTTGGGGAAAAGAAGGACGAGATATTTGGGGGGAAAATGTAAAGAAGAGTAAGGCTTAGGAGTTATTAATAAGGGGAGGAGGGTATTAGTTTGCCAAATGGAGGGAGGTAGGATGCCAAGTGGAAAAGAGAAGAGCTGTTGGAGACTGCTGTACAACAAAATAAAAAAAATATTTATTTTATATTTTTTAAAGAAATTAAATAAATTTGGGTTCCGGTTTATTCAGATCCAGATATCACAATAGAACTATCTTATATAGAAAGGAGAATCCTTAGAGGGCAAAGTTATTAAAAAATAAATAAGAAAAATATAAATACAAATAACTCTCAATAATTATATGTTGTGTGTACTTACAAGATTACCGCACAAACCCATAACATTTCTCTCTCAAAATCAACTATCTATAACACTTCTCTCTCAGAATCAACTAACTATAACACTTCTCTGTTAAAATCAACTAAGGAGAGAAAAATGCCTTGGGTATAGGGATGCAAAGGAATACAAATATATCTGTATCCCATCGGCCATCGTATCCTTTTATACAATTTTTTACATCTTTATCCATATCATTTTGAAATCGATATGAATATCACTTTGACATCCGCAAACATTTGTATTAGTATCCATATATCCGTTTTCATATTTAAATCTAGTTTTAGATTTTTTTTTAACCACATATAACATAATTTTATACCTTCATACACCATATTTGGTATAATTATTATGATATAAGCACATTTATTCTATTCATTTCATGTGTATTCCATTTAATACATGTACATTTAAGTTAAAGTATTTCTAATATTATTCGTATGGATCAATGTATCCGTTTTTTATCTTAATATATTTTTTAAGGATGTGGCAACATAGTTTTCATATCTGTCAATAACAATATCGACATCCGTATTCGTAGTTAAAATAGATAAGGATATTGTAGCACCTATATCCACATCCCTATTCATCCATTGCATGCCTAGTTGGGTCTGTATGGACTACAGGGTTTGCAGACATACTGCACTAGATTGTGTGTGCACGAGAAAGGCTTTAAAAAACACAAGTCGGATTGAGGCATTTTTCTGTTATTGAGGCGAGGCATAAGCCTTAGTTTATCAAAAAATATATGTTAAAATTATTATTAAACATAATTATTTTTGTCATAAAATCCAAACTTCGAATATTTACAAAATATATTATCGTAAATCCTAAATTTGAATATTTTCAAATTGAATAGTTGCGCACAATATATCATATGACCATATATGCTAATTTGAATTTGTGATATGTAATATTATTATTGTGAACATGTGAATTCCTCATATTCTTACAGAAATATGCAAATACATCATACTCAACATAATGATTGATAGGAGAATAGAATGACTTGCATTAGGCGTACCCTAGGGCTCTCTTATATAGGAGAATAGCCCTTGGGTTAATTACATGATAAGTACTCAGAGAATCTGAAATTACATAAGAGAGACATAACGCTATATTTATCTTAACACTCCCCCTCAAGCTGGAGCATATATATCTATCATGCTCAGCTTGGAACAACACATCTGAAAAGGACTTCGAGATAGAGCCTTGGTGAAGATATGTGTCGTCTGATTTCCTGTAGACACATGAGAGGTAGATATGAGTCCTTTCTGTATAAGTCTCGAGTGTAATGTCAGTCCACCTCAATATGCTTTGTTCGTTCATGGAATGCTTGATTATTCGCAATGAATAATGCAGCTTGATTATCACATAAGAGTTGTATATGAAGAGGAACTTCTATGGTAAGATCCGTCAACACCGATCTAACCCACATCATCTCTGCACTCCCTTGGGCTATGGCTCTGTACTCACTACTTAGATTCAGCACTTGATCTAGCAACCACAGTTTGCTTCTTGCTTTTCCATGAGACAAGTGAGTGTCCAACAAACACTGCAAACCCTGAAGTAGACTTTCCGTCCGTGGGACATCTTGCATAGTCAGTGTCTGCACAAGCTGCTACCTCCAAGGATGCATCCCTACTGAATAAGAGTCCCGAACCAGGTGAGTTCTTCACATGGAAGGAAATATCGCGATATATCGACGATATATCGCCGATATATCGATATCGACATGGGACCGATATGGGCACCGATATGGCGATATATCCCAATTTCCAGGCATTTTCTTCACAAAGGCTCGTCGATACGGGTGATATTTCAACGATATATCGTCGATATATCATCGAAATATCGTATCGATACGATATCGAAACGATATCGATATCGATACGGCCTTCCATGGTTCTTCAGATATCTCAAATTCATATAGATAGCATCCATATGTGCCTTTCTGGGCCGCTCCATGTATTGGCTGACCTTGCTTACTGCAACATAATATCTGGCTTGTTGATAATAACATATAAAAGCTTCCCAACAAGTTCTCTGTACCTCCTGCTATCAACTTCTTCAGTATCCTCATCATATAATTTCATACTTAGATCCATAGGAGTCGTAGCAGGCTTGCATCTGGTCATACCTGTCTTAGAAAGGAGATCCATGACAAACTTTCTCTGGGTCATCACTAGACCACGATGATTCCTGGCAAACTCCAACCCCAGGAAGTAGCGAAGAGTGCCAAGATCCTTGGTCACAAACTCTTTACCTAGGAACTTCTTGGCTATCTGAATGCCTTGAGCATCATCTCCTGTAACAATAATGTTATCTACATAAACAAGAATAGCAACCGTAACTCTCTGTCTTCTGAACAAAAAGTGAGTGGTCTGCAGTGGACCTCTTAAACCCCTGTTGCTCAATCAATTCTGACAGCTTTTGGTACCAAGATCTAGGACTCTGCTTCAGGCCATAAATTGCCTTATGTAGTATGCATACCTTCTGGGACTCCCCTTGAGCAGTAAACCCAGGTAGTTGCTGCATGTAAACTTCCTCCTGAAGGTCTCCATAGAGAAATGCATTCTTCACATCAAGCTGAAATAACGACCAATCCCGTGAAATTGCAACTGCCAGTAAAATCCGAAGCGTCGAGTGTCTCGATACTGGAGAAAACGTGTCCTGATAATCCACCCCATATGTCTTGGTAAAGACACCGGCCACCAACCTTGCCTTGTAGCGATCGACACTCCCATTTGCATTTTGCTTAATGGAAAATATCCACTTGCAGGTTACAATCAAAGCACCTCGTGGAGCCGAAACAATAGTTCATGTCCCTCGTGACGTTAAGGCCGCCATTTCTTCTTCCATGGCCTGACGCCACCTGCTATCCTGTAAAGCCTCCATATATGTTGGGAGTATAGTAACCACAGAAAGTCCTACAACAAACTTCCTGTACTCATCAGAAAGATGATCCAAAGAGACATGTGCAGCAAGTGGGTATGTGGTACATTGACGTCGAGGCTTCCTCAGCGCAATAGGAACATCCAAATCTGCATCTCCTCTGTCCTCTGCAGGAGAATCATCCTGTGTATGATGTAAAACTCCAGTGCCATCAGTAGAGATAATGTTATCATGACATACCTGAGGCATGTTGGATGATGTGGACGGCTTGTGAGCAGATGAGCTAGTAGAAGACCTGCGAGTATAAACAATGGGCAAGAATTTTGGCTCAGGTGGTGGTGGCAGTGTTGGAGGTAATAGTTGCTCAGGTTCAGATGCTGGAAGAGATGGAGGTGGAGGAACAACAATATCATCGTCCTTATTATTGGATAACCTGTTACCTGTAGGAGAGAAGTACATGATAGACTCAAAGAAAGTAACATCAACACTTACATAATATCTCCTACTCACCGGATCATAACATCCATACCCTTTTTGAGTACGAGATACCCAACAAACACACATTTGATAGATCTTGGTGAGAGCTTATCACGATCAGGGGTAGAATTATGCACAAAAGCTACAGACCCAAAGACTCGAGGTGTGAGGGAGAATAGGTCATTCTCGGGAAATGCAATCAAGAAGGGAACCTTCTCTCCAAGAACAGTAGACGACATACGATTCACCAAGTAGCACGCAATGAGAACAGCATCCCCACAAAACGAATGAGGGGCACGACTATGGATCAGCAATGTTCGTGTGACATCAAGAAGGTGACGGTGTTTGCGTTCCACCACACCATTTTGTTGCGAAGTGTAACTACAAGAGGTTTGGTGAATAATGCCATGTGAACTGAGAAGATTTGACAAATGTAGTGTTGAAAACTCCAAAGCATTATCTGTGCGAATTACTTTGACATTGGTAGAGAGGATATTATTAACTTCAAGAATAAATTTTCGAATAATAGCACCAGTTTCAGACTTTTATTTCAACAAGAACACCCAAGATAGTCTGGAATAATCATCCACAACAACCATATAATAGCGATATCCCTGAAGATCAGGGACACGACTCGGACCCCAAATATCAAAATGAAATAGCTCAAAAGACCGACTACTATGACGACCCGGACGACCCAGAAACGAAGACCGATGGTGTTTCCCAAGCTGACAGGCTTCACAATCCAACGCAGTACGGGTAGATATCTGTAGGACATGACACATCTTCTGCAGAGGAAGATGGCCAAATCGTAGATGCCAAAGAAATGGAGAAACAGATCCAGAGGGAATAGTAGCAAGTTCAGCACATGATGATATAGCAAGCTTATACAAGCCTCTCTGCTCACGACCACTTCCAATCATCCTGCCAGTCAGTATGTCCTGAAACACAAAAGTAGAAGGGTCAAATATGGCTCAACAGTGTAAATCTTTTGTAATCTGGCTAATAGACAACATGTTCACCTGAAAATCAAGTGCATGTAAAACATTCTGAAGACTCAAAGAAGGCGTTAGAGTAATCTCCTCCTGACCAACAATGGGTAATCGAACCCCATTGGCAATGACAACAGATCGTCCTAGTGTAAGGGCTCTGTAGGTAGTAAACTGCATTCTGTCGCCACACATATGATGGGAGGCCCCGGAATCCATAATCCAATCTGTTAAGTCTGAGCAAGCAGTACTGGTAAGCGCATAATGGGTACCTGATGAGCTAGACGATGCTCTGGCAGGAGCTGCAGCTTCCGTAGAACCCGGAGAGGGAGACGTAGGTGTAGTTATCATCTCACGAAGTCTGGAGACGATGTCATCAAAGCGAGCATCTGGGAGAGGCGCAGCTGCAGCCTCAATCTGCTCAACAACACATGCAGTGGTTGGATATCCATGCTTGTGAAAGCATGTTTCTTCAGAGTGGCCTGGACGGTGACAATGAGCACAGGGACCACGATGTCTGCCTCCCCCTCTACCACGAGGTCCGTGACCCCGAAAATGTGACGATCCTCCTCTTCCACGAGTGGCAGCCATAGCTGAAGGAGTAGGCTGTGTTGTAGACGCCGATGCACTAGTATTCCTACTCAATCGCTTATACACCTCCTCCATAGGTGGAATAGTCTCGCCAGTCAGAAGTTGAGTACGGGTTGCATCGTACTCAGGATCAAGAAAGGACAGAAATACTCCCGTCATCGTGGCATTTCGATATGATTGTTGTTGTTCCGTACTGGTTGTGATCGGCATGAAGCTATAGAATCTCTCGAACATGCCCCGCAGATGAGAGAAATATGCATGGAGTGGTCTCCCATTCTGTTTGGTGGAGAAGATGTTGAAT
This sequence comes from Ottelia alismoides, assembly GCA_037367405.1. Classification (NCBI taxonomy): domain Eukaryota; kingdom Viridiplantae; phylum Streptophyta; class Magnoliopsida; order Alismatales; family Hydrocharitaceae; genus Ottelia; species Ottelia alismoides. Next base: position 252,609 of record JAZKJV010010372.1, on the reverse strand, counting down.
TGTAACTGAAGTATTTTGCTCTCATTCTTCGACTGCCCATAAGTAGCTGCTAGTATATCCCACATAGCCTTTGTTGTTGGTTGATTCACAATATCATTAGTAATCTCTGTAGTCAGCGTCCCAGAGAGCCATATACGTGCATAAGAATCGTCTTGCTTCCACGTCGCATTCGCTCCAGTCTTGTCTTCCGGCTCGGAGTCTGTCAGGATGTGCTCCTTATTATGGCACTGCATCAGGGTACGAAACTGCATGGACCATAGTTCATAGTTGGTCACGTCCATCTTCACTATTGGCGCCAGGCCTTTGAAGGCACCCGAAGATGTAAAGATGTCACCCTTGTTCTCTGATATGATTGAAGAAGAGCCACATACCGACGGAGGTAAACAAGATAGTCGGTCTACAGTATCATATGAGGTTTAGGTTGTATGTGTAGACTCATACAACCATCCCTAATCTTCGTTCAAGCGCCGAAACTATCAACCAAAGTCACCGCGGAACAACCCGGAGGCTGTGGGCCCGGTGGAGGCAAAGTAGGGGACCACCGGGACGCGGGGCGGCGTAGCACCGTGCAGGGGGGGCGGCTGGTGCCGCACGTGCGCGGCTGGGGTCGCACGGGAGGGCCGCTGGGGCACAGCCGGTGCCGCGCGGAGGCGGAAGGGACCACGCGGGAGGGCGGCAGTCACCGGGCGGAAGGTTGGCAGGGTCCCGCTGGGGCTCGGGAGGATGGCGGGGGGGCTGCGAGGGTCGGTTGGCGGGCGGCGAGCAGACGACGGTGATGCCTGGGTGGGGGGGGTGGGTGGGCTAGGGTTAGGGTTTTTGGGTGGGATACCGGGACCCCGGTCTAGGACCGTTGCTCCGATATCATGATAGGAGAATATAATGACTTGTATTAGGCGTACCCGAGGGCTCTCTTATATAGGAGAATAGCCCTTGGGTTAATTACATGATAAGTACTTAGAGAAACTGAAATTACATAAGAGAGACATAACACTATATTTATCTTAACAATGATACAAGCAATTGAATATCATTTGTTGATATAAAATTTTTCATACTAATTAGAAATAATTAGTATACAATTGCATGATTTCTTCGATGTAATGATGATTGTAATATAAACCTATAATATATGTCTATGAAATAATATAATTAAGACTAACATACAATGATACTAGAATATATTTTTTGAGTCTTGTGACTAATATATATATGTGTGTGTGTGCGTGTGTGTGTGTTTGTGTGTGTAAATGCGAGTAACATATATGTGTATTACTTGACATATAGGTTTCTTTCAATTTATGATGTTTGTTAGGAGAGATGTAGACAATAATATTATATACTGTGATTGTGACTCATGTTTGTGACTAATATATGCTTTATAACTTTAATATTATTGTAAAAGTATAGCTTATTTAAAATTTATTATTTATTTTGCCCTAAAAAATGAACGGTGGACCGATGCAAGGCCTCAGTATCGCCTCACTGACGCGACCGCCTTGGTACCACCTTGGGTTTGTGAGGCGTAGGCCTCGGATATCCAGACTGAGGCTATAGTCTAATGGAGAACTGCCTCGAGGCTTACACCTCGGTGCCTCAAGGCATGTTTTTTTAAGCCATGTGCATGAGTACTTGCATGTGTGCATGCATATGTGTGAAGTGCCTCGAGCCTCGTGTTTTTAGATCATAGGCACCATTAGAACATAACAATATTCTGCCATATTAACAAGGTACATGGATTACAATATCTTGCCATCTCAACATGGCACATAATAAACTTTTCTGTTGGGTGGTGCTTCGAGTTGATAACCATGATTAGGCACATAAGCATAATAGGTCTATAAGTTAGACCAATACGAGGATGGGCAAAGGGGAGAGCAACGGGGAGCAGTCCAGAGGAGAGTGGGTGGAAGTTCAATGACGAATACCCCCACGGTGGCAGGGGGGCCCCCAGGGCCAGCTCTACAGCGTGCTAACCCCTTCGGTCGGGGTTGCTACCGCTGTGGATCGTTGCGACATTGGGCGTGTTCCTGCAGGGAACCTATCAGATGCTTCGTGTGTCAAGGTTCGGGTCATAGAGGGCATGTCTGCTCAAGGCGGACACCACAACCTCTCTCATTGGGGGTGTTGATCGGAGAGGGCGGCGGATCGGAGACATTATTCCTCGCCTCTTCTGAAGTTGGTGTAGTTTCGAAGGGAAATTTGGGGGGGGGGACATCGTTGAGCTCACACCGTGGAGGGTAGTGGCAAGGGGCCTTTCGGAGGAAGAGAAAGGCGGGCTGCTAAGATGGTCAAGGGAGGGGATATCTTGCATGCGGTGGCGCCGCCCCTGTTCATGGGATGGCACTTTCGGTTACAAAGCTCTTGAGAGAGTTTACGTCAGAGGTGTGGCGTACTCGATGCGCAATGTGAATGACCTTCATCTCATTCTGAGAGGGATCATGGAGGTTTTGGGTCTGGAGTCGAGTGGCTGACAACCCGGGGACCCGCCCGACCCCATTTTGAGGGTTAGGCATATGCGGCCTTCGAAGTTGTGCTGGTGGAGGATCGCGATGCAGAGGAAGTCTTTGTTCTTGGAGCTTTCGTCGCTGAGTCTGTCCAGACGCCGGGATAATCTCCTTCGACATGGGCTGCTCGGAGATTTGCCCCCGGTCATGGCGATGGTCCGGTGGGGGCGGGTACTGTTGCTAACGAGAAGGCGCTACATCTTGGGGGCGAGTCGCTTGTATTTCAGCGTCGACCATTCGTATTCCGCGATCACCTCTGCCAGGCCGGGCAAGAAAACGAAGAGCAATTCGGGGGAATCCAGAGCGGTTATCGCGGAGACCGCTCGTCTTCCGCAAAACATTCAATTCGGGACGTTTCGTGGCGCCTTCAAAGGGGGAATAAGAGAACCTCTGTTCCCGAGGACGGGAATTTCGAGTGGTCGAGTGGGCCAGCATTGTTTCCCCGAGGCGGGTGGGGATTCTTTCGACTTTCTTGTTGGGTCCGGTAGCGCGGGTGTACGGGCCGACCCGATTATGGATTCAACCAAAAATTTGGAGCCCTGGAGAATCCCAAGCCTCTCTTGTGACCGCTTCGGTCAAGACGAGGTAATCGTGCACCCCCAAGCCGGAGGGCCTTTCTGATGTCGCCATGCCGTGTTCGGACGCTGATGGTCTGACTAGGCACAATTCGCATGAGAAGGCTTGCGAGGGAAGTGTGGTCGAAGATAAAGAGCAGATGGAGGACGCGGTCACAATCACGCAGGTGCATGATGAGGTCGGCTTGGATGCTCAGGTTCCGGCATCCGGGGACCCGGTGGGCGAACCTCAGCGGGTCATGAGTACGAGCGAAGTTGCAGCGGGTCTCAGTCCGAAAGATCGGCCTCGGTTTGGGGCATGGTATTCAAGACGTGATTTACCAAGGCCATTGAGAAGAAAGCTGCGTCGGGCAACGACGCGGGCGCGCGCTCTCGACAACGATGGAGCATGGGATGCCGGACCATGTGGTCATACGAAGTCTCTATTGGTGAACAGATTCAACCTTCTAGATAGCGCGGTGGCGGAAAGCTTGGGGGTGGTGCCCTCAAAGGAGATGGTAAACATGTTTCCTAAATGAAGGCTCTTGGAATGTGTGGGGTGGGGTGCAGGGTGGCCCGAGAAGTGACTGACAATAAGGAACTTGGTGGACGAGTCGTTGGTTGATATTTTTCTGCTTCAAGAAACCAAGACCCCTCGAGGGGCGGCTGAACTGCTAGGGGAGCTCGACAAGGGTGGTCGGCTCGGCGTGGCAGACCTGGAGGCGACCGGTGCTTCCGGGGACTTGCTCACGGGTTGGAAGGATGCTGTTTTTGAGTTGACTACGGTGTCTCGTTTGCAATCATCTCTTTCTGTGCGACTCAGGAGACGAGTGGATGGGCTCAGGCTACTTGTCACTAATGTGTATGGCCCCACGGGCCAGGAGCGTGGGCCGTTGGCCGGTGACCTGGAGGCCATTGGGGCTGAGCGTGAGGCTGAGGTTTAGCTTGTGGGGGGCAACCTCAATGTCACTTTGCTTCCGGGGGAACGTCCTCATCAGAGTGGAGGCAGAGACCGCCTTCAGAGGAGCTGCGAAGAACTATACATACTTTAGGCTTACTGATTGTTGATGCTGCGTGTTGCTCCTATACATGGCGCAATGCGAGGTCTCGCTCGAGGTTGGACGGATTCTTAGTGTCGGTTGAGGGGGCGGAGGCCTTCCCACTATCGCGAGCGTGGGCGATGCCTCGGGCGCACTCCGACCACACGCCCATTACTTAATACTTGGTCTTCTGGGGAGGAGGAGAGGGGCACGTTCCTCTTCCGATTTGAGAGGAGTTGGTTGCTTGAGGAGCGCTTCCGTGAAGACGTGATGGCTCGTTGGCGGGATTGGAACCCGGTGGGGTCGGCGGTTGCCCGCTTCTATGCGAAGCTATCGCTCTTGCGATCTTATCTTTCTTGTTTTGGTAGGGTTGTAAGATGACGATGTAGGCTGAAGAGAGGGGAGGCCCAGGCAGGCGTGTCCCGCCTTGATGAGCTGGATGACGAGCAAGGGTTGGAGTCGGAGGAGGTGGAAGAGAGGATGAAGCTTTTAGAAGAAATTATGCTGGAAGATAGGAAAGAAGAGGTCGAGTGGAGGCAAAAGTCCAAGCAACTGTGGCTTCGTGAGGGGGATGCCAATACACTCTTCTTCCACAACATGGCGTCGGGGAGACATCGGAGAAATCACATCCACGAGCTCCTTGTTGGGGATCGACAGGTGGCGGGGGAGTCGAGAATTGGGGCTGCGATCCATAACCATTTGTGACTACTTCCAGGAGGCAGCGTCGCAGTGGCTGGGGGTGGTCGGGAAGAGGGGTGAGGTGGTTAAATGAGTCGCAGGTGGAGGCGTTGCTGGTGTCGTTCTCGGAGTCTGAGATAAGGAGCGCAGTGTGGGACCTGAATGCGGAGGGGGCTCCGGGACCCGACGGCTTCCCGGTCTTTTTTATAAGGAGTTCTGGGACTTATTGAAAGGAGAGATCGTCGAGCTGATGAACGAGTTTACGGAAGGTAACAGGGGCTTTGATAAAATCAACAGAGCTTTGTTATTCATGCTACCGAAGGACTTTCCGGCAAGAATCGAGGACTATCACCCGATCGCGCTCTCCAATGCGATCTATCTGGTTGTAGCAAAGACGTTGGCGAATCGACTTAAGCTGGTTCTTGACTCGGTGGTCATGCAAGGGCAGAATGCTTTTATCCCAGGGAGGCAAATGGTGGATGGTCTGGTAATGGCGTCGGAAATCTATCTGCATTGGAAAAGGTCGAAGACGAAAGGAGCTCTTTGGAAGATCGACTTCTCCAAGGCTTATGACTGGGTTGATTGGAATTTCTTGTGGATGTCGTTGAGGCGGAGGGCCTTCTCGGAGATGTGGATTGGATGGATGAAAAGATGCGTAACGACGGCTTCCTTTTCTGTTCTAGTTAATGGCAGTCCAGAGGGTAGTCCTTTCCAGCCACAAAGGGGGGTACGCCAAGGCTGCCCCCTGGCATCGATACTTTTCGTGATCGTGGCCGATGCATTGGTTGTTTTGTTCAATTAGGCGTTGGAGACGGATGTGTGTGTTGGTTTCCGATTGGAGGATTTATCCATTCCTTTTCTTCAGTATGCTGATGACACGTTACTCTTGCTCGGCGGGTCGGAGATGCACACGGTGAATGCAGCCATGCTGGTCGATATTTTTGGCGAGTGCTCGGGCCTAGTATCCAACAACGACAAATGCAAGATGGTCATCTTTGGGATGAACGACAGTGAGAGAGAGGCGGTTGTTGCTATTACTCGACGCTCTCTGGGGTCACTACCCATGACCTATCTTGGCTTACCTTTGATGGATGGGAAATTGAAGAAAGCTGATTGGGATATTGTGCTTCATAAGATGGAGCAAAGAATGACGGGCTGGAAGGCGATCACCTTGTCCAAGGGGGGAAACTTGTTTTGTTGAAGCACGTTCTTTCGACGATACCACTATTCTTCTTCTCTACGCGCATCCTTCCTGTTGGTGTGCGGAGGAAGTTGAGGTGCTGATGAAATCTTTTTTTTTGGTCGGACGACAAGCAACAGAAGGCGGCACTTCATCTGGTGGGGTGGAAGGACGTGACGAAGGGGAAGATTGATGGAGGACTTGGCATACGTGATGTCGATTGCATGAATAGGGCGTTGCTGGGTAATTGGGCGGCCCAGATCTGGGGTCCCTCTTCCTCTATGGTGCTCAGGCTTATCAACAAGATCTATGGTGTCCTGGGCGAGTTGGAGGTTGGGAGGCTGCGGTGGGAATCACCTCTTTGGAACGGTGTTTGCGGTGTCCTACCGGCTCTCGCGTAATTTTTGACTCCGAAGGTGGGGGATGGGCGTTTGTTTCGATTCTGGGGTGACGATTAGACGGGGGAGGGGAAGTTGTGCGCCAGGTTCCCGAGATTGTTTGCCCTTGCGGCAGCGCGTAATATTACTCTCCTCAGGTCAGGGGGACCGACACTTGGGCACCTGTGTTCGTCAATGACTTATCGGAGCAGAGGTTAGACGAATTTCTTAGGTTGCAGTCGGAGCTGCCATCGGTGGCTGACACCTTCCCTGGTCCCCACGCCGAACATGCCGACCATTTCGAATGGAGGGGGGGGGAAGCTCTCTACGAAGAAGATATACGAGCACCTGCGCTGTTCATCGGCGGTGCAGGACATGGATCTTATACAAGACATAAGAGTGGTATGGGCGGAAAGATTCCTAAGAGGGTCAAGATTTTCCTGTGGTGCTTGAGGGATCGCATTTGTGACAAGGTTAGGCGGGCTTGTATTTTTGGCGTTCAGGACATGATGTACGACAGGTGTCATGGACAGCAGGAGGATGCGGACCATATCTTTTTCAAGTGTCAAACCTCGGCCACGGTTTGGCGTGAATTGGGCTTGACATGGCTACGGTCCAAGGATTCGGCGACCTTTTGTAGATCGATCAGGAGGGTGGGGCATGGCTCCACCGATGACGTCTTGCAAGCCTTCGCAACGCTGTGGGCAATCCGGCAGGGTCGAAATGACAATATCTTTAAAAAATCAAAGGTTCTACTCGGAGAATGCTTATATCCATTGTAAAGCCCTGTACAACTTCTGGGCTTCTCAATAATGTAACTACATCTTCTCCTTTTTGAATTTAAGGCGATAGCTCCTAGCTTGGGAGACTACCCGTGTTTGGCTTTCAAAAAAAGGTCTATAAGTTATAAGTTTTTATCAACTAATTTCTCTTGCTCGGTATGCTTTCCCATCGAGATTTAAGAGTAGACGCCCATATTATTTCATCACATCAAAAATAGGTCTGGAAGAGAATATAGTACTAAAATATCTTAGAACCAACTTAATATTCTGATGGTAGTGTAGTGCGCCTACCAGCCTACCACCCAAAAGACCGGGGTTCAAATCCTGGACAGGCACCTGTTTGTGTTTCTCCCTCTCGTTTCAAATAAAAATCTTTGGATGCATTAACTAAAAAATACATTTGACTATAAGTAATGGGTCAAGTATCTTCTTTTTATTAGTATACTTCATAATAAATTCTTGGGCAGCATGCAAATCCTTCGTCTAGAAATATGTAAATACACTATTTAATACCTCAGAAATTATGTAAATATACGATTAAATACTTCAGAAATCATGATTTTTTATATGATCTATTCATTAATAAAGGTGAATGCTTAGGAAAAGCATAATTATTATGTGCTGTTGCAGTTAATAAACTCATAAATGCTTGCAAGTACATGGAATGATTGAATACAAAGCAGAAAGTTGAATGTCATGATTAAAATGACTGGACATGTTGATGATTTTATGAAAACTGCATTCTAAATCATCAAATTAATTGGCCCAACCAATGTGCTCAAAATACATTTATGTGCCATCCAACTTTTATATGACCTATTCATTATTAAAGGTGAATGCTTGGGAAAAGTATAATTATTTTGTGCACTTGTTGTTAATAAACTCATTAATGCTTGCAAGTACATGGAAAGTTGGGAAAAGTATAATTATTATGTGCAATTGCAGTTAATAAACTCATAAATGCTCGCAAGTACATGTGATAGTTGGGAAAAGTATAATTATTATGTGCAGTTGCATAAACTTATAAATGCGTGCAAGTACATGGGATAGTTGAATACAAGAAAGCATACAAATTGAATGGCATGACTGAAATGACTGGGGCCTGTTGATGATTTTATGAAAACTGCATTTGGAATCATCAAATTAATCGGCCCAACAGATGTGCTCAAAATACATTTATGTGCCATCCAAATTATGGAAGCATGACATTCCTGTAATCAATGGTAAGCCAAATTGTTAATGGACCAAGCCTAAAAGGAGGAATCATTATATACTTATAGCAACATGACAATGGAGGAAGGTGGAACAGTGAAAAGGGTGAGTCATTAGTTGAGTAAAATAATTGCTTGTTGTAAAAATATATAAGCAATTTGGAAGGATCATAAGGGGGGTACTTCATTAGTTTCATGTGTTCTAAATAGAAAATTATCTTTAAAGGAAGGTGTGTTGCAATAGTGACTAAATTTCAGATGAATGCACCCAAAATATTTCATAAACGAGGAAAATTAAATATTAATTGCAGTTATATGCTTTTTTATATTCAGTTGAATTAGTTTAGTATTAATTGATAGTTGTTTCACAGCAGTGACTGAACGTGTAATTTTAAAGGATGTAGAGATCTTATTTGAACTTCTACGGGAATCACTGAAGTTTATGAGATGTGTTTCATTAGGTATGACCCAAAACGTTTGGCGGACACTCTTAGAATGGAGAATGAAGAGTCTTGCACTACTTACAACATGCTCAAGGTCAGTTTCTTCTTTTAATATGTAAAACCTCAGATATCTTTTTACTTGTCAGTTACATGTCCTAGATGCCTTGTGCTATCTTTTATTTTTTTGAACCAAAAATTACATTGAAAGAACAGTACTAATTTTGAATAAGAAGTACAGCTATGATAAACCCCTGAAAAAATAAATAGTAATAAATTCTTCCACTATGAATACACAGTGCCTGTGCTAATGATATTTGTGAATTATCGCTTGCATGGGCTGTAAGTTAATTAATGCCTTCTTGTGATCAATTTTATGTGTCTGTTTAATTAGTTGTATTTATGCAATCAATATTCCTTGCTATTGAGCAGGTTTCTCGCAATTTGTTCAGATGGACCAGGGAAATGGCTTATGCAGACTACTATGAGAGGGCTCTCACAAATGGCATCTTAAGTATCCAAAGGGGAAGAGAGCCTGGAGTAATGATTTATATGCTTCCTCAAGGTCATGGGGTGTCCAAAGCACGGAGCTTCCATAAGTGGGGAACACCTTTTAATTCATTTTGGTGCTGCTATGGGACAGGTAATTAACATCTCTATCATTTATTTCATTTTGGTGCTTTTACGGGATATGTACCTAACACCTTTGCTTTCTGATTTGCATCGATTCTACATGGTGAAAGCTGTAAAGCTTTATGGTCAATGTAGATAAAGAAAATGTGCACAGACACTATTTTTGCAAGAAGCTTGTGTTCTTTACTTCACTTAATAAAACGAACTTGGTTGATGGGTGATGATGTCCTTATGTATCGACTTTTGCGTGATATCGTATTCATGAAGATATTGTGGGTAGTGATTATTTTCTTACTTCCTGTTTTACTTTCCAAGTAATCTTTAACAAGGTCTTGTTCCTGCAACTAATCTATGATCAGTCTGCTGCTCCTATTATTAGGTCCCCAACAAAAGCATCTAACTTATACGTGCCACAGGTTCCTCACAGTCCTGTTGGTCTTATGTTTGAAGTGTCGTTCCTCCCTTGATATTCATAGATTGATAGTTGAGGTGATTGAGACCTCATAACAGTTGGTTGCTCTACCTGTTCTGTTGATCTGATGATTTGATAGCTGTTTTGTTCTTGTTATGCGGACACTTGCTTAGTACATGGGCCTGAATCTCCTCACACATATGTAACACAACTCTGAATGTCACATCATTATAGAATGATCCATGTCAGAAGGTTTTCCTTATTTGATCATAGACAGCATTAGCTTTTCGACGTACGTTGTCCTTGGGAAAGAGGCCACTCCTGCCCCTAGATGCAACGATTCGACATGGAGTGCCTGTTTTCTCCCTAGACTATTAAAAGTGAATTCTTTCTAGATAAAAGAGTGAAAGAGAATCTATTTTTCTTACCAATATAATGAATAGATAGTGAAGCTAGTACTTTTTCCTTAGTGGGAAAAAGGAGAGATCCTTCACAGAAGGCCCACTGTTGGGAGGAACGAGTGTGCAAGTGGGATTAATTCTGATGTAGTGTCTAAGTTCTTTTATCCATTCCCTTTTTCTTGAACTAAGAGACTATGGGATTAGTTAGTCTAGATGGGCACGATACTTTGTTTTTTCTCGTGCTAGTAGAAATGCAAGTGTAAATCTACCATGTTGAGCAATATCAGTGTGGGCAGTACCTTTTAGATTTCAAGGGTATAACCCACTCCTTTAGATCGGGGAACACTTAGTATGTATTAAATAATGAGTTATATGCTATTAGATAAAAATGGCAAGATTAACCTCCCCTTGGATAAATAGAGAGTTCGATGATGACTAAGAAAAGTTCCTTCTCTCCTAGCACCTTCGAGAGCTTCTAGAACCATACTCTAGGACTGTTTGCTTCAGTGAAGAAACCTCTCCACACTCCTTGAAGCTCGAATACCAGTGGCTGTTGCATATAGCTAGCCTTCGTAAGATCTCTATAAAGGAATGAAGTCTTCACATTTAACTGATGTAAAGACAAAGGACTAAGCATAATGACTGAAACAAGTATGTGAAGAGTCGAAAGTCAAACCATGGGACAGAATGTATCGATGAAATCAATTCATGTTGACGCATATAAGATAATTGTATCTCTTTGTTATTTTATTTTCTTGTTATTCTCTTTATGTAATTTACCCATAGGCTACTCTCCTATATAAGATAGCCTAGGGCTATGGAATAGATCATCTCATTCACGTTTCCCAACATGGTATCAGAGCGACGGTCCTAGACCGGAGTTCTCGAAACCCTAACCCTAACCCACCCCACCCGTCGGCCTCTCTTCTCTCTCTCTCTCTACTCGGCGCCGCCCACCTCAGCCGATCGGCGGTCTTCTCCGACCTGTGGTGCCCCTGCGCGCCTTGCGCCTCGCGCATAGCGCATCTCGCGCCTAGCGCGCCTCTCGCGCTTAGCGCGCCTCGCGCGTCTCTGCGCGCCTCTGTGCGCCTCGCGCGCCTCGCGCACCTCTGCGCATCTCCTCTGCGCGACTGTGCGCTACTGTGCCTCTCGCGCATCTGCGCCTTCAGCGCATCTGCGCCTCGCACCTCTGCGCGCTGCTACGCGCACTGCTGCACATCCAGTTGCGCCAGCCTGCCTGATCTTCTGTGCACCTCCAGTTGCGTGCGCGCGTGCTCCTTGCACGTGCCTACGTGCCCTAAGCCCCAAACCCTAGGGCACACATACATCTTGATCTACATGGGGTTAGTTGCTTGACGTGTACACACGCAACTAATCCCGTCTATGTCATTGTAGACAAAGATTATCTTCTCTCAGTCGCTCCAGTCTTCCATCTCCAGTATGTCAGAAAGCAAGGTAGATATCCCATCTATTGGCGCATTTCGTGGTCCAGCGCCCATTGTCAAGATGGATGGTACGAACTATGAACTGTGGGCAATGCAGTTCATGAGTATGATGAAGTCTACAGGTAAGAAGCACATTCTTACCGAGCCCGAGCCTGCAGAGAAGACTGGAGTCCATGCCTCATGGGAGGCCGATGATGCATAAGCCAAGGTGTGGCTATCTAGCACATTGGCTATTGAAATCGCCAATGACATTCTACATCAACCTACAGCCAAAGACATGTGGGATATCCTGGCAGCGACATATTCTCAGGCAAAGAACGAGACAAAGATCCTGCAACTACAACATGATATATTCACAATAAAGCAGAACGGCCGTCCTTTACATTCTCTCTATACATCATTGAGAGGGATGTTCGAGAAGCTCTACAGCTTCATGCCTCTTACCGCCACGCCAGAACAGCAGAAGACATACAGGAATGCGACGATGGTGGGTGTATTTCTCGCTGCACTTGATCCAGAGTATGAGGCAGCACGTTCACAGATTTTGGCGGACTCGACTATTCCTCCCATGGAGGAAGCTTTTCACAGATTGAGTAGGATCACAGTGCCTTCAGCAGCTGCGAGTCAGAATCCCTCAGCTATGGCGGCCAACAGAGGCCGCGGTTTTCATCACCAGGGCCGTGGACGTACTCCTCGTGGAAGGGGTGGCCGCACTAGGCCAACATGCTCATATTGCCACCGAGTCGGACATACTGAAGACACATGCTACTCGAAGCATGGATTCCCTGCATCTGCACGAGCCGCTGAGCAGATAGAGCCCCCGTCTGCTGCTACACTGGATCAACGATTTGATGATCTAGTTGCCCGCCTCAGGGGCATTATCCCACCATCTGGTCCAGCACCGACTACAGAGAGTCATACTGATGCTGCTGCTTCTGCCTCTGCCTCTACTAGTACTTCAGGTAGTACACTTGCACTCCACAGTAGTAGATCTGATACATTGCCATGGATCATGGACTCGGGCGCTACACATCATCTATGTGGCGACCAGAGTCTACTTACAGGATACACTCAGATTCCTCCAGGACGGACAGTAGTGATTGCCAATGGCACGCACTCCCCTATCACGGGTCAGGGGAGATTAGATTGACATCTTCTATGCAGCTCAAGAATATCCTACATGCACCGCATTTTTCTATGAATCTATTGTCAATTAGTCAGATTACGAAGGATCTCCAGTGTCGAGCTATTTTTGATCCATCTTCTTTGATTTTTCAGGACATCCGTACGTGCAACGTGATTGGTCATGGCTATGAGCAAGGAGGCCTTTATCGTCTGAACCAGACCCCATTTGCCGGAACCACATCTTCTCCTGCTGGACAAGTATCTTCTCACCTGTGGCATCTGCGTTTTGGTCATTTACCGCTTCAGAAGTTGCGTCTAGTTCTACCCTATTGTCTCTCTCACACACCTATCTAGTGTGAGGCATGTTAGTTGGGAAAGCATCACAGGTCGTCTTTTCCCAGTAGTCAACGCCGGAGTAGTAACTCCAAGTTTGAGTTGTTTCATGTCGATGTCTGGGGTCCGAGTCATGTTCCCGATCATCAGGGACACAGGTTTTATATTGTATTTGTGGATGATTTCTCTAGAGCGTCATGGGTCTTTCTAATGAAAAATAAATCTGAAGCAGGAAATATTATTATCCACTTTCTAAATGAAATTCAAAATGTTTTTTCCACATCTATCAAGATTGTGAGAAGTGATAATGCGTTAGAGTTGTGCACCAACATTCTAGCTAATTACTACTCCTCAAAAGGAATTATTCACCAAACATCTTGTGCTCATACGTCTCAACAGAATGGGGTTGCTGAAAGAAAACACCGTCACCTTCTTGATGTCACAAGGTCACTTCTTATTCAGAGTCATGTTCCGTACTCCTACTGGGGTGATGCAGTCCTTACTGCATGTTACCTTATCAACCGTATGCCTTCGTCTGTCTTGAATGAACAAATTCCTTTTTCACTCATTTACCCTGACAAGGATTTGTTCATTCTTACCCCTCGAGTGTTTGGGTCAGTCGCGTTTGTCCATCAGTTGTCGCATGGTACTGACAAGCTCTCTCCTAGGGCTGTCAAGTGCGCCTTTGTGGGGTACTCCAGAACTCAAAAGGGGTACAAGTGTTTTGATCCTGTGCGTCGGCGGTATATGATCAGTGCAGATGTTACATTTTTTGAATCTGTTATGTACTTTTCAGAATCCGGAAACATGCAGCCACCACCTATATCTCCTGATGACGTATTCATGGAACCACCATCACCATTGCCACAAACAACACCACCGTCACCGCCACCGCCACCACCACCACCATCACTAGTATCCCCGCTACCATTCCATTACACCCGCAGGCCTCCTCCAGCTCATGGTCCTGACCCGTCAACTAGCTCGCCTATGGTATGTAATGAAAATATTAATGTTGATGGATCTGACGACATTTCTCAGCAGGATGCATTACAGGAGCATGGTGATAACACAGATGATCTGGATGTTCCAATCGCTCTACGCAAGCCGAAGAGAAGCTGTGCCAAATATCCATTATCAGCAGCTGTGTCTTTTGAGAGGCTATCTGGAGACTTCAGGACGTTTGCATTGGCACTCTCAGCTACAGACATTCCACGGAACCACCATGATGCTTTGCAGGATGCTAGATGGAGGCTAGCAATGGAAGAAGAGATGGCGGCACTTCAGTCTAGAGGAACCTGGAGTTTGGTTCCTATACCTCCAGATGTTAGCCCGGTGAGTTGCAAATGGGTGTTTACAGTTAAGCACAATGCAGATGGTTCCATTGACAGGTACAAGGCACACCTAGTTGCACGGGGCTTCACACAGACATATGGGGTAGATTACCTTGACACGTTCTCCCCTGTGGCGCGTCATTCCACTCTACGGATCCTGTTATCAGTTGCAATTGCTAGAGACTGGCCACTCTATCAACTGGACGTGAAGAATGCATTTCTGTATGGAGACTTGCAGGAGGAAGTCTATATGCAACAGCCACCTGGTTTTGCTGTTGAGGGGGAGTGTTCCAAGGTTTGCAGATTACATAAGGCCATCTATGGCCTTAAGCAGAGCCCCAGAGCATGGTTTCAGAAGCTTTCAGACCTCTTTGAGAAACAAGGATATAAACGCTCCAATGCTGATCACTCCTTGTTTGTACAGAAGACGGCGAGAGGTATCATTGTAATCATGGTTTATGTTGATGATATCTTGATTACAGGTGATGATGACCAGGGCATTAAGCAGGCAAAGGAAAGGCTGGGGACCGAGTTTGTCACCAAGGACTTGGGAGTCCTTAGATATTTTCTGGGGCTGGAGTTTGCTAGAAATCCATATGGATTAGTCATGTCACAGAGGAAGTATGTTACAGATCTACTGAGTGAGACAGGTATGCTAGGGTGTCGACCTGCTACGACACCAATGGATCCTAGCATGAAGCTGTATGATGATGACACAGAAGAGGTGGATAAGAGAAGGTACAGAGAACTGGTAGGCAAACTACTGTATGTCACGATCACTAGACCTGATATATCATTTGCAGTGAGTCGTGTGAGCCAGTTCATGGAGCAACCACGTCAGGCCCATATGGATGCAATACACATGATTCTGAGATATTTAAAATCATCTCCAGGTGCAGGCTTGCTATTTAAGAAAGGAAAGGAGATCTCTATCACAGCTTGTTCGGATGCAGACTATGCAGGATGCCCCAAGGACAGGAAGTCAACATCAGGATTTGCAGTCTATGTTGGAGATGCTATAGTTTCGTGGAAGAGCAAGAAGCAGACAGTAGTAGCTAGATCCAGTGCTGAATCTGAATACAGGGCTATGGCCCAGGCTAGCACAGAAATGATGTGGGTGAAATCCTTACTTGCAGATCTATGTCTTGATATACCTCTTCCTATGATGTTGGAATGTGACAATCAGGCCGCCTTGTTCATTGCAAATAACCCAGCCTTTCATGAGAGGACCAAGCACATTGAGGTCGACTGTCACTACATACGTGACATGATTCAGAAGGGGTTCATTGCTACATCTCACGTCACATCAGAGAATCAGACTGCTGATATTTTCACCAAGGCATTACTTAGAGGCCCATTCCAGAAGTGTGCGTCCAAGCTGAGCATGATTGATATCTATGCTCCATCTTGAGGGGGAGTGTTGACGCATATAAGATAATTGTACCTCTTTGTTATTTTATTTTCTTGTTATTCTCTTTATGTAATTTACCCATAGGCTACTCTCCTATATAAGAGAGCCTAGGGCTATGGAATAGATCATCTCATTCACGTTTCCCAACATATAGGTATAGGAAAAACCTTTTGCAATGAAAGTCTTCATCCCATGTGTTTTACTGTGAACCCCCATTTGGAACCAACGACATTTTAATCAGTAAGTGGATCCACAAGGTACAACATTCATATTTTTTTTCAATGGTATCTGTTAAGAAAAAGAGTCTTCGATATCTCATCAGGAAAACCCTAGGGTCTCTTATATAGAGAGAGTCCCTAAGGGTAAATTACAGAGACGTCTAAATAAGAGAAAGAAATAGCAACAAGATACATAAACTAATAATAAATCTCGAAACTATCTCTACACTCCCCCTCAAGGTGGAGCATAGATGTCTATCATGCTCAGCTTGGATGAACATCTCTGAAAAGGTCCTCTGAGTAGTGGCTTGGTGAATACATCTACAGTCTGATCTCCTGAGCTAACATGTGCGGTAGATATCAATCCTCTCTGGATCAGATCCCTGGTGTAATGGCAGTCAACTTCGATATGCTTGGTCCTCTCATGGAAAGCTGGATTGTTGACAATGAACAATGCTGCCTGATTGTCACACTGAAGCTTCATAGGTAGAGGCACAGCTACATGTAAATCTTCTAATACGGAGCGAACCCACATCATTTGCGTGCTGGCTTGAGCCATGGCCCTATATTCGGATTCTGCACTAGACCTTGCCACCACAGTTTGTTTCTTGCTTTTCCAAGAAACCAGAGAGCCTCCAACAAACACTGTGAACCCTGAGGTTGATTTTCTATCCTTAGGTTATCCTGAATAATCTGCGTATGCACACACTGAGATGGATAAGTCTGTGCCCTTTCTGAATAGCAGCCCTGACCCTGGAGAAGACTTCAGGTACCTCAATATCATGTGTATAGCATCCATGTGAACCTGTCTTGGCTGCTCCATAAACTGACTTACCCGGCTAACTGCAAATGCAATGTCTGGATGGGTTATGGTAATGTAGAGGAGTTTTCCCACCATTTCTCTATATCTCCTCTTATCTACTTCATCAGTATCACCATCATACAACTTCATGCTGGGGTCCATGGGGATGCTTAATGGTTTGCACCCATCCATGCCTGTCTCAACCAGGAAGTCTGTAATGTACTTCCGTTGTGTCATCACCAAGCCATGTGCATTCCTTGCAAATTCCAACCCCAGAAAATATCTTAGGGTTCCAAGGTCCTTTGTAACAAGCTGACGGCCTATGAATGCCTTCGCCCTCTCTATGCCCTGAACATCGTCTCCTGTAACAAGAATATCATCCACATAGACCATAATGACAACCGTACCTGCCGAGGACTTCTGGACAAACAACGAGTGATCGGCATTTGACCTCTTGAATCCCTGGTGCTCAATTAGATTGGACAGCTTCTGGAACCACGCTCGCGGACTCTGTTTGAGGCCATATATTGCCTTGTGAAGTCTACAGACCATATGCTTCTTCCCCTCAGCAGTAAACCCGGGTGGCTGTTGCATGTAGACTTCCTCCTGTAAGTCCCCGTACAGAAAGGCATTCTTGACATCTAGCTGAGAAATGCTCCAATCACGAACCACAGCAACGGATAGGAGAATACGGAGAGTCGAGTGTCTCGCCACTGGAGAGAATGTATCCATGTAATCCACGCCATATGTTTGTGTAAACCCACGGGCGACCAAGCGTGCTTTGTACCTATCCAACGTCCCATCTGCATGATATTTGACTGTGAAGACCCATTTGCAGCTCACAACGGATGCATCAGGAGGTGCAGGTACCAAAGACCATGTGCCACGGGACTGCAAGGCCCTCATCTCTTCTTCCATAGCTAATCTCCAACACTCACTCTTCAAGGCTTCCTGGTATGTTCGTGGTATATCCACGGAAGACAATGCTGTGGCAAACTTCTGAAAATCACCTGTGAGCCGGTGGAAGGAAACCTGTGAAGCAAATGGATAGGATGCACATTACCTCCTCTACTTCCAAATAGCAATCGGACCATCAAGATCCTCATCTGTGTCTCCCTGTAATGAGGAATCCTGCATATGTAACGAACTTGACCCGTCAGTAGTAACGCCATCTGAACATACCTGAGGCGTAGTAATTGGTTGATCTGTCGTTTGAGCAGGACCTGACCGACGCGTATAATGTCTAGGAAACGGTGATATGATTGGCCGTGGAATGGGTGGAGGTGGAGGTGGTGGTGGCGGTGGTGTTGGCACAGTCGAACTCCGTGTAGGTGGTGGTGGAACATAAATAATCATCAGTGGTAGTGGATGGTACCATTCTGTCCCCAGCTGGCGAGAAGTACATAACTGACTCGAAGAAAGTGACATCAGCACTGATGAAGTACCTGTTGGTTGTAGGATCAAAACACCGGTATCCCTTCTGGTTTCTGGAATAACCAACAAAGACGCACTTGACTGCTCTAGGAGAGAGCTTGTCAGGAGATAGACGATGAACAAACGCCACAGCGCCAAAGACACGTGGAGGCAGTGAGAATAGCTCCTTGTCTGGAAAAATAAGAGAGATGGGTATCTTCTCACCAAGGACAGAGGATGGCATTCGATTGACCAGATAGCACGCAGTATGGACAGCATCCCCCCAGAAAGAAATAGGAGCACAACTTTGAATCAACAGGGTTCGAGTAATATCCAAGAGATGGCGATGTTTTCTTTCCGCCACACCATTTTGCTGGGCTGTATATGCACAAGTGGTTTGGTGAATAATACCCTTTGATGAAAGAAATTGAGAAAAAGAGCGTGTACAAAATTCCAGGGCATTATCCGTCCGAACATATTTGACTGAGGAAGAGAAAACATTCTGCACTTCATTAATCAAATTTTTGACCACATCTCCTGCTTCAGATTTATTCTTCAAAAGAAAGACCCATGAGACACGAGAAAAATCATCCACTACCACAAGATAAAACCTGTGTCCCTAGTGATCGGGAACACGACTCGGACCCCATATATCTATATGTAACAACTCAAAAGGGGAGCTACTGCTCCGACTCTGATGACCTGAAAAGCTCGACCTATGATGCTTTCCCAACTGACATGTTTCACAGCGAAACGATGAACTTGGAGAGATCTGGGGCAGAAGATGGCGCATTTTCTGGAGCGGAAGGTGACCAAATCGGAGATGCCAAATGTAAGGAGAGACTGGTCCAGCGGAGTGAGAGGAGCCGCCAGCATAGGATTTCCAAACCAGCCTATATAAGCCATTCTGCTCAGAGCCACAACCAATCACCTTGCCCGTGAGTATGTCCTGAAAAATGAGAGAAGACGAGTCAAATATAGCACGACAATTCAAATCCTTGGTAATCTGACTAATAGACAACAAATTCATTGAGAACTCAGGAGCATGTAGAACGTTCTGTAGCTGCATAGTGGAGGATAGGAAAACCTCCCCCTGGCCAACAAGGGGTGAGTGGGTACCATCTGCTATCTGCACTGAACGACCGGGAGGAATATCCCTGTAGGCCTGCAATCTACCTCTATCTCGACAGAGATGATGTGTGGCTCCGGAATCTATAACCCAGTCAGATATATCATGAGATGGTATGAGTGCTGATGATCTACCTGAGCTACTAGCAGCGGCGGATGAACTGGCAGAGGCTGTGGCAGCAATATCTGAAGAACCACCAGATGAATCACCAGATGAATGTGGCATAATATCACGGAGACGGGCCACAAGTTCGTCAAATCTATGATCTGCAGTGGACGGTATTGGAGACTGTGAATGCTCTGCAACCCGTGCCGATGCTGGGAACCCATGCTTAGAGTAGCATGTCTCCTCCGAGTGTCCAGTTTGGTGACAATACGAGCACATCTGACTGAAGCGGCCACCTCTTCCTTGAGGTCCACGGCCACGTCCACGACCACGTCCAGAAGGAGGTCCACCTCTCCTCCACGAGGCTGCCATCGCTGAAGGGGGTGGAGTAGAAGAGCTGGAGGAAACTGGAATGCGACTGATCCTTCTGTAGACATCCTCTACTGGAGGAATTACTGCATCTTCTAGAATCTGTGACCGGGCGGCATCGTACTCAGGATCGAGAGCAGCAAGTAGAACACCCACCATGGTGGCGTTCCGAAACGTCTTCTGTTGTTCTGGAGTAGCAGTGAGGGGAATGGTACTGTATAACTTCTCGAACATCCCTCTTAGGGATGTGTAAAGAGAATGGAGAGGTCTGCCGGCCTGCTTCATCGTGAAGATGTCATGTTGAAGCTGCAACATCTTTGTCTCATTTCGCACCTGCGAATATGTAGCAGCAAGGATGTCCCACATTGCCTTAGCAGTGGGCTGATGGAGTACGTCGTTAGCTATCTCCATCGTCAACGTACCAGACAACCGGACTTTCGCGTAGGCGTCATCAGCCTCCCATGAGGCATAGATCCCTGTCTTCTCTGCAGGCTCATCCTCGGTAAGAATGTGCTTCTTACCATTAGATTTCATGAGGCTCATGAACTGCATAGCCCATAGCTCATAGTTAGACCCGTCCATCTTCACTATTGGCGCAGGACCTTTGAATGCACCGGTGGAGGGTAAAGTGACTTTCGATTCTGACATAATGCTGCTTGGAGAAGACGTAGGGTATATAGACACGTTGATTAATGTCTACACCAACTGCATCGGATTTGAGTACGTGTGTAGACTTCTACGCACTCAAATCCATAAATCGGTGGAAAGGGTCTAGGGCACGCCTCAAAGGAAGCTTACAGGCCTTGAAGCGGCTAGAAAGTGCCGCCTTGGGACTGCTGGACGTTCAACGCAGCAGAAGGGACCGCCGCTGCGGCCTGGGGGCGTACGGCGGCAGGAGGAGGGACCGCCGGGAGGTGGTGGGGCCGCTGGGGGCCTAGGGCGACAGGAGGAGTTGCCGCCGGGAGGAGTTGGGGCCCGCTAGGGGCCTAGGGCGGCTGGAGGGGGCACCGCCGGGACCTAGGGTGGCTTGAGGGGGCGCCGCCGGGACCTAGTAGGCCTAGGACTGCTGGAGGCGGCTGGAGGGGGGGCGCCGCTGGAGGCGTTCGGCGGTGACTGAAGCCGCTGGCAGTGGCTAGACGAGAGGGGCGGCGGGTGGGGAAGGGATGGGCGGCGGGTGGAGAGCCCTAAGGCGGCTCTGATACCAAGTTAAGAAAAAGAGTCTTCGATATCTCGTCAGGAAAACCCTAGGGTCTCTTATATAGAGAGAGGCCCTAAGGGTAAATTACAGAGACGTCTAAATAAGAGAAAGAAATAGCAACAAGATACATAAACTAATAATAAATCTCGAAACTATCTCTACAGTATCCTTTCATTGAGGCTAAAAAAAGACATGAACCTGGGACGCTGTTATTTATATTGCCGATAAGCCCTCTGCAAACAACTTGTATTTATCATTGAGATGGACTAAGGAGTTTGTGTTGAAAGGAGCACGTAAGGGGAAATTACAAACCTTCTTTCAAATAGCAATCAAGGGTAGTAAGATCATTTGGATCTTATGTCTCCTCATATGTACTTGTGTTGAGAAATATTATGATCAAGAATTATCTTAGGTGAAGGCATAGTAAATGGCTTATAAGTAAGGAGATTTACGATGTGTACATTGAATCTTGAATCTATTATCATGTAGTACTCATAAATATGTAATATATAGAGATAATAGTATATAAGACAAAATGGGTAACATCTTGAAGATATATAGTTGAAATTAGAATGAATTGCATGATTAGATTAAGAACGTTAGGGCTTTTTATATAGGTGGGATCCTAAGGTTCAGGTTATTGAAGGAATTGAATCATATATAGTGAGTTGGCCAGAAGACCCGTACGGTTAGGGTTTACAATTAAGCACTCAACACTCTTCTTCAAGTTGGAGGAATATGTTACATCATTCTCAGCTTGTTGCAGCATTTCTCGAAATGTGTGCATGCAAGTGGCTTGGTGAACATATTTGTTGTCTGATCTGTAGATAGTACGTTATGAGTATGAAGCAGCCCTCTCTGCATTAGATCTCAAGCGTAGTGGCAGCAACTTCTGTTAGACATGTGAGCCTTTGGCGAACCATTTCTACAATAAATGTTATTTTAATATTTTTTATCAATAAAAGTTATTGATTTTCACTCTATATTTGAGATTAATAAATGTATACACTTATAAGGTCCCTTAGTACAAATAGGGTTTTGTACCATGGCCATATAATCATGCAACTGTTAATTCAATGGTTGGATCATAGAGGCTAGTACATTCATGATATCTAAAGATTTAGATCGAGGACTCATCTAGCACCGACAAATAATTATTGAGAACATATCTCCATCATGAGAAGTATATGACAACCTTTACTCAAAGGGCTCATATCTGACTGACCTCTTGATGCAGGTCCTCTGCTTAGGAATAGATACTTAGATGTGTCCGATATGTTAAGTCAAGAGTTGACTTAAGAGATCGAGATAACCAAGACCTATATCGTTTGCTGTCACGATTTAAGCACACATCCTCTTACTAGAGAGATATGTGTTACTATATGTCTGAGTATGTACATTAGGCAGACCATTAAGTTGATGACCTAATCATGGTCTATACACCAACGAGCTGCTGCTGTGCATACAAGGACACATGAGTAATATGATCTCTTAAAGGGATCATACATGTTCACTGTCGAACTGGAAGATATGAGCTCACTCATAAGATGTTGGGACCAATCAAATTCCATCGATGGTTGTCTCGCTCAGGTAATAAGACATGATTTGTGGGTATGATATATGCTTTTGGAAAGCATATGATCGATACTGACTCCCAATGATCTAATTAGAAACTTAATGATAAAATCCTGAAGAAGACTGTTCAAATGAGAACAAAAATTCGAGTTTACTCATGGTCTTACAGTATGCAAGATGTTCGGATATTAGGAATACTCGAGGGTGATGTGATCTTAAACGATTGTATACCATGATGCGTCTATTCCGAGGGAATGATGAAACAGGTTTGGATTTTAGTGACTTCTCTTAGTGAACGGGATATTCGATCTTGATCCAATTGTTGGATATTGATCCGAATGTGATTCAAATACAATGAGAAGATGGGATATTATGTTTGACATGATCAAACATCTCTGAGCGGTCTTCTAGATCTAGATATCAGATTAGATCACACTATCCAAGTCACTATACGTGGCATATACAATCACCTTGACCTTATCTCCAATTACTTGAGGAGAAGGCACACAATTCTTGAAAGAGTTTGAGAATTGTTCTACGAGCAGTATTATCTGAGCATTGGAAAATGAGATATTAAAATAGGATTTAATTATCACAAATTACGTGGATACAATTCACATTTTTTAGACACGTGTAGAGAGATATCTTGGATAATTAAATTGGATTTAATTATCATGTATATGATTAATGTGAATATCACTACCCACAATAATCATTGATATTATGGATATGATTCATTATATCATGGAGAGAGATAATTATGAATGATATTCGTAATTTATAATTTATTATGAATTGGAATCACATTATACAATTTAATGTAAATATGATTTACATTGATCCGATCTCCGCACTTCCATAATGCGCGAGGCAAAAACTCTCACCTTCAGGTGGTATCAGAGGCATGGTTTAAGGTATTGGATATGATCCAAACTCCAGGGAACATGGCTTTGGATATCGGAATGTGCGGGAACTTGTTATTTTTTGCATTGTTGAAATTTCGAATCAATTTTGAGTAGATATGATATGTCTCATGTTTTCCCTTTTTATGAACGAATTTCAGGGATACTTAAGCATGCTTAGATGGTTTAGACATGTCCCCAAAAGTTTGCCAAAGGTTGACATGGCATTGTTTTGAATTCGAAAAGTTCCCGTAATGTGTTGTTTTTGCATGAATCCCGAATATGTAACTTAATGATTTTTAGTTATTGTTTTTCTGTCATGAAAACTAATTATATCACATTAATTATGTTACAAATCAAACCAGTAAACCATTCAAATTTCTTTCATACAACTCACAGTATGTATGCTCTAGATATATGATTTTAATGCATATGGTTCGGAAGATGATTAGATCATCAAAGTTGACATCTGTCATTGTGTTAATTATTCAAATATAATCATGGAAATTTGGAATCTGCCATGATTAAATTGTTGTATCATTTATTTAGATGAATACATGACAGACAACAATCTTAAATGATTGCTTCATGACATGAAAACCCTAGTTCAAACTACAATAGTTGCAGCTCAACTTTTACATGCAAAATCAACCTTGTTTGCTTGATATGACTAGAAATTTAGGACACTAAAAATATTTTAATATACTTAAATTTTTGAGTGATTACTATATAATATCACATACGATTGAAAGATCGACCCAATTGTGTTGTGAATTGAAGTGGAGATGGTGTCTAAATTTGATATGCTGGCTTGGTTCCTTAATTAACACCTTATATGTCAAGAAAATGCTCCGTCCCAGCATAACTCGAGCTTCTGTCCAGATCTGTTTCAAGAAAGTATGGCATGGTGCGTGGTTAATGCGTACTTTAAACAACTAATTGGAATAATAAATTGTAGTATGTGAGGGCCTATACTACATAGTAATATCAAGAAAATTAAATTATTTGTTAGTTGTATTGGATTGACAACTAATTTAATGTAATTAAATTAATTTAGTCCAATGAAATAAAATAGTCTATTATTAATAGAATTATAATTCCCTTGAAAGAATTAATCATATGAATTTGATTCAAAATGATTAATTAAAATTTGAACGGGATATAAAGGATCATAAAATGAAATCTATGGTCTCCAGTCAAGGCGAAGAGTTTCGTCGCCGTGGATTGTACATTGGAGATGCCTATGCAAAGACATAGCTTTTGTGTGCAAGCGCAAATGGAGCATGTTATTTGCTTCTCGAAAGAGACAAGCCATATGCGTAGTGACTCCAATAACGTTCCTCATATAATTGAGGCGGTAGTGGATTACGCATGACGTGGTCTAATCCTGTTGTCGGTTGGTTCAATTGATAACGAGTCAACATCATCTTAGGGGTGGTGGGCTCATGTATCAAAGATCGAATTGAGAAATGCAAATTGGTCTTGTAAGGTGGAAAGACTTCCCACTTCTTTCACTCAAGTTGTGTTTTCTCATATTATTGAAATGTCACAAAGGTGGAAGAGAGATCCCATATCTTGATAGAGATATAGCGGTAAGTATATCTCTTGGCACCTTGCTTTGAAAGGTTAATAAGGGAATATACTTTCAAAGTATTAAAAAAGTAAGACAACTTTGATTTCAAATTCCACAATCAAAGAAATTTATATACATAAATAATTTTATTGTATATATTCCAATAAGTACATCTTTAATCGTAGATGGAATCCATGAATCCTCTTAATAAGCTTTTGGAGGTCAACCAATTAACCGGATCAAATTATTCGGACTGACTCTGTCATTTGGAGTTTGTTCTCTCTGTAGAGTGCATTGGCTATGTGCTCACTGAGAACAAGCAGACATACCCTATTTCATTGGAATAATTAAAAATTACTGAAAATTTAAAGAAGGACCACGCTGGTTCGATGTTATATTATGTGATCTCTGTCTAATGTGCTTCAGAAGCAACATATGGACATAGAGAATATCCATGATATAATGATGAATCTAAAAAAGTTGTTCAGTGATGTAATTGCATAGAGCACAGTCAGAGACGGAGGTCCCAGAGGGGTTCGGCCCAATATGTGAAGAAGAAAAGTCAAAGTGTTGACTTATTCTCCCAATCTTCCACATATCTAACATCCAATGAAATAAATGTCGATCATCATTGTCAAAGGTCAAGGCACTGGAAAAGAAATTGTCCAAATTATCTGAAAACCTTAAACAACGGTAAAGATAATGCTCCAACATATATAAAATCTACTTTCATCGTTGAAAACCAAATTTCTCGTAGGATGAGAAGGTAGTTGGGTTATTGATTCTGATGCTTCTGTTCATGTATGCAATGTGTTGTAGAGATATATGTTATTCTATGTTATTCTCGTCTGTACCTTTTCGCATTTTCTTTTTCCCGTTGGACTCTTTATGTATTTTACCCATAGGCTACTCTCCTGTATAAGAGAGCCTAGGGCGCATGGAATAAACAAGTTTTCTCATTTTTCCAACATGGTATCAGAGCGCCGGTCCTAGACCGGAGTTCTCGAACCAAACCCTAACCCTAGCCTCCACCCTCGAGCCCTCCGCACGCGCCTCCCCTCCTCGTGCCGCCTCGAGCCGCCTCCTGCTCGGTCTCGCGCCGCCCCAACGTCGGCGCTCCTGTGCGCCTGTGTCTGTGTGCTCCTGTGCGCCTGAGCGCCTGTGCGCCTGCGCGTGAGGCTGTGCGCCCCCTGTGTGTTGGTGCATGCTTCTGAGTGCTTGTGCGCCTGTGTGCGTGAAGCCGTGCACGCTTCTGTGCGTGCCCCTGTGCTGCTGTGCGTGCCCCTGTTCGTGACCCTGTACGCACATCAGTGCACATATCTACGCGTATGATTTCCGTGCATGTGCAGCCTAGGCCAGCGCGTATGCGGCTCCAGTACTCGTTCCGCGCGCGCGTTTCCAGATTAATGTGTTTGGTTGCTTGAGTCTACACATGCAACTAAACCCGTCAATGTCCGTGTAGATGATCATATCTTCAGTCTACTCCCCTAGTCTTCCATTATCATAATGTCAGAAAGCAAGGCAGACATCCCATCTACAAGCGCCTTCATAGGTCCATCGCCTATTTTGTGAAGATTAATGGTTCAAATTACGAACTGTGGGCCATGCAGTTCATGAGTATGATGAATTTGACCGGTAAGAAGCACATTCTTACTGAGGAAGAGCCTGCTGAGAAGACAAGGGTCAATGCCTCATGGGAGGCAGATGATGCATATGCCAAAGTTTGGCTATCCGGAACATTAGCAATTGAGATTGCTAACGATATTTTCCATCAGCCCACTGCCAAAGCAATGCGGGACATTCTGGCTGCCACCTATTCACAGGTAAAGAATGAGACGAAGATTCTGCAACTTCAACATGACATCTTTACAATCAAGCAGAATGGACGGCCTCTACACTCATTGTACACGTCTTTACGTGGAATGTTTGAGAAGCTTTATAGCTTCATGCCTCTCACAACCATGCCAGAGCAACAGAAGACAATCTTATTTTTTTGAACATGAAGAAATAAAGAAGCCATTGCAATTGCCGGAAATACTAGGCCTACTAAAGGCACAAAAATAGAGGGTAAGTTAAGATCTGTCACAGAAGACCTATCGGAATGCCACTATGGTGGGTGTATTTCTGGCTGCCCTTGATCCAGAGTACGAGGCAGCACGTTCCCAGATCTTGGCAGATTCCACTATTCCTCCTATGGAGGAAGCTTTTCACAGGCTGAGTCGTATTACTGTTCCTTCGTCTACTGCAAATCAGACCGCCTCAACTATGGCAGCCAATCGAGGTCGTGTGGGTCATCATCAGTTCCGTGGCCGTGGACCTTGGGGCAGAGGAGGTCGTGTTCGGCCATCATGCACCTTTTTGCCACCGTTCTGGACATACCGAAGACACATGTTATTCTAAAAATGGGTTTCCTGCTTCTGCACGAGTAGCTGAACAGATTGAGCCTCCATCTGCTTCATCTATGGATCAACGCTTTGATGATCTTGTAGCCCGTCTGAGGGGCATTATTCCTCCATTTGGTCCTGTTGCTTCAGCGCCTACTTCTGAGAGTTACTCCGACGTTGCTGCTTCTGCATTCACCAGTACCTCAGGTAGCACTCATGCATTCACTAGCAGTAGTGGATCAGATACTTTAGAGTGGATTATGGACTCTGGTGCCGCACATCATCTGTGTGGTGACCAAGGACTGCTTACAGGCTACCAAAAGTTTCTCCAGGTCGTATTGTGGTTATTGCTAATGGGACACATTCCCCGATTACTGATCAGGCAGAGATTAGCCTGACACCATCTATGCATCTCAAGAACGTGTTGCATGCACCTGATTTTTCGATGAATTTGTTGTCCATTAGCCAACTTACAAAGTATTTACATTATCAAGCAATTTTTGATCCATCTTCACTCATTTTCAGGACATCCTTACGGGCAACGTGATTGGGCGTGGCTATGAGCAAGGCAGCCTCTATCGTCTTAGTCGGACCCCTTATGCTGGAGCCTCCTCTCTACCTGCTGGATCCATCTCCCCATTACTGTGGCACTTGTGCTTTGGACATCTACCGCTTCTGAACCTGCGCCATGTGTTACCCCAGGTTTCACCTCATATGTCCATCCAATGTGAGGCTTGTCAGTTGGGAAAGCACCATCGGTCTACCTTTCCCAGTCGTCAGTGTCGAAGTAGTACCTCTAAGTTTGAGTTGTTTCATGTCGATATCTAGGATCCTAGTCATGTTCCTGATCATCAGGGACACAGGTTTTATATAGTTATTATGGATGATTTCTCTCGTGTGTCGTGGGTCTTTCTGTTAAAGGATAAATCTGAAGCGAGGAATATTATCATCAATTTCATCAATGAAGTTCGTAATGTTTTTTTTGCATCTGTAAAAATTGTGAGAAATGATAATGCCCTGGAATTTGTACTCATACTCTCTCCAGTTATTTTTCATCTCAAGGGATTATCCACCAAACATCTTGTGCCTATACTTCCCGACAAAATGGAGTTGCATAAAGGAAACATCGTCATTTACGTGATGTCAGCAGGTCGCTTCTCATACAGAGTAATGCCTCTCATTCTTTCTGGGGCGATGCTGTTCTTACGGCATGTTATCTCATTAATCGTATGCCGTCGTCTGTCTTAGGTGAGAAGATTCCTTTCTCTCTTGTTTTTCCTAACAAAGAATTGTTCTCCCTCACTCCTCGTGTGTTTGGCTCGGTTGCCTTTGTCCATTAGTTGTCTCCAGGGATTGACAAGCTCTCTCCTAGGGTTGTCAAGTGTGTTTTCGTCGGGTACTCCAAAACACAGAAGGGGTACAAGTGTTATGATCCATTGCGCAGGAGGTATCTCGTTAGTACTGATGTTACCTTTTTCGAGTCTGTTATGTACTTCTCATCTACAGGTGATCAGTTGGTATCCTCTGGCACTACTGAAGCTATATACATGTCACCACCACCATCACCACTACCACCTCCACCACTACCACTGTTCCTGTTTCCCCATTGCCATTCCACTATACCCGTCGGCCTGCTTCTTCTCATGGTCACCGCTTATCATCTAGCTCGGTTGAGGTATGTTCTGAGTATATTATTAATATTGATGGATCTAATGATTTCCCTGAGCAGGATGTGTTACAGAAGCCAGATGAGGAGGTGGGTGATTTGGATCTACCTATTGCTCTTCGGAAGCAGAAGCACAGCTGCGCGTCATATCCTATAGCATCTGCTGTGTCTTTTGATCGCTTAAATGGAGATTTCAAGAGCTTTGTCATTGCACTATCGGCAGTGGATATTCCACGGAATTACCAAGATGCATTGAAGGATAGTCGATGGCGTTTAGCCATGGAAGAAGAAATGGCTGCTCTTCAGTCAAGAGGCACCTGGATCCTTGTTACTGCACCTACTGATGTGTCTACAGTGAGCTACAAGTAGGTCTTTGCAGTTAAGCAGAATACAGATGGTAGCATTGACAGATACAAGATACGCCTGGTTGCTCGTGGCTTTACATAGACATATGGGGTGGATTATCTTGATACATTCTCGTCGATTGCTTGCCATTCCACCCTACGGATCCTCCTCTCTGTTGCAGTTACTCGTGATTGGCCACTATACCAATTAGATGTGAAGAATGCATTCTTATACGGCGACTTACAGGAGGAAGTCTACATGCAACATCCACCGGGTTTTGCTGTCGAGGGGGAGTATTCTAATGTGTGTACCAGAAGCTCTCAGACCTGTTTGAGAAACAGGGGTACATACGTTCCAATGCAGATCGTTCCTTATTCGTACAGAAGACACCCAGAGGTATTATTGCAATTATGGTGTATGTAGATGATGTCTTGATTACAGGTGATGATGAACAGGGAATTCAGAGGGCGAAATAAATGCTGGGTCGTGAATTTGTCACCAAAGACCTTGGATCTCTTAGATATTTTCTAGGATTGGAATTCGCCAATCCTCATGGGCTGGTAATGACCCAGAGGAAACATGTCACTGACCTGTTGAGTGAAACAGGAATGCTTTTTTGCTGACCTGCCACTACACCCATGGATCCTAGTATGAAACTATATGATGACGACACTGATGAGGTGGATAGGAGAAGATACAGAGAACTGGTGGGCAAGCTTCTCTATGTTACTATTACCTGACCCGATATCTCCTTTGCTTTGAGTCGAGTGAGCTAGTTCATGGAGCAACCACGTCAGGTACATATGGATGCTATACATATGATACTCAGGTACCTTAAGTCATCTCCAAGTGTAGGTCTGCTGTTTAAAGAAAGACAAGGAGATTACGATCTCAGCATGTGCAGATGCAGATTACGCAGGATATCCTAAAGATAGGAAGTCCACCACTGGATTTGCTGTGTATGTCGGAGACTCTCTGGTCTCATGGAGAAGCAAGAAGCAAACGGTTGTAGCAAGATCTAGTGTTGAATCTGAATATAGGGCTATGGCCCAGGTCAGTACAAAAATGATGTGGGTGAAGGCTGTGCTCACAGATCTATATATAAAGGTCCCGCTTCTTATGGCTCTAGAATGTGACAATCAAGCGGCTCTATTCATTGCAAATAATCCAGCATTTCCTGAACGAACCAAGCACATTGAGGTCGATTGTCACTTCATACGAGATATAATTCAGAAGAGGTTTATTTCTACATCTCATGTTAGCTCAGGGGACCAAACTGCTGACATCTTTACCAAGGCATTACTTCGAGGGTCATTCCAGAAGTGTTTGCCCAAGCTGAGCATGATTGACATCTATGCTCCACCTTGAGGGGGAGTGTAGAGATATATGTTATTCTATGTTATTCTCGTCTGTACCTTTTCGCATTTTCTTTTTCCCGTTGGACTCTTTATGTATTTTACCCATAGGCTACTCTCCTATATAATTGAGCCTAGGGCGTATGGAATAAACAAGTTTTCTCATTTTCCCAACAGTGTTACATCTATTTCAAGAAATCAGAAAGCTTGAGGATGGAGAGATAGTCATCCATATGGGATCTGATGCAACTATTGCAGCATTCACCGTCGGGACTTGTAGACTGTCTTTAGCTAGTGGGAGAGTCCTATTATTTAGAGAGTGTATATGTATCTTGGTTGGTTAGAAATGTATGTATTCCAATTTTGCAATAAAGTTATCATAAGTCGTTATGGTATGTTGCAGATGGTTTTCTAATTTCTGGTGGACCCTTTGAATTGTATATGTTGGAGTATTTGGTTGTGCACCATATGAGTTGTAGGAGAGTAAATGGATCTCTCCAGGATCCATTTACCACATCCCAGTATTTAGTCCTACATCTACCAGTGGTGGGACTTGGAGGCTCTGTGGAGGCTATATAAGGAGCCCCAGACCTCTTGTATCAGATGAGAAAAAGCAATGAAGCATATGCCCCTTTGAGGGTTTCTCCTGTGGTTTCATCCTGCTCCTTAGGGAGAAGGGTTCCACGTAAAAATCTGTGTTCTTCTAGTTTATCATTCTAGATTATGCTCTGTTTATCAATTTCGCTTCCACTTCCTATTTTCTAACATGGTATCAGAGCGGGTTCGATTCTCGAGGATTTTATGATTCGTTGTTTTATTCAAGATCCGATTGTTCTTAGAGATTATTCATGTATTGTTCAAGATAGTTCTTGTTAGAAAGGTTCTAGGGTTTCTTTTTGAAACCCTAATCCAGCGAAAAAAAACCTTGTTTTGTTTGGTCATCCAAAGATGTCTGCAACAAAAGGCGGCACATAATTAAGATTCACGTGGAGCACTCGCCTCTTGCTCGTTCAAGTTTCATTGGGTTCTTCTGGAACCTAATGTCAAAGCCATCTCCCTCCAGGCCGCATCACGGGCGGCTGTAACTCCTTCAGAAGCATCTCCAGGCGGAATCCTAGCCATACAGGGTCCTGCATCACGGTGGTGTGATTCTTCGTGCCCATCCAAGAGGCGCACTCCAAGCTACAGCAAATTCCAGCGCCTTCCTCCAGCAAAGACCCTCGCGCATGCTCCATCTCTTCCAGAAGCAAACCCGCAAGCGTGCACATATGGTATCCTTCAAGCCGACTCCCTACAAGGCGGGGTGCATCCCCAGTCGGCGGCGCACTCCACAGAGGCGTCGGTCCCAGGCGAAGTTGGCGGCGGCAAGATCTTCCGGGCAGAGCCCATCTTGCGCGATAGGGGGAGATCACATCCTTCCGTGCCGCTACGACGCCCTCCTTCCTCTCGCGATGCCCTCAGAGCTCGTAGGCCGCACTCCCGCTCTCCTCCAGATCGAGGCATCCCAGGGCGGCATCCCCACTTGCCAGGTCTCCTTCGTGTGATGCTCTTGACTTGCGCAGGCCTAGCTGCCACCCTTCAGCATTCGCGCGGCGGTGCCCCCCCTCCCCCCTTCATCTTCGGCCATGGACTCCAGCCGTGAAGCCCTATCCACATAGGGGGCGGCGCACGGGGGAAAAGAACCCCTATCGGGGGCGGGTGAGAGGGATTCTCATTACGGGGAACCCTAATTTGTAGCCATGTTTTTTTCCTTTCAATTAAAATTATGTAAAAGCCCAATAGGGCCGTTTGTTAAAAAAAAAGAGAAGAAGAGAGGATCACAGCTTTAGGCCCAAGTTTGGGTCATGTTTAAAAAAAATCGAAAAAGACGCGTACAAATAAGAAAAGTCGTACGCATGTTTGAAAAAAAGGGAAAGAGAGTTGGGCCCAAGTGGGTGGAAAATTTAAAAAAAATAAAATATTTACAAAAAAATTTGATGAAAGACGAAAAAATGTGTCAGCGGCTTATTTAAAAAAAGTGGCGGCTATTTTAAAAAAGAGTCAGGAAAAAAGACAACGATAAAAAAATGAATGATTTGGAAGCCGAGAAAAAAAATTATTGAGATCGGCATTTGAGATGTTTTATTTTCTCCCTATTTTTCTTGTCTTCTCCCAACTTGATCGACGATTGTCATTTTCCGACAAATGTGGGAGAAAGAAGGAGTATATTATTCTGTGTATATCGTTTCAAACTCAATAAATTAAAAGATTATAACCTTTACATTTACTAACAAAATAGCAATGGAAATATAAAATAAATGTTGGTGGTAAGACCATAATATTTTTCATAGCAAACACTCTTTTCAAGAAGAGGGAGGAGCATTTAATTACTTATAAGAGTGGCTCAACTAGAACACAGATAGATTATTTTGCGTTGAGGAGAAGAGATCGGTTGTGTTGCAAAGATTGCAAAATAATCCCTGGAGAGAGTTTGACAACCCAACATCGCTTGTTAGTCTTGGATTTACAAATAAAAGGGCTGGTAAAGAAAATGAAGGTTCCTAAGATCACTAGAACTAGGTGGTGGAATCTTCCGCTGAAGCAATCAATCTTCAGGGAGAAGGTTTTAGAAGACTTATCTTGGGATTGTAGCGGTAGTGCAAACGAGATGTGGGAGGCAGTAGCATCTTGTATTCGAAAGGTAGCCAAAGAGATGCTAGGCGAGTCAAAAGGAGGAGCTCCGGGTCAAAAGGAGGCTTGGTGGTGGAGTGAAGGAGTGCAAGAGAAGCTAAAAATTAAAAGAGCTTGCTTTAAAGCTATGTCTAAGGATAGAACAGAGGAAACTGTCACAGACTATAAAATAGCAAAGAAGGAAGCAAAGAAGGCTGTAAGCGAAGCTAAGTCAAAAGCTTATGAGGTTTTGTATAAAAATCTCAACTCTAAGGAGGGCCAGAAGGATATATTCAGGTTGGCCAAAGCAAGAGAAAGAAAGACCAAATACCTTTCTCAAGTGAGATGCATTAAGGACGAGGAAGGTCACGTGCTTGTTACTCAGAAGGATATAGAGACTAGATGGGAGCAGTACTTCCATAAACTTTTCATTGGAGAAGGAAGGAGAGAGATCACTTTGGGTGATCTAGCTAGTAGTGAAAGTTACTTGAATCGTGCATGCTATAGACGAATACAAAGAAAAGAAGTAGAGGAGGCTTTGAAGGTTATGAGACCTGGGAAAGGTGTTGGACCGGATGACATCCCTGTAGAAGTATGGAAAGTTTTAGGTGAGCGTGGTTTGACTTGGCTTACGAATCTATTCAATGTTATTTGGCGAAGCAAGAAAATGCCTGAAGATTGGAGGAGTATCGTGGTGCCTCTTTATAAGAACAAAGGAGACATTCAAAATTGTTCAAATTACAGAGGTATCAAGCTGATGAGTCACACTATGAAAATTTGGGAACGTGTGATCGAAAGAAGGTTGAGGCAAGTTTCCCAAGTAAAAGAAAACCAATTCGGATTCATGCCAGGTCGCTCAACTATTGAAGCCATCCATTTGCTGAGGAGAACAATGGAGATTTATAGAGCTAAAAGGAAGAATATCCATATGATCTTTATTGATTTGGAGAAGGCTTATGATTCCGTCCCACGAGAGATACTATGGAGAGTTTTGGAGAAGAGACAAATACATGTCCTATACATTAATCTCATAAAGGATATGTATGATAGGGCTTTATCTTGTGTAAGGACCCCGACGGGGAAGACTGACTATTTTGATATCAACATTGGTTTACATCAAGGTTCAGCTTTGAGTCCATTTCTTTTTACTTTGATTATGGACGAGTTGACAAGTCACATTCAGGATGAGTTACCTTGGTGTATGTTATTTGTTGATGATATTGTGTTGATTGACGAGACTAGAGATGGAGTAAATGAGAAGCTTGAGGTTTGGAGACATGCATTGGAGACTAAAGGCTTTCGTATAAGTAGGGCTAAGACGGAATATATGGAATGCACCTTTGATGGAAGCAATGGTGAAGGAATCGAGGTGAAGATTGGTGACGATAACATTCAGAAGAGAGATTCTTTTAGATATCTGGGATCTATTTTGCAACATGATGGGGAAATTGATGGAGATGTTACTAATAGAATAAATGCAGGCTGGCTAAAGTGGAGAGGAGCCTCCGCTGTTCTTTGTGATAAGAAAATTCCTTTAAAAATTAAAGGAAAGTTTTACAAAGCAGCCGTGAGACCTGCTATGCTTTATGGTTCTGAATGTTGGCCTGTGAACCATAGACATGTGCAGAGAATGGCTGTAGCAGAAATGAAAATGCTAAGATGGATGTGTGGACATACACGTAAAGATCGGATTCGGAATGATGCAATTAGAAAGAAAGTTGGTGTAGCTCCGATCGAGGATAAGATGCGAGAAAACCGCTTAAGA
The DNA here is from genome assembly GCA_037367405.1 of Ottelia alismoides. NCBI lineage: Eukaryota > Viridiplantae > Streptophyta > Magnoliopsida > Alismatales > Hydrocharitaceae > Ottelia > Ottelia alismoides. The sequence continues at coordinate 217,301 of JAZKJV010010372.1, read as the reverse complement.
TGGTTTGGTCATTTGCAAAGAAGGTCAACTGATGCACCGGTTAGGAGATGCGAGTGTTGGGATGTTGAGCCGGCTAAGAGAGGACGAGGACGGCCCAAGAAGTGTTGGAAAGAGACTATACGAAGGGATCTTAGCTTTTTGGATATAAGTCCGAGATTGACCCAAGATAGATCTGAATGGAGGCGAAGAATCCATGTAGCCGACCCTACTTAATTGTGGGAAAAGGCTTTGTTGTTGTTGTTGTTGGTAAGACCATAATACAGGATATGGATTGCCAAAGTCACTAGAGTCCAAGTCTGAACATACTCATCATTTGAATTGGTCTAATATATGTCATACATAACAATTAAAAACCCGAATTTGCGGTTTGAAATGACCACAACAAAAAACTAAAACAGAGAAATCTACATGTGTATGCATCAAAGAGCCATATAAATCTTTCCAGGTAGCTTTCGATGTAGGTGCTAAGATCAGTATAGCACACCATTTACAAACCCGATATCTAAAAAAACCTGCAGTGCTGAAGAATCTTTCTCCCCTTTGAAACACCGCATGGACAAAGTTTCAGCTATAAATATATAAGCAGTTATCGCAAAGAATCTCATTTACTCCATCATTTATTCTGTTCCCTCTAGCCTGCGTAGGATAGAACAAAATAAAGTTACTTCAGCATTTGAGACTTCTAATACCCATCCAAAACAACAATCAAGTATCTACACTAGTCATTTAACAATCCCTTCCAAAAAAAGTCTGGATAGAGAAAAATGGTTGATTTGCACAAGTGTTCTATTAAGCTATGTTCTTAGCAAAAGGATAAAAGAAGTTACGAGTATTATCCGCAAAACATAAGTTACGAGTGTTATCCGCAAAACCCAACTTACAAAGGTAGATAGTGGCTAGTAGCAGACAGAGCGTATACTTCCCAAGGCAGAGAATACTTAGGTTTGATCATCACTGCCAGTAGGCTTTTTCTTTTAAAAAAATTGACATTACAGAGGTTAATCAACCTCAAGCATGAGTAGAAGCAAGATGAAATATTAGGTACAACCTTTATCATGTTTCCCTCAGTAAAATAAAAACTGGAGTTCTAAGAAATGATCAAGGGGGTAAAGGTGACATGAATTATAGATTGGTCATATACTGATACATTCAGGTAAAGGTGACACCATCATGAACGATGGCCTCCCCGATGCAATAGGCTTGATTTTTTCCCTGGCTTTCTGTGAGTATTCTATGAGATGCCTCGGGGAAATAACAAGAGCCATCTCGATACCCATGTTAAATGTTCGCCTAATTTCGCCATCCTCAATTCCTCCCACCTGTAGAATAAGATGGTATATTTCAGATATATTTCCTTATTTGCAAAATAAGGATGGTAGACTTAACCAAAAGAAGATTTTAGAACCTATATTCATTATAATATGCATATAAAACAAGATATTGTATGACGTCCGTTTGCCTATGATTTTTCTTGAATGCCAGATGCAATAAAAGAAATATTAAAATAGGTTCTCGTTTCAATACCTCATGCATCCACTTGAACACAGTAGGGATCTCCCAAGAGTCCTGATGATTCTAGTTCCCAAACCAGCAGGAAAAAAACTCTTCCAAAAATAAAGATTCTAACTCCCAAGAGTTCCTGAACATACTAATTGAATTTTTTTCTATTAACATTTGAGATCTCTGAACAACATTCATCTTTCTTCACCAGCCATTTAACAATCCCATCGAAAAATTGTCTGGACAGAAAAGAAAAGGTTGATTTGCAATCTATGAAAATCAACAACTCGTACACATGCACAAAACACTGGAACTTATCAGACTTTGTTTAAAAATGTGCTAAGCCTTCTCCCACTATAAGTAGGGTCGGCTACATGGATTCTTGCTCAAATCCATGTTGAAAGATTCGACTATTTTTTTACGCTGGCCGTCGACTACCTAACGCAACCCCTACAAGAGTGGGATTTGAACCCTAGTCTTTTATTGCATCAGACTTTGTTTAAGATAAAAAAATGATTTAGAAGTATACCTTAAAGGGAATTTTGATTATTTTGAGTATCTATCTACAAGTAACATTAGATTTCTGGTGCGAAATGCGTACAATGAGAATATGAAAAGTATGTCAGAACATCCAGCATCTGCAAAAATCAAAAGAAACAGTTACTACTATCATCAACAAAAAACTTCTATTTTAACAAAAGAAGATCCATATTAACCCAAAACAATGCAAAAAAACCTCTTATTAACTCAAAACACTATTGCATGGTTTAGAAAATGATTATGCCTACAATATTAAAAAATAAGGATAGTCCCATTTCTATTTAACTGCAAAAAACGCACCATACGCAAGTTACAATATACATAGGATGCCACGATTCAACAACCAAACATGTAAATCATCTTCGGCAGCATAATGAAATTTTCACATGAATCAAAGAATAAAATCTCAAGTCAATCAGATAATAAAGTAGAACTCAAGGAAGACCTAAAGTTGATGACAAAGCATGAAGTATTCCAAATAATAATAGAAAGTAAAGGGGATACCTCTAAAGTAGCGCTTCCAATACACAAGAACTGAAGCATTCAGCTTCTCGAATGAAACTTAGCAATCGAACTCACAGTTATCTTCGATTATCTACTGGTAGTCTCACTTGTTGCAGATTATTTTCTGGGGTTGAGTTCTTGGTTTGATGATCACAACAACTGGAACAACTATTTCATAAAATCTGACTAATTCACATGGTCTCCAGGATAGGATAATATGAAATCCTCTACTTATGTACTGTTTGGATTATCTATCCTCTTAAACAAGATGCCCAAACCTTATTTTCTTGTTTAACAATAAAATATTGATAATGAGTGAGGGGAATTGCAAGAGACCCCAACTTATATAAATCCAAGCAGAGAATGCAAAACACATGTGCAAATGCCAACAATACTAATAAAGGACAAATAGAAGCAGACATATGAAAAGGACATACAACAGTATGTATTGTATCACCAAAAATCAGAATCCAAGTGCAATTTGGCATATGTACTGTATTCACTAATGTTAAACCCAAATTTCATGGAACTGTGTCAAAATATGCAATATTATAAATTTACAAGCTTATTTTCAATAGAGTTTTTTATGCCAAGAATTTGCCATCATCAAGTATAAGTAAATCCTAAACTTCTGATTATGCCCATAATTTCTTTACGCCTAGGTAGTTATGATGGTAAGTACATTTTCATATTGACATGGAATGTGTGTGTGTAGTTGATGATTGATCTAAAATGTATATGTCAGTTGATGGCTTCTTAGTTTGGATTTCAGAGTTAGTTATTATTACCTGCAACTGCATGTACTCGAGACGCTTAGATTATCTGATGTCTAAAGCAGAATAGAGGGTTTGGATGGAATAAAGGGATCAATCAACCAAAAGAGATAAAGGATTCGTTGGAATCAACGAGGGATGTGGAGGCTTCCAACTGAAGATCAGGTCAACAATATATACATAGAAAAACTAAGCAGCAAAATCCAATATATTAGATAAGAGGAGGGCATGGAATCTACCCCCACTTCTCTGGCCCAGTTCCATGTGGGGGCAGGCATGTGTCTACTATCCCTCTATTCTAATCCCACCTGCATATCAGTAACCAATGAGATCTTTAAGCACATGATGAAGGGTTCAACTAATTAACTTTCCAGCTGATAGAATCTAAACCTCTCCTCCGCTCAGATGAATAAACTAGATCATAGAATAAACATATTTTTTTACTTCAAAATAAACTAGATATATACAGATATCGTGTATTTGCGTAGTGAATAAAAATGGTGCACGTTGCACAAATGACATGTGCGGAATAAAAGAAGAGAGTGTGTAGGTATGACTCAGAGATCATGTGCACACTTTCATGATGTTTAACTTTAAAACCACACAAACAGATATATAAACAATGCAGCAGTATATATTTGATGTAAATAAGCAGGACATGATTACAAGATATATATAGATTTAGCAAACCACATGCAATAATAACTGTAGATAATTCCAAAATGCATGGAAATTTGGCGATAAATAAAATCATCATGGTGATAATGCTTTAGCAGACAAGTAATCCAGGTCTTTCAGAATTTATATGATATGCTTTGAACAACTATATTCAGGAGTACATAATGCAAGGTATATCAATTCGATCACATTAAAAAATTTATACAGAAATCTAAATAAAGCTACTGTTCCTAAAAGAAGTTAATAACTAATAACAATATCCAAGAACATGCAGAAGATTTTGAAAAAAGGTTGGATTATAATCTGCATCCCATCCAAACTAATCCTCCACTCAATCCCAGTTAATAAGTACCAAATGCCAAGGTCACATATATCTTCACATGTTCTGTATTTCAAACCCAACTTATATGACCAAGTTTTTAAATTCAATCCAAACTTATAGGACATGTTTTGTATTTCAATGCTTTGATCATGTGTGATAAGTGGAATTTCATGGGTTTTTTATTCAATGCAAATAAGATGATCAATGTGAATATCGTCGTAACCCACAATTTCCTAAATCAAAAGAAATCTATTTTAATCCAAAATCAAAGAAATAAAAGAAGAAAATGGATTTTTGCAATTTATTAATTAACCTGGTATAGCTCCCAGGGTCGAACACAAGGAGCCAACTGTTATTAAACGAGGGTTATTAATCAATGAAAATTCAAAGACTAAAAATAAAGTAACTAAAAGCAAACAAACTTGTTTTTTTGTATTTGTTTAACTTTTTAATTTTTATGGGTTTTAAAATTTTATACTTTTTTATGTTTCCTAATTTTCAAAATGGTAATGATTTTTAATTTTGCATATTTTTATGTTTTTAATTTTTCAAAATAAAGAAAATGAAAGAAATTAAAAGAAAGAAACAAGCAACCTTTTTGTATTTTACAAATATAGGAAAATATCCAGAAATTTCAAAAAAATGTATTTGTGTTTTTGACAAATTTATACTATTTTTGTAATTTTTCAAAGTTTTAAGATTTTTTTAGGATTTTCAAAATGCATAAAAATAGGAATTAAACAAGATAGAAAATTTAGCTACTGTACTTTGGATTTTTTGAAATATAAAATAAAAACAAAAATCTAGGAAAATAATTTTAAGAAAAAGTGTATTTATTTAGATTCAAACAGAGAACAAAAATGTACTTTTCTGAATTTTCTTTGATTTTATAGAAATTTTCTTGTGTTTTCTATAATATATTTTTTCTGTTTTCTATAAACTATTTTCAAATCAAATTTGTACATAAATTAAAACAATCTACAATATTTTTTTTAGAAATTTTAAAGCATTTTTTCGAATTTTTATGAATTTTCTAAGGTAAACAGAAACATTTAGAGAGTTTTTGAATTATTAAAAATATTAAATCAAATTAATTTGCAAAACAAAAATTGTGGAAGACAAAGAAACACAACAAGAGGTTAATCTAGTTTTTAGGGAATTTTTGGAATAATTATGACATTTATTTCATGCAAAATAAACAAGAAAATTAATTCTTGAATACATGGACTAATATGTAATAAACAAGAAAACTCTGATTCTATTAATAATAAAGAAGTTCTGGCAAAGTTTTGCAAATATCCCATAAAGTACGTGATCAAACACATCAATACAAACAAATAGGACTTCCTTGCACTTAGAAAAGTTTTAGTATTGTTTAGAAAATATTTCAGACACTTTTGTGCAACAGAGAAATGCTTGGATCGGAATTATCAAAATGATAGGGAAAGAGATGGAAATTACCCAGAAAAATTGATATGGCACATGAGGTGCACATGCTGAAGCTAGCATGGGACCGGTTCACATATCTATGAATTGTCGAGGGTGTTTATGCAATTAGCCCAAAATATCTCCTAGAGGCACGTGAAGCTCACGCATTTCAGCTGGATCGAGGATTGAATGCAATATGAGAAGAGTCTGGGGGTACTTAAACGCTAAAATATCTCAGTCACGTGTTGCTCAAGTGTACAGTTAAGCGACAGGCTGTGGTTGCCGATGATGCGACATGTGGCAGGCGGTGGATCGCACGATCAGATATGATCGTGCAGTCCCGGTAAGATCTGGGCTAGTTGCTGGTGTTCTTTTGAGGGGGTAGAGTGCTACTATGCTAAGGATATGAGAAATCAAATAAAATAAAGACATATACGGATCTAAGGTACATGGGGAATGAAGAATGGATGATTTTGCCTAGGTTGTATGGATGATATCGCCTGTGGAAGTTGATCGCGGCAGAGATCGACTGGGTTATGGCCTCGACTCTCGACGGAGGAGGAGGCTGAGTGTGCGACGACAGAGGAGGTTGTGTCAAGGCGGCAACGATCTCGCCAGACCTAATCCTCGCTCAGCAATGGAGGGCGAGCCCTGTCACGACTCTCACTCGCCAGAACTATTTGGAGGTGAAGGTCCAAAATCGCAAATCCTCCATGATTTTGAGATATGGGAGGTTTATAAAGGGGTAAGATTGAGCAAAATTCAATCGCAAAAACGTTTGAACCGAGGTGGGAGATTGTCAAAAATTAGTAGGTGAAAATAACAGTTATTAGGTGGATCACAGTATGATGAAATCAGATTGATCGGATTGAAGATGCGGGCAAGAAAATAGGTAGAAATCGGGCACTCCATGCAATAATCGAGTCCAAGTTTGGAAGGGGCGAGTTGACCGGAGGTCAATGAATCTGGATGGGCCAATAGAAATCAAGGATCTAAATAAACTAAATTAAAATAAAAAACAATTATAAATTTAAAAAATATATAAAATAAAAAATTCAAAATTACAGTATATGCACAAATATACAAGAAAATAAACACATAAAAATATATACAATATGTACATATATACAAGTATACCAATAGGTTCCCAAAATCTACTTTTTACGTATTAACTTTGATTTTCGTAAATCCATTATTTGATAGATAATTTTACAAAACGAACACTAAAAGTGAGTATATCCAAATCAGAGTTCATATGGTTGAGTTATGAGGTTCGAAAGTTAGGCTTTACAACTTTTTGAGATTTATTGGTATTTATTCACATTTATTTATAAGTTATATTTTTGTAAATTTTTAGTGACTTTTATGAACATTTCAGAAAAAAGAATTAAGTTAATTGGAGTTACAAATAAATAGATAGAAAATAAACAAGTTTTATATACATAATGTACATATATACAAAGGGGTCCAAATGCCAAAACTCACACGATTTATTCCATAATTGTTTGGTATTTTTAATATATAATATCGGTTATAAAACAATGTCTAAAAGTGAGTTTGATCAATTTGGATTTTCTATAAATAGTTATGAACTGAGGAAATTGGACTTTTAGGCTTTTTAGGTTCATTGTAATTATTTACTTATTGGGTAAGTAATTATTTACTAGGGAAAGTAGTTAAGTTGCATTTTTTGGTATTTTAGGCTTTTTAGGTGACTTTCAGGAACATTTCAGAGAAAGAATTAAGTTATTTTGAGTTACAAATAATAGATAGAAAATAGAGAAGTTTTATATACATAATATACATACATACAAAGGGGTCCAAACACCAACACTCACATGATTTATTCCACAAAATTTTGGTATTTTTAATAAATAGCATTGGTTACAAAACATAGTTTAAAAGTTAGTTTGGTCAATTTGGAGTCTTCTATAAATAGTTATAAACTAGTGAAGATGTACATTTAGGCTCTTTAGTTTCATTGTAATAACTTATTTATTGGGTAAGTAATTTTTCTGATATGTTCAATGAATATATACATGCATTTTACTAAAGAATTTAGCTAAAATAAAAGAATAAAGATGTTGAATCATGGATTCATCAATGTGCAAACTCTTCGCATACATAACTACATCACTAGATAGACATATCATCTCTAAGCCTTGTAAAACTTCTTACCTTGTATCTTCGCATTCTACTCTTTGATCATTACCTTCACATTCTATAGATGGTCCAACTCATGCATGCTCCTTCCAATAATTGTTGTCCTTAGTCTCCATGTTTGTTTTCCGATTATTTGCTCTTCCACAACTTATTGCCATCGTACTCCACCCGGCCACATTCCTTGCACTATGCAATTCATTCCATCCACCTTTGCTCTCAATCATCATTGGCATCCATTAACAATCATCTCTACCAGCATCCATTTACCTATTGCACCAACCACCACACACAGCTCCTGTGTTTTACCTTTCATCATCATCCCAACGATCATTACCCTCCGACTCCGCCCTTGCTCTCCAGCTTTCCCCTTCCTCATGACCCACGATCCATGTATTCCATCCATCACACATCGAACCCATGTTCTACCCTTCGTCCCCAATGTGTAGATCAATGACCTCCATCACCACCCTAGCCGTCTGCTATTTTCCTTTGCCACCACTTACTGCCTGATGAATCTCCATTTCATCGTATTTATTTATTCATTAAACCCTAGCTAAATACATGTATATATCATTATTTTGCATAAATTAATAGCTATAATTTTTTATGTAAATATTGTATAAAATACTGTATTCAAAGCCAACATAAAAGAATAAAGAAAAGAAAAGAAAAAGAAATGAAATAACAAAGGTATTGAATGACCCTAAACAACGAAACCTAGGCATCATGATGATTGGGTCGAAGAAATAAAGAAAGGGGAAATAAGGGGCAATAAGTACAAGAAACCCTAACTCATAAATACCCAATAAATCAGTCTCATGACCTATTTTATTCTTTATTATTTATACCTCAAATCAATAAACTTTGTACATAAAAGTTGTAGATAAATACACATATAAAAATATAAAATTTTATTTCACGTAAAAAATGCAGTGTGCTTTCTATACTCAGAATAAAAATCCAAACTTTCTAAACCCATATATGCTCCATACAAATGCAAAAATCATCAAAATCACCTTTAATTGTATATAACTTCTTATTAGCTATCTAATGAATGTGATTTCATTTATTTTGAAGTTAAGATGCAAAAGTTAGATTTTAGACCTCTATTGTTTAGTATACCTGAAAAAATATTCATTTTATTTATTCTTTATACTTTTCATAATTATCATTTTTATAATTCCATAAATATTATTTATAATAGATGTACATATATAGAATAAAATAAAACCATTAAAAATATACTTAAATAAATAAGTATACAAAATACATAGATGGATTACTTATACACAAACCTATGTAATAAATACATCTATTTATTTAAGTGCATAAATAATTTCAAAAAAAATATAATAAAAATATATTCAAGTGTATTGAAATAAGTTGTAAATATATAAATTAGGTATATAAAATAGTAAAATTTAAAATATAAAATATAAAATAAAATACACTATATAGGTAACTATACCTATGATTACATTTGTGAAAAGTAACACATAATCAATAAACTTGTAAAAATAAATAAAAAGTCATATTAAGACACTGCGTAAAAATAAAATCTTTTCATATTTTAAGAAATAAAATCATTTAATATATCTTTTTGAATATTTCCATTTTGTTTTCGATTTTGTCATCTTCTAGTGGAGGTGGCCCAATCAGGGCTGAGTCTTGGTTGACTCAGGTCAACTCTCTACCCTCCTTGGTTCCCCCGCTTGTCAAAGTTCTGACCTTGATTTCTCCCCCTGATACCACTCGATCCTTGCACTTTTTGAGGATGATTCCTTCTGTGAATCTATTCCTCGTTCATCCACCTTTCACGCGGCTATGATTTTGCGATATAAGGAGCCTCGAGCTACGAGTTCTTCTTGGTCAATGGTTGCATGTTTATAATTCGCCTAACACCTTATTCTTTTTTTGATCCATCTTCCACCGTAAAAACCACAACCAAGGCTTTGATTGAACCTCTTGGTGACAGTAGGAGAGTACTCCCCACTTTAAAGGGTTGTTTTGGTGTTGATCTGAGGTTGATCTAGGTATCTCCAGAGATTTCACATTCGTCAGACTAGGCAGATTATTCAGACTCTATAGTTGTTCAGACTCGACGTCAGATATTTCCGAGTCTCCAGTTCAGACACGCACATGTATGTGGTCCTCTTTCAGCTGTGCACATGTTTGCCATCATTGTCAATGGTCCCCATCCATTCTTGTTGTTTCGGTCAGAGTTTTCATGTGAGCCATAGAGACTTCAGAGTAGAGGACCATTCCTTATGCCATGTTGGCAAGGATTTTCATGTGGTATCATAGGGACTCCAGAGTAGAGTACCATTCTCTGAGCCAGATGGGAGAGACCTAGTTCTCCGACGAGGAGACTTCTTCAGACTCTATTCTCCAGCGACCATGGACTCCGACGAGGATTGCACTTCCACGGCCTTTTCAGTTCGGCCCTTTTCAGAGATGGAGCAGTTGTCTACATTATTGTGGTGGGAGGAGACTCATTTCCAGTTGCAGTGATTCTGACAGGCACAGTTCAGAGCACACGCTCTCCGACGAGGAGATTCAGCAGACTCACACTCCAGCCCCCGTCCTCCACACCTGCACGGCATGAGAAGCAACGTCCTCGACAGTAGTCGACAGTTGTGCGCGTTGAGTTGATATTGTCAGCAGTATCCTGTAGCATGGGTTGAGTTTCTTTCTGTTTGTCCAAGTTGAGCATTGCATGCTCCAGCTTGAGGGGGGGTGTTGGAGTATTTGGTTGTGCGCCATATGAGTTGTGGGAGGGTAATTGGATCTCTCCAGGATCCATTTACCCCATCCCAGTGTTTAGTCCCACATCTACCAGTGGTGGAACTTGAAGGCTCTGTGGATGCTATATAAGGAGCCCCGAACCTCCTGTATCAGATGAGAAAAAGCAGTGAAGCATATGCCCCTTTGAGGGCTTCTCTCGTGATTTTATCCCTCTCCTTAGGGAGTAGGGTTCCACGTAAAAATCTTTGTATTCTTCCAGTTTATCATTCTAGATTATGCTTTGTTTATCAATTTCGCTTCCGTTTCCTATTTTCTAATTGTATATAGATGAATGTGTCATGAATGTTACATCCACTTGTAGTAGCAGTAATAATAATAACATCTTCAAGCGATCTGGTGAGGATAATAATCATTTAACCATGATTTCACATAAATGGTTTGTCGCTTGACATGATCAATAGATTGGTAAAAGATGAATATTTAGATTTTCTTAAAGTCCAAATTTTACCTACTGTGAACATTGTATCTGTTAGAGTATTTGATATATGCGTCCCTTGTATGGGAGATGGGTAAATGGATCCCTCCAGGATCCATTTACCCCATCCAACAGGTTTGTCCCACATCGTCCAGTGGTGGGACTTGGAGGCCCTGTGGAGGCTATATAAGGAGCCTCAGGCCTCCTGTAACAGATGAGAAAGTGCAATGCATAACATGCCCCTTTGAGGGCTTCTCCTGTGGTTTCATCCCGCTCCTCACGGAGTAGGGTTCCACGTAAAATCCCGCGTTCTTTCGTTCTTTATCTTTTTTCATGTTTCGCTTTCGCTTCTGATTTTCTAACATGGTATCAGAACGGGTTCGATTCTCGGAGTTTCATGTTGTTCATATTGTATTCGAGATTCGATTTGTGTTTTATTTTCGAAGATCGTTATTCCATTCAAAGTTTTGAAATTTTAGGGTTTCTATTGAAACCTTAATTCCTTGAATTCTTATCATACTTGTTCAATATTCCTCGGAGCACAATTTTTCACAGTTCGGAAGATTCGATGCTGCGTTGGTGTTCTTGTCAAGGCCGAAGATCACCCAGTCCTCTTCAGACACGCATATGTTTGCGGCCTTCCGATTTTCTAATAGTATCTGAGGTAAAATGACTAGAGCACCCTTCTGAAATAAGAGTACTAAATGTGAAGCTATACTTGACCTAATACATACTGATGTATGTTGTCCCTTCAGTACCACGACTCAAAATGGATATCGATTATGTAACTTTTATTGATGATCATTTGCGATACGACTTCATCTTCCTATTACATCACAAATATGAAACTTTTAAAAAGTTCAAAGAGTTTATGGATTTGTTTGATAATCAAACTTATATGAAGATTAAACGGATTCAAGCTAACTAAGGTGACAAGTACCTCTCAGATGTATTAAGGGAATACCTTAAATAGAGAGTAATTGTGTCCAATCTCACTCTTGGAACTTCCCAAATAAATGGTGTTGCTAAAAGATGCAACATGGCTTTCATGGATATGGTCAGATTAATGATGAGTAAATCACATCTATCTTTATTTTCTAAGGATATGTAGTAGAAACTGCAATATATATACTTAATAGATTCTTAGCAAGTCTATACCAAAAAACCCTCATGAGCTTTGGTTTGGAACCAAGCTTAGTGTTGGATATTTGAGGATTTGGGGTTGCTTGGTTCATGCCAAGAATGTGGACACAAGTAAGCTAGAACCTCACATTAAGAGTGCTACTTCATCGAGTATGTAAAGGATGGTATTGGATACCAACTTTATAACCCTGAGACTCAAAATGTATTCGTCTCTAGGGATGTAAAATTCTTAAAGGATGACTCCCTTAAGAGTCAAGACAAGAATGAAGTAAAGGAAGTCATTGAATCCTCTGAGGATATTGAGGTTCATGAACTAGAAGTATAAGAGATAAATGAAGATGAAACGCTTGTACCCCTTGGAAGGAGTTCGAGGGTGGTTATACCACCTGAAAAGTATTGATTCCTTGTGCCAGAAGAGTCTGACAGTGATCCTACTTCGTATGATGAAGCACTCACATATCATGACATGGATAGATGGGTGTAAGCTATGAAGTCTGAAATAGACTCCATGCACAAGAACTTTATGTGAACCCTAGAGGATCCACCTGAAGGGGTGAAATTCATTGGGTGTAAATTGATCTTCAAGAGAAATATGAGACCTAATGGGAAGGTAGGGACCTTCACGGTACGACTTGTAGCCAAGGATTACACACAAAGAGAATGCATCGATTATGATGAGATATTTTCTCCTGTAGGCATGCTTAAATCTATCAAGACACTGCTAGCTATAGTTGCACATCTTGACTATGATATCTGGCAGATGGATGTCAAGACTTCATTCCTCAATGGATATCTCGAGGAGGATATCTATATGGAGCAACCTTGGAGCTTAATAGTTGAGGATGATAAAGTGTGCAAAGTGAAGAAATCCATCTATGGGTTCAAACAAGCTTCTCGTAGCTGGAATATCAGATTTGATGAAACCATAAAGAGTTATGATTTCATTTAAAATCCTGATGAACCATGTGTGTACAAGAAGCTCAGTAGAAGCACCATTGTGTTCATCGTGCTTTACATATATGTATCTCTATCATTGAGAATGATACCAGATTAATGACCAATGTTAAGGTCTGGTTTTCGTACACCTTCGAGATAAAAGGTCTTGGAGAAGCCTCTTACATCTTGGGTTTGAAGTTGTTCAGAAACAGAGAAAATATGATTTTGAGATTGTCCCAACATTACAATGGTACATTAGAAAAATCTTGGAACGATTACATATGAAAAATTCCAAGACTGGCTTCCTTCCCTTATGACGTGGTATCCACTTGTCTAAAGGGATGACTCCTCAAAGTGTTGAGGAAAAGAAGGCCATGACTGGATGCCCTTATGTTTCGGTTGTAGGAAGCTTAATGTATGCCATGATGTGTACAGTTGGAGTGGTAAGTCGTTAACAATCTTGCTATGAAGAACATACTGGAATGTAACGAAGAACATCTTCAAGAATCTAAAACGAATGCAAGATTACATCTTGGTCTATGGAGATAATGATCTCTAAGTCTTAGGATACACAGATTCGGACTTCCAATATGACATTAATGACTGCAAGTCAACTTCATGACTTGTATTCTTGTTGAACGATGGTGTTGTGAACTGCAGAAGCAAGAAGCATGATACCATGATTGATTTCATAAAAGAAGCTGAATACATTATCGCATTAGATGCTGCAAAAGAGGCGGTGTGGTTGTGCAAGTTCATTTTGGAGATGGACGTAATTTTCTCTGATAGTCCCATCTCGTTGCTCTGCGATAACACTAAAGCCATAGCTCAGGCGAAGGAACTCAGATGGCATCGGAAGAGAAAAACACATGGAAAAATTCCACATCATTCGGGAGATAAAAAAGTGTGGTGACATCATCATCATCAAGATGGCCTCTGCCAATAGCGTTGTTGATCCTCTTACCAAACCGTTGTACCAAATGATTTGTGACCAGCATGTCCTGAGTATGGGTTTAAGGATTGTATCTGAATGATTACGAGGGTTAGTGGAGATTGTTAGACATGTGAGCTCTTGGCCAACCATTTATACAATAAATGTTATTGTAATCATTCTTTATCAATGAAAGTTATTGATTTCCACTCCCGATCTGAGATTAATAAATGCATGTACTTATAAGGTCCCTTAGTACAATTAGGATTATGTACCATGGTCATCTTAATAATCATACAACTATTAATTCAATGGTTGAATCATAGAGGTTGTTGCCTGAATGATATCTAAAGTATTAGATGGATGACTCATCTAGCATCGACAAATAATTATTGAGGAAGGATCTCCATCCCGAGAAGGAGATTGCAACCCTTACGCCAAAGGTTGATATCCGACTTACCTTTTTATGCATCTCCTCTTCATAGGAATAAAGACTCAGAGGTGTCATATATGTTAAGTCAAATAGTTGACTTAACGAGATCGAGATAACCAAGACCTATATCATATGCTATCATGATACATGCATGCATCCTATGACTAGATACAGATGTGTTACTATATGTCTGAGTATGTACATTAGGTAGACCATTAGATTGATAACCTAATTAAGGTCTATACACCGACGAGCTGGTGTGCATATAAGGGCATATGAGTAATATGATCTCTTAAAGAAATCATACAGGTTCACTACCAAACCGCAAGACATGAACTCCCTCATAAGATATTTGGACCAACCAAATTCTACTGATAGTCGTCTTGCTTTGGAAATAAGATAGGATTTGTAGGTGTGATATATGTTTTTTGAAAGCATATGATCGATACCGACTCCTAATGATCTAATGAGAAACTTAATGATAAAACCCTGAAGAAGACAGTTCGAATGAGATCAAAACTTCAGCTTTATTCATGGTCTTCCAGTATACATGATGTACAGGTATTAGGAATAGTCGAGGGTGATGTGATCTTAAACGATTGTATACGATGACGTTTCCATTCCAAGGAAGTGATGAAAAAGGTTTGGTTAATAACTCCACTCAATGGATTGGATATTTGATCTTGTTTCAATTGTTGACATTGATCTGAATATGATTCAGATATAATGAGAAGATGAGATATTATGTTTGACATGATCAAACATCTCTGAGTGGTCTTCTAGATCTGTATATGAGATTAGATCTCACTATCCAAGTCATTATACATGACATATACAATCATCCTAATCTTATCTCCAAGTATACGAGGAGAAGGCACACAATTCATGAAAGAGTTCGAGGATTGTTACACGAGCAATATTACCTGAGTATTGGAAAATTGGATAATGGGTATAATTCACATTATTTAGACATGTGTAGAGAGACATCCTCGACATACAAATTGGATTTAATTATCATGGATAAGATTAATGTGGATTTCACTATCCACAATAATCATCGATAATGTGGATACGATCCACAATATCATGGAAAAAGATAATTATGAATGAAATTCGTAATTTACAATTTAATGTGAATTGGATTCACGTTATATAATTTGATGTAATGATTTACATTGAATATTGGATGGAAGGATATAATTCTTAATAGTCAATGGTCTAATTGCAATTATCACAAATAATTCAGAATTATTTAGCGATTAATTATTAAATTAATTAATATAAAGTGAGATAATAAAGTTGACTCTTTCCACTTCTCTTTGGTACACGTCCATGGTGGTTACACCATGGTAGATGTTCACCCCAAATATGAAAAGTGGGAAGAGGCAACAATTATCCTTAATGCTACTTGATTAATTAATTTAATTAAAGAGATACTTTGGAAATTATTTTCAACTTATTTCTGTGAGATTTTGTGACTTAGAAGAAGCATTAATTAATCTCAACCACTGATTTGGAAGAGCACATGGATTGAGATCCATGGACTTCCAATTTGTTATAAATGAGAGGGGAACCCTAGCCTTCTCCAATTGATGAATGCAATTGTTGCATAATTAATCTTTCTCTCTCTCTTATTCTCTCTACAGATTACCACCATCCCCTCTACAACTCTAGGTCGTCTCCTTACCCTAGGTTGGTGGAGATCATGATTGTCGTCTTGTTGCTGTTGTGCTGTTGGACCAATTGCTCGAGGAACTTGGTATTCTTTGGTACCTCATGCTATTGAAGAAGACAACAGATTTCGTGTGTCGAATCAGGAGGTTCCACATTTGGATTATCGCTTGTGATTGTGTAAAGCACGCCTCATCAACGCGCCCGCAAGTGCACTCTCGTCGGATCGAACCTGAGTCAGGAGACCTCTTCGCTTAGAGGCTACGAGATCACAACCACGCTTCAAGAGGTAAGCCTGAACTCGTGTGATCTTGATGAAACGATATGGGAAAGGTTCCAAGACCATGTGGTTTCATCTACAAAATTTTTATTTTTCCAATGCTATATCAATTAGTATGACTAGTTGACCTAGATCGGATTTGATC
This sequence comes from Ottelia alismoides, assembly GCA_037367405.1. NCBI lineage: Eukaryota > Viridiplantae > Streptophyta > Magnoliopsida > Alismatales > Hydrocharitaceae > Ottelia > Ottelia alismoides. The sequence continues at coordinate 200,634 of JAZKJV010010372.1, read as the reverse complement.
CGATCTCCACGCTTCCATGATGCGTAAGGCAAAATACCTTGCCTTCAACTTCCACATTTTTTATACGTTCGTGAAACATGGTTATTGGCTATATGTATTGTTGTGTGGTTATCACATCTGAGCTCTATGGTATCGTTAGGAGTACTATGATGGTCTGTAAGTACAGATTGAATCCATATTAGTTCTACTGCAGCATGAGCGATGTCCCTATATTCACTCTCAACACTTGAGCAGGAGACCACTACTTATTTCTTACTTCTCCAAGTAACTAGATTTCCTGCCAAGTAAGTGAAATAACATGAATTGAATTTTCTATCTATCATGAATCATCTATTGTCTGCATCTGAATACACCATGAGATTGAAATGGTTGCCTTTAGTAAATAGTATACCTTTCACTTAGAGGACTTGATGTACCTTAGGACCATCACGATGCATCAGAGTAAGCTAAAGTAGAGAGAGTCTACGAACTGACTCAGTTTCCAGACAACAAGAGATATATATGGTCTAGTGATGGTAGGATACAATAATTTACCCACTAATCGCATGTATCGACCAATATCTTCAATAAACCCTAAATTATAGATGTGTCCCTTAGGATCCATGGGTATATGTGCATATTGGATCATAGCATCCATGCTTACTGAAGTAGATCGGTAGCATACTTCTTTTGGGACGTAACTAGTTGTTGCTTGTATCTTGCTATTTCATCCTTATAAAGTATCTTATTGGTTCCAAGTCTTTGATCGCAATCTATTCTACAGAGCTATCGGAAGGTCGATTGCATCATTTACTGGGTCGTTGGCGGTACCTGTGTATGTATCCATGGATGTAAAAATGCCATTAGTCCATAACGATTCAGTCCAAAGACATACCCAGGGAGATGGTGCTAGTCATAAGGGTGTCTCCGCAGAGTAGTAGTCCTGTAAAGATCAACCTGTGGGATGTAAACATGAAGAGGTGTAGTATAAGATGGTGGCGTAGATATATGTGTCCCAGATCTTGAGTAAAAGGGAATTGACTCAAAGAATGTAACATCCACACTTAAATAGTGCATTTTGCACCAAGGTACGTAACATCTATAACCCTTCTTATTATTAGTATACCCTAGAAAAACACATTTCATTGCTCTATCAGTCAGCTTGTCCTTGCCATGATCGAGGAGATGAACATAGGACACACATTCAAAGACCCTGAGAGGAACATGAAATATTACCTTCCTTGGAAAGAGGACTTCAATTGGTACCTGCTCAACAATGAAAGCAGAGGACATACTGTTGATAAGAAATGTGGTAGTGAGGACAACACCCTAATATGTAGATGGAACATGATAATCTTTGAGCAAGTTATGAGCAATGTCATTTGCGCTCAACCACTCCTTTATGTTGGCATGCATGTGCATAAGTGGTCTGATATAAGATCTCATGAGGGGATAAAAACGGGGGAGGGGGGAGGGGAGGCCCGCGGTGGCCTCCGGGGAGGGGGGGATGGGAGGGAGGAGGCCCGCGGTGGCCTCCTGTGAGGGGGAGAAGCCCGCGGTGGCCTCCAGGGAGTTGGGGGAGGCCCGCGGTGGCCTCCTGTGAGGGGGGGAGGCCCGCGGTGGCCTCCAGGGAGGTCGGGGAGGCTCGCGGTGGCCTCCGGGAGGAGGGGGAGGCCCGCGATGGCCTCTGGGGAGGGGGGAGGCCCGCGATGCCTGTGACCCTTCGGGTTCCGTAAACCCTCGTGACCCTTCGGGTTCCGTAACCCTTTATGACACTTCGAACTCCGTAACCTCCTGTGACCCTTCGGGTTCCGTAACACTTGTACTCTCTAGGGTTTTCTCTCTATATAAGAGACCCTAGCTCTATGGAATAAACATCCCATCTGTCTCTCTTCTCAACATGGTATCAGAGCAACGGTCCTAGATCGAAGCCTAATACCCTAAATCCGCAGCCACCGCTAGCCCTCTCTCCGTCGACAAGGAGAGAGGGTTGGACCTCCCGCATCGCTCATGGATTCCATGGTCTCGCACAAGGTAGTCCAAGTCTCCAGCATCACCAGCAGCACCTAAAGCGCCGCCCGAGGCTCCAGCAGCTCCAGCCGCATCTCCTGCGTCATCAGCACCGCCTGGATCCCCTCTCCAACAACCCTTGCTTCACCACGACTTATTTCTCCCAATGACGTCTGCTGCCCTAGCACGACTGATAGACCGACACTCCAGACTACTGCTCAGATCATCCGTCTTCACCGAGCATAGACTTCTTCGTCAAGGCGTATACTTCTTCTTTTATGTCCCGACTACTACTCCGCGCTAACTTCTTCTACAGTGATTCTTCTCCAGGCACGACAGAGATATGTTCCGGTGACTTGCAGGCACGATAGAGATACGTTCCGGTGACCTGATATTGTAGTGACTCTACAAGCATGGCAGAGATACGTTCCAGTGACCTGAAAGCCACAGAACCGTCCTCGAGCGAGGTCTTCTACCAGCAGCGGAGATCATGTAAGGCCGTATCGATATCGATATCGTATCGGTCCGCCCGGAAATGGATATATAGGGATATGTCGATGATATATCGATGACATCGGTGGAAATGTCAAAAATGGCTCAAAAAAGCCATTTTTTCAGAAATTAAGATCATCCAAGATATTAGAACAACAAATAACCTACAAATACACACTTATATCACACATATCGGTCATTTATAGACCATATATCGCATATATCGGTATCGCTGGTATCGCACATATCGGTCGTGTCGATGTTAATCACTTAATGTTGATTCTTGACTTTTGAATATTGGAAATGGATTTCATTCAAGTTATTAGAAGTTTGTAACATGAAATACTAAAAATATACACCTCATAACACACATAGATAATTTATGGGGACTATGGTCCTTAAACTGCACATATCGGTCATATCGATGGGAATTTACGAGACAATCATTGTTTAGCAATTGGCAAAAAGATTTATGATTTATCTATATAAAAGCTACAAGTACAACAACAAATGACAAATATCCAAATGAAGTTGACAATGTAAAAAGAGATGACCAAGGCTAGCCTAAAACCAAGAGTTTCGCGGTGGATCTGCATTGCCCCCCCTTCCTTGTTGTCTCTCATGCCGCATCGCAGATTCAATGAACTCGCAGTAGTTCTCCCATGTCATGTACTAGTACATGGCCTTGTAATCTATCACATACTGCCTGTATTGGTGGTCATCGATGCCTATGAGTATCCCGAGACGAGGATAAGCAACACTAGATCCAGTATCACGAGTGGCACGAGGAGGCCGCGAACTACTAGCTTGAGATCCTCGGGACGACGACGACGGAGTAAGAGAAGATGTTTGGGAGGAGGACCTGGTGGAGGAGCGAAATACTCTGGGAAGAAACCGAAACTGTCATCACCAAAGAAGCTGCCCTGGCTGAGTTGGGTCTGCTCGGGTTGGCTACTTTGGTAGTTCTCCTCACCGTTGTAGCTGTTATATCCTCCATACCCATTGTTGTAGCTGCTATATCCATAAGATGGAGGAGTATACGCCTGAGGAGGAGGTCCAGGCGGAGGAGCAGGAAAATATTCAGGGAAGACCCCAGATGATCTCTCATCTTGGGAGGATCCATATCCACGGTATGGGCTGTCAATGTCCATGCAACTCAACGAACCTACAGATGATATCAAATCCGACATTTAGCTATCTGTAGGATGATGGCCACGTCGTCCATATGCATCGTAATCCATAGGTCCTGGACTCAGACTTGGGACAAACTGCCCATGTAAGTTTCCATGGCGTTCCCTGTATTCCTGCTCTGACTCGAATCTTCTATCACGTGGTCCACGACCACCTGACCCCCCTGAATATGTCTCCCCGTCACCTGATCCACCACGGCCAGCAACATCATCATCATCATCATCACTCCCACTGTCATCTTTTGATTTGGATTTCGATCCAGTAGAGAGGATGTCGTCCACAATCGCATCAAGTTCCACCCCTCCAAGAGGGTCCGTGATTCGCCCAGATCTAGCCATGTAGTCGCCAATATCTGCTCCCATTTGTTGGCTTATATTCTCGTTCGGCCTTCCTCCCGGTTGATCTAGCAATGGAGCACCATTGGAATCCAACCATCTCGGCAGAATATCTTCATCTGCATCGTCGTCGTGCATCTTGAAAAATATATGCAACATCGATGGGGTCTGTATAGTCCTCTCTGTCATGCCCCTCTCTTGCATGTTTCATTTTTAACCTCAAGTTGTAATGCACGAAAACAAGATCGTGGAGTCATTGTTCTCCTAACTTGTTCCGTCTCCTCGAATGGATCAAGTTGAATGTGCTCCAATTTCTTTCACAACCACCGGCAGATGCTGTTTGGGACAATACTTTCACTGCCACTTTGCGGAGGTTGGGAGCTTCCATCCCATACAGTAACCACCATTCGGCTGCGGGAAAATCAAAGAGATAAATCATAATTCAATAATAGTCAAATAGTTTGTTACACATGTCAAATGTCAATCAGTAGACTTAGTATTTACCAGGAAGAGTACTGTCGCGTCCATTCACCGCGGCCACCCTACCGAAAGAACCCAATGTATCCCTAAAGTATTTAATCTGCACATTAATCAAAACTTTAATAAGTCATACTGTGATAGTATGGTTTGTGCCTCAAAATAGATTGTACATTATAGAAGCATTCTTACGGGACTCTTACCTCATTCATGCACGAGGTTTGTGCCCTCTCGTCCTTGATGAGCTTCTCAACAACCACTTGTACGGCTGCTAGAAGTTCAGCATTTGTACCAAGACTGTTCTTGTATTGGTAATTCGGATTCAAGTAGTATGTTGTTGACGAACAAATTTTAATAATCCAAAATAAAAGTACATGCTTACGGAAATGGATTAGAAAATCTAAATGGATAATAAAACGTACCAGCCTTGTGAAGAGGATGCGAGAGCATCTTGGACCATCGTTCGTTTATGATGTCCAACCATGCTTTAAATCCTCTCCCAACTGCTTCTCTAACCTTCTCCCTCATGCATCGCATTGCCTCGTAGATGACTCCCATAGTTGGCTTCTTATCCCCATCTACGATACGCAATGCAGAAACAACAGGTTCCATTATTTTCGTGACCCTTGTCACGTCATCCTAGAAATGGTGATCATTAATGATTGCCTCCACTCTCCTTCCTATTTCAGTTCGAGCTTCTGGGTTCTCGAACCACTCACCTTAGCTGCACATGGTCTTCAACCCTGCCTTGTGCTGTTTGAGGCTTTGCAACGCTATAAAATTGGTTGCAAAGCGGGTGATCTCGGGCCTCACCAACTCACCATTGCATGTCTGCCTCATCAACGCCAACACTTTGGAATGCTTGTAAATGAACGTCGTGATCGCCCGTGCTTGTTCCATCACCTTCACGACGATCTTCCTCTAGCCAAAGTCCTTCAGAATCAGGTCTATGCAATGCGCAACACACGGTGTCCAAAAAATGCCGTAGCTGTTGGACTTCATGATTGTTTCTCCTGCTTTTTTAAAGTTGCTGCCGTTGTCCGTGACAATCTGTATGATGTTCTCTTTCCCAATGTCCTTAATGACGTCCTTCAGCAACTTCAGCAGGTACTTGTAGTCCTTGACCTGTTCATAAGCATCGACGGATTTAAGGAAAATTGTCTTACCGCCGCAGTAAACGAGGAAGTTGATGATCTGCTTCCTCGTGTAACTTGTCCAGCCATCACACATCAGCGTCATGTCGTATCCTGGCCATCTCTTCCTCAGGTCCGAGATGTACTCGTTCATCTCCTCCTCTTGCGCAAGATACTTGTTCATCAACTCTTTGGCACTTGGAGCCTTCACTCCCATTCCAGCTGCGGCGATCGCATCAATGGCATGCTGTAAGAAAGGTCCACTAGCGACATGGGCTGGGATGCTCTCCCCAAAGAAGAGCTTGCCAATGGCCCTGCCCACTCTCTCGCGGGCGTTGGTGAACATCTCCTTCACCGTCTTCTGCTTCGGGTCCTTGCTTGGCTTGTACTGCATGGACCCACTCCTCGTCAAGAATGGTTCTAGTCCCTTCCCCTTATGCTTCTTAGTGGGTTGTGGTACTGGTGCACCTCCACTGCCACTCCTACTGCCATCAGCACCGGGGAAGCCACCGCGTGCACCAGCGAGTTCTCTCCTCTCAAACTCACTCCTCATGGACTCTTTTGTCGCCCGCTTGTACGCCCTCCTCTCCGCTTCAGTCTGAACGTCATCGGGGTAGACAAAATCCTCATCGTCTGAATCGGAGAGGATATTGAACTCCTTCTCGAACATGAACTCCTTGAACTGTTCATCCCGTCTCGACCTCTCCACATCCTTCTCCTTTTTCCCCTCCATGCTGGCCTTCACCAAGTCTCTCACGTCTTTTGGACATCGAGTGCACATGGCAACATTTTTATTGCTGCCAACAAGGTGATGTTTCAGTCTAGTAATACCCCCTCCTCCGAGTTGCTTACCACCGAAATTGCATTGTGGTTTCGATTTGTTGCCATCTGGAGCGGTGGCATACTTCCAACCAATCTCTCCACTCTCGAAATCCATCTGTCTACGAGAACCGTCAGAGTCTGAACCGGAGTGTGCCATGATCTTGAATCCTTGAGAGCTGAAAAACACAGAAAAAAATTCAAAAGCCCCAAATTTCAACACCAAATTATTTAAGAATTAAATCATGTTTTCTCAACTCGAAATTTAGGGCTTTTGGTGTCAATTAAACACCAAATTATCCATGGTTTAACAAATCAAAAGTAAGGGGTTCTGGTGTTAATTGACAATTTGAACGTCAATTTCAGATCTGACAATTACCTCTTAAATCCATGTTTTCGGAAATCGAAATTTAGGGCTTTTGGTGTCAATTACATCATTTTCAGATCTGATAATTACCTCATAAATCCATGTTTTCTCAACTCGAAATTTAGGCTTTTGGTGTCTATTAACCATCATCTTCAGATCTGAAATTACCTCTTAAATCTATGTTTTAAGTTACTTCTAAGTTCTAACAACCTCTACAAAACCCCTAATTTTGTAAATTGATTCTCCCTTTTTTTCATCTTTGAGGCATACAATACTCGAAATATATCCAGATCATTCGAAAATATTTTTTTACAAAAAATGATATAAAAAATTTACCATCTCTTTTCAATAGAGATGGTAGCTGACAAAAATCATCTCAGCATAAGGTTTCCATAGAGAGCCTATAAAAATTGAATATGAAAAAATGTAGAAAATATACTAATAATGGAGAGAAGAAGATATGTGCAGGAAAAATACGGTACGGAGACACATCTTAAAAAGCAACAAGAGTGTAGTCACTCAAAAAAATAGAACAAAGAAAGCAGAAAATAAGCCATATCTACATTAATCTAACTCATCAAAATATGTCTCTTTTCCAAATCATGGGTTGTACAAACATCAAAATTTTGTATTTATTTAATTTCAAAATGGAGGCACAAAAACCATTTATGTGATGTTTACAATTAGAAAGAGCATCCAAAAGCATGACTATGAAAAAAAATGCAGATAATACGCTAATAGCCTAATACACAAGAGAAAATCATACCTCGGTCCTCGGCTCAAAGCCTCATACGCTTGGAGGAAGAAGGAACAAGGCCTTGGATGCTTATTAGAACAATTGGAGGTTGTGGTCAAGTGTGGTGTGTGGAACAATATGGGCGAGATGCCCATTATATAATGCCAAGCCAAATGCCACCTAGTCCGACACAAAGAATCAAAGATGCCCTTTGGAGTTTGGAGTCCACTTTCAAAGATGCCTTTCCACTTTTCCAGCAAGATGCCACCCACCGACACAAAAAAAGCCAAAGTTTTGAGTTTGGAGGACCAGCCGACCAGGCCAAGATGCCTTCTCACTCAAGATGCCTTTCCAGCCAGCAAGATGCCACCTACTGTCGGCCGATATATCGCGATACTCGATATATCGCCGATAGCCGGTATTTCGACATACATCTATATATCGATATCCCCTTCTCGTCGATACCGATATATCGGCGATATATCACCGATATATCGCGATACGACCTTCTATGGCGGAGATATGTTCTTATGGTGCATTGAGTGAAGATGTGGTGTATACTTTTTCTTTTTATTACAAGTTGTACCAGAGAATCTCAGCTCCAGCTTGAGGGGGAGTGTTAGAGTTATTGTATTTACATTTATGCCTGTGACCCTTCGGCTTCCGTAAACCCTCATGACCCTTCGGGTTCCGTAACCCTTTGTGACCCTTCAAGTTCCGTAACCTCCTGTGACCCTTCGGGTTCCGTAACACTTGTACTCTCTAGGGTTTTCTCTCTATATAAGAGACCCTAGCTCTATGGAATAAACATCCCATCTGTCTCTCTTCTCAACAATTTATATTTATAAAGAGAAAATTAATATGTAAATATGAAATTTAGTTTCTAATAAGGTCTGTGACACATGAGAGAAATCATCTATAATATATGTTTCCTAAATGACTAAGATATCGATGGGGCCCCTATACATCAAGATGGGCAAGCTCAAAAAGACTCTTGGAATGGATGGTACCATTTGAAGGAAAGGAACTCTTGTGGTACTTCCCTAATTAGAAGGCCCCGCACTATAAGATGATAGTGAGAGGAAGCTGGGGTAGGACTCATCAAAGCTTTTGAAAAGAAGGATGACCTAGTCATCGGTGCTAGAGAGCTCCAAAAGAAGCAAAGAATGGGGACCCAAAGTAAGTTGTAGTCACAGATGAATGGACAAGATGGTAGACACTCCCTTCTTCATGACCCACCAATCGTCCCCTAATCAACAAGTCTTGAAAAACGCAAGAAACATTATCAAATATAACTTAAAAGATCAGGAGGGGCGATCATCCATGAGAGATCATTGTGGAGCAATGGATACTTCACTGTGAAGAATGCATATAAGGAATTCTCTTGATTCATGGATGTGATTCGTGAAGAGTTATGTAGGAATTGCCAAGAGATTTGGAAGAGAAAGACCCCTCAATGAGTAAAGTTCTATGGGTCATGAGGCATGAGCGTCTGATGACTGAATATTGGAGAGATCAACTTTTTATAATCGAAGATCAATTATGCCCTAGATGTGGGGTGGAATCAGAGGATGCAGATCACCTCTTCTTTCGATGTAAACAGAGCGAGATATGCAACGTGTTGGATGATGGGGAAGACCTGTGAGCAGGAGGAACAGAGCGAGACCTATGAATAAACATGCGTGGCAAAAACTGAGTAAATGTAGGTGGTGGTCTAGGGTAGCCACATGAGCTGGTGGAGGAGCAAGAGTAGGTACAGAAGATGGTGGTGGTGGTGGACTGGGTAGTGCTTGAGCAGGAGCAGGTGTAGGTGGTGATAGGACTGTAGGAGGTGGAGGCATGTAGATCTCATCATCAGAGTCTGATGGGGCCAGTTTGTCACCTGTAGGAAAGAAATACATGACAGACTCTAAAAATGTAACATCAGCATAAAGTATTTCCGTTGAAGATGATCAAAGCAAAGGCACCCCTTTTAGGTACAAGAGTAGCCAATAAAAACATACTTGACAACTCTGGGGGAGAGCTTGTCACGACCAGGAGAAAAATCATGAACAAAGGCTACAGATCCAAACACACGAGGTGTGAGGGAGAATAGATCCTTCTCTGGAAATGCAATCGAGAAAGGATATTTTCTCCCAAAATAGAGGAATGCATGTGGTTCACTAAGTAGCAAGCAGTGAGAACCGCATCACCCTAATAAGTATGAGGAGCACGACTCTGAATCAATAGGGTTCTGGTCACATTGAGTAAGTGACAGTGTTTGTGCTCGACAACACCATTCTGTTGAGATGTACGGGCACATGAGGTCTGGTTTACAATACCAAGAGACCTGAGAAACTCAGAAAGCTGTAGGGTGCAAAACTCTAAGGCATTGTTAGAATGCGGGTATTTGACATTTGCAGAAAAAATATTTTTATCTCATTAATGAATGACTTGGTAACAGACCCAACCTCAGACTTATTCTTCAAAAGGAAAACCCAAGAATTATTAGAAAAAAGCATCTACAACGATCAAATAAAACGATGTCCCTGGTGATCAGGAACGTGAGTAGTACCCCAGATATCTAAATAAAGGAGCTCAAACAACTAAGAACTGCTCCGATTCGGATGAGATGGAAAGGAGCAGTAGTGCTTCCAAGCTAGCGAGCCTCACTCTGAAAGGAAGACCGTGTGGAGATCTAAGGGAGGATATGACACAACTTCTGCAGGGAAAGGTGGCTAAAACGAAGGTGCCACATGTACGGTGAGACTAGTCCAGTAGGAATAGTGGAGGCACCAGCATGAGGAGGCTGGACCAGTCTATAGAGCCCCCTTTTTTACGACCACATCCAATCATTCTGCTCGTGAGTATGTCTTGAAACACAAGAGATGAAGGGTCAACAATGGCACGACAATGCAGATCCTTAGTAATCTGACTAATAGAAAGTAAGTTTATCTGAAAAACATGGGCATATAAAACATTTTGAAGGCGCATGGATGGCGTCAGATACACCCCCCCTGTCCACTGATGGGTAAGTGGACCACATTAGTAATAACACCCGATCTGCCAGGAGGTATAGTCCTGTAGGACCTAAACTGGGTGTTGTCTTCACACAGATGGTGGGATGCGCCAGAATCCATGATCCACTCTGTCATATCTACACCACTACTACTAGTAAAAGTGTAAGAGATACTTGAGGAGCTCGAAGAAGCTCTGGCTGCAGCTACAGTATATGTGGATCCTGTAGTGGTGGCGTCGGTCGCCGAAATCATGATCTCTCGTATACGAGAGACAGTGTCATCCAAGCTTGGATCTGCCTGGGAAGCTGGAGTCTTTGAAGGCTCGATTTGTTCTGCCATACGAGCAGATGCGGGGTATCGATGTTTCGGGTAGCATGTGTCATTTGAGTATCCTGGACGACGATAGTAGGTGTAAGGACCACGTTGGCATCCACCGCCTTTGCCACGGGACTACACCCTCTCAACTGGGTAAATCCTCCTCTACCGCGAGAAGTGACCATCATGATAGAGGAATGTGGAGTGGCAGTAGGAGTAATAATAAGCCTGCTGAGACGACTGTAGGCCTCCTCCATGGGAGGTATGGTCACCCCAGTAAGGAGTTATGCTCGTGCAACATCATACTCTGGGTCGAGCACAACCAAAAAGAATCCAACCATCCTGGAGTTTTTGTATGCCATCTGCCACCCAGTGGATGTCGTAATAGGCATAAAGCTGTGAAGCTTCTTAAACATGCCACGAAGCGAGGAGTAGAATGTGTGCAATGGACGACCATTCTATTTGGCCCTGTAAATGTCAAACTGAAGTTGAAGAACTTGGTCTCTCTTTGCTAGGGCATAAGTAGATGCCAGGATATCCCACGTTAGCTTAGCTGTGAGCTGATTCAAAATATCATTGGCTATCTCCGTGGTGAGGGTCCCGGAGAGACAAATACACGCATATATGCCGTCTTGCTTCCACGAAGCACTGTCCCCAGTCTTATCTGCCGGCTCCGATTTCATTAGAATGTGCCCCTTATTGTTGCACTATATGAGGGTGAGAAACTGCATAGACCACAACTCATAGTTGGTTTAATCCATCTTTACGATGGGAGCTGGGACCTTGAAGGCACTAAATGAAGAAAGATATCACCCTTGTTCTCTGACATGATAGAAGGACGACCGAAATAGAACTCGACTGGGAAGCAGATCGATCTGAGCGAGTGTACACAATCATATGGAGGATTGGTTGTATGTGTAGACTCATATAACCATCTCGTCATTTCTGGGTGCATGCTAGCACCAGAAAACATGATTTATAGGTATGAAATCTCGTTTTCCAGCCAAATTCAGTCTGTTTTTAGTTCAAATCAGGCCTCTGATAAGCACACATGAAGTCCTAGGGTGCCCTAGATGTGTCTAGAGGCAGTTTAGAAGGCTGTGTAGCCCCTTGACGATGTGAGGGGACCCCTAGAGGCCTGAAGCGGCCCCCAGGGGCTGGCTACGCCCTAGCAGCGGCGCAGAAGGCGTCACAGGGGCCTGGAGGCGGCCCTTGGGGGCTGACAATGCCCTACCATCATCACAGGAGGTAGCACAAGGACCTGGAACAACAGTTGGTGGTTGGTGATGACACACACGTGGGCGGCTCACGTGGGTATCGAGTTGTGCTGTTGGCGACAACGAGAAATTATTTCAGAAATCCGATCTAAGACTGACGCTTTGATACCTGCAAAAATGAAAGAATGAATTGCATTATTGATGAGGCCCTAGGATTCTCTTATATAGGAGAGAAACCTGTTGGGAAAATTACATGAAGACAAAGAAAATAGAAAGTGCATAAACACTATAAATGATAACTAATATCTCAGTAATATATACATGTAAATATCTAGAATAATTATGATAAATTGATAAAGGAATGAGAAAGGTCTTAATTGGAAATTATTATAAATTTGATGCGGTGAGCAGATTAAGAGCATCTTGAGCATCCTACATACGAATTGGGGATCCCAGGCTAGAGTATTATCTCAAGGAGTTGGCATATGTATTTTTCTCCAGTATTGTCTCTTTCCATGTCATTGTCGGTAATCATCTTAAGTGGCATGAGATTAGTGGAGTAGGCACTGCAAATGAATGTGCATGCACCCTTGGGCCTCGGGTAGAAGCCTAGATGGTCGCGACCCCAACCGTTGCATTGGATGGGTGACACATAGTACTTGGTGCTCGATGAGTTTTCTTGAGCTGCTTGATAGAGTACATACCACGTTTCATGGCCGGTAGTCTATGTTTTGTTTTTTCACTTAGGCTAACACTTGGATGTTGATTGGTGTAGGCCATATTAGATAATACTCTGGGTGGGAGTACTAAAAGAGGAGTTCTAGGTTTTGGATAATCTTAGGTAAATGTGTATTATTGGTTTCTCCTATGCATAAGGAGGTACAATTGTAGTTGATGGATATTTTGACTACGGTTTGGGTGATCTTGGTGATTGCTACCATAACTCGTGCACAACGCCATCGTGGACCTTCACCATTGGGTATTGGACTTGGCATTTCGTGACAACTTCACTGGTTTCCTTTGTGTTATCTCATTCTTTGGAGTGAGTTCTAGTGGAGCGATGAATACTTAAACATAAATGGATGAAACAAAAGAATTGAATAGGTAGGTAAAGCTGTGAAAGGAATTGCTTGTAGTTAGAAATCAAACTTGGCAAACTGAGTTAAACATTTGATTATAAATATTGAATTTCACATATTGACTAAGAAAGCTAGTAGATGTGTTGGAAACTTAATTAGGATGTTTGTTCCCCAGTGCATGCCTACGGAGGCACCGCAACCCTAAGGTACTAAGTGTCTTAGAATCATAGCATGAGGTTCTACATGAATCGAGACTGCAGACTATCCACGATGTTTGAAAAATACTAATTAACAAAAAGATCGAAGAGTTGAGTACTGTAGGTGGGTTATCCAATTATCTTCTTTTGCACTCTTTACTGTCGTACCTTTGTTTTGTTATAGTTTTAGTACCGTACTGATAAATTGCTCATGACGCATCCTATACGTGAATCCAACAAGTGTGCAGGAGAAGCCACATCAGTGAGTGGCTTGTGGTTAGATGTTACTATTGGTATATCTACACTTTTTGTTGTGCAGTTACTGTAGCTTACTTTTATTGCTTTTACTTGTACATGCTTTTCAAAGACTTGTATATGCGTATGTTTATGTGGATATCTCTAAAGACATACATGTATAATTTGTGGACAAGGTCTGTTTTGATGAATCTTATTGTTGGAGTATTTGTTGTATGCGTCATCTATGAGGGAGATGGGTAAATGGATCTCTCCAGGATCCATTTACCCCATCCATATTTTTAGTCCCACATTCGACCAGAGGTTGGACTTGGAGGCTCTGTGGAGGCTATATAAGGAGCCTCAAACCTCCTGTATCCATTGAGAAAAAGCAATGTTGCATATGCCCCTTTGAGGGCTTCTCCCATAGTTTCATCCCGCTCCTTATGGAGTAGGGTTCCACGTAATAATCCTGCGTTCTTTAATGATGTTTTATTTATTTCTGATATTCGCTTCCGCTTCCTATTTTCTAACATAGTATAAAAGCGGGTTCGATTCTCGAGAGATTATTCTTGAAATTTTATTTTGTTTGTCTTCCTCTTCGAGATTCGATTATTAGAGCATGTGAGATTCTTGTTTGAAGAGTGTTTATGGTCAAGATTTATTCGGAGTTCCAGATTGGTTCTAATGTTCTCGATGGAACCCTAATCTTAATTCTCTGAGGTCCAGGCAGGGTAGCGTAACGTACTTCTCCAGATTGTCCCGGCAGTGCATCCGCAAGATCGAAATCTCCAGGCTTCACTCCCGCAGGAGACCCTTGCACCATCGCGTTGGCCTCCAGGCTCCATCGTGAGCCCCCCAGACGATCTTCTCACTTATGGCCCCAGTTTCGCGGAGGCAGCGCGTGCTGTAGTCGGCGAAACCCATCCTCGCGTCGCCTTGCAAAAGTTCCCAAGCAGAAAACCCTGCGACGACACCCCTCGATCCCCTCCTCCCTTTGGCGGCACCTTTCTCCAGTAGACTCTGCAACGAAGGCGGCATCTCCGATCCTCAAGTCTCGATCTTTGCTCCGATCAGTGTCCCCCTCCTCCTCCCGACAAATGCTCCAAAGCGCAGACGATGCAGAACCTCGATCGTCGTTGTCCAGAGAGAGAAGAGGACCTCCGCTTGTAGCGAAATCTTCGCCCGAAGCTCGCGTGGCGCCTGGACTTCGAAGCCTTCGGAGCCGATCTCGCGGAGGATCTCCCCGCACCCTTCCCTCTAGCGGCAGAACAACATGAGCTCTCATCGGTGGTGCCTGCGGCGGCACAAGTGGCTATCCAGATCTTCGCATGGCTCCAGAACCCCCTGGGGCGGCGGCGCAGATCAGGGGTTCCCATCAGGGGAACCCTAGCAGCGTGTTTTTCGAGGGGTAAAAGGGTTTCCACGAACCCTAAATAAAAGGAAAAAGGGGGAGGCCCATCGTGATAAAAAAATTAAAAAAACAAAAAGGAGGGGCATCTGCGTTCGGCCCAAATGTGCCAACAAAAAAAGGAGGAATTGAGTTAAAAAAAAGGGGGAGAGAGAGAATCTATTTTGTAAAGCCTAAATGGGCTAATGTTTCTTTGGGACCAAATGGGTCACGTTTGTTTGTTAGAAAAAAGAAAAAGAAAAAAGGCATGTACAATAAAAAAAACCGTACGCAGTTGGAAAAGGTCGTGCAAAAAAAGAGAGGGACGACTTTAAAAAAAATCCAAAAAAAGATTTGTAAAAATGGGAAAAAATGAATGATCGGCTTATTCGTTTCTTATTTTCCCCGTTATATTTTCTTCTCCCAACATAGTCGATGTCATGTATTCCGACTAGTATGGGAGAAAGGGGGAGTATGGTGTAGTCACAGGTCTTGTTCCAGATTCAGAGGTCAGATTTAGATATTCTCCAGACCAACGAATTTCCAGACTCTACAGTTCAGTTTCAGACTCGACAAGTTGTTCCGGGTCTTCAGTTTTATACACGCACGTGGATGCGGTCTTTATTCAGATATGCAGATGTTTGCCATCTTTTGTCGTGGTCCCCATCATTCTTCTTGTTGTTTCGGCCAAATTTTTCATGTGAACCATAGGGACTCCAGAGTAGAGGACCATTCCCTATGCTATGTTGGCAAGGGTTTTCATGTAGTATCATAGGGACTCCAAAGTAGAGTACTATTCTCTGAGACAGATGGGAGAGACCCAGTTCTCCGACGAGGAGACTTCTTTCAGACTCCATTCTCCAACGACCGTGGACTCCAACGAGGATTGCACTTCCATGGCCTTTTTTCAGTTCGGTCCTTTTCAGAGATGGAGCAGTTGTCCACATGTTGTGGCGTGTTTGGGTACTCTGACGAGGAGACTCATTTTCAGTTGCATTGACTCCGATAGGCGCAGTTCAGAGCACATGCTCTCCGACGAGGAGATTCAGTAGACTCACACTCCAGTCCGTTCGTCCTCCTCACCTGTACGGCATGAGAAGCAACATCCTCGACAACAGCAGTTCTGCGCATTGAGTTGATATTGTCCATAGTGTCCTGTAGCGTGAGTTGAGTTTCTTTCTGTTTGTCCAAATTGAGCAGTACATGCTCCAGCTTGAAGAGGAGTGTTGGAGTATTCGTTGTATGCGTCATCTATGAGAGAGATGGGTGAATGGATCTCTCCAGGATCCATTTACCCCGTCCATATGTTTACTCCCACATCTACCAGTGGTGGGACTTGGAGGCTCTGTGGAAGCTATATAAGGAGCACCAGACCTCCTGTATCCATTGAGAAAAAGCAATGCTACATATGCACCTTTGAGGGCTTCTCCTGTGGTTTCATCCTGCTCCTTAGGGAGTAGGGTTCCACATAAAAATCCCACGTTCTTCAATTATGTTTTCTTTATTTCTGATATTTGCGCTTCCTATTTTCTAACATTTATGACAATGGAAGAAAGAAAATTTCCGTTTCTCTCTTTGTTATGCTAGTTTTCTCTTGCTTGTGTATTTCAAACTTGAAATGATGCATGTGGAAGTTGGTTTGCTAAATATTCGGATTCTAGGGGTGTTACAGGTTCTGAGGGCATGATGGCCCTTCCAGGTGGAAAGTAGAGGAAGAGGAAGAAGGTGGAGAGAAGGATAGATGGCAAAATCAATGTTGGATTTTCCAGTGGTTTGATTAACTCAATAAGATTAAACTAACAACAAAATGGAAAAAAACTTTTAAAAATCAAATAAAAGTCTATAATGAAAAGTATTATTTATAGATATTTTAATAATCTATTAAATAAAAATATCCATGCAAGAACAATTATTGTTTATTATTTTGGTAATAATTAGAAAGAAATCATGTTTTCCTCTTTATTGGATTGGTGTCACAAAAACACTTATTAAAAAAATTAACAATCATAAATTTCCAAAAAAAATATAAAATTCCTTAAACCCAGAAATAATTTTTAAAAATGAAAATTATCTTTTCTACCTAACAACAACAATAACAAAGCCTTTTCCCACATTAAGTAGGGTCGGCTACATGGATTCTTTGCCTCCACTCAGATCTATCTTGGGTTATTCTCGGGCTTAGATCTAAAAAATTAAGATCCTTTCGTATAGTCTCATTCCAATACTTCTTGGGCCTTCCTCGCCCTCTTTTAGCCAGGTCAAATTCCAAAACTCATATCTCCTCACTGGTGCATTAGCAGACCTCCTTTGCAAATGGCCAAACCACCTTAAGAGATTTTCTCGCATCTTCTCCTTGATCGGAGCTACACCAACTTTTCTTTTGATGGCATCATTCCGAATACGATCTTTACGTGTGTGCCCACACATCCACCTTAGCATTTTCATTTCTGCTACTACCATTCTCTGCACATGTCTATTGTTCACAGGCCAACATTCAGATCCATAGAGCATAGCAGGTCTCACAGCTACTTTGTAAAACTTTCCTTTGATTTTCAACGGAATTTTCTTATCACAGAGAATTGTAGAGGCTCCTCTCCACTTTTGCCAACTTGTATTTATTTTATTTGTAACATCTCCATCAATTTGCCCATTATGTTGCAAAATAGATCCCAAGTATCTAAAAGAATCTCTCTTCTGAATGTTATCATACCTATCTTAACCTCAATTCCTTCAAAATTGCTTCCTTCAAAAGTGCACTCCATATATACACATATTCATATTCAAAAATCCTTTCTAAAAATAAATTAAAAATTTCAAAATAATATAAACTAAAAATTAAGTACTCATAGTACATGAAAATATATACAAATGAAAACACATCAAAAATATAAAATCATTTACCTCCCCTTTACGTATAAGTATCACAAAGCAGCTTATAATATAAAACCAAAGGAGAAAATTACACAAATATCCTAAATCTATAAAAAATAAGATACCCTATATCATTATTCAATCTACTACCTAAATCCTAATAGAAAGTCTTCCTCCTTGAGTCAAACTTGGAATTCTAACCAATTAAAAAAAAATAAAAATTCAATTTATTTTGAATCGGTTTTATCGGGACTATAGCTTCACATGATAAAAAAATGGAGGAACCGTGATACCAAAGTTGAGAGAATATGAAGTTAGGCCATTTCTATGGGATGTGTTTGAGGAAAATTCCCAAGTAGTACCTCGGGATTACAAGAATCCCTAGGTACTAGAACATATTTTTTTACCTGGATACTACAGAGGTGTCGCATTCTCAAAATGCGATACTGTCTATTTTTTTATTTGGATACTACAGAGGTAGCACTTTTTGAGGGTGTGACACCAGTATTGCACATTAGGAATGCGATGTATTATAAGGAAATGACTCAATTCTAGGGTGTTTCTAGTATATCGCATGCTTGATATGCGATATAGATAAAAGTTCCTGGATGATGCAATTCCAGGAAGTTTCTCCTATATCGCAGGCTTGGTAAGCGGTATAGCTAAAAGTTCATGGATGATGCAATTCCAGGGAGTTTCTACTATATCACATGCCAAGAATGCGATATAGAAGAAATATCCTGGAATTGCATCATTTTTGGAAAGTTTTGGCATAGAGCCATTCATTCATAATAGATCTTCATTTCCTAGGAAAAATACAGTTGTTTTGTTGAACTCTCATCTATATTGAAATTAGAATAAACTAAATGCACACATTCATAATATATCCATTCATTCACATTGAAATTGGAATAAACAAAATGCACACAATCATGCACATCATTTCCAGGAAGATTTGGCATACAACGGTTTTATTGAACTCTCACCCATAATGATGTTGGAGTCAACAAAATGCACACATGATTGACTCCCAAACATTCAAAAATATTATAATTTCATTAACGTATAATTTCACAAAAGGTGTTTCCATGAACAATATCATATGTTACTTGACATAACACATAGTAAAAAAAATTAATTTCTAATTCTTCTATCGCCTTCTTCTCCGTTGATATGTCCTCGTTGTATCATGTGGATCAAAAGGTAATAAACGACTGCCCTCATCAATCATCGTTATTTAGAAGAGTCCTATACCGTCGTCCTCAAAGGTTGGCATTGGTGGCGGTGTAATTATGCAGTAAATGGGTTGAGTACCCCTTATGTCCACGCCCAACCTCATTGGTGCATGCAGTGTCGGCATGTCTTCACCCAATCGCTCGATAGCTGGTGTGACGAACTGGGTCTCCAAATCCAGGGATGGAACATCTGCACCTGCCCCCGCGTCTTTCTCCTCTGCCACTGGTACGATGGGTGGATCACATGCTCTGCCCCTGCCTCTTCCTCTCCCTCTAGCCCTTCCTTGTTTAGCCTCTGCCTTAGCCTGGTCAACATGCTCCTCGTGTATCGTCAGCAAATCTGCAAATTGGAATGCCAACCATTGCTCCATTTCTGCCTTTGCTTGGACTGCAATCTCCCAACAATCCTGGTGTCCGATATTGTATATGCGGTCCCACCTGAACATCTGCATCAAAAAAGAAGAATACTCATAGTAGTTATTCTTACGGAAATGTCCCTGTAAAACTAACAAAATATTTAGTGGTTATTCTTACGTTGCTTGTCAAAGCAGCCCCTAGCCGACCCACAAATCTCCTCGTAATCATTATGTACCACTCCATATAGATTGGAGTCGCAACTATCCCATTGGATTGGTTGAGGGAAACAACTCTATTCACTCAATCATCCACTCACTTATCTGCACCCAATGTCGGAACCTCCAATCAATATGTACTTTTCCCCTCAAGTCGATGGCGTGGAGGTCCTCGAAGGTAAAGCACGACACTGACGGTCGCCAAATTGACGAAGAACGCGATCCAAAAAATAATATTTTATAATGTGGAAGTATGTCAACGACACCCTTTCCCTCCAAATGTTTTGCCCCTCCAGACAATAGGCAAGTAGATGTGCAGGTACAACATCATCATATGGCGTCTACATCACCTGCATGTAAAAACGATATATAATTTCATAGAGGCTATTGGAAGAAAATTGAATGAACGTATCGCGGCTTATTTACCTGCTTTGGTGATTGCATGTCGAATGCGTCGCGATATGGTCTCACGACGTGCGTTGGTTGTCGACGATGCGTGAACGCAGCAGTCCAACGAACTCCTAATAGACGGTTGTGCCACTGCGATGTTTCCCTGATCACTGGAGCAATGTGTAGAAAATGCTCCCATGCCTACAACTAAAGCAATATGACCGAGCCTCCGATCTCCTTGGTCGCCATATCTACTGCTAAACATAAATGCTTGTATAGGAAAGCAAGGACCGCGGATCCCCAGCTCAGCATCCCAGAGTACTATAGATCATACAGATGTGGCAGTGTAATCAGATAAATCCATGACCCCGACTTGGCTGTAAATACTAGAAACACCATGGATTTGAGTCATTTCCTGATAATATATTGCATTCCTGATGTGTGATACTGGTGTGGCACCCTCAAGATGCGCTACATCTGTAGTATCCAGATAAAAAAATTAGTAGGCAATGTCGCATTTTGAGAATGCGACACCTCTGAGTTTCCAGATAAAAAAAGATGTAGTACCTAGGGAATTTTTGTAATCTCGAGGTACTACTTAGGAATTTTCCTCGGATGTGTTTAGTCCAGGGTGGTTCAAAGTAGAGCTTAGTGTTATATAAAGATCCACACACTCCTTTGTGGCTTTAACCTGTCGTTTCATCTTTTCAAATAATGTTTTCTTCTTGTTTGTTATTCCAAATAATCAAAATAAATACAAAGTAAAACTAAATACACAAAATACATGAAAATATAAAAATATTAAATAAATAAAAAAACTTATCTTTTGCACTTTTGGAACCTTGCATGCCATATCTGACTCTTCTTCACTAGAAGGATCGAACACATAAAAAAGTGAGATCTTTTGCACTATCTGACTCCTTACATGCATCAATATTACTAGATATAGTAGCAATATGAAGAATCTTATGGTAATGGTATAATTTGCATGAAAATCATGGTGGAAAGGGAGTACGATATTGGAATCGAAAATTGCATCTATTTTTTTCTTGCTTAGGAAATCTGTAATATCGCGAGGTAGAGATGCAAGAAAAACAAGAGTTACTGACTCTTAGTTGTCCTTGAAAGGATCAATCAATGTATGACTCTTCGCGATAGAGAAAATAGGAATGGAGTTAAAGAAAGTCACGCCAATATACTAATATAATGATAGTAGGAGCTGGGCTGAAAATGCTGATACCCTGATTAATCACTTTCTTGATCAAAACAAGGTAACACTTGAATATTACATATATTGATTTTCAGTGATGTCATCTTGGATTCCATAGCTCTAGACATCTTTTGCAACCCCACAAAAATATGAACAAAACAAATTAAATACTTCATAAAACATAACCTATTCGTGATGTTTTTTTGAGGAAACTCCCTTGAAGGAGACTTTCATTTCATTTAACCATCTCAAGAACATACATGATGAACATATTTCCAAACACAAGGAGTACAACGAGATGTTAAGAGAGGAAGAAATAAGAAGCAAAGAACGACATAGAGAAAAACATAAAAAGGCTAATTGCCGCCTGCCACGGGGAACGATCACCTCGGCAAACAATGGAAAAGGAACCTCGATAGCTAACTCTCGAGGAATAAGCTGATTACAGACGGGAAGAAAAAGAAAAAGAAAATCATTTGTATCCTATGCAATGTTGAACCTCTAGGGTTGCATTTGGATGATGTAGGAGTCGAGGAGCTACATGAGGTGGCGGTTGACTACATGGTTGTTGTAGCAAGCCCCACAGTTGGCAATGGCAATCTCTTACGACAATGATGATCATTCTGAATGGCAGCAATGACTGCCAGTAGTGGTGGAGAGTCATGTGCCAGTGGTGACTACCCTTGAAGTTGGTGGTGGTAGCCACTTTGTGGGCAACATGGAGATAGTGAGAAGGGGATACGAGGTATGTAACACCAATATATGAATGTTGCTCTAATGCCATATTGAGTGGAATACTTCTATATGTGAAATGAGAATCCTAGGCCTCTTTATATAGAAAGAAGTTTGATTTAGGGTACATACATATGAAAGCTTAAAATATAAGTACCCCTGAAGGAGTGGTATTCAACTCGATCCTTAACGGAAAACAAAAACAAAATAAATAACTGTAAAGAAAGCATATGGAACATAAAAACATGGTATTCAACTCGATCCTTAACGGAAAACAAAAACAAAATAAATAACTGTAAAGAAAGCATATGGAACATAAAAACTCTCAACGGATATTGTTGTGATACTTCTTATTTCAGGAAATTGTTTTCTACATGTACTTTGAAAGTTCACTAAAAATAGAAGCACAAGTTACAAAATTTATGCTTTCTGATATCCCACTTGCAAATTTATCATATTGAAGCGTTCTAGAATTGATAACAATGTCCACGTTTATGACAGATTGAAGCTTTCGTGATAAAATTTCTTTCACTATATTATTCGAAGCAAAGGTCATATTATGCCATGAGAACATTAATAAAGTCCACATATTTTATCCTAAAAAAGGCCAAGAACATTGCTATAACTGACTAGAACCACCGTTACATGCCAAGCACTTTTATCGATAAAAAATGTGTTGCCTTCTTAATTAAATGATGTGGTAAATTGGCATCACCTTGCCAATGGAGCTGACATTGTCCAATTTGATGCTCCATAAACCATAGAAATATGATATGATTTAAGTAGTTATGTTGTTCCTTTCGGTTTTGCATGTACTTTAAAATGCCAATACTTTTGTTCATATATGATATTCTGTGTCCTTTTTAGGGATTGAATCATTCTCAAAGTTAGGCGATTCCATATACTTTGAACAAGATGAAAGTGCACCAGTGCTCTATGTTATTCAGTTCATATCAAGTTCTTTAAATTGGAAATCTGGAAGTATCATTGTTAATCAGAACGTGGACTCGGTTTTTTCATGGGACCCTTTCATTCGAGTTGAATTCACATTCTCTTTATCCAAGGTTAGCTTGAATCCTATTGTTTTCAGTCACCTGCGCTCTATTGGCATTAGATCAATCCACATTCTTCCATCATTAAAAGTCAGGCCCACATGGAAATGTTCTCATTCTATACAAAATAATTGTTAAAATTTACAAATAAAGAATTAGTTCTTATAAAGTAACTAGAAAGGGAAAACTCTCCACTAGCATTTCTGTGTGACCCCTAATACAATTGTTGGGAGTTTTGCAGCTTGAGAGTGCATTTGTGGATTTCCTTTTTTATTTGGTTCCTTTTAATTGTTCCTTTTGGTATCAGTTGAGATATGCCTTGAAGACCCAACATGTTTATGATCCAAATGCATTATGTAAATGGATCAAGGGCAACCCGATTAGTTTCTGTTTACTCTATATCCATATATATATGTATGTATATATTAGGGAAGGGAATAATGTTTGAAAATATGATACGGGGGAACGAGACATTTTCCCTGGAAGCGAGGCGAGGCATAGCCTCGAGGCGGTCGATGCATACGGCTGTGTTTATAGAGAAAGATACCCATAAAAAATACAATAATATATATATATCAATGAAAATATATATTATCTAACTAATATTTAATATATATCACTATAATATATGACAAATATATAAATAAGAAGACCAAAAGACACGATATACCAACTCCATATACATTTATACTAAATTTCATCCAATCAAGAGGAATTCATGGGCTAAAATTGCTGCTAAAGTATCAAAAATTTCATATTTTGTCATTAAATATTTGTGGTGCATAAATTATTACAATACTTTTGTTGGAGTATTTGGTTGTGTGCCATATGAGTTGTAGGAGGGTAAATAGATCTCTCCAGGATCCATTTACCCCATCCATGAGTTTAGTCCCACATCTATTAGTGGTGGGACTTGGAGGCTCTGTGGAGGCTATATAAGGAGCCCCATAACTCATGTATCCATTGAGAAAAACGAATGCAATATCTGCCCCTTTGAGGGCTTCTCTCGTGGTTTCATCCCGCTCCTAAGGGAGTAGGGTTCCACGTTAAATCTTCGTGTTCCATGTTTCATATTTTTATTCTTATGCTCTGTTTATCATTTTCGCTTCCTCTTCATATTATCTAACATGGTATCAGAGCGGGTCGATTCTCGAGGATTTTTTATCATTCGAGATTCGATTGTTCTTGTTTGTTCAAGTTTTGTAAGTTCTAGGGTTTCTATTGAAACCCTAATTTCTGGAGTTTTGTTCATGATCATAGTTCAAGATTCGTCGGTATCGTATTCACATGTTCGAAGATCTGTTCTTGAAACATTATTGTTGCAGATCACACTCTTTTCGAAGATTGTTAATGATTCAGGGTTTCTGAACCCTAGCTCAGTCGTTCTCCATGTAGCAGTAGCACTGGCGTGCAAATCATCTGTATCCAGATTTTATTCTAGGGTTTCAAAATGAAACCTTAATATCTGATTCCGCCTCCAGTGCGGGAAAGAAGCCTCGGTGGGAGTCCCTTTGATTCCTGTGCATCTCCATCAACGACGCATAAGGCGTCACCTTGTGTTGCCCTAGGGCTCCGCCACGTGCATCTCCCAGGCGTGCCTCCTCCAGTCTTCAAGCCCCAAGCGGTGGTGCTATCCAATATTCAGCGAGGCGACTCATCCTCTGGCGGAGTCCTCGCGCTCATGCCATCATCCCCCTCCCGCTTCTGCATTGCACCTCTGCCAGGCCATATCATCTTCAACAAGTCGTTTACGCCGCACCATCTTCAGCAGAACATCCACGGAGGCGCACCCGCATCTGGAGCCTATAGATCTCGCGTTCGATGCTTCTCCAGCACTGGCTCCAAGGGCGGAGCTCCTCAAGTTGCCGCTCAACCCTCCAGACGGAGATCTTCACCCCCCCAGGCGCAAGGTGGTGCTCCCTCCTTCACCCATCGCACCACCGATCGGCATCGAGCGAGAATCCCCTCCAATCGGCGGCATCTCCTGGTGCAAGGCGGCGGAGCTCAAGGCTTTCGTGCTGCAGCACCTCTCCTCCATCACCTCGGAGCTCTAGCGGCGACGGGGTGTTGCGCGATCTTCCAGCAGACCCCACATTGGGGGTGGCGGGCGTTAGAAGGGGTTCCCACGATGGGAACCCTAGATATCGATGCCCGTTTTAAAAAAAGAAAAAAAGTAATGGCCCAAGTGGGCTGCAACATTCACAAAAAAAGGATGTAGTATATTCGCTGCCCAAATATGGCCGAGGTTCAAGTTCAGAAAAAAGGAAGGGGGAGAGTTCTTTTGGGCACAGATGTATGGGTCGAGGCCAGTAAAAAAAGGAGGGGAAAAGAGATTTGGGCCCAAGTGGGCCGAGAGAATATCATAAAAAAGAGGCGCGTACAATACAAAAGCCGTACGCAATTCAAAAAAATGAGTTTAAAAAAAATTAGAAGGAAAGCAGGAAAAAAATATTAAAACGGCTTTATTTTTTTTAAAAAAAATGTTTGGACGGCTTATAAAAAAATGAAAAGCTGCAAGAAACTTTTGAGAATATTCATGTGGTGTCCCCATTATCTTGTCTTCTCCCAACTTTGTTGATGTCTCTGTTTTCCGACAAGTATGGGAGAAAGGGGGAGTATTATGTAGAGTCACAGGTCTATTCATATTTTCCAGATGCAGATATTCCAGATTCAGATGACAGACTCCAGACCAGTCGTTATTTCAGACTCTATAGATATTTTATCAAACTCGACGTCAGATTCCGAGTCAGTTTCAAGAGCACGAGTGTGCAATCTTTTGTAGTGGTCCTCATCTTTTCTTGTTTTCGGCCAGAGTTTTCATGTGAGCCATAGGGACTCCAGAGTGAGGACCATTTCCTATGCCATGTGGGCAAGGGTTTTCATGTGGTATCATAGGTACTCCGGAGTAGTGTACCATTCTCTGTGCCAGATGGGAGAGACCCAATTTTCTGACGAAGAGACTTCTTTCAGACTCCATTCTCTAGCGACCGTGGACTCTGACGAGTATTGCACTTCCACGGCCTTTTCAGTTTGGCCTTTTTCAGAGATGGAGCAGTTGTCCACATATTGTGGCGGGCCAGAGTACTCCGACGAGGTGACTCATTTCCAGTTGCAGTGACTCTGACATGCGCAGTTCAGAGCACATGCTCTCCGACGAGGAGATTCATTAGACTCACACTCCATCATGTTCGTCCTCCTCACCAGCACACCATGAGAAGCAACGTCCTCGACAACAACAGTTGTGCGCATTGAGTTGATATTGTCCATAGTGTCCTGTAGCGTGAGTTGAGTTTCTTTATGTTTGTCCAAGCTGAGCATTGCATGCTCCATCTTGAGGGGGAGTGTTGGTTGTGTGCCATATGAGTTGTAAGAGGGTAAATGGATCTCTCCAAAATCTATTTACCCCATCCATGAGTTTAGTCCCACCTCTACTAGTGGTGGGACTTGGAGACTTTGTGGAGGCTATATAAGGAGCCCCAGACCTCCTGTATCCATTGAGAAAAAGGAATGCAATATCCGCCCCTTTGTGGGCTTATCCCGTGGTTTCATTCCGCTCCTTAGGGAGTAGGATTTCACGTTAAATCTTCGTGTTCCATATTTCATATTTTTATTCTTATGCTCTCTTTATCATTTTCGCTTCCGCTTTATATTTTTTAACAACTTTTATTAAAATTATATTTCATGTGGCTAACATGTAATATATTATATATGACAACATTAAGATGCTTTGAATCCTATCTTGCTTGCTATACTTCGTACATTACATAGCTCATTATGTGACTTCTCCTAACATTGGCAGGGAATCTCATCGTCTAGACGGAGTCTTGCTAATTATGAATAAATATGAACATAAAATATGAAACACAAAATTAACTTTACGAGTAATGTTTGCTTTGATATTTGCGGCTTCGTATATTTAGGATGTAATGCTAAGAGTTTACCAAAAAATTGTACATGTTTAATGGTAAATATGAACAAGAAAGAGGTCAAATTTAACCATTCCTCTTTATATCCTAAACAACTAGACCATTATTATCATCTCAAGCTACCAATACAACAATTGAAATCCTAATAAAGTTCTTTAAAATCCCTTAAACCACATTAGACAATGCCTTGGACTTCCTTAACTGATCGTGGCACGTGCCTCACCAAAGGAGCCTGAGGCATGCGCCTGAGGCGAAAATGGAGTGCCTCTCCTCAAGACGTATGCCTCGAGCGACTTGAGGCATGCCTTTTAAAACCACATGCATGGGTTATTTAAGTGTCTCATTCTAGGAGAGCACTTCCTCCTAGGGTTTTGTATCATGTTCTATTTTTCATCATAGTGCAAGCTCTCTTTACCTGTAATTTTTCTCCATTACACTGATAGGGTTTTTTCACGTAAATCGTGTGTAATATGTGGATTGCTTATGGTTGATTGCGTACTTAGATCATATTTACAAATTGGTATCAAAGCCAATCAATGATTCTCTGCCTTATGCCGAGAGTTGCATATAAATCTGTTCGGTTGACGGTTTCCGCTTTGCATTGAAACCCCCTATTACATATCATCTTTGATTTAATCCAGCATTCATAATGATGCTAAAGTTTAAGATCAGGAAGTTTGATTGTAACACATTTTGGCTTGTGGAAGGTCGAGATGGAGTCGATCCTCATCTAACAAGGCATCGTAAAGGCATTGAGGGGCATAGAGAAGATGCTCATGACGTTGACTCAAGACGAGAGGGAGACATGGATGTAAAAGTGTTGGAGTATGCGTCATTTTTTTTCCGGCTGTAAGTTTTTAATGAGTCGACTCTCCCTTTTTTTTTCTCACGTACTATTTCTTTTATACGTACCTTTTTTCAGCCATTTCCTCTTTTTTTAGCCATCTCATTCATCTTCATTTCATTTTTTGAAACAAATACACGTCCCCATCTGTATCGCCACAACGGCCTGTCACACTGCAATAACAACCTCCAGTGTTGTCGCTGCACATCTGCGTCATCTCCGTGCCATTGCTACATGCCGCAACACACCTCTGCATGGTTTCATGCACCACCACATGCCTCTGTGCACCTCTGTGGCCCCTTCCTGCACCATAAACGACAGTCGTGACCGATTCATCTCCTCTCCAACGTCGAACTGAGGTCTGAATCTGTCTGATATTGTGCGGCAAATGTGATTTCAGACCTTTATATCATGTTTTTAGGTCCTAATGCATATCAGAGATTAAAAAGGATGGTTGTATGAGTCTACACATACAACCAATACTCCATATGATAGTGTAGACTCGTTCAAATTGATCTACTTCTCCAGTCGAGTTCCGTTTTCAGCTCTTTTTCCATCATGTCAGAAATCAAAGGTGATATCTTTTCTTCATCTAGTGCCTTTAAGGGCCCGAATCCCATCGTGAAGATAGATGGGACCGACTATGACCTATGGTTCATGTAGTTTCTAACCCTTGTGTAGTGCAACAAGGAGCACATTCTGATAAAAGATGAGCCGACAGACAAGACTGGGGACAATGCTTCATGGAAACAAGATGACGTGTATGTGTGTATTTGTCTCTCTGGGACCCTCACCACAAAGATAGCCAATGATATTGTGAACCAACCCGTCGTCAAGGCGATGTGGGATATTCTTGCATCCACTTATGCTCAAGCGAAGAACGAGGCCAAGATTCTTCAGTTAGTTTGATATATACATGGCAAAGTAGAATGGTCGTCTACTGTACACGTTCTACTCCTCACTTCATGGCATGTTCGAAAAGCTTCGCAACTTAATGTTGATTACGACCTTTACAGAGCAGCAGATGGCATACACGAATTCCACAATGGTTGGAGTTTTCTTTAATGCGCTTGACCTAGAGTATGAGGCAGCACGAGTACAACTCCTTACTGGGGTGACCATACCTCCCATAGAGGAGGCTTACACTCGTCTCAACAGGCTTCTTATTCCACCTGCTGCCACTACACAACCTTCCTCAACGATGGTTGCTTCTCACGACAGAGGAGGTTCTACTCAATTTAGAGGACGTAGTCCTCGTGGCAGAGGTGGTGGACATCAGCATGGTCCCAACACCTATTGTTATCGTCCAGGACACTCTGACGACACGTGCTATCAGAAGCATGGATACCCCGCATCTGCTCGCGTGTTGGTGCAGATTGAGCCTTTAGACACTACATCGCCTCAAGCAGATCCATGCCTTAATGACATTGTCTCTCATATATGAGAGATCATGACCCCAGTAGTCAGCACTATCACTACAAGATCCATAGATACTGCAGTTGCAGCTAAAGCTTCTTTGAGCTCCTCAAGTATCGCATACACTTTTATTGGTTGTAGCAGTGGAGATATAACATAGTGGATCATGGACTGTGGTGCTTCTCACTGTCTGTGTGGAGACATAACCCAATTTAGGTCTTACGGGTCTATACCCTTTGGTAGATGAGTCGTCATTGCAAATGAGGTTTACTTACCCATCATAGGATAAGGGAAGGTGCATTTGACACCATTCGTGCACTTGCATAATATTTTATACGCTCCTAATGATGAACTTGCTTTCTATTAGTTAAATTACAAAGGATCTACATTATCGTACCAATTTTGACACCCCTTCTCTTGTATTTCAAGACATACGAGCATGGTGATTAGATGCGGCCATGAGCAGCGGGGCCTCTACAAACAGGTCCAGCCTCCTCATACTAGTGCCTTTACTATTCGCGTCATGTCCTCCCACAGATCTGCACATGATCTTCCTTTCAATGCGAGGCTTGCCAGTTTGGGAAGCATCACTGTTCTTTGTTTCCACTTCATCAGAGTCAGAGCAGTTCTCAGTTGCTTGAGCTCCTTCACTTAGATATTTGGGGCTCGAGTCGTGTTCTTGATCACCAGGGACACCGTTTTTTTTCTAGTTGTTGTAGATGACTATTCTAGATTTTCTTGGATAAAGAATAAGTCGGAGGCTAGATCTGTCATTAAGTCATTTATTAATGAGATAAAGAATATTTTTTCTACTACTGTCAATTATTTGCGTTCTGATAATGCCTTAGAGTTTTGCACTTTATAGATATCCGAGTTTCTCAGGTCTCTTTGCATTGTACACCAGACCTCATATCCCTATACATCTCAACATAACTGTGTTACTGAGCGCAAACATCATCATTAACCCTTCTGATTCAGACTATTGCGCTTGACTCTTATTAGGGTGATGCGGTTCTCACTGCTTGCTACTTAATGAATGTATGCCATCTTCTATTTTGGGAGAAAAGGTTCCTTTCTCGATTGTGTTTCTCGAGAAGGATTTGTTCCCCCTTACACCCCATATGTTTGGATCTGTGGCCTTTGTTCACAATCTTTCGCCTAGTCATGACAAGCTCTCCTCAAGTGTGTCTTTGTTGGCTACTCTCGTACCCAAAAAGGGTAATGTTGCTTTGATCTGCTTCGGCGGAAATACTTCAGTGTTGATGCTATATTCTTTAAGTCTATTATGTATTTCTCTCCTACTGGTTATAAACTAGCCCCATCTGCCTCTGATGAGGAGGTCTACGTGCCTCCACCTCCTACAGCTCTACCACCTTCGTCACCTCCTTCACCATCGCCACCACTACCGCCTCCACCACTACCTCCAGTACCTACACTAGCTTCTGTGGGTGTCCCTGGATAGCCACCCACCTTGATTCAGTTTTTGCCGCATGTGTTTACTCGCAGGTCTCACTCTATTCCCCCTGCTCATAGGTCTTCCTCATCATCCAGCACGCCTCAGGCATATAATGAGCATATTTTTCCACTGATAGTACTACTGAGGTGTCTATGCAGAAGGATTCCTTACAGGATGAACATGTACTGATGAATAACCATTCATTCACGTTTATTCCTTTATATTGTCTTTAAATCCCTAGATAAATACATGTAAATAGATCTAACTTGTACAAGTTAACATACTACCTATTGTTACATGTATTTAAATCTAAAATAATGAATAAAGAAAAAAAAGAAAAATAAAGGAAGTATTGTAAATACTGACAGATCTATACCTCGAGACTAAGTCAATATTGACTTGGTCAACAAGGAATAAAAATAGGAGGAGATAAGGGCAAAATAATACAGACAAAATGACACAGACACCTAGAAACCCTAGGTGCGTGATACGTTGTACATAGCCAAGAAGACAAGACATACTAATTTATACACACTTATACACACCTCAAATAAAGATATTTTCAACATAAAACTTGCATACATTAATGTATAGAAAAATACAAAAATAATTGTAAATAACAATAGTGCTGGGCAATTGGGACACAGATGAAAAAGCAGTAAACCAAACTTCACAAATCAATATCTTCTCCATATGAACTCAAAATTAACCGAACTCACCTCCATTGTATTCTAAATTAAATTATCTATCAAATGGAAGTGGTTTCATTAAAAAATAGAGTTAAGATACAAAAGCCGACTTTCTGGTATCCCGTTGTACTATGTATTTATATATTTTATACATATATTGTATTCTTTACATTTGTACTCCTTATTTTTTTATATAATTCTATATATTATTATAAATATAATTAAAACATAAATACAAAAGAAAACCATTAAAATACATTCAAATAAATAATGCATTAAAGTATATAGGTATATCATACCTATAAAGTATGTGTGTGTATAAATAAAATCCTAAAAATAAAATGTCTTTATATATAAAATATAACATATGGTAATAAATATTAAAATACAAAATAAAAATAATATATATATATAATATAGGTATATATCTTGTTGAGATATTTGTATCTCATTGTCTTTGTTTCCTATTTCTATATTTTCATGTACCTCTATGTAATTTACCAAAGGCTTTTCTCCTATATAAGAGAGCATTAAGGTCTCTATGAGTAGCATGCTATTCTATTTTCCAACATGGTATTGGAGCGATGGTCCTAGACCGAAGTTCCCATATCCCCAAAATCCTAACCCTACCCCATCGGTCGCCTCATACTGCCCGTCGTCCCTTACGGGTCACCTCCAACCACCGCCGCCGCTGCTCGACAGGTTCCACGCAGCTGCGGGCCACCACCCCACCGCCTGCAGGCCACTGCACCTACCGCGGAACACTCCCTAGGCCGCCGGCCAGCCGCTACTGCCTTCGGGGCACCGCCCGACTGCCGCACACAGGCCATTACGTCGCTCGACGATCATCCCCAGGTTGTCGTGCTTCAGACAACAGCTTGAAACGATCTGACTTTGATTGGAATCCGTGATTTCAGATATCTAAATCATGTTTTTCAGCCCTAACATACAATAAAGATTGAAGAGGATGGTTGTATGAGTCTACATATACAACCACTCCATATGATTGCGTAGACTCGCTCAGAATTGTCTACTTCCCACTCTTATCACGAATTTTTGGCTTTTTTTATCATGTCACAAAGCAAGGGGGACGTATTTTCATCGTCCGGTGCCTTCAAGGGCTTGGCTCCCATCGTCAAGATAGATGACCAATTACGAGTTATGGTCCATGCAGTTTTGCACCCTTATGCATTATCATAACAAGGAGCACATTTTGACTGATTCAAAGCCAATGGACAAGAATGGAGCTAACGCTTCTTGGAAACAAGATGATGTGGCTCTCCGGGGCGCTCACCACGGAGATTGCTAACGACATCGTCAATCAGCCTACAACCAAGGCTATATGGGACATCATAGCTGACACAAATGGGCAGACTAAGAATGAGAGCGAGATCCTCCAGTTGCAGTATGACATATTCTAGACTAAGCAGAATGGTCGACCTCTTCATGGCAACTTTTCACATCTTCGAGACATGTTTGAGTGACTTCATAGCTTTATGCTCATTACTATTGTTGGGAGAAAATAATTGGGGTTTATGCCTCATGAGAGGCTGATGATTCGTAAGCCAAGGTCTGGCTTTCAGGCACACTGACGATGGAGATTGTTGATGATGTACTCCATCAACCCACTTCTAAGGCAATGTAGGACATCCTTGCCGCGACATACTCGCAGATGAGAAATGAGACTAAGATCCTCCAACTTCAGCATGATATATTTAGGGTCAAGCAAAATGGCCGGCCTCTGCATTCGTTATATACATCCCTACGAGGGATGTTTGAGAAGCTCTACAACATCATTCCCCTTACGGCAACCTCTGAGCAACAGAAGACGTTCTGAAATGCTACAATGGTGGGGGTCTTACTAGCGACGCTTGACACGGAATATGATGCAGCTCGCTCGCAGATCCTGGTAGATGCTACTATTCCTCCAATGGAGGAAGTGTATCGAAGGCTCAGCAGAATCACAGTTCCCTATACTGCTACTACTCCACCTCCTTCGGCGATGGCAGCTTCCAGAGGCAAAAGAGCCTCTTCTTCTTTTCATGGTCGTGGACCTCGTGGTCGAGGTGGCTGTTTCTGTCAGCCATGCACCTTTTGTCATCACCCTGGTCATATGGAGGATACATGCTATTCTAAGCATGGTTTTCCTGTATCAGCTCGTGTAGCCGAGCACGTTATGCCTCCACAACCATCTACTTCAGATCAAAAGTTTGAGGATCTTGTCACCAGACTTCGTGATATCATGCCTCCTGCCTCTACTGACTCACCAGGAGGTCACTCGGACATAGCAGCTTTAGCCTCCGCCAGTACGTCAGCCCCAGCTAGCACATCAGGTAGTGCTTATGCCTTTACATTCTCTTATAGTTCTGATGTTTCATAATGGATTATGGACTCCGGTGCAACACAACATCTTTGTCGAGACAAAGATAAGCTTACATCATACAGGGAGATTCCGCTAGGGCGATCGGTAGTGATAGCCGATGGGACTCATTCCCCCATCATTAGACAGGGGTAGATCAGTTTGACACCCTCTATGCATCTACAGAATGTCTTGCATGCTCTAGATATTTCAATGAACTTACTATCTATTAGTCAGATTACGAAGGATTTGCACTGTCATGCTATTTTTGACCCATTGTCTCTTATTTTTCAGGACATTCTTACAGGCAGGGTGATTGGCTGTGGCTGTGAGCAGGGTGGTCTCTATCGATCGGTCCGAACTCCCTATGCTGGTGTCTCATCTCAGTCCAGTGGAACAACCTCTCATTTTACTTGGCATCTACGCTTTGGTCACCTCAGAAGATGCGTTATATCTTGCCCCAGATTTCACCTAGTTCTTCTTTTCAGTATGAAGTGTCTCAGTTGGGAAAGCATCACATATCTGCTTTCCCTAGTCGTGAGTCTCAGAGCAGTAGCTCCCCTTTCGAGTTATTGCATGTTGACATTTGGGGTCCGAGTCGTGCCCCTGATCACCAGGGACACAGGTTTTACCTAGTCGTGGTTGATGAGTTCTCTAGATTGTCATGGGTGTTTTTTATTGAAGAATAAATCTGAAGCAGGGGATGTAATAAAAAATCTTATAAATGAAGTTCAGAATGTTTTTTCTTCTACTGTGAAAATTGTGCTTATGGATAATGCCTTGGAGTTTTGCACTCGTGCTCTTTCACAATTGTTCTTGTCTCGCGGCATTATCCATCAAACGGCTTGTCTTACACATCTCAACAAAACAATGTTGCAGAGAGAAAACATCGTCATCTTCTTGATATCACTCGGACTTTACTTATCTAGAGTTGTGCTCCTGTGTCTCTTTGGGGTGATGTTGTCTTTATGGTGTGTTATCTGGTGAATTGTATGCCCTCCTCTGTCTTAGGTGAGAAAGTTCCTCTTTCAGTTGTCTTTCCTGACAGGGAATTGTTCTCCCTAGCTCCTCATGTCTTTGGCTCAGTTGCTTTCGTGCATCAGCTCTCTCCGGGACTTGACAAGCTCTCACCTAGGACTGTCAAGTATGTGTTTCTTGGGTACTCTCATACTAAAAAAGGTTACAGATGCTATGATCCTGTGAATAAGAGATATTATGTTAGTGTCGATGCCACCTTCTTGGAGTCTGTGATGTATTTTTCGCCTATAGGTGACAGGTTGACTTCCTCTACTACTGATGATGAGATTTATGTGCCACCTTCTCCTCTGTGTCCGTCTGTTCACATACCAACTCATATTGTTCCACCACCACCACCACCACCTCCACAACCACCGGTACCACCTTTACCGAGATTTTATACCCGTCGCCCGGTCCCTGCTCACGGAGGTTGTCATTCATCTACCACGCCCAGGTATGTCCAGGTGATATTACTAACGTTGGGACTGAAAATGTGCAAGTGCAGGGATCTTTGCAGGAGAATAGCATACAGGTGGGTATTGGTGATGATTTGGATGTTCCTATTGCCTTAAGGAAGCCGAAGCGGACATGTACATCCTATCCACTTGCTTCACAGGTTTCATTCCTTCGCCTCACTGGTGATTTTCAGAGGTTTGTTGTGGCCTTATATACGTGGAGATACCACGGAGTTATTAGTATGCCTTGAAGGATAGTTGTTGGCATTTAGCCATGGCGGAGGAAATGGCTGCTCTGCGATCTTGTGGTACATGGAGCTTGGTTGTTTCTCCCCCAGGAGCTTTTGTTGTCAGTTGTAAATGGGTATTACTGTCAAATATCATGCGGATGGCAGTCCTGATTGTTACAAAGCAAGGCTAGTGGCATGTGGATTCACTCAAACCTATGGCGTGGATTATATGGACCCATTTTCTCCGGTTGCACATCATTCCACTCTACGTGTCCTTTCAGTCACTGTGGTACGTGATTAACCCTTGTTTCAACTTGATCTTAAGAATGCCTTTTTATATGGGGATATGCAGGAAGAAGTCTACATGCAGCAGCCTCCGGGGTTTGCTGCTGAGGGGAAGTGTCAGATGGTGTGTAGACTTCACAAGGCCATATATGGTCTTAAACAAAGCCCGCGGGCGTGGTTTCAGAAGCTTTCAGACTTAATTCAAAAGCAAGGGTTTAAAAGATCAAATGCTGATCATTCTTTGTTTGTCCAGAAGACTACCAGAGGTATTGTTGTTATCATGGTATATGTTGATGATATACTTGTTACGGGAGATGACATGCAGGGGACAAAGATGGCAAAAGCATTTCTAGGCCATTAGTTTGTGACTAAGGATCTTAGTACTCTACGATACTTTCTGGGATTGGAATTCGCTAGGAATGTGCAGGCTTTGTGATGACCTAAAGGAAGTATATTACATAGAGCCAAATTCCTAAGTAGTACCTGGGATTTACTAAAATACCCAGGTTCTACAAAATGTTTTTTTTACATAGAAACTACAAAGGTGTTGCATGTTCAACATGCAATACTTGAAAAAAAATTTTACCCCGTAACCACAGAAGTGTCGCATCTCCAATATTTGATATGTATAGCGCATATCCAATATGCGATATCTGGGCTAAATAAAAGTCGCAAATTTTCTGTCGGACTCCCCACGCGAATCAGAACCTTCTCAGGCAAGCAGTTGCCGCCCGCAACCCCCCCTGTGGCACCCGCCGTCCTCGGCCTTCCCCACTCTGAGAAACCTCGTTTTTTATCACTCTTAGGTGTGCGAAGAACTCCTTTTTCGTATCTTCTTTGGTCGGTACCATCCTAGCCTCCACTGCTGGGCTTAGCCGTTCTTCCATACATTGGGACTTGGTAAAAAACTTTTCTTGAGATTGTTGATTGTATAATATGCATATGATTCTTCATTTCATGAATGTATTTCTTTTACTTGTACGTTGTGTCACGTATTAGGTCGGAATGGAGGCGTTGTATTGTATGTTCCATTTGAAGGGTACGCTTATTGGCGGTTCGACGACCAACATACAAGGGTTTGGATTAATGCCTAATACGACGTTCTATGAGATTTTGAACTTGGTTTACCGTAAGTTCAACCTGGATGCCAATAGTCAAAAAATCCGATTACTACATCGCGTCCCTCGAGGCCCAGGGGAAGAACCGTTATTTTCCTCTATTGTCGATGATGATGATGTGCAGAGAGTTTTTGTGTATGCTCGGACCATCGGGAAATTAATGCCAACTGACATTATTGTTGAAGATGTCTCTGAGAGCGAAGTCCCCAATGTTGTCGATACCACGAGACCATCCGTTGTCCCGAGTACACAACCAACAGTTGTCCGTAACACACCACCAACAATCTTACCTAGCATACAACCAACAGTTGTCCCTAACATACAACCCTCCTTTGACACTGATGTGCCTATAACACAGCCATGTACAGATCAGGAATGGCGGATGAGTGACTCGTTGATGCGAGAGGTTAATCACGCTTTGGATGATTTCATCCCTTGGGGATCAGATGATGACCTGGAAGAAGGTAGTGATTGGAATGTCGACGATGATGCGGTAGATGAGGATCCTAGCTGATGAACAAAGCACGCAGCCTTTAGTTCCCCGTATACCCTTTTTTGGGGTTAGAGGATCAAATACTCGTTCAACCTATGAAGACGACATTCGAAAGAAGTCTCGAGTTGATGGTGTCGTTGACGAAATACGCAGGGGTAGAACCTTCAAAAATATGGAAGATTTGATTTACGTTGTAAAGAAGTATCACATTCTGGCACACTACGACTTCATTGTCAAGGAGTCCACCAGCTTGATATGGTCGTCTTTTTGCACACAGAGATCGAATGGTTGTGTTTGGTATTTACGAGGACATTTTAGAAAATTTGATGGACTGTGGGTGATCTCCAAGGTTGTTGAGGCACACACTTGTATAAACCCTACAGCTAATCAGGATCACCCTCAGTTGGACTACAAATTCATGTCCATATCGTTGCTAACTCTTGTTAGGGATGACCCTAATGTTCGTGTTTCGAGTTGTAGAGCTCACATCCACGAGATATACAACTATTGGGTTACAAAGAAAAGGGCTTGGATGCTCTGAGGAAGGCAATCGGAATTGTATTTGGTGACTGGAAGAAGTCATACGCTGAAATGCCTTATCTATTGCATGCAATGAAGGCTGCTATTCCTGGGACTGAAATTGATATTGAATACAACGACCATCCTGATCCTCGGAAACCGCATTACCGTAGATTTGAACGATGCTTTTGGGCATTTGGGCCTTCAAATGAGGCATTCAAATATTGTTGCCCTTTGATTAGTATTGATGAGACCCATTTGTACGGCAAGTACTAACAGAAATTGCTCATTGCTTGCAGGATTGACGGGGATAAACATATTGTTCCCCTTGCATTCGGAATTGTTGACGAGGAATCCGTTCCTTCATGGAAGTGGTTTCTATCGTTGGTATGTATCAGGGTAATCGGCATGCGAGCTGGGCCAATATGTATCATTTCCGACCGCAACTCCGGAATAAAATCCGCTATGAAAGATGCTGACGTGGACTTATTGGAACCCTTTGCATATTGGCGGTTCTGTACAAGGCAAGTCACGAGCAACTTCAATAGCGTTTTCGAAAACAGCTCCATGAAAGCCCTGGTTCAAGCAGCAACATTACAAACGACTACTAAAAAGTTCGCGTACTTCATGAGGAAATTACAAGAGTGGAATAATCAAGCAGGTAGATGGTTTTCGACTCATGATTGTCGTCATGAGCAATGGACCTTGGCTTACGATGGTGGTTATAGATTTGGTCAGATGACTACAAATTTGAGCGAAAACTACAATCCAGTTCTCAAAGATGCCCGTTGCTTGCCAATCTCTACGGTTATCGAGAAGACTTTTTATAATTGTGTGTTATACTTTAACCAGCATGCTGAAGTGGCAAGCGCAACCATTGCTGCAGGCCGAAAATTCACGCATTATGCATCCACAGAGTTGAACCGTTGGAGTGCAGCTGCGGACGCGCACACAGTAGACGACATGATGACAAGCCAACGCCGGTTGCACGTTGAGGCAAGGATTGGACCCCAGAGAAACACAACCCACTTACTGCATGCCAACACTCGCCACCGATGCCAACCTTCGACGAAGACGTTGTTGAGCCCTCGCAAATCAACATGATAGACGAGGCGAACCGTTTGTTACCCTTCCAGCTTCGTGATTCAACGATAACATATCACACCAGTTGGTAAGAAACACGCGACGACATGCTAACGCCGCAGGTACCGTTGAGGCAAGGATTGGACGACAGAGAAACACAACCCATTTATTGCACGCTTACACCGCCACCGATGCCAACCTTCGACGAAGACGTTGTTGGGCCCTCGCAAATCAACATGATAGACGAGGCGAACCGTTTGTTACCCTTCCAGCTTCGTGATTCAACGATAACATATCAGTGTAGGAGAAGCGTTGATTTGTACACCGTGTAGTTATTAATGCGATGCAAAAATGAAAGTGTATATCCGTGGACAATTTCAATATATGTAAATTGTATGAATGTCATTCTGCATCAATATATATCCTTTGTGAATGTGTGTGCATCCATAACCCACATTTGTGATTGTGGAGACATTTTTGAATGTGTGTTCATCGACATGAAAGAAGCACATAAATTGAGTAGGAAGAGCCACATAAATTGACAGCTACGGTCTCAGTCTGGCAGAAGAGAAGGTTCATCTATGGTCTTGTTTGGTCTCTTGTCCTAAGAAGACTAAAGGCCAAAAGAAGAGCTTCTATCTCCAGACCTGGCCTGTCAATTTCCAGGAATTATCTCATATATCGCATGTTGAACATGCGCCATATGAGAAACTCCCTAGATTCGTTCCAGGGAGAACCTCATATGGTGCATGTTGAACATGCGCTATATGAGAAACTCCCTGGAATTATTCCAGGAACTTTCTCACATAGCGCATGTTCAACATGCGCTATATGAGAAACTTACTGGAAGTGTTCCAGAACGTTTCTCATATAGCGCATGTACAACATGCGATATATGAGAAGGTTCCTGGAACTATCGGAGAGCATATCCAGGGAGATCTATACATATCGCATATTGGAGATGCGACACTTCTGTGGTTACGGGGTAAAAAAAACTTTTCAGGTGTCGCATGTTGAACATGCGACACCTTTGTACTTTCTATGTAAAAAAAAATATTTTGTAGAACCTGGGTATTTAAGTAAATCCCAGATACTACTTAGAAATCCTCATATTACATATATGCTTGTTGAGACGGGCATGGTCGGGTGTCAACCCTCGAGTACTCCCATGGATCCTAGCATGAAGTTATATGAAGATGATACAGAGGAGGTTGACAGGAGAAGATATAGAGAAATGGTGGGA
Organism: Ottelia alismoides; assembly: GCA_037367405.1. Classification (NCBI taxonomy): domain Eukaryota; kingdom Viridiplantae; phylum Streptophyta; class Magnoliopsida; order Alismatales; family Hydrocharitaceae; genus Ottelia; species Ottelia alismoides. The sequence goes on along the minus strand of JAZKJV010010372.1, from coordinate 160,469 downwards.
AAGCTTCTCTATATTACTATCACTAGACCTGACATTGCTTTTGCTGTAAGTCGGGTGAGTCAGTTCATGGAACATCCCAAACAAGTACATATGGATGTCATATATATGATATTGAGATATCTAAAGTCGTCTCCAGGTGCAGGATTGTTGTTCAGGAAAGAAACAAATCTCTCTATTAATGCATGTGTTGATGCGGATTATGCAGGATGTCCTAGGGATCGGAAATCTACTTCAGGATTTGCAGTATTTGTTGGCAGTTCCTTAGTTTCTTGGAAAAAGCAAGAAACAAAGAGTGGTAGCTAGATCTAGTGTTGAATCTTATTACATGGCCATGGCACAGGCAAGTACGAAGATGATGTGGGTTCGAGCCGTATTAGAAGATCTGCGTATAGATGTACCTCTACCCATGCAATTACAATGTGACAATCAAGCAGCATTATTTATTTTTAATAATCCCGCATTTCATGAAAGAAAAAAGCATATTGAGGTAGACTGCCACTATACCAGAGATATGATTCAAAAGGGCTTGATTTCTACTTCCCATGTCAGTTCAGGAGAGCAGACTGCAAACATCTTTACCAAGCCATTGCTCAGAAATGTTCTTCCAAGCTGAGCATAATTGACATCTATGCTCCATCTTGAGGGGGGTGTGTAGAGATATTTCTAGAGTTTATGTACTTTTCTGTTATATTTATTTTTCTTGTTCCACCTTATGTAATTTACCCATAGGCTTTCTCTATATAAGAGAGCCTAGGGTTCTTTGGAATAACATCTTCTCATTTCCTTTTCCCAACAAAAGTAGCATAGAGGAGTTTCCCAACAAGCACTCTTTATCTCCTCTTGTCTACCTCCTCAATGTCATCATCATATAATCTCATGCTTGGATCCATAGGGGTAGTAGTAGGCTTTCACCCTGTTTTCCCTGTCTCTAACAGAAAATCAGTCACAAACTTCCTCTGGGTCATCATAAGACCACTATAGTTCCTGGCGAACACTAGTCCAAGGAAGTAACGAAGACTACCAAGATCCTTAGTCACAAATTGCTGACCTACGAACTCCTTCGTAGCCTAAATTCCCTGCTCATCATCATCAGTGACAATAATATCATCAACATGAACCAGAATAGTAACTGTGCCTCTCTATGTCCTATGAACAAAAAGAGAATAATCTGCAGTAGACCGCACAAATCCCTGGTGCTCTATCAACTCTGATAGCTTCTGTACCAAACTCTTGGACTCTGCTTCAGGTCGTAAATCGCCTTGTGGAGCCTGCGCACCTTCTGAGACTCTCCCTCAGCAACGAACCCTGTTGGCTGCCGCATATATACCTCCTCCTGTAGATCTTCATATAGAAACACATTCTTCACATCAAGTTGGTAAAGAGGCCAATCTCGAGATACAACAACCATAGAAGAATGCACAATGTCGATGATATTCCTCTACAGGATCTATGTAGTGTGCTCACGTAGATTCCTTCTCATTTCACTTTTCAGTGTTGTGAGAGTCCTAGAGAGCCAAACTTGTGCACATCTATTATCCTGCTTCCACAAAGTATTAACCTCAACCTATCGACTGGCTCAAATTGCGCTAGGATATATTCCTTTTTACTACACTACATGATAGTCATGAACTACATAGTCCATAGTTCATAGTTGGTTGAATCCATCTTGATGATGGGTGTTCAACCTTTAAAGGCCTCAGAGGAGGATATATCGACATTGTCTGTCATGACCAATAAAGAAGATTGGGAAGGGCATGACTGGGAGATAGATCAGTATTATTTTTCATCTAGATAATCATGTATGGAACAAGTTGTGTATGCATGCTCTGAGTGCAATTTTTCCCATCCACTCTGGGGGTTCTTTAGGGTAAGTAAGTTGGATTTTGATGGTTGAACATGCCCTTAACTGCACAAAAATGATGCCAGTAATTAGCACAAAGCATTAGATGGGTTTAGGTGCTTGCGCGAGACCCGAGTTAGAGTTATACACCGCTGCAAGAGAAGTACACCAACACTTTGAAGCAATCAATGGTGTGGGGACTACTACGAGGTCCCGTGGAGTCTCGCAGATGCTGGGTAGCAAGGAAGAGCTGAACAGAGGCGTGGTGGCATGCGGTGATGCTCGGTGCAATGGTCGAACACAGGTGGCAGATGGCGGTTAGCAGGTAGGGTATAGTTCAAGAGAGTACCAAGGCTCTTGGAGTGCCGCCTTGATACCGTGTGAAAGGAAATGAGTGTATGTAGAGATTTGTTGAGATATGCCTTCAAGATCCAACCCGTATATGATCCAAATACATTTCCTAAATGGATCGTGGCTGACCCCACCGAGTAGGATCCGTTTAGGGTATACCCCTGTAGGGAATGTCATGGGTTATCTAAGTGTCTCATTTTCGGAGAGCACTCCCTTCTAGGGTTTTGTATCATGTACTCTAGTTTTTCATCATAGTGGAACCTCTCTTTGCTCGTGGTTTTTTCCCCACTACACCAGTGGGGTCTTTCCACGTAAATCGCATCTTCTCTGTGGATAATTGCTTTTGGTTGATTGCGTGCTTGGATCATTATTTACAAGATCTTATGGCCTATTTTTTATTTTAAAATTGAGTCCTATTTTTCATGTCGTATCAAAGGGCTGATTCTATGTGTTCTTGGAATCCAACTCCACACCAACAATCCTGTGTTATATTTGAGGGTGATCCTATGTATTCTTGAAATTTAACTCTACACGAAGAATCCAGTGGAATTTTTGAGGGTCTTGTGGCACCATATCTAAATTCACAATCCTTTCATATTCCCTTGTAGGCCCCAATATCAGTTCTGATTTTTCTGTCATCGTCTCTTCTTCCGCCTTCGATAATCACAGAGCTATCAAGGACATCGTAGTTTTCAACCAGGGGAAAAGAACCTTTGTCTTCCTTATCAAGACGAATGGGAGGTACAGTGAAAGGGGGCATGATAATCAAATAAAAAAAACAATAGGTTTGTAGAAGAGTCACTTCACAATTTTCCAAGCATCTTAACCAGCATGTAGATGAACATTATAATGTGGTTGTCTATGTCTGATCTTAATAGGAGTACGTTAGTAAAATCCAATTTCTTAAGGGGCATATTTATATCACTGCGAAGTCGTTGCTTTTCCCTCAGGATTACATCCTTTTTTAATTATTATGCTTAGACCTCTTTCTAATTATCGTAGCTTCAATGCATTTTTTTCCAGAATTCAACTTTCAAGACGAGAGAAAGTAGGTTCATGTAGATATACTTGCAGGGCAATTTTGCATTTTTTTCATAGAAAAAAAATATACCATTCACATAAAGATTGAGCATCTTTTATCTGCAATTTCTATCTGGCTTTTTGCAGTCGACCTCACAAGCTCACTCTTCTACTTTGAATTTGCGAATACCATTTTGGACTTCATCACATGGAGGAAATGCAACTTTAAATGATCAGAAATTGGAGATACCATCTCCAGGTTAGCATTCACTATCTACTACCTTTCACATGACAAGTCTCTTGGTTTGTCTGTAGCAGATTCTTCATACTTGTTTATAAGAAAATAATAACTTCAATAAAAATCTTACACAGAAATATGTGGTTTGTACTATACTGAAAATTTTATTGTCATTATTTTCATCTTAAACTGCTTCAAACATCTGAATTCTGGAACCTTTTAGCACCCTTTCTTTTTTAAATTGTCAGGAAATTTCTTGACCATCACCAAACAATGGACTGGTAGGGACAAGTTGGTGCTGCAGCTGCCAATTGAAATGAGGACAGAGACAATTAAAGGTAAATTCATGCTTTTTTAGTTTCGTTGATATATTGATAATTAGCCATCTATGAACATTCTTCAGTATGGTTGGTTAAGCTCAATTGGCTTGAAGTGTTCGGGCACTGTTCTGTCTTTTATCATCTATATCTGAGTAGTCTTGCACTTAGGCTACTGGTATGTCTATGAACCCTAACTCAACATACGTGTGTATCACTTTGTCTAAAGCATATGTTTCCCTGGGAGGATTTTAACGGGGTTTAAACAAGGTGCCCGGGCATCTCAGATCTATATTTGTAAAAACTGGGTTTGTTAGGGGTAATAGACGATTGGTTTATGCAATAAGAGCAAGAAGGTGGTGTCATTTTTTAAAATTTCGTAGCCCATGCTAGTTGAGACACGATGTCAATTTCCCATATTGGTGCATCATTTTCCCAAAAGCAAATCAGATGTCAGACCGGAGCTTAAAAGGGGCAGAACTTGACTAGGGTCCCCTTTTAGGTTAGACCCAATTTAGGGCCAATATAAATAGGATGGTGGAAAGGGAGTAGGGAAGGAAGGGACCTTTTGATGTCAGGAGAGAAAAGGTGCATGTTTTGATGGATAACATGGAGATAGGAAAATAGAAGGCAAATGGAGATTTGAACATCCGAACATATATTCGATACAAAATGGGAACATTAAACTATGGTTACAATTGTTCATATGACTTGAATCCTAACAATTTGTTGGGTTGGATTACTGATGTGGTTGATCTCCATCTTGCCTTCTGATTGGGTGAGAGTTGTTGGGTCTAATTGTTGAGATGTTTGATCCGCCTCCAAAATCCTGATTGGTTGAAAGCTATTGGGCCAGATTGTTGAGATGCACGATCCGCCTCCTGAATCATGATTGGCTGAGAGCTATTTGACCAGATTGTTGAGATGCACGATCCGCCTCCTGAATCCTGATTGGCTAAGAGTTGTTGGGCTGGATTCTTGAATACAATTGGTATTCTTCTGTTGTAATATAAAAGGGGCTTAGGGCTACCACATACTATATCGTCATCCTCATCCCATATCTGTATCTTCTCAGTATCCTATGTATTATTTCTTTCTCCATATAGTGAAAAACGTATTGTTGTCGCCCAAGGATGGAGCCCAGTTACGGATGAACCTTGTAAGCCCATGTGTTTGTGTCTTGCTTGTTTGATCGTGTTTGTGTGTGTTTGCTTTTGCGATCTACAACAAATTGGTACCAGAGTTTTGGGTTCCATCAGGATCATCCAGTAAGATAGCGTCGCACAATCTGATGATCGAGAAGTCCACATGAAAGAACAGATTCAGTCTATGGTAGATCAGGATGCGCGCCCATCTGAAGCATCAGGATATCTATTCGTTGTTGGACCAGGAGCGAGCGAAGGCACTCGAACCCTCCGAGTTGATGGTATAGGAAGAGAAGGTGCACTCAACGATCATGCCGTGTTTGACAGACGAGTTTATTGCAGAGGTTTCCAATGATGATTCTGGTGGCCAGTTCGTGGTTGAGACTCGAAAGTCAGTACATGACGAAGTCTCTGACCAACAGGTTGCTCTTGAAGCAACATATGTTCTCTCTCCGCATGTAGGAAGGTACATCTCTTAAATAACATCTAGATCACTTAAATACATTGTTGATGGATTTAAGAAATATAGATGTTAATATTGAAGATGAGGATGATGCCTTGATTTCATTCATTTCTCTCCCATTATCATTTGAGAATTTTATTCAATCATATATTGTGGGAAGAGAATCGATAACCTTGGAGGAAGTTTGCGCGAGTCTGCATACGTATGAACTTCAACATAAGGCTATCGGAAAGTAGGACTCTAACGCTGCAGGTTTGGTTATGACTCATGAAAAGAGTCATGTCGATTCTAGCTACGCGAAGAAGGGAAAACAAAAGTCCGAGTCGAAGAACTACAATGCCAGGGACATCTACAATTACTGCAAGGAACCTGGACATTGGAAGAATGACTGCCCAAAGAAGAATGGGAAAGCAACGATTGTTGTCGTGGCTCATTGAGGTGTAGATTCTGAAGATGATTTGGTTCTCTCCGTCACATATTAGAAGACAAAGAATAGCACATGGATTCTTGATTCAGGTTGTTCTTACCATATGACTCCCAATGAAGATTGGTTCTGCACGTATGAGAAGATAGATGATAGAAGCATTGTCATGGGAAATGATGCAACGTGCAAGATTGTAGGGATCAACTCTGCGAAGAACAAGATGCATGATGGAGTCGTGAGGACAATGATAGAGTTACGCCATGTTCTTGATCTGAGAAAGAACGTGATATCCATTGAAGTCTTGGACTATAAAGGATATAGGTACAACGCTGAAGGTGGAATCATGCAGGTTGCCAAAGTTGAGGTTGTTATCATCAAGGGCAACAAGCATAAGACCATGTACATCATACAAGGGTTTATAGTTATAGGTTTTGTTGCAGTGGTGTCTCAAGTCATGAGATCGGAATTATAATTATGGCATATGCCGCTTGGACATATGAGTCATATGTGGATGAATATCCTCAGTCAGAAGGGTCTCATCGGGGATCTTAAGGGATCTAAACTGGGGTTTTGTGAGCATTGCATATTCGAGAAACAACACAGGAAGAAATTCAATAAATCTATCCATATGACAAAGGAGACGCTCAACTACATCCATGCTAATTGTTGGAGCCCTTCACAGGTTCCATCTTTAGGAGGTACCAGGTTTTTTCTGTCTATTATTGATGATTACTCCAGGATAGTGTGGGTGTATATGATGAAGCTTAGCGAGGCATTTTAGACCTTCGAGTAGTGGAAGATCTTGGTGGAGAACCAGACTTCTATGAAGTGAAGCATCTTTGTACAAATAACGGGCTGGAGTTCTGTTCGTTAGAGTTTAATGAGTTCTGCAAGGAGGAGGGTATTGCGAGACACCTCACCGTCCGAGATACGCCACAACAGAATGGAGTTGTATAACGAATGAACAAGACGCTTCTGAAGATAGCAAGGTACATACTCTCTAATGTTGGACTTGGTAGAGCATTCCGGGCTGAAGTTGTGAATATAACTTGTTACTTGGTGAATCGGAGTCCCATGTTTGCCATTGATTACGAAACACCGATAGAGGTTTAGTTTGATAATCATGTTGATTATTCTATTTTATGAGTCTTTGGTTGTGCTACATGTTATCATGTTAGTGAAGGAAAGTTAAAACCAAGGGTAAAGAAAAGGGTGTTTACAGACTATGGTGCAGGAATAAAGGGGTGCAGAATTTGGTCCCCTTTTAAGCATAGAATTATTGTTAGCAGGAATGCTACTTTTGATGAGAATTCCATGCTTCACTCAAGTAGTGAGTCTATTGATGCAGGGACAGGTAATGATGTGCCCAAACAGGTGGAGTTCGAATTAGCACTAAGTGGTGATCACGTAATTGATCACACCACTTCATATCAGTTTGTTGCTGAGCAATCTGGAGCTGAGCAACCAGATGAGAGGTAACCAAGTGTTGCTACTAATCGGCCTCGTAGAGAGATATATCCACCGCAGGGATACATATTTGAAGACATGATTGTGTTTGCACTACAGGTTGCGGAGGAGGCAAAGTCTCCAGAACTCTCCACTTACAGGGAGGCAATAGTTGGGGCAGAATCTGAGCAATTGATTGCTGCTATTGGTTAGGAGATGGAGTTTCTTCACAAGAATCAAACGTAGGAGCTTGTCAAGTTCTCAAAGGGGAGGAAGGTCGTTGGATGCAAATGGGTCTTCAAGAAAAAGACGTGAATCTCTGCTAGTAAATGCATCAGATATAAGGCATGACTAGTTGTGAAGGGTTACAGTCAGAAAGAAGTTGTGGATTACAACAAGATATCATCTCCATTGTTAGATATACATCCATCAAGGTGCCACTAGCTCTTGTAGCACATCGAGACTTGGAGCTGGAGCAGTTAGATATGACTACAACTTTCTTGCATGATGAACTCAAAGAAGACATTCTTATGAGCCAACAAGAGGGATTCGCATCTCAGGGCAAGGAAGATCATGTGTGCAAATTGAAGAAGTCTTTGTATGGTCTTACACAATCTTCAACGTAGTGGTACAAGAAGTTTGATAGTTTCATGATTGATCATGGTTTAACAGGAGCCCATACAATTGTTGTCTTTGTCACAACAATGTGGAGGATGGCTCCTTCATCTATCTTTTACTTTACGTCGACGGCATGTTGATTGTTGCCAAACAAAAAAGTACCATAAATGATTTGAAGAAGCTCCTCAGTTCAGAGTTTGACATAAAGGACCTTGGTGCAACGAAGAAGATTTTAGCGATGGAGATCATTAGAGATCGTGCATAAGGGAAACTTTTCTTATCTCAGAAGAACTACATTGAGAAGGTTCTAATGAGATTTGAGATGTCTACGGTCAAGACTTTAGATACTCCATCTGCTGAAAATATTCATCTCTCAGTTTTTTTCGCATCTCAATCAGATACAGAGAAGGAACACATATCGCGTGTTCCCTATGTCTGCACAGTTGAGAGTCTTATGTATGCCATGGTATGCACAAGACCTAACATCGCTCATGCTGTGAGCGTTATTAGCAGATTCATGGATGTGACGCCTGAGAATCCATGTACCCGTTTACATGACATTCGCGATATTAAACTCATTAAAAGAGTGCATTATGTTGTTAAATTTGAGGGTAAATTTTTCATGTTTTGCAATGACATTCTCAATCAATTTATTGCAACCACAGAGCCGACAAGAAATGTCACCAACTTTTCATTGCATTAATTTTCATATAGTTTACATGTAATAAAATGAATATTACATTATATACATGTCTCCCAAAAAGTGACAGAAGTGAAACAAAAGCATTATACATTATCAATTGTATAGAAACTAACAAATGTGTACCGTTTGGTATAGCAGCGGATACTCTAGATCATCAATCAGCTACTGAGACGCATGCGCTTTGCCTGTCAAGCATGAAAGGAACAAAAGAACGTCAACAATTGTTGCATACAATCCGTCATATTAAAAATAATAGGAAATTTTAATGTTTTCAAAAGGAAGCAAGTAGAAAGGCATTGATATAGATAGCAGCTCCGTGAAAGCAAGCTTGACACATCAATCAAATAGGATTCATGTTAGTAGCTTGGTAAATACAAACTTGGTGAAGACATTTGTAAGTTGATCAATAGACAACATAGGTAGAGCTTGTAGAAACCCTCTCTTGAACTAATCATGAGCGTAGCGATAATCAATCTCCAAATGTTTGATCATGTAATGAAAACATAATTGTGCAACAAAAATGGTAGTGTGGTTGTCACTTGTCACACTACATCTTTGTGGGTCCAACAATGTCAATGCACTAGTTTTGTAGATTTAACCCATACCATTTTAGGTGGAATCTAAATGGTTCTATGCTTGAAGGAGAAACTGTAACTATTTCTTATTGCACTGTTATAGGAAATATTATTTATCTTCTTTCTTTCATATGTTATTTCCCTTCTCTTTATCTGTTTCCCCTTATATAAATTTGTCCTTTAGGATTTCTCCTCAATATAAACAAGCCCTATGGCCTATCATTTCTTTGTATATGGTATCAGAGCAGAGCACCAGACACAGACCACAACTAAGTCAACGGTATGCCTCTTCCATTGGAGGAATAGTAGCATATGTAAGAATCTTCAATCGAGCAACTTCGTATTTAGGATCAAGAGCCGCTAAGAAGATGCCAACAATCATGATATTCATGTACTCCTTCTACTGCTCAGGTCTAGCTGCAAGATGCATGAAGCTGTGAAGCTTCTCGAACATGCCTCGGAGAGATGTATATAGAGGATGCAGGGGTCGTTCGTTATGCTTGATAGTGAATATGTAATGCTATAACTGAAAGATCTTTGTCTTGTTTCTTGCTTGTGAGTAGGTAACAGAAAGAATATCCCACATTGCCTTGGCAGTTAGCTGATACAAAACATCGTCGGTGATCTCTATCGTCAATGTACAAGTTAACCAAACGCGTGCATACACATCATCGACCTCCCATGAGGCATTTGTCCCATTCTTTTTAGTCGGCTCCTCTTCAGTAAGAATACACTTCTTACCAATAGATTGCATTAAGCTCATAAACGGCATGGTCCATAGTTCGTAGTTCGTTCCATCCATCTTCAATATTGACGTCAGACCTCGGAAGGCACTGGTGGAGGTAATATCAACCTTATGTTCTGACATTATACCGAATCCACAGATTGGGACTTATAAATCAAGGGAAAACTTGTCTACACGGACATGAAGGGAAGGGATTGCAGATGTAGACTCAAACTGCAACCATTTCCATCAATATGAGGGTGTCCTAGGGCAAGAAAGGGTGATTTATCAATCTGAAATCACCATGAAATCCTCAAAATCAAACCGTACATGATCACTCGATTACCAGTACAGTGTCATAGAATGCTTGATGATGCAATGGCACAACCTTAACATAGATATGGGCTAGCGAGGAGAGGCAGGGAGGCGGAGGAGCCGCTTTAAAGCAGCAGGGGGTTCTGCGCGAGGCTGCCCCTGAGCAGCAGCGGCGGAGGGAAGGGAATCTGCGTGAGGTTGCTCTGGGCAGCAGCAGCAACGACCACCCCGATCGACGTGTTTGGGTGGTCTGTAGGTAGGGTTAGGATTTTTTGAGTATGAGAACTCCTGTCTAGGACCTTCGCTCCGATACCATATTGGTGGAAACAATAATTTATATGATTTGAGACCTTACGGCTCTCTTATAGAGGAAAGTCCCAATGGATAAATTACATAATGTCGACAACATAAATAAAGAATAAATAAACAATGCTAAAATATAGAAATATCTCTACAAAAATTGTTGAGATGAATGAATGACGTGATATTCATAGAAACCCTGGGCTCTCTTATATAGGAGAAAAGCCCTTGGGTAAATTACAAGAACGCTACATGAAGAAATGAAAATACATAAATAACACTAAAAAATTATAATAATCTCAACACTCCCCCTCAAGACGGAGTATATATGTCTATCATGCTCTGATTGGAACAACATCTTTGGAAAGGGCCTCCAGTAAGAGCTTTGGTGAATATATCTGTCGTCTGATCTTTAGTAGAAACATGAGAGGTAGATTGAGATCTTTCTGAATCATGCCTCTTGTATAGTGGCAATCCACTTCTATATGCTTTGTATGCTCATGGAATGCAGGATTATTTGCAATAAATAGTGTTGCATGATTATCACATAGAAGCTGCATAGGAAGAGGTAAATCAATAGCAAGATCAGTCAGAACTGATCTGACCTACATCAACTTTATGCATCCCTGAGTCATGACCTTGTATTCAGACTCTGCACTAGACCTGACAACTACAGTATGCTTCTTACTTTTCCATAACACGAGTGATTTGCCAACAAATATAGCAAACCCAGAAGTGTACTTCCTATCCCTAGGGCATCCTGCGTTTGCACATGCTGTTATGTCAAGAGACGTACCTCTGCTGAATAAGAGACCAGTACCTGGTGAGGACCTCAGATATCTCAAAATCATATAAACAACATCCATATGCACCTTCCGGGGCTGCTCCATGAACTGACTCATCTTGCTAACAACAAAACATATATATGGCCTAGTGATGGTGGCATATAGGAGCTTCCCTACAAGTTCGATGTATCTCCTCTTATCTATCTCCTCATTATCATCATTATATAATCTCATACTTGGATACATAGGAGTCGTAGCAAGCTTGCACTCTGTCATTCCTATCTCTAATAGAAGATCGGTACCAAACTTTCTTTGGGTCATCACAAGACCATGCTAGTTCCTGGAAAATTCTATCCCGAGGAAGTATCTGAGATTGCCAAGATCCTTGGTCACAAACTGCTGACTTAGGAACTCCTTGGCTGCTTGAATGCCCTGCTCATCATCGTCAGTGAAAATAATATCATCAACATAGACAAGAATAGCAATTGTACCTCTCTGTATCTTATGAACAAAAAGTGAGTGATCCGCAATGGATCGAACAAATACCTGATGCTCTATCAACTCTGAGAGCTTTTGGTACCAAGCTCTAAGACTCTGCTTTAGGCCGTAAACCGCTTTGTGGAGCCTACATACCTTCTGAGACTCCCCCTCAGCAGCAAATCCTGATGGCTGCTGCATATACACTTCCTCATATAAATCTCCATATAAAAATGATTTTTTCACATCAAGCTGATAAGGAGGCCATTCACATGAAACAACAACTGATAGGAGAATACGTAATGTTGAGTGTCTGGTCACTAGAGAAAAGGTGTCCTGATAATCCACCCTGTAAGTCTGGGTGAAACCACTTGCTACAAGCCTTGCCTTGTAGCGATCCACACTATCATCCGCTCGCTGCTTTACCGTAAGTATCCATTTATACCCTACAATAGATGCACCTAGAGGGGCAGAAACAACCCTCCATGTACCACGAGACTGTAAAGTGGCCATCTCCTCTTCCATGGAAAGTCGCCAACTTCTATCCTGTATAGCCTCCTAATATGTTTGTGGTATAGTAATAACTGAGAGGTTCATAACAAACTTCTTGTATTCCTCTGAAAGATGATCCAAGGAAACATGCGCAGCTAGAGGGTACGTAGCACAGTCGCGACGTGGCTTCCACATGGCAATAGGTACATTGGGGTCATCCGCCTCTCTGTTGTCTACTATCAGATTCTCTTGTGTAGTATCCTATGGATCAAGCATAGTACTAGTGCCGTCAGTAGAAACAATGTGTTCACTCCATACCTGGGGCGTATTGGATGATTGAGAAGGCACAGGAGCAGAGGGGCGAGTAGAAGGACCTTCAAATGTAAAGACGATGTAGGAACTGAGTCATAGTAGACAATGTGGAGGAGGAGGTGGTAAATGAGGTGGAGGTAACTGAGACTCATCATGAGGACTAGTTGGTGGGTCTATCGGAGGTGGAGGAACGAAGATATCCTCACCTGTGTCAGTATTAGACAACTTGTCACCTGTAGGAGAAAAATACATGATAGACTCAATAATGTGACATCTGCACTCACATAATATTTTCTTCTAACCGGATCAAAACAACGATACTCTGTTTGGGAATGAGAATAGCCGACAAACACACGTTTAACAGCTCTAGGAGAGAGCTTGTCACAAGCTGGAGTAAAATTGTGGACAAAAGACATAGATCGAAAGACTTTGGGGGTAAGAGAAAATAAGTCATCGTGAAACGCAATCAAGAAAGGAACTTTTTCTCCAAGCATAGTGGACGGCATGCGGTTTACCAAGTAACATGCAGTAAGAACCGCATCACCTCAAAAAGAATGAGGTGCCCGACTCTGAATCAAAAGAGTCTTTGTGACATCCAGAAGATGATAGTGTTTGCGTTCAGCAATATCGTTCTGTTGTGAAGTGTAAGTACACGATGTTTGATGAACCACACTAATAGATCTGAGGAAGTCCGATAAGTGTAAAGTAGAAAACTCCAAGGCATTGTCAGTGTGAATAAATTTTACATTAGCAGAAAAAAATATTTTTAATCTTAATAAGGAAAGATTTGATAATAGGACCAGCTTCAGACTTATTCTTCATTAGAAATACCCAAGATAATCTAAAGTAATCATCTACAGCGACCATATAAAACTAATGACCCTGATGATTAGGAACACGACTAGGTCCCCAAATATCAAAGTGAACCAACTCAAACAACTGACTATTGTGACGACTTGGAAAAGAGGAACGATGGTGTTTCCCAAGCCGACATGCCTCACATTCCATACTAGTACGAGTAAAGATCTGCACGAGGACATGACACAACTTCTGCAGAGGAAGGTGTCCAAAGCGAAGATGCCACAGAAACGGGGAGACAAGTCCAGAAGGGATAGTAGCAGCCCTTACACAAGAAGGCTGGACGAGTTTGTAAAGTCCCATCTGCTCACGGCCACGTCCAATCATCCTGCCCGTGAGTATGCCCTGAAACACAAGAGAAGGAGGATCAAATATGGCACGAGAATGTAAGTCTTTTGTAATCTGGCTAATAGACAAAAGATTCATCTGAAATGTTGGAGCATGTAAGACATTTTGCATACGCATTGAGGGAGCTAGAACAATCTCCCCTTGTCCAACAATAGGTAGACGGACCCCATTGGCTATCACTACTGATCTACCTGGAGGGATAGACCTGTAAGAAGTAAACTATGCTCGATCGCCACACATATGATGAGATGCTCCAGAGTCCATGATCCAATCAGACAAATCTGAACTGCTGCTAGTAGTAAGGGCATAAGCAATACCTGACGAGCTCGAAGAGGCTCTAGCAATATGTGCGACATCTGAAGAACCTGCATGCGAAGTAGTGGGAGTAGTCATTATCTCTCGCATCCTGGAAACAATATCATCAAAGCGAACATCATGAGTCGGAGCAGGTGTAGGAGTAGGCTCGGTATGTTCAACAACTCGAGCGAAGGCCGGATACCCATGTTTCTGATAGCATGTCTTCTCAGAATGACCAGGACGATGGCAATGTGAACACGAGCCTCGCTGACGACCTGCTCCTAGACCACCTGCTCCTCGACCACGGAACTGCGAAGTATTCCCTCTACCACGAGAGGACGCCATAGTAGGAGTCGGAGCCACAGTAGTAGATGATGTAGTAATTCTACTCAGCCTTTTATAAACCTCCTCCGTCGGAGGTATCATCTCTCCAGTAAGAAGTTGAATACATGCAGCATCGTACTCAGAATCTAGAGATGACAAAAATACGCCTTCCATAGTTGCATTCTGATATGACTGTTGTTGCTCAGTGCTCGTAGTAATAGGCATGAAGCTATGCAAACGCTCAAATATGCCTCTAAGATGTGAGAAGTGTGCATGAAGAGGTCAACCATTCTGCTTGGTCGAAAAATGTCAAACTGCAACTGTAAACTTTGTTCTCATTTTTCGCATGTCCATACGTGGCTTCTAGGATATCCCACATAGCTTTTACTGTAGGTTGATTGACAATATCATTGGCAATCTCCGTGGTAAGTGTCCCGGAGAGAGCCAAATGCGAGCATAGGTATCATCTTGCTTCCACGAAGCATTAGCCTCGATCTTGTCCTCCAGCTCTAGATCCCCCAAGATGTGCTCCTCGTTATGGCACTACATCAGGGTATGAAACTGCATGGACCACAACTCATAGTTGGTCCCATCTATCTTTACAATGAGAGACTGTCCTTTGAAGGCACCGGACAAAAAAACATCACCCTTATTTTCTGACATGGTAGCAAGAACACCGAAATCCGGGACAAATCTGAGGAGTAGACGGTTATGACGAGTCTACACAATCTTATATAGAGGATTGGTTGTGTTTGTAGACTCATACAACCAACCTCATCTCCTGTTGTTGTAGTCTAGGTCGTACAGGTGCACAGGGCAGCGGTGCACACAGATGACGTGGATGCACTAAAGATGCACACAGATGCACGTATGTGCACGCAGATGTACGTAGGATGCACACAGATGTGCACTAGTGTACAGATGTGCGTAGATGCGTAGATGTGAACGGGTGCACTCTCTTTGCGCGCGGGTGCGCAGATGTGCGCGCTACTGGTGCGCAGATGTGCACGCAACTGGCGCGCAGATGTGCACGCTACTGGTGTGTGATGCGTGCTGTAGCGCAATACTCACAGGAGCGCGATGCGCGCAGTTGTGGTAATGCGATTGCGGAGCACAGGCCCTGAAGCGGGAGCACGACAATGCATGAGATCCTGGAGCACAGTGTATGAGACCCTGGAGCACGGCGACGCAGGCCCTGTACGAGTTGTTGTGGCTGCAGGCGGCGTACGAGGGGGGGAGGGGTTGAGGCGGCGCACGCGGGGGTTTAGGGCTAGGGTTAGGGTGGGGATACAGGAACCCCGGTCTAGGACGTTGCTCCGATACCATATTGAGATGAATAAATGACGTGATATTCATAGAACCCCTGGGCTCTCTTATATAGAAGAAAAGCCCTTGGGTAAATTACAAGAATGTTACATGAAGAAATGAAAATGCATAAATAACACTAAAGAATAATAATAATCTCAACAAAAATAAAAGCTCAAACAATAAAGTAATCTCAACAGACATGGAAGTGGTTCAATATGTACTACATATCTCCTATATGGAATGTAAGAAACAAGTGTGTTTGAGATAATTTAGGCATATAGTTTTCCTCATATAATTGATTCAAGCCATATTAAGCAAGAATTAGTATGTATGTCATTATATCGGTGTTAAACAAGGGTGTACATAATTTAATCTTTAAGATATCTTGCTTTTGACTTTTATGGCTTTCCATGTCAACATTTGGTCTTAATCGTGTCTTTTCATTTGGAAAACTAAAGCAAGTGTTGTCTAATATTGTTGAGCTTTTTTGAAATAAATTGTGTGGATAATTGGATCTCTCTAAAACACTATTAGGATTGGATTTCTTGTTTAGTTCCTTATAGCTTTGGAGTAAGGTTTTTGTTCTATATAAAAGAGCCATTTTCTATTTGCAATTGGTTGCTTTTCTTTGTTGATGTTTGGAGTTGGTCAAAAATTGTACCATATGGAATCACATCATATCATGTATTCTTGAAGTTTTTATTGTAGCCTTCTATGATTTATTGTGATTAACATGGTATCAGAGCAAGAGATCCGATTTCTATTTTGGGATATTTACCGGACAGACCCTATAAACTTTTCAAGTTACCTCTACGACCTTTGAAATAACCTAATTCTCCCTCGCCCCCGTAAACTTGTTATCCTTACCCTACAGACCATGTGGTTAACCCCCATCCATTTACTCGTTAAAACTAATCGGATTCCGTTATGTGCTTTTACATTATACTTATTTTATTTATCAAATTTACATTGAGTGCCACTCCTCCTTATCCTCGTCATCTCCTTTTCCCCACCCAGCATCCACCCACTATCTGCCATCCTCGTCCTCCTCCTCCAGGTTTGCTGCCCTCACCCTCCTCCCCGACCTCCGCCGCCTCCTTCATGTCTGCCGCCCCCGCCCCATCCCCCTCCACCGCCTCCTCCACCCCGCTCCCCTCCTCCCCCACCTCCATCCACAGCCTCGCTCCACTCCTCCCCCACTCTGCCGCCCCATACACGCACACCTCCTCACCCCTCCACCTCCGTTGCGTCCTCCCCTCGCCCCCCCTCCCGGCGGCAAGCTCCTCCTCCACTCCGACCTCGACATCGCCTCCTCCTCCCTCCACCTCCACATCCACGACCTCAACCTCCTCCTCTGCTCCGGTATGCTCCCCCCTCCTCCTCCGCCATCGTCTTCCCTCACCCCTTCCCCTCCTCCTCCAAGGACGACCTCTTCGTATGCGACCTCTTCGCCCGCCTCCTCATCGGCACCCTCAACCTCAAGAAGAAAGCACTCGACTCCGTCCTCCGCCTCCTCTCCGAAGACCCCAAGACCGCGGCCATCATCGCCCAGGAAGGCGACATCTCCTGCCTCATCCGCCTCCTCGATCCCCTCAATCACTCCTTGATCTGCGAGCATGCTGCCTCCGCCCTCTCGTCCCTTGCCACCATCTCTGGAGCCTCGAGTCGTACCGTGTTTGAAGAAGGCGGCCTCGGGCCGCTCCTCCGCATGATGGAATCTTGGTCTGCCCCCGCGAGGGAACGTGTTGTTATTGTTGTCGAGGCGATCACCGTTGACCCCGGGAATGCTTGGGTTGTGCCCGCATATGGCCGCGTGACGATTCTCATCGAAGCATGCCGCCCAGGTGGTGGAGTCTTACCGAACATGCAGGCGAAGGCCTCCGGTGCGCTGCGGAACGTTGCGGTTGCGGTTGGGGATGCGAGAGATGCTATGGTTGAGGAGGGGTGCACTTGTGGTGCTCCGGGATTGCTCGATTACGGGAATGGGACATCTGAGGAGGCACGGAGGAATGCGGTGAATTGCCTGTGGATATTGGCGTCAGGTGGCGAGGAATTCCGCATGAGGATCCTGCAGGAAGGCACGCTGCCGTGTCTGCTCAATCTCTTCCAGGGACCTATTGTTATTGATCTTAATCTGCCCGAGTACGTCCTCCGGGCGTTGCACACGCTGTCAACCTCGTCGGCTACGGCAAAGGCATTGCCGGTTCACATGCTTTCTTTGTCCAATTGAGTGAGCTTATTAGTCACGAGAGTGCCGTTATGCAGCAGATCTCAGTATCGTTATTATGCAATCTCTCCCCCCTAAAGAAGAAACGAAGAGGGCGATGGCGGGGAGCATGTCAGCTCTGGTTAAGATGATGGAGCTGCCAAAACCAGCTAGTATACAGGAGATGGCGGGAACAACGCTGAGAAAGGTGGAAAATCCACCGTTAATTTTCACCTCTAGTTAGATTAACCCACACTACTGACTCAAGTAAAAGTACAACTAACGACAGGGCCTGCGGGGTAAGACGGAGTAAGTTTACGAGGTCGAGGGGGAAATTAGGTTGTTTCAAAGGTCGTAGAGGTAATTTGAAAAGTTTATAGGGTTTGTCGGGTAAAAATCCCTTCTATTTTATGATGTTGGTGTCAACATGGTAGAGATTGTAGCTTTGAGATCCTAAAGAAGAGATGCTATACTTGGTGGTTTTTTATTTCATGGATTTGGGTGATTTCCTTTCCGTTTCATCCAAGCTAACTTGATATTAAAGGAAACCTTGCCTCCTCAAGTGGTCCACCAGAATGCACAAGTTAAGGTATCTTAGGCCTTGGCAAAACTACCTTCCACATGAGCCCTTCATCTTAACTCTCTCCGGATATGAAATAATATCTGAAGCCGCCACACGGTTCTCCGAATATTAATCATTTGGTCTTGTACTTTAATACAAACTTTTTCGATCCTGCGGGAGGGGGAGACCCATATTTTATCAGCATCTCTTTTGGTTCTTCGGTCATCCACATGTGTATATTCCCATTTGACCTGGATTCAGGATTATTAATCATATTGTCTCCACCTTTTTGGGAAACCTGGTCTTTCGGTATCTAGGCATGGTTTATGCTGTAATCAGTATATGTGTTCCTGTATCCCTGGTTCAGGCTCATCATATTTTACTGTGGACTGAAGCCTTCATTAGATATTTTGTTTTTCTTTTCAGTCCTCACTGCTATCTAGAAGGAAATGTCTCTAGATTCACTTCCTTCTTGCTTCCATATTACTATGGCTTGTGACGGAAACTTAGTGCTTTTTTTTTCCGGCATTTCAAGGGAAATGGTTGTGAGTTCTCTGAGGGTTTGTGACCTAAAAGAAATGGCTCCGTGGTTTTATAATTTTTTAGTTACTTCCACATTTTGGAGCTGCAGATCCAATGACCAGTTGTATGGGTGGAACAAGCCTTCAAGATTACAGGATAGTCATTGATGTCGAAAACAAAAAATCTTGTCCATGTCGCATATACACATTACACAATCAGCTGACATTGCATTAAACATCATGTGCCTCTATGTGTAGTACTTTTCTTCCTGAGAATCTCCATCAATCTTAAAATCTTCATCTTACAAATGGATTAAAATGTTGCTACATTGCAGACGACCGTCTGGAGTACGCATCTATCCAAGCAATTCTCTTTGGTCCCTACCTTCTTTCTGGTCTGACCAATGGCGACTGGGACATAAGCGGCAATGATGCTAAACCATTTTCTGACTGGATTCAACCGATACCATATGGATATAACTCTCTGCTTGTTTCACTTTTGCAAGAAGGAAATGGTGGGACTTTTGTTTTCTCAAATGCGAACGATACCCTGATCATGGATCAGCTGCCAAATACAGGGACAGATTCTGCTGTCCACGCAACATTCAGACTTGTTTACATGAACGGTATGCATTCAGATGTCAAGACTCCCATCATTATGAGCGGAGAAGCTGTTATGTTAGAGCCATTTGACATCCCCGGTGCAGTTTTGGTACACAGTGGGCCAGGTGAAGGTATTGTCCTCTCATATTCAGCCAATGTTGGAGATTCGTTGTTTAATCTGGTTGAAGGACTCAATGAGAAACCAAATTATATATCTCTGGAATCAGAAAGCCTGCCAGGCTGCTTTATTTCCAGTTACATGGATGGCTCCCCTGGTAGAGGTATTCAGCTTAGATGCCGAGAAAGCGTAATGTCTCCCTATGATACACAATTTCGGGAGGATGGGAGCTTTCTCGTTGGAAAAGGATTGAGGGAATATAATCCAATAAGTTTCATTGCGAGAGGTCTGAAGAGAAACTTTATTTTGGAACCATTACTGAGCTTGCAAGATGAATCCTACACAGTATATTTCAATCTCACTAACTAATGCAAGCTGAATAGAGTATCATGAAGGTTCATTGGTGATTATGCCCTCCATTGATTGACGAATAGCTTTCCTCCTAATTTTGTGCACGGGGGGCATATGCAAAGAACATGTATTTCGAGGGAATTGACTAGCAAGATAATTTTTATTGATTTGAATAACTTGCTGCTGATTTATTAAATAAAAATAAAATGTTTGGTCTAACTGAGTTAAAGAATTGGTACATAGATTTAAATACAGGTCTGACACCCATATCCAAACAAGGTGAAATGGGACAATACCTTCACGGTGCGATTCCTTAGCGGAGCTAGTAATACATAGGAAATGTGGTAGATAAGTCCTTATGTCTTGGTTTCACCTTCACGGTGCTTTTACTTAGCGGAGCAATTAATACAATAGGAAATGCTGTAGATAAGTCGTTATGTATTGGTTTCAATGTAAGCATTAAATCAACTTGACTTGGTTGCCATCTCATTTGATGTTTGCATTCTCGAATGCATATTTCGGTACATTGTATCAAAGTAGACCCGATGTAGAAAATTGTGTTGAACAGTCAATTGGGAAGAGAAGAAATAATCAGAACAAGAAATGGCTACCCTCTCCTTTTGACATCTGTCCCTTGAAGCATGTAAGCATTTATTACTTTTTGAAAATGACACGTCATATTTTCATTATTTAATGTACTTCAAAACTCGGTATTAATAAAAAGTTTAGTTTTTACTACACTAAACTAAAAAAAGAACAGTACAGTCGTATTTGGTCATCAAATATTCTAGCTATTCTGTTCAAGTTGCCCTTTCAAACAAGATTAGCAACTATAGCTTGTAGTAAAGCTTAAATAGTTTGCAAACCGAATCAAACATAACCTCAGCAAATCAGTGATTTAAGCAGATTTACAAAGTTGCACGGCTTTTTTGTCTGGCCAAGAAGAATATGCTCTTAACAGCAAATGTAGCTTTCCATATTTGTCTTTCATGTAGATGATCAGCCAACTGTGTTAATATCATCTCGACGATCATGCCACCCAAGGGAGTGGATGCGTATTTATGTCGGAATTGCCTCTGTATTTGATAATGCAATGCAAGTGATGTAAATCATGGTTTTTAGGAGATTTACTTTGATACATCCTTGAATTCAAACGAGCGTAAAATTTGAGAGTGTAAGCATTACTTGCTCAATTTTCCCAATGAAATGTGGGACCCATCGCCACTGTGAGATGAAATCATCCATTTATTTTAAAATCCCACTTGATGAGCTTGAAATAAAATCGCAATGGAAATTAGTTAGAGTTAAGAGAAGACCTATGTTGGTAGCAATCAGTTTCAAAGAAGATTTCTGGACAGGCGGGAAGTTCACTATGAATGATGGCCACGATGATGCAGGTGCCTCAATCTAGGAAAATCCATCCGGGCAGTACATGGAATTTCTTATTCCCTATTACCTCCCAAGCAAACTTTTATTTTGCTAAGTGCCGCTTAATGATCCGGTGGTAGAAGCAGTGGGCTTCATTTCAATGACCATCCCAATCCAACTCATTACAAATATTGCATGATTGGAAAAATTGGTGGTGTGTGTGTGTAAGACGTATATAGTGCATGTTTATAACGGCCAACATTTTGGCAAACATGTGTGCATGTGTTTCCAATGTCCATCCTCCATGTGGCAAAGAAATCACATAGAGAGTCACACGAGTGCATAAGCGCTTTCGCTTTAGCTCAGACTCAATGTCGGGATATCAATTCGGATCTTGATCCTCTTTTTGTTACGAATTTGTTTAGAAATTTAACAAGTTAAATTTATTTGGGAACTAATGGTTGAATTCCCATCAGGAATGTAAAGCAGCAAAAAGGCTTTTTTTTGAATGAAATATATGTGGCCTTCCAAGGAGACCCACCTCACCGCGCAAGTATATATTATAAAACAAAAAGACATTGGGCTTCTCCTTAGGGAGGACGAAGAGTGAGAATTGTTCTTACATGACCAACTTTGGAGAGTATAGGGTAACAAGTCCACCCGAGCAAGAAACAGAAATAACAACAAAGAAATGCATGGGTAGCATCACTAGCAGCATCCAACAAAAAGAGTGTATGTACCAATATTTGAAGGCAACCTGGATGGCAAACGATCCACTTCAGAGATCATTTTATTTATTCTTCTTAGCTGGTGAGCAGCTCCAAGATTTTTGTGAGGGTCCTCCAATGAACCAAATCCATGTGGACATTCAAGCCCAGAAAAAGGAAGAGGAAGAGGAAGTGCGCGCCTGTTGTTTGGGGTTTTGGGAAGAAGGCACACAGATGCACGTGGCAGAATGACAGAAAGAGGAGTGGAATAGGGAGAAATCTACCATTTTAATGTACTCCAATGGTCTTTAAACAATGACTCATATCTCCTTTTTACAACTGAGGTGGGATTACAAAATATAATAAAAAAGAATTTTATCCCTAGTTTGACTCCTAAATTGACTCAACCAAATTACTGATCAGAGATCACATGCCTCTCTATTTAAATATAAATCAAAATTGAAATCGACTCAAATTGAACAAAAATCAGTGACTAACTCTAACCATATTTTATTTATTAATTAGAATGTACAGATGATAGCTCCTAATTTAATAAACCCATATCAGACAATCAAACGGAAGACAAACCTTAATTGATATTTGATTGTAGTGTGCCTTGCAAATGGTGTAGATTTTACCAAATAATTTGTTAATCTGTTTACATCCTTTTGTAATTTTTCAGGGAGGGTGGGTTAGTTGCAATTTTGTTACTCCTTCACTAAAATCGACTCTTCCTTTTACTTTCCCACCAAGTTTAACCTTTTGGTAAAAAGATTTCAAGGAAAGGTCATCTTGAACAATTGCAGAAGAGATATGTGTACCCCTTTACTTGTAGGTTTTGATTAACAGGAAGATAAACCCTTCGTTGCTGCTAGGTTTGGGTTTCTTCCAACTTGATGGTGGCACCGAGGCATCGAGATGGTGTATCTATGGCGACATTGGGGCTCAGCGATCAGATCATGATGTCTCGTGGGGTTTCCCCTACCACCTTATGATGGTGATGAGGATGATAGCTTCGGTGAAAGTAACAAAGGCCCGATTGGCGGAGAGATTGGAGTTTCCGATGGATGAAGTTCTCTTGTTGGGTTTGGGACTCCAAGCCTTTGTGTGATGACAATGGTACCACTGCTCGAGCATGCAGTGGCGATACATAACTCGAGTGATGGATAGGTGAAGGCTTTTGCGGTCTTGTTCGTGATACTAGCAGTGATGGATGGTGTCACATGGGTAAAATCTCAGCATCGATTTTGTCTTTTGGAACGTAAGGGGGTGAGGCACCTTTAAGTGGTGCTCACCCAAGTTAAACTCCTTTTGTTACTCAAAAAATATTACATATTGACAGTCCAATCGCTACATAAATTCCTTGATAAAGCTACAATGTTCTCCACATGATATCTCAAGCCCTTAGGGGTCATCGAATGCCTCGATAGCAAATGGCTCAGCAGGTTGCAAAAGTTCTGTAGTGGTTCATTTTTGTACGATAAGAAGGAGCGCCAAGGGATTTTCAAAAGGCTGCCAAGATAGATGCATCAAGCCAAGTGATCCTCTGAAGATCCCAGACCTCTTTCACCACGCAGCACTTGAAAAAAATGTGATCAATATGTCTACGTCACGTCCGCAGATTGAGCATGTTACATCCACATTTGGTATTATACGAGAGCGAAGTTTTTTCATCGTGAGCCTCTCACATAGAAGTAACCAGCAAAAATCTTAGCAGTAACATTTTTGTTTTCCAAATTAATTATAGTCCCTAAGCACAGTTGAGTCCAGTGCATCCAACCTCCCAGCTTAAGAGGCGATAAATCTCTTTGATGGAGAAGAGGCAACACAATTTTCAGTGATCCCTACCACTCGTAGGACCTCACTTCCTGCAGCATCTCTAACAGGACACCAAGTTCCACAATCTTTTCCTCGGACGAGAATTGAGGTACCCAAGCCCCGTGTCACTGTTAGATGGGGACGACGATTATTCAACCACTGAAATAGATTTGTCTGCAGCCAACCCAAAAATCCTTGGAAATTTGACCACAAAGGGGGTCTCCCCACGACCTTTCATCTGTCTAGAAACGAACATGGTGTCGTCCCCTAATACCAGTTGTAGGAGTGGTTCGAGCTTGCATTTAACCGAACATTCTTCCAAAATTTGGACTAACCTCCTGATAAGTTCCTCCTCGATGCTAAACCAGCATGGCCCTCGTAGATTGGCATTAAGAGATTGCAACCCAAGTCCTCCTCGGGCCCCAAATTGGCATTATCCACTTCGATAGCTATCCATTTTCCATTTCACACCGTCTTAGAATCCCCAAGCCGGCATGTTTGCAAGGTCTAGCCACCACATCCCAGGAGACCAAGGAGACTCTATGTTTATCATGCTCGAACGATGAACATAAAAATTTTTCTCATGATGTCAGTAGCATGTGTCGAATTTCCTGGGGAGCTTGCACAGGAAGAACAACGATATTGTTGATAGCACTAACTTGAGGAGCACGAGCCTCCCACCCCGAGATAGAATTCTCTCCTTCCATCCCACAAATTTATTTTCAAGTTTTTCAATCAGGAAATCCACTGTTCCACTCTAGGTTTGCCGAATTCCCAAATATTTCACTGGCAAGGACTGTTGGGAAGTGTTAAGAATGGAGGAGCATTGTTGAGACTCATAAGTACCCATACCAATGGGGGACGAAAACTGACTTAGTGGTAAGGGTGTTCAAAATATCCGGGTCAATGGGTACCCGGCTTGACCCGTTCATTTGATCCTAAACTTTCAGGTACCCGTTTGGAAATGATGGGTCGGGTACCCGCAATGTTATGACCCGTGCCTCATATAAAAAACCCGATGGGTACCCACGGGTACCCAGTTGGAAGCTTCCACTATCAATTTATTCACAAAAATGCCAATGGTTAGATACAAATACCAATATAGATGTTACATTATTCTTATATATTTTAAAAATATAGAAATAGATGTGGATACAAATATCTGTAAATATGGAAAACATATTGCCAAATCATAAAAAATGAATATCGGTATAAAATTGATGCAAATTAGATAGGAAAAATAATAGAATCAAAACTGTACAGATAAGTATATATGTGGGAGGGCTCATATACTTGAAAGAGTTTCAAAGAATAACTCAATTATTGACATTATCTGGGAATTGAAAATTTAATGATTAAATATGAATTTATCATCATTAATAATGTGGATATGATTCACATTATTTGGACTTATGTATAGAGACATCTAAGATAAATAAATTGGGATTTAATTATCAGAGATGAGATTAATGTGGATAGCATTATTCACAATAATCATAACTATTGTGAATAAGATTCATAACACCATAAGAGATAATTAATTGTAAATAGGATTTCCAATTTAAATAATTATACGAATTGGATTTGCATTAAGCAATTAAATGTGTATGTGATTTACATTTAATTTTGGATGGATGAGTATAATTTCATAATTAATCAATGGTTTGTTTGCAATTGTCGCAAATAATTTGCAAATCATTTGGCGATATTTTGTTGAAAAATAATTCGATGAAAAATTACATTAAAAGTAGATTTGAGAGAGAAAATTTCTCTCCAATCCAAGGGGGACATCTGCCCTCCTTAACGAGCAAGGAGACTATCTCCT
Source organism: Ottelia alismoides (assembly GCA_037367405.1). Lineage (NCBI taxonomy): Eukaryota > Viridiplantae > Streptophyta > Magnoliopsida > Alismatales > Hydrocharitaceae > Ottelia > Ottelia alismoides. The sequence goes on along the minus strand of JAZKJV010010372.1, from coordinate 134,710 downwards.
TTCCTCATTCTGGAAAGTGGCTATCTTATTTATCTTTATCATGAGAATGAAATTGATTTTAGTTGAAATATATTTGTTGAGGAATGTCTTCATCTTTTTTTTATTAAAATTACTTATATTTTTTCAAATTGTTACAACAAAATCTTGGTCATTGATTCAATTAGGATTGCATTTGGAGTGCATCCTAACCATCCAATTTTGTGTAAAAGAAGGGTTAACCCTAGCTCTTTTCTCTAGGCAATTAAGTTGAAGCAACAACTCCCTCTCCATCACGTCCAAGGTCTCTCTCTCTCTCCTTTTTGATCGTCCATTTCTTAGGGTTGAGATAAAGCGATCGATGTCACGATGTTGTTGTGTTACTAGATTGATCGCTCGTAGAACTCCATCTTCTTTGACACTTCATGCTCGTGAAGGAGACATGTATTTCATGAGGTGAAATCAGGAGGTTTCTTTCTCTAGTCTTGCTTCAGATTGTGTGCTTCAGACTGTGGAAAGCATTATCTCATCCACGCGCCCACAAGTGCTCGCTACGTCAGATCAGACATGAGACAGGAGGTTTCTTCGCTTAGAGACTCGTGGATCACAATCACGCTTCAAGAGGTAATTGTATGTATGATCTTGATGAAATGATTTGGGAATCGTACCCTTGTTATATGCATCAAAAATATTTAATGTATTTTGCTCCTTACTACTAGTATGACTAGTTAATGTAGAACGCATATGATGCAATCTTCACGCTTCCGTGATGAGCGAGGTGCAAACCTTACCTTAAAGTGGTATTAATATTCTTGGTCAAAGTCTTGGATGTGATCCAAACCTAAGAGAATAAGGTTTTGGATATCGGATGCGCGAGAACTTGTTTTACTTCTCATATATGCAATTTCCTAATACATTTTTTGCTCATAGGAAAAGCTACTATTTATGCCATATTTGAACAAATTTTTAGGATACTAAAATGTGTTAAGAATGTCTAAATATGTCCCGAAAGATTCATAAAAGGTTGGAAACAAACGGACATTGTTTCAAAATCAAAAATTCTCGTAATGTTATTTTTGCATGAAAAGTCATATCTGTAACTAAATAATTTTTCATTGCAGTTTTCCATCATGAAACATGTTATAAATACGTTAAATATATTAAGAATTAAATGAACAAGCCATTCGAATTTATTTTGTACAATTCTGACTCTGTTTGCTCAAGATATGTGATATTTAGTAAAGATGGGTCAGAAGATGATTGAATTATCTCAACGATTTTTTAATATATTTATCCTTCAATATCAATCATGAAATTATTAAAACTTGAAATAATGCATATTTTTGAGATAATACCATTCTTTCAAGTAACAATCAAGTTTACTGGTTGATTGATTTGGATTAATAATTGATTTAATGTGATTAAATTAATTATATCCAAATTAAAACACTCTATTATGAATAGATGTGGATTTCCCTTGGAAGAATTAATTATGTGATTGTAATTCATGATAATTAATTAAAATTTGGATATGAGGTGGAGGATCACGTAAGTGACATCCATGGTCTCCTGTCAAGGAAAAGGGTTCCGTAGTCAGAGATTGCATGTAGGAGACGTTTGTTCGAAGTGACAGCTCCTGCATACAAGCACATTTGGATCGAGTTCTTTGCTTCTCGAAAGAGTAAGGACGTATGCGTAGCGACACCAATATAAAGTCCTCATATTATTGGGTCATATTGGATTGCGCATAGCGAGTTGTAATCCTGTTGACGGTTGGTTCAATTTACGATGGGTCAACATGACCATTAGGGGTGGTGGGCCCGGGTGTTAAAGACCGAATTGGAAATGTAAGTTGGACTTGGAAGGTGGAATGTGTTCCCGCTTCTTTTTATCTGAGTTGCAAGTTCTCATATTATTGGGATGTGACAAAGATAAAGGGGAGATCCCATATCTTGCTAGAGATATAGCAGTAAGTATATCTCTTGCTTTGAAAGGTAAATAAGGGAATTAACTATCAGAGTAGAAAAGGAAAGACTAATTTGATTAAAAATCCCTTAATCAAAGAATTTAAATTGAATATATAATTATTTATATGTTCTAATATAATGCATTCTTAATTTCAAAAATTGAAGTCCATGAACCCACTTAGCAGGCTCCTGGAAGTCAATCAGTTGACCATACCAAATTATTCGGATTGGATCCGAAATTTGGATATTTCATATCCGCTGAGTGCGTCTCTTATGTACTATCAAAGACAAGTACATAGACATGAAGACTCCGAAAGAAATTTAATTTTAATGAAAAATATGATGAAGATCATAATCTGGTAAGATATTACTTTCTGGGTTCATTGTCCAATGTGCTTCTGAAGCAGCATGTGGAGATGAACACTTGCCAAAATATCATGCTGAATATGAGAGAAATGTTCGGTGATGTGAACCGCGCACAATGTTATAATATAATGAAAGAACTTATTCACTGCAAGATGCGGGAGGGGACCTTTATTAGAGAACATGTACTCAAAATGTTTGGGTATCTTTCTGAGTTAGAACCCTGGGGGCTAACATGGATTTAGTTATGTAAGCTGACTTCATTTTGTTGTCGCTCCCTAAGTCTTTCAACAACTTTGTGGTTACATACCACATGGGCAAAGTTGATTATACTAACGTTGGGCTATTGGTTGCATTAAAGTTTGCTGAAGATGTAATGAAGAAGGATGGCCCCTCTAGCAGTGCAATGGTTGGACAGGTCAAAGGAAAGCGTGGTCGGAAGCATGGTTCTTGGAAGGGCCCAGCCCAGAAGAGAAGAAGAAGAGTCAAAGAGTTAGCTCATCTACTAATGCATCCACTCTGATAGCAAGAAAACCGATGTCTGTCATCACTGCAAGAAGCCGGGGCACTAGAAGTGTAATGTCCAGATTACCTGAAATCGGTCGGCAAAGGTAAAGCTGCAGCAGGTATGAAATCTACTTTCATCATTGAAACTAGTTTTCTTGTTGACGAGAAGGAAGTTGGGTTGTAGATTCGGGTGCTTCTGTTCACGTATGCAATTTCTTTCATATATTTCAGGAAACTAAGAGTCTCGATGAAGGGGATATAGGCTTCTAGATGGGATCTGATGCAAGTGTTGCAGCAGTCGCCGTCGGGACCTACATACTATCGTTATCTAGTGGAAGAGTCCTAGTACTTAAAGAGTGTCTTTATGTACCTGAAGTCAGAAGGAATTTAATATATGTATCCAAGCTTGTTATAAGTGGATATTGATTCCTTTTCTGTAATAAACTAGTCATAAGTCATTATGATAAACATATTGTGGATGGTGTCTTGACTTCTTGTGGACTCTATGAATTGTGTGTTGATGAACATGTCATGAATGATACTACCACTAAGAAAAATACTAAAAGATCCATGGAGAATGGAAATCATTCAAACATGATTTGGCATCAAAGGCTGGTCATCTATCTGTTGATAGGATCAATAGATTAATAAAGGATGGACCCTTGGATTTTCTACAGGTTCAATCGTTGCCTACCTATGAACATTGTATTTGAGGTAAAATGACTAGAACGCCTTTTCGTAACAAGATTACAAGATACGAAGGTATTCTTGACCTTATACGTACTGGTATGTAGTTCCTTCAGTACCGCGACCCAAAATGGGTACCGATATTACTTGACATTTATTGACGATCGTTCGCGATATGAGTTTATCTTACTACTGCGTCATAAACCTGAAACCTTTGAAAAGTTCAAAGAGTTCAAGGCTTTGGTTGAGAACTAAACCGATAGGAAGATTAAATGGGTTCGATCTGACCGAGGTGGCGAGTATCTCTCAGATGAATTCAAGGAATACCTTAAAGAGAATGGAATTGCATCCAATCTCACTCCTCCTGAAACCTCCCAACTTAATGGTGTTGCTGAAAGACGCAACAGGATCATCATAGATATGGTTCGTTCAATGATGAGCTAAGCACATTTACCACTTAGTTTCTGGGGATATGTAGTAGAGACTGCAATATATATCCTAAATAAGATTCCTAGCAAGTTTGTGCCTAAGACTCCTCATGAGCTCTGGCATGGAACCAAACCAGTGTTAAACATATGACAACATATGAGGGTTTGGGGTTGCTTTGTCCATGTAAAGAACACGGACGCAAGTAAGCTAGAATCTCACACTCTAGAGTGCTACTTCATAGGGTATGTTAAGGATTGTATTGGATATCAGCTTTATGACCCTGAGACTCAAAAGGTTTTCATCTCTAGAGATGTAAGATTTCTGGAGGATGACTGATAAATCCCAGATTTATCAGCTTAATTCTAAATATTTATCTCCTTTACTTAAGTTAATAACATGATTCATTGACTAATTAACACTAATTGCAAATGTATGTGTTGAATATAATTAACACTAATTATTATATATTAACATGATGTAATATTTTATGTATTTATTTCTTATTAAAAATCAAATAAAAAGTAGGATAAAATTGTATATAAATAAACTAGCATAACATAAAATAAAAATACAAAAATAAGCAAAAGAAAAATTAAAGAAAAATGTTTTATATAGTGTTTAATAGTATTTAATTTTTTGTCTATGTATAGATGACCTCTGATCTCTTTGACTTCTATAAAAAGCATGAAAGTTGTAGATCTCATCGAGATCTACAACTTTCATGTTTACCACTTTTCCAAATTCAGCCTCTAACTATTTTTTTCTTGATTTTTCTTTGATTTATCGATTTTCCTTAATTCTAATTGGCCACGTGGCACAACCTCGGTCGCCCACGTGGCCTGCTCTTGGCTAGACACCCGTCCCTTCTGCGTCGTCTGCTCACTCCCATTAGACGGAATCACCATCGTTGATTAGCACTCTAATCTAGACCATCATTCTCATCAGACGATCTCAGCCTTTCTTCATCACCTTAACCCGAACCGTCTGATCTGATGATCGGACGGTTGAGGTTCATCTTCAACCTACAGATGATGTCATCTTCGTTTCAACCGCCCGTTTTCACCCAATTTCATTAACCACCCCCGACATCTTCTTCCCTAGAAACTGCTACCAACCACTAGGTCGTTCAACCCTCTTTCACGCTATTCCTTTAAACCACCACTGAATCCTACTAATTCCATGGTAATGGCGGTTGTAATCTCTGCCATAACCATTTGTAGGTTGCCAACCTCTGCCTTCAAATACCCCACTGCCGCTTCCAGCGACGGTTGTCCACCCCTGGTACGAGCATACTCCTAGCCGCATCTCCCCTTTGTGATAGGAAGCTCGAAGATTTGAGTTGCAACAACGGAGTTCTTGCTCTGGTTGACCCATGGCCATAAAAGACATGTTACAACACCAATAGGTGGTTGTTTGAGCCCCATGTTAGGCTGACCTGGTGGAGCGATGACCCAGAAGCCAATTGAGCTTCAATCCTAAGCTGATGCCTCCATCTAAGATGTCATCTTCATGTACAGGTTAGATAAGAAGGTTCTTATCTCTTATTCTTCAATTTGTACATGCATATCTTTGAACTAATTCAATCATCGGACATGGTTTCGACGTTCAGCATGGGTCCTTGATCCACGCTGGAGATTATATTCTCTGTGCTCCCAGTTCTATCACACTTTACCACATTGATTCACCTTCCTCCTATCACGGTGGAAGAACCCCAATAGGGCTTCACTTTATTCAACTCCGATTAGCCCTTCAATCCACTCGCAATCGCACGCAACCAATTCATTCTTGCTTCAGCTATATTCTACTAACATCTGCAGGTGATGCGGACCTTCAATGATCGGAATAGTGGAGCACACACCGATCTGGATTTTTCCTCCCGAGGAACCAACATCAACTTCATCACTCAAATTGTCTCGCGTCTTCTCCGACCTTTGGTGACATCCGCGGTCCATCATTTCGTCATCCCCGACTTTCATAATTCTTCCAAGATGACGGAGGAGAAGAGGAGATCTCACTGGAGCACCGTCTTCTAGCCTCCGTGCACGGAGGTGTTCTTCTAAGAAGGACATACAGGCACCGTCAGATTAGCCCTAATTGGGTGCGATCTGGCGGTGGTATTTTGTCCATGATGGTGAGCCAAGACTGCAGCCATGGAGAAATCCAAGCCTCGGCCGAAGCTTCAGACACCAACACGTGGCCCGAGCCACCTAGCGCCACCCGAACCTAGGTCATGCGTGCTCTGCACGTGCAAGCCTGGGTTATTTGCATTTCAACCTTGTCGGTTATCTCTATTTACAAAAATACCCCCGTGAAGGGGGTATTTCATAAATTTCAATGCCAGTTTCTTGTCTTTGCATTTCAGTCCCTTGAAGGACATGTTTGTCATGTTTTAAACTATGTCTTATCACATTTATGCCCCTGAACTCCAAGTTGAATATCTTGAGCATCGTTTATCCAATTAAGATAATTTCAATGACATGTTGATCCTCATTTAATTGTCTTTGATCTGACATAATTTATAGTCTGATATGATAACAAATGAAGGATTAATTTGTTAGAGTCTATATCGTGCATCTATACGTATTAAATGAAACGCCACTCTACATTGCATTGATAAATTGGACTTAGAATTAAGCTTAAATTTGATGATTCATTCTAGGGCATATTTGTGAATATAGTTGAATTTGTTGATCTGTTCATTTTGTCTAACATGCATTATTGTGTTATATCACATTTCATGTCATCCATGCATGCATATGTGATGTGCATTTACCTTGCATTATTGTGCTTGCATTGTTTGTGTGTTTTAACCTAGATGAATTATCAATCACTTAACCTAAATTTAACACCTAAATGATCATATTATGGCTCGTGTCCTTGTGTTCAACCCTGGACTTGCCAGGTGATAAATTTAAAGCCGAGAACCTTATCATTGAGATTCTCTCGGTTCTGTATGAGAAGCTAAGTGTACATGCTACAAATGATCCTTATTAATACATGCATTTAGCGCTTCATCAGATGGAGTCGTTGCCTGGGACACGGCTTCATTAATATAATTATTTCGATTTTATATTATGGTTAAGTTGATTTTTATTTTTTCCAGGTCAATCCCGTGATGTGATGTTTTCTACATTATTATATACTTGTGTGTGTTGATACTCTTTGATTTTTCTAAACTCTAGTCTTCTGTGGTAGGGCCCATTCATCGAGGATGCTCGTGGAAAATGGAGGCAGGAAGCTTGCGATGAGTTTATGCTGAGAAGAACCACCGAAGATAATTTCAAGACAAGTTGAAGATTACTCTATTCATATTTGTTGTATATTATATGGACTTGGACTTTATTATGTGTGTGTGTGTTGAGTCTGTTTCATCCTTGTAGTTGGGACTCAACTTGAGTGCTCAATTTAGGATTTAGGCACACGGCTCATAGAGCTACTTTCGATGTATTATCTTAGGTGCTTGATTCGTAAGTTAGGGTACACTAACCGCACCTTATGATATTCACTCATCCCTAAGACTCATGAGACGCACATAATCTTCATCCAACCTAGCTCAAATTGAATTGATTATATGCCCGCTAATAGACACATGATTAGGTGCGGTTTTTCATTGACTTGCATGCATTTAGTTAAATTTTATATTCAGTCTAGCATATGCATGAAGAGAGTTGGCGACACTGTAAGTATTTCTCTTGAGCATGACATCATGATTTTACGTTTGCATGATTTTCCCCTTTCATGAATTGTTACTTAGGATAATATAGAAAAGGGACTGGACGGTAGACGATGACTTTTGTGTTCAGATATTTAATTACAAGTGGTAACCTAATCTCTAAAAATTGGATTGTTAATGCAAGCCGATGTAAATAAAATGGAGTTAAAATTCACCTTGTTTTTGGGAGAGAAAACCCTGCTTTACTTGCAGATTTATGCTTTCGTTGAGAGGTGAGGACGAATCCTTAAGAATAGAGCCCAAACCCTAATTCAGCCTGCTCGTAAAGAACATGAATTTAGTATTATCACCAATAAAAGTGACAAGATAATTAGACCATGTTTATGGTCTTCACTGTATGTGTTGGTCAAATAATCGGGTTTGTTTTGATCTTGCTTGACCCTTCTACCTCCCGAAACTCTAGGCTTCGTTATCATCTTCAAAAATTCATCCATCTAAAGATTCAACATCTTTTGGCATCTCCCTTCCTTATCTCCATATTCTCAGCCTATTTTCAACCTAAATATAGGGGGATCTAATTTCTTCTGATTGTTCCCCTCGAGCCACCTAGTTTTAATTCATATCTTTATACTTAAGATATTTCTCATCTTAAGTATAGGGGGCTCGAGTCCCAGTTTTATTGACAGATTCTTTTATTTATTTTTCACCTATAGTTATATCATCAGTTTTGTACCCACTTAATGGTCTAGTGGTAGTACAGTGTGTCTACCACACAAAAGACCAGGGTTCAAATCCCACTCTTGCAGGGGTTGCGTTAGGTAGTCGACGGCCAGCGTAAAAAATAGTCGAATCTTTCAACATGGATTTGAGAAAGAATCCATGTAGCCGACCCTACTTATAGTGGGAGAAGGCTTAGTACTTTTTCGTTATATCATCAGTTTTCATATATTCTTTTATGCTTAGTTGAGCTATGTCTTCATATCACTTTGTGCTATGAGGACATAGAAAAAGCTAAGTATAGGGGGGTCTACCATATATAATACATATATACTTTAGCCATAGCTCATATTTTTAAATTTTTTTTCCAACAAATGGGGTTATGGGTATCGTATCACAGTTTTTGAACTGGTTTGTATACAAAATATTTTGAAAATAGTTTTTGAAAATTATATTATTTGACATGTTGTCAAAAATGTTTTACTTGGTTTGTGAAAATAAGGTTTGACATGTTTTGAAAACCATTTGTAGAGCATTTTTTTAAAACTACATATTTATGTGACATTGTTTTTAAAAATGTTTTACTTAGATTTGGAAAATGGATTTTTACTTGTTTTGAAAAATCTTTGTGAAATTTTTGGAAAAATTCTATACATATGTGACAATGTTTGCAAAAAGTTTTCAAAAATCTTTTTCAAAGCTAAGGGTGTAAATGAGTCTAATCATTTATCCCTCTAACTTAAAAAAAAGGAAAGCGCAAAAAGATTAACTTATTGATTAGTGATTCTTTCCCTAATATTTTCACGATGCACTCAAGGCTTGAGACGATCTTTAACACTTGGTTTAAGGAGTCCCTAGACTTAGAGTTATCATGTATTAATCATTAGGGTCATAAACTTAAAAATTCAAACTCTCCTAGTTCAAAGATATGCATGCTATATTTTCATGCTTAATCTCCCTTAAAAGAATTTGAGTATCACTCACATGCACGATTGCATTCAAGATTGGGATGAGTCAAGATATCACTGAGGAAACTGGGATTGGAAGTTTGAGTTTGGACTTGATCTCTATGATACTCGAGGATGGGATAAGATTAATGATGGCTTCATGAAACCTGAGTGTTAGCATATTAGCCAGTATGGGACTTGTTCTCATACTATTTCTTGACTTTAACCTAAAGTGCCATAGTATGAAGACATTAAATTAATAAGTTGATCGATGTGCGCCAATCTTTTGGTAAAATCAGTAGAGCTAGCCAAAAACAAAGAAAGAAAGGAATGATAACTGAAAATCTCTCACCATACAAAGTCAAATATTAAAGAGCTTCCACCAAAGGCAAGTGCTCCCAAATATTTCAAAGTGTCCATTTGGACCACTACTACTAGGACCAGGAGTCGGGCTAGCACCCAAAAAGGGATCTGCATCGTAAATGCTACAAGTATGGGTGTAGAAGGTATAATAGATACTCAAAAAAGGTACACCCCGGTGTACTCCTAGGAAAACAAGTGCAGATGACTCCAACTTCTCTTGACGGACACATTGATTGGGTACACTAGAGAGAACCCTGTTCCAAAGAGAGGAAGAGAAAATAAGTACACAATCCTATATCCTCCATTATCTGGCCTTCCATCCGTCCTTTTAAAGTCTGACAAACTAAAGAGAAGGTGAATTGAGGCAAGACTAGATTTGTTCCCTAGAGTTGAGGGTTGGGTCCTTAGGAGAGCTTCCAAGATTGGAATTTTTGGTGATGTTTTGATTCTACTCTCATGATGCAGTCTACACTGTCATACTTCTTATATTTATGAATACATCGAGAGTCTGCCAATTAGAGGAGTTGAATTCCTTTTGATTAAGACTTGGATCAACTCAAAGTTTTAGGATTCTTAAAACTTAGTGTTCTAGGTCAAATCAAGCCTTATATACTCACTTGCACATGTCAGGGATTTCACTAATTAATCCAACCAATTCTTTATTAGCTCGAGGGCGAGCTTAGCTTAAGTATAGGGGGTGATAAACTTCAGATTTATCAGCTTAATTCTATATATTTATCTCCTTTACTTAAGTTAATAACATGATTCATTGACTAATTAACACTAATTGCTAATGTATGTGTTGAATATAATTAACACTAATTATTATATATTAATATGGTGTAATATTTTATGTATTTGTTTCTCATTGAAAATCAAATAAAAATTAGAATAAAATTGTATATAAATAAACTTACATAAAATAAAATAAAAATACAAAAAATAAGCAAAAGAAAAATTAAAGAAAAATGTTTTATCTAGTATTTAATAGTATTTAATTTTTATCTATGTACAGATGACCTCTGATCTCTTTGACTTCTCCATGAAAGTTGTAGATCTCATCGAGATCTACAACTTTCATGTTTACCACTTTTCCTAGTTCATCTCTAACTATTTTTGCTTGATTTTTCTTTGATTTATTGATTTTCCTCAATTCTAATTCGGTCATGTGGCGCATCCTCAGCCGCCCACGTGGCTTGCTCTTGGCTAGACACCCGTCCCCTTCTGCATTGTCTGATCAATCCCATCAGACGCAATCACCACCATTGATTAGCGCTCTAATCTAGACCATCTGATCATTCTCATCAGACGATCTCAGTCTTTCTTCATTACCTTAACCTCAACCGTCTGATTTGATGATCGGACGGTTGAGGTTCATCTTCAACCTCCAGATGATGTCATCTTCGTTGCAACCGCCTATCTTCACCCAATTTCGTCAACCACCCCCGACACCTTCTTCCCTAGAAACTGCTACCAACCACTAGGACGTTCAACCCTCTTTCACGCTATTCCTTTAAACCACCACCAAACCTTACTAATTCCATGGTAATAGAGGTTGTAATCTCTGCCATAACCATCTGGAGGTTACCAACCTCCACCTTCAAATACCCCACCACCGCTTCCAGCGGTGGTTGTCCACCCATGGTACGAGCATACTCTTAGCCTCATCTCCCCTTCGTGACAGGAAGCTCGAAGATTTGAGTTGCAACAACAGAGTTCTTGCTCTGGTTGACCCATGGCCATAGAAGGCATGTTACAATGCCAATAGGTGGCTGTTCGAGCCCTAGGTCAGGCTGACCTATTGGAGCAATGACCCAAAAGCCATTTGAGCTTAAGCCGATGCCTCCATCCAAGACGCCATCTTCATGTACATGTTAGATAAGTAGGTTCTTATCTCATCTTCTTCAATTTATCCATGCATATCCTTGAACCAATTCATTCATCGGACATGGTTTCGACCTTCAGCATGGGTCCTTGATCCACGCTAGAGATTCTATCCTCTGTGCTCCCAGTTCTATCACACTTTACCACAATGATTAACCTTCCTCCTATCAAGGTGGAAGAACCCCAATAGGGCTTCACCTTCTTCAACTCCGATTAGCCCCTCACTCGACTCACAATCGCACGTATCCACTTCATTTTCGCTTCGACTATATTCTACTAACATCTGTAGGTGATGCGAACCTTCAATAATCGGAATAGTGGAGCACAATCTGATATGGATTTTTCCACCCAAGGAACTGACATCAATTTCATCACTCAGATTGTCTCGTGCCTTCTTCGACCTCATGTGACATCCGCGGGCCATCATTTTGTCATCCCCGACTTTCAGAATTCTTTCAAGATGACGGAGGGGAAGAAGAGCTCTCGTTGGAGCCCCATCTTCTAGCCTCCGCGCACAACAGTGTTCTTCTGAGAATGACATACAGACACTTTTTGATTACCCTAATTGGATGTGATCTGACGGTGGTATTTTGTCCATGATGGTGAGCCAATGCCTACAACTATGGAGAGATCCAAGCCTCAGACAAAGATTCAGACGCCAACACGTGGCTCGAGCCACGAAGCGCCACCCGAACCTAGGTCGTGGGTGCTCTGCACGTGTGAGCCTGGTTATTTGCATTTCTGCCCTGCTGGTTATCTCTATTTAGAAAAATACCCCCGCGCAGGGGTATTTCATAAATTTCAATGTCGGTTTCTTGTATTTGCATTTCAGTCCCTTAAAATACATATTTGTCATGTTTTAAACTATGTTTTATCACATTTATGCCCCTGAACTCCAAGTTGAATAATCGAGCATCGTTTATCCAATTAAGATAATTTCCGTGGCATTTTAATCCTCATTTAATTTTCTTTGATCTGACATAATTTATAGTCTGATTTAATAATAAGTGAAAGATTAATTTGTTAAAGTCTATAATGTGCATTTATGCTTATTAAATGAAACACCACTCTACATTGCATTGATAAATTGGACATAGAATTAATCTTAAATTCGATGATTCATTCTAGGGCATATTTGTGAGTATAATTGAATTTGTCGATCTGTTCATTATAGTCATTTTGTCTAACATGCATTATTGTGTTAAATCATACTTCATGTCATCCATGCATGCATTTGTGATGTGCATTTACCTTGCATTATTGTCCTTGCATTGTTTGTGTGTTTTAACCTAGATGAATTATCCATTACTTAACCTAAGTATTTAACACCTAAATGATCTTATTATGGCTCGTGTCCTTGTGTTCGACCCTGGACTTCCCATGTTATAAATTTAAAGCTGAGAACCTCATCACTGAGATTTCTCTTGGTTCTGTATGAGAAGCTAAGCGCCCGTGCTACAACTGATCCTTATTATTATATGCATTTAGAGCTTCATCAATGACTTCTTTAAAGGTCAAGACAAAATTTAAGTAGAGGAACTCATTGAATCCTTTGAGGATTCTGAGCTTCCTAAACCAAAAACTGAAGAGATAAATAAAGATGAAACACTCATACCTCTTCGAAGGAATTTGAGGGTGGTTGCACCACCTGAAAGGTATGGATTCCATGTGTCAGGTGAGACTGACAATGATCCTACTTCATTTAATGAAGCACTCGCGGATCATGACATGGATAGATGGATGTTAGCAATGAAGTCAGAGATAGACTCCATGCATAAAAATGGTGTATAGACCCTAGAGGATCCACCTGAAGGGGTAAAACCTATAGGGTGTAAATGGATCTTCAAAAGAAAGAGGAGACTTGATGGGAAAGTAGAGACTTTAAAGGAACGGCTCGTAGCCAAAGGTTATACACAGAGAGAAGACATCGACTACAATGAGGCGTTCTCTCATGTGGCTATGTTTAAGTCCATCAAGACACTACTAGCTATAACTGCATTTCTTGACTACGACATCTGGTAGATGGACGTCAAGACAACTTTCCTCAATGGATACCTCGAGGAGGATATCTATATGGAGTAGCCCCAGGGCTTCATAACCGAGGAAGGTAAAGTATGCAAGCTGAAGAAATCCATCTAGCGGCTCAAACAAGCTTCTCGTAGTTGGAACATCAGATTTGAAGAAACCATAAAGAGTTATGATTTTGTGCAGAATCCTGATGAACCTTGTGTGTACAAGAAGCTTAGCGGGAGCACCATTGTGTTCATCGTGCTTTACGTAGATGACATACTTATCATTGGAAATGATACAAGAATGATGACCACTGTTAAGATTTGGCTATCCCATACCTTTGAAATGAAAGATCTTGGAGAAGCCTCTTACATCTTGGGTTTGAATCTGTTCAAAACCAAGAAAAGGGGATATTTGGATTATCACAACATGCGTACATTAAGAAGATTCTTGAACGTTTCCGTATGGATAGTTCCAAGAAAGGCATCCTCCCCTTAAGACATGATATCCACTTGTCCAAATGGATGGCTCCTCAAACTATTGAGGAAAAGAAAGCCATGTATGGGTTCCCCCTATGCATCAGTTGTAGGAAGCTTAATGTACGCCATGGTGTGTACTAGGATAGATATCTGCCATGCAGTGGGAGTGGTAAGTCTTTACCAATCTTGCTATGGAGAACAACACTGGAATGCAGTGAAGAACATTTTCGAGTATCTAAGACGGACGCAAGATTACATATTGGTCTATGGAGATGGTGATCTCCAAGTCTTGGGATACACATATTCAGTCTTCCAGTCGGACATTGATGATCGAAAGTCGACATCAGGGTTTGTGTTCTTGTTGAATGGTGGTCTTGTTAGCTGGAGAAGCAAGAAGCGGGACACTACAACAAATTCAACAACAGAAGCCGAATACATTGCCGCATCGGATGCTGCAAAGGAGGCGGTGTGGTTGCGCAAGTTCATCCTAGAACTTGGCGTAGTTTCCTCTGATACTCCCATCATGTTACTTTGCGATAACACGGGAGCCATTTCCTAGGTGAAGGAACCTAGATGGCATCAAAAGAGCAAGCATGTGGAAAGGAATACCACATCATTCGGGAGAGACAAAAGTGTGGTGACATCATTATCACCAAGGTGGCCTCTGCCGATAAAGTTGTTGTTCCTCTTACCAAACCTTTGACACAAAAGGTTTTCGACAAGCATGTAATGAGTATCGGTTTAAGGATTGTACCTGAATGGTTCTGAGGGCTAGTGGGAGATTGTTAGCCATGTGAGTCCGAGGCGAACCATTCCTACAATAAATTTTATTGTAATATTCATTTTATCAATAGAAATTATTGATTATTTTCACTCCCTTTCTGAGATTAATGAATGAATGCACTATAAGGTCCCTCTGTACAATTAGGGTTATGTACCATGGCCATCTTAATAATCATACAAATGTTGATTCGATAATTGAATCATAGAGGCTAGTGCTTGGATGAATATCTAAGGAGTTAGATTGAGAACTCATCAAGCACCGTCAAATGATTGTTAAGAGATGATCTCCAGCCTGAATAGAAGATGGCAATCCTTTCTTATTAGACTGATATCTAACTGAACTCTAGATGTAGGTCCTCTGCATGGGAATAGAGATTCGGAGGTGTCATAGTAGTTAAGTCAAAGAGTTGACTTAACGAGATCGAGATAACCAAAGTCCTATATCGTAAAGTGTCATGATATAGGCACACATCCTCTGACCGGAGATAGATGTGTTACTATATGTCTGAGTATGTACATTTGGTAGACCAATAAGTTGATGACCTAACCAAGGTCTATACACCGGCGAGCTGGTGTGCATATGAGGGCATATGAGTAATACGATCTCTCAAATGGATCGTACAGGTTCACTTGTGAACCGGAAGATACGAACTCCTCATAAGGTGTTGGGAGTGATCAAATTCCATGTATGGTCATCATGCTTTGGAAGCACGACAAGAATTCGAAAGGTATGATATATGCTTTTGAAAATCATATGATCGATACCAAATCCTAATGACCAAGAATGGGAACCTTGATGATGAAACCCTAAAGATGAGAGTGTAAAATTGATCTATATCTTCGTGTTGATCATAGGTCTTCCCGTATGCAGGATGTACATGTATTAGGAATATGTGAGGGTGATGTGATCATAAACAATTGTATAACCATGATGCTTCCATTCCGAGGAGAGATGAAATAGTTCTGGATTTTAGTGACTCCTCTTAGTAGAGAAGCAATCTGATCTTGGTCCAAGTGTTAGACATTGATCTGAATGAGATTGAGATGCAATGAAAAGATTAGATTTGCAGCCTTGATTAAAACAAGCATCTATGAGAGGTCCATGAGATCTAGATTTAAGATGTAATCTCAAAATCCAGGTCGCTATATGTGGAATAATACAATTACCTTGTTCTTATCTCCAAGTATCTGCAGAGAAAGCGCATTATTCTTGAAAGAGTTCAAGAATAATTCCATTGTTGAATTATATCTAAGTATTGAGAAATGGATAATTACATGGGATTTAATTATCATGAACAATGTGAATTTTATTCATATTATTCGAATGCGTGAGAATGATAATCCAATGTAATTAAATGAAATTTAGTTATTATGGATATGAATAATCTGGATAGCACTATTCAATTATTCATGTATATTATAAATGCATTTTTAATATATTAGAGAGAGAGGCTATTGTGATTATATTTGTTGATTAATTATTAATGTGAATTGGATTCACATTGAATGATTAATTGAAAATATAATTACATTTTGTTATGGGTTGTGAATGTGATTCACATAATTCTAATTGCATGATTGAAATGTTCACAAGATAATTATGAATTAATTGTGAAATTATTTACAACAAGAATTATTGTAAATATTGGAGATATCATGAGATAATGAGATCTCATGAGAAATTGAGGAAATGAACTCATTCCACCCAAGGAGGGTGGGTGACCACTAATCTCCATTAGGAGAAGGGTGGCCATCGCCCCCTTTTTAGGGGATGAGACCATAAACCTCGCTCGATCAACAAATAACCCACAAAATAAATAAAAGCAAGGAATAACACAAAGTGAGGTAAAATTTATTAGTTTCTCAACAACTAGATGTATAACACACAAGTACGTAGACATCAAACCACAGAGAGCAAGTAAGGCAACCTATAGTTATTTTCAACTAACGAGCACTATGTACACGTGTGTCATTCATTATGTACATACATATATCTTTTTGTGGGTTTTAAATTTTTAACTAATTATATATATATATATATATATATATTTTAATTTGTCCCTAATTTTATAATTTTATAGTTTTTATAATTTTTTTCTTTAATATATATAATATAGCTATATATAAGGCTATAATGTGAGCAAATATAATTATAACTATACATAAAAAGAGTCAAAATATAGAAAATACAATATTTTAGGTTTTAAATATTTTTCTAATTTTCCTAAGATTTTTGTTTTTTATAGATTTTTAAAGTAAAAAATATGCCAAAATATCGGAAATCGATTTGAATTTTAAAAATAGGAATATGGTCCAAATTACTCAAATCAATTTTCATATATAAATATTTATATAAAGGAAATTATGAAATAAAAAAACATATTTTTGATTTTTTACTGATTTTTTTTATATTTTTATAAAGGTTTTTGGGGTTTTTCAATTTTTAAGAGTTTTCTTTTTCCATTTTTAGTGATTTTTGGACTGGAGTTAAAATAGGACTAAATAAGAAATATAAGGATTTTTTCAAGATGTTTTGATATTTTTTTTGGTATTTTTACACTAAATAGGGATACTTTTGCTCTAACTGATTTTTAATTAATGACAAAAAGGTCCAAAATTGAAAAGAAAAATCATGGCGTGAAACTACAAGCAATCAGGGACCTCCACCTATTTTTTCAAGATTTTTGGAGCACTATATCTATTTTAAATAAATCCATCAACCATACAAAAATACAACTGCTAGCAGGGCCATAAATGTAAATAAAATAATCTGCAGGGGCCTCTTTACAATTTAGCCAAAAATATATAACATGCTTTACATTAATCTGGACCAAACATAAATACAAAGTTTTCCAAGCGTATGGTTGCAAAATGCCATCTCACGTGGGTCGGCACGTGAGGTGACCTGGCATGGACCTATATATGATATCTAGGATGTACAAGGGCCTACATGCAATCTCTCCATTTTATTTTAAACTTAACATTTTATTTATAGAATGAGATAATAAATACAAAAAGAGCGGGCATGGTTTTGCAAATCACCCCTTTATGAGAGCGATCAAACGACTCTGCTTTATTCACTTGGACACGCGTCCGCTCGTGGTGCAACGATACCCCTTCGGCCTTTGACAAGCATGATTAGATCGTTGGGTGGCGATCATATGGTCGAGGTTGGTTGCATTTAACGGTATCTTGAGCGATTGGAGCGGGAAGAGGATAGGATGACAATGAACGGATCTGGACTAACATCCCAAGAACTGGTCATGGATGAACTTCAATCTTCGAAATCCTCGCGCACACCAATACTATACCATTGCTAATGATCCCAAAAGTCCCCAGGTCCTCCCCGTGTTGATTGGATGTTTCAAAATGCCTTGAAGGGCCCGTGGACGGTTGACGATGAAGGAAGGCCTGGGAGGTTCTTGTAGTGCGTATGGGCCTCGAAGAGGCCCCTTTGTGGCTCCTTTCTTGTAGCAAAGGGTTAGGCGCAAAAAGGCAAAACTCTAGGGAGATTTGATGACCGAAAAACCCCGAGCAACTAAGGATGAAGAAATAACAAAGGTCATTGCGACCTCAGTCGCCCAAGAGATCAATCGGTCGATCAAGAAAATTACGTGCAGACCACCAAAATCAGATAAAAATCAAATAAACACTATAGCGATCCTGGCTATTGGATTAGCCTCGTATAGTGACCAGGGTCGGACTCAGGGAGCACGTGATGGCCTTACGGCCTACGAAGTAGTCTAAAAAGGAATAAAATAAAAGAAATGTATTTTTGGTGGATTTTTAATTTTTATAAATTTTTTGGATTTTTAATTAATGAGGAAAATAAAGAAACCAATAAATCAAGCCAATACAAATAATTATTTAACTGCTCAAAAATCATTTAAAAATTTAAATAAAAAAGTTTTTATGTTTTTTTTATATTTTTACTCTTTTTGATTAATTTTTGGTAATTTTCTGATTTTTATTGAATTTTCTAAAAATCAAACAAGACAGAAATATGAAGGTGTTGTCCAGTCAGAATTGGAGGGCCAATATAAAATAGATAAAGGCCCTATCGGGGTCTGAAGTTAATTTTCCTAGAAACTAAAAGATATAAGGAAAATTTAGGCATTGGATTTTTTACATTTGGACTTTTCAATTAATTATTAGAATTTTTATAGGGTTTTTAGTGTTTTGTAATATTTTAAAGTTTTTTATAATGAAAAATGACCAAAATTGGTCAGAAAATCAAACAAGGCAAAATACACGCTACTTAATTTTTTTATAATTTTTAGAGGTATTTTAATATTATTTTGTTAATTTTCAAGTCAGACAGTAAAGAAAAAACTTGATTTTGAATTTTTAAAAATATCAAATGAAATCAAAAATGTCTCCAAAAATAGGAGAAAATTTTACACTATGGTAGGAGCCATGTATCCAATTTTCATCGCATTTGGAGTTGGTTTGATATTTTATTAAAAATCAAAACTAAGGAACAATGCATAGGGACCTGTACGCAAATAGTAGAAGTTCCAGGGGGTCAGGTGCAAAATTTCCAAGAAAACACGTGCGGGGCGCGTGACTTGGGCACTCAGGGACCTAATTGCAACGAAAATAAGGTTCCTGGACTATTTAATAACAGGTATTAAAAGTCCAGGGGCCTCAGTGTAAAATACCCACTAATTTCAACACATGTTCTAAAAAACCACGCACAGGGGTATATATGCAATTAATAAAAACTTTCATTCCATTCAGTAACACCCGAGAACTACAAGGCTAAACATGCAAATAACCCAAATAAACACGTGTCGACGCACGTGATCCACTACAGGCAGGGGTATACATGTAAATAACAGAAACGACAGGGTCCACAGTGCAATTTACCTAACTAAAATAAAATAACTAAAATATTCATAGGACTAAAAGCAAACTACTCTAAAGCTAAGGGCCTAAGGTGAAATTTACCCTTTATTAAGTAGATCGACGGATAGGCGCCACGTGTGCAATCCGAAGGTCGAGGAGGGGTGGCGCCCAACGTTGGAGTCCTCGGTGGCGATCGAGCGGCCAGGGCTTCGCCACGTGTAGGATCGGGCGACTGAGAAGCAGGTGGGACGTCCTCGCTGATCGGACGGTCCAAATCACGTCTCCAAAGATCGACGATGCTGGTGGCTCCTCAAATGGACGGCGAAGATCTGAACTGGAGCTGGAGGTGAATCGGACGGCAGGGGAGGGTCCTCGACGAACTGGGCTCCGGCGAACTTCGCCGGGCTCGTGCAGGCGCTGGAGGACTCCTCGAAGGCTACGGATGATCGGAGAAGAAGCGTGGAGGCCTTCCACGTCTACTGGTATCCTCCGATGGCTCGACGGAGCTCTGGGGAGCTCAGGCGAGTCCGGCGGAGGTCGAGCTGCTACACCTGGATGTCGAAGCCCTCAGATGGGCTTCCTGGGACCTGCAAAGACGTGCAACGAACTCACGGGTTGAGGGCAAAGTGCCTCGACCCTGTAAGCGGGGGTGAAGGGGGTCTGTGCGGCAGGGCGTGCGAGCTCCGGCGAGGTGTCGGCGATGGAAGTCGGCGATGGAACTCGAATCCCAGCTCCTGTGGGAGCTGGGTTGCATGAAGGGGTGGAGAATGTGCGCGGGGAGAAGGCGAACGTGATGGGGTGGTCCGATGATCGAGACGAGGGCGGAGATGGCCGGAATCGAAGGTGAACGGTGATGGGTCGATTTGGGCGAAATGCAAAATCAAAGAAAAAGAAAGAGAACTAAGGCTACCTGGGTGGATGGGTCGACTGGACTTGAGCTCTGGAAGCTCTAGGTCGTCGCCTCGCGGGTCGTCGAGGCCCGAGGCTCGAGCTCTACCTTCAGGTGGAGCACGGCGGCGCGAAGACGTCGGATCTGAGGTCCGGGCACCCTCTCCTCTCTGCGACACGGCCAACGGCGAGATGTCACCTCGAGGATGGCAGTGGAGGTCCTGGGATGAAGGAATGGGGAGCCAAAGATCCTGGAAATGGAGGCGGAGCTTGGAATTTATACAGCCAGGGGTCCGGCTAGAATCGATCGGGTAGAGCAGCTCAGAGCGCGGACCCCGAGGCGGGCATCCCGACGAGGGTATCGGATCTGGCACGAATGATTTGTACCCTGGGTTTGGGTGTGAGGTGATCGGGTCGTGATGCTAAAATGCTGAGAAATCGGGTCGGGCGTCACGGACCCGTGGGAGGTGGTCCACAGGGGGGAGTTGACCGGGGGGTCAATGTCCCCGTGGACCAATGGGAATCAGCCACCTGGAAAATATTTGAAAATTCATTTAAAAATAGAGGATGGCCGAATTATTAAAAACTTAAAACATAAAAAATGTTTATTTTATTTTTTTCTATTTTTTGGTGATTTTTAATAAATTTTTTAAAATAAAAATAGGGTATGTACACTATAGTACTATACATAGGTATATGTACAATATTAATTTTTGATTTTTGATTTTTAATTAGTTATTTTTGTGCATTTTTATTCCCATTTTATATTTTATTTATTTATAGCATAAAATTGGGAATGAAAAGGTATCTTTATTTTATTTTTATTATTTATATACAAGGATGAAATAAATAATATATACAAATATATACATGGTATATTTACAAAGTTCTTTTTGGTTTTTAATTTTATTCTTTTTATTTTTGTTTTTATGATTTTTGTTTTCTTTATTTACAATATAAAAGATAAAATATATACAAATTTTATGGAAATTTATTTATTTATTTATAAGGTGAAATAAATATAGATGGGGTGTCTATGTTCATGGTGAATATGTACAAGTGATCTATTTTTATTTTCTTTTTGATTTTTCTATTTTTATCTTGATTTTGTATTTACAAGTATTTACAAGTATGTACAAGCCACTTTTATTCTATTTTTAGAGGAAAATATTTTTATTATATTTGCAGGGATATTTACACACATGAGCTCCCTATCTCTCTCTACTTTGGCTTTTATGTGGTCAGGCCCATGCTGAGCCCTTAGGATTAGGTTGCTCAATATTTATTCTAAATATTTCCCTCTTTTTCTTTTTAATCTTTATTCTTTTATTTTTGCACAAAAACATGCTAATTATTTAGTTTTTATACCATGCATGCTTTTGATAATTATTTGTATTTACAAACATATACATGCATTTGCAAAGGTTTTTGTAGCTAAAATATAAGAATAAAGAGTGATGAATGAGTATTCATCACCCCCCTATACTTAACTTTGCTAGTCCCTTAGCAAACACTTATTTGAAAAAGAAGTGAAAAAGATAAAGAAAAAGAAAAAGAGGAGAATGCACATGGATCAAGGTTGAATATTAAACTTGTCTTCATTAAATTGAATTATGGAGCTCGATCAGATCTTTGGATTATTAATGTGTCGAAACCTTATTTGGACTTAAGCTTAAAACTCAACAGCCTCTAAGTTCCACTAATCTATAATCAAGACTCCTCAATAACCCAGATCAGAACAAGTCATCAAACACAAACCCTGAAGACCATGAATCTTTCCTTGTACTGTGAATGTGAGGTCTAAGCTCTCCACCTCAGAAATGGCAACTTGACAACCCTCCCCAACAAGGTAACTCTATGACCCCAATCTGGCCACTCTTTCCTCGAGGAGCGGGGTATTCCCTTCTAAGTTCAAGTTCAACCGGCTTAAGAAGAGGGGGAAGAAGAGAATGGACCATGGACAGTGTAGCCATGTATCAATGGGAGCTCGACCAGTGTAGCCAAGTCTCCCTGCTGCAAGCTACATAAGGTGGGACATGAATCTCTAGCTTTGCTTATTGCACTATATACATACTCCGGTGGGATTATCATTTTCTATAAGACCCACTACTTTTTTGGAGTTATTTTCTTTTTGCATTTTTTTCAAGTGCATCTATACAACATATACATGTGCGGCATATATACAAGGAGTTTTTCCTCTTGAGCCAGTAGACTATCCCTCTTTTGAAGCTTTATTGCAACCCACAACTCCTGTCGTTAGACCTCATGGCAACCAGACCGAGTTGAGACACACTTCCTTCACTAAAAGAAGAAGAGAGGTTCCGCCTAGAAGTACTACCCTCATATGCTACCCCAAGTCACGGAAGACTGCCTCCTCACCACCTCATCCGTAGAGAGCTCGGTGCAAAGTGATGGTGTCCAACTAAAGCCATTGTCCCTATGAGTCATGTGTTGTTGTTAAGTGCTCTACTTAGGCTCATTGAGATGACATGTGATCATAGCCTAGTGGACTTAAAGAATTAAGTCACCATGGACCTGAAAAGCCTTAACCCTAAGCCTATAAGGTTCCTCTTAGAAATTAGGTGGATTAAGATCTTACTCAAGCTCCATTTCCCAATTTAATTCCAGGCTAATTTAAATGTCAACGATAATCCGAAAAAACTGTATACATATATACAAAGATGCTATTTACACAGATTTTACAAACATGCAAAATTTTTGAAAAATGTTTTGAAATCATGAATGGATGAATGCATGAAGTGCAAGTTTTGCAAAAGTATTTACACACATTTACACAAGATTTTTGCAAACTTTTTGATTTTCAAAACATTTTGGAAATATTTTGTACTATATACATAATTTTGATATGAAAATATTTACGGAAACTTTACACAAAAAGTTTTTGAAAACATTTTTACAAAAGTAATTTGTACACTAGCTATGTATTTGCAATAAAAGAATAATTATTTACATGAAAAATTTATAATTTTTGTGATTTTTAGGGGGTTTTTAGCCATTTTATTTATTAACAGACTCACACAAAGTACGAGTTATGGCTAAAGTATATATGAAATATATACACACCCCCCATACTTAGCTCGAACGATGTCCTCAGAGTCAAGAGCGATGAAGAAGACATAACTCGTGCTTAGTATAGGGAAGTGAAAAGGAAGGCTATATACAAAGACGAATGAATGAATAGAATATCAAGATACTCTTGGCTTTTCCCCCTATATTTAGGATCAAGTAATCCTAAGTATAGCAGGCTGTACACAAAGGGAAAACCGAGTGGAGAATGTACAGGGTCTACCCCCCATACTTAGGGTAAAATATCCCTAAGTATAGGCAACAAAAACAGGGGTAGAAAGAATCAAAAGAAAAACTCAAAGGTCCTACATCCCCCTATACTTAGGGTGAAGTACACCCTAAGTATAGCATAATCAAAAGATGAATAAAGGGATGTGGGACTAAAGAATGCGATGATATGGACATCTGAATCTATACAGGTCGGAAGAACAATGATAATCAGGCGTGAGATGCAATAGATGTGAGTCAAAAGACCACATCTCACACAAAATGAATAGGGGCAACATCAACGACCCGCGGCTCATGATCTAGAAATGACTTGAGCCGTTGGCCGTTCACTCGAAAGGTACTCTCAGAAGACAACTCGGATATGTCAATGCTACCGTGGCGTGTACCTTTCTCACCAAGTAGGGTCCCTTCTATTTGCTCTGTAGCTTCCCTGGGAATAGACGAAGCCTCGCATCAAACAGCCATACTCTCTGTCCAGGCTCAAAATGTTTGTGGCTGATGTGAGAATCATGCCACTCCTTCACTCTCTCCTTGTAATGTAGGTTGTTTGAGAAGGCGGTATCTCTAAGCTCCTCCAGGGCTGCTAACTCTGCCCTCCTCTGGTCTCCTACACTATCTGGATCCATAAGTATCTCAGTGACTGCCCAAAGTGACCTGTGTCTCAGCTCAACAGGTAAATGGCACGGCTTGCCATATACGAGGCGAAAGGGAGATGTGCCCAATGGTGTCTTGAAAGACGTCCTATATGCCCACAAAACCGAGTCCAAAAGTTCTGACCAATCCTTTCGGTCAGGGCGGACGACTTTCTGCAATATAGACTTGATCTCCCTGTTCGACACCTCGGCTAGACCATTCGTCTGTGGATGGTATGGAGTGGCAACTCGATGGTCTATGCCGAACTCGCTAGCAAGGGCCTTTACCTGGTCGTTGATGAAATGAGACCCCCCATCTGAAATCAATACTCGAGGTACCCCGAACCGTGTGATGATGTGCTTCCTCAAAAATCTGCAAACTGTCCTCGCATCAGCGACTCGGGCAGGGATAGCCTCAACCCAACGACTAGCATAGTCTACGGCCAACAGAATGTACTCAAATCCCTGACTCATAGGGAATGGACCCATGAAATCGATGCCCCATGCGTCAAAAACCTCACAGAAGTGAATGGGCTGCATCGGCATCATATCACGCTATCCACAAGTGCCCATCCTCTGACAGTCAGTACACCTCTTCACGAACTCATCATAGTCCTTGAAGAGGGTAGGCCACCACAAGCCGGATTGGAGCACTTTCTATGCCGTTCTCCTCCCAGAATGATGTCCTCCTGCCTCAAGCTTGTGGCAGTAAGTGGGGACGCTATGGTGCTCCTCCTGAGGAATGCACCTACGTCAGACGCTATCCCCTCCTTCGTGGTAAAGGATGGGATCCTCTCAGTGGTAGGACTTGGCCTTCGCGAGGAAGGTCTCAAGCCTCTGCCTGGGCCAACCTTGTGGGACTTTCTTAGCAACAAGAAAGTTCACAATGTCAGCATACCACGGGAGTGAGGCGATAGCAAGGATCGTCTCATCTGGGAAGGTCTCACAAATGGGATCAATCTGCTCAGACTCCTCAGGCTGCTCTAAACGGGAGAGATGATCCGCCACCACATTCTTGACTCCAGGCTTATCCTTGATCTCAATGTCGAACTCCTGAAGTAGAAGGATCCATCTAGTCAGTCTGGCCTTGGCATCCTTCTTTGCCATGAGGTATCGGATGGCAGTGTGATCAGTATACAAGGTCACTCTAGATCCAATGATGTAAGATCTGAACTTATCTAGGGCGAACACTACGGCTAGCATCTCCTTCTCTGTGACTGTATAATTCTGCTGGGCGGAATCCAATGTGCGACTAGCGTAGTGGATAGCAAAGGGGACTCCATCCCTCCTCTGTCCCAGCACGGCCCCTACGGAAAAATCGGAGGCATCTGTCATGATCTCGAATGGGAGAGGCCAATCAGGTGGTTGGAGAACAGGAGCCTCTATAACACACTGCTTGAGAGTCTCAAAGGACGAAAGACACTTGTTATCGACAAGGAACTCGGTGTCTTTTGTCAGCAGGTCAGTCAACGGTCGGGCAATCCGGCTGAAATCATGAATAAATCGTCGGTAGAAACCGACGTGCCCCAGGAATGACGGTAACTGCCGCAAATTGGACGGCGGTGCGAGCTTTCTAATGACATCTACCTTGGCCGGATCAACCTCCATGCCCCTGTTGGAGATGATATGGCCAAGCACCGTCCCTTAAGTCACCATGAAGTGACTCTTCTCCCAAGATAGCACCAAGTGAACCTCTATACATCGCTGGAGTACTCGGTCTAAGCAGTCAAGACAGGAGTCGAATCCGTCGCCGTAAACCGAGAAATCATCCATGAAGACCTCCAAGCACTTCCCTACCATGTCCGAAAAGATCGACAGCATGCATCTCTGTAAGGTCGCAGGGGCGTTGCATAGCCCAAATGGCATGTGTCGGAAGGCTTATGTGCCGAAGGGACAGGTAAAGGTGGTCTTCTCCTGGTCCTCAGGAGCGATGGCCACCTGGTTGTAGCCCGAGTACCCATCCAGAAAACAATAGTGGCTCTTCCCTGTCAGTCTCTCAATGATCTGATCAATAAAGGGCAGGGGGAAATGATCCTTCTTGGTGGCCTGGTTGAGTCTCCTATAGTCAACGCAGACCCGCCAAGAAGTGGGTACTCGTGTAGCAATCTCCTCTCCAGACTCGCTAATCACTGTAGTGATGCCCGTCTTCTTGGGCACCACATGCAAGGGGCTGACCCACTTGGAGTCGGAGATGGGGTAGATAAAATCGGCGCTCCACCATTTCGAGATTTCCTTCATGACAACCTCTCTCAGATTCGGGTTCAGCCGCCGCTGGAACTCACGCGACGGCTTCGCCTCATCCTTGAGATAGATATGGTGGGAGCACAGGGCCGGACTTATCCCCTAGAGATCTGCTACGCTCCATCCAATTGCCTTGCGGTTCTTTTCAAGAACCCCCATCAAACGGGATTCTTGCTCTCCAGTCAGATCGGCAGAGATGATGACTGGGTACATCTCAGGCTCACCCGCAAGGAATCGATACTTCAGCGAAGTAGGGAGCGGCTTCAGCTCTGGACAGCTGGGTGTTGGTGGATCTGGCCTCTGAAAAGTCTGCGTGAATGCTGCCAAATCTGCATGGGAGTACTGAAACTCTCTCTGAATCTCAGAAACTAGAGAAGGTTACCCTGATGGACTGTCTCTACTCTGCTCGGCATCTACCTCCTCCTCAGCTGTAGGCTCAGTGGAAATCAGGTCTGGCATGTAATCATCACAATTGGCCCAATCAGACTCTAACTCCGAGGGATCTGCATCACACAAGGTGGCATCAGTACCACCATCATCACAAAAATCTGTGTCACGATCGAGAACCAGCTCTGCTGCCTCTGAAGTATCCTGGACCAGGAATGTGCTCTCCAGGCTCTCCTCTACTGTCATCTCTGCATCAACTGAATCTTAAAATGAGAGGATGGCCTGTGCTGCTGGGTCTGCCCAAACTGCCTCATCGTCTGTGATCACAAAGTCACAGTCCTGGTGGATGTCTAGCCCAGCATCTGTCATCTGCTCTGTATCTGAGGTGGTCTCTGAGCATGATCTCTCTCTGGCTCGGTTGTCCTCGACCGTCTCTATTTGTACACTTTCGCCCTCGACGCGAAAGTATACCTTCCCGCTATCATGGTCAGTCACCGCCTTGGCTGTGGCCAAGAACAGACGACCGAGAATGATGGGGGTATCGGTCACTGAATCAGGGATCTCCATGTCCAACACTACGAAGTCCACGGGGAATTGCAGGCCCTGAATCGTGACGACAACATCTCGCAACAACCCCTTTGGCCTCTTGACAGATCGATCAGCAAACTGAAGGATTGTCCTGCTCTGTCTAAGAGTGCCCAACTCGAAGCGGTCGAGAAGGGTTGCTGGAAGGAGGTTGATCGACGATCCGCTATCTAGTAGAGTACGGTCGAACCTCTGCTCTCTAATGTGACATCTGACATACGGGGCTCCTGAATCTGGCCTCTTGGTCGGCAGACGGTTCTAGATCGCAAAACACGTGGCTTTCGTCAGCACATGGATCTCTGAATGGTGGTTCCTCCTCTTCCTCCTGACTGTGGTCCTGTCTCTCAACGAATGCTGAAGAAGGGGGATGTGCTGCAAAGCCTCCTGAAGAGTCAGTTGTATATGGAACCGATCTATCATCTGCTGGCTGAACTCTTCCTGATCTCTCTTTTTTGGATTTTCTGTTTTCTTCCCCTTCCCCATCTGAAGGGCTCTAGGGAAGGGAATCACTAGGTCCTTCTCAGATGAAGGACTAGGAAAAGTTCTAGACGGCTCGACGGCCGGATCCGCACATACATCAAATACCACAGTGGGACCAGAAAAAAGCAAACCTTTTCCTTTATTCACAACAGAGTTCCGAGATACATCAGAAGTAGGAAAAACAACAGGTCTCTCAACAAAAGCATGGGTGGCCTCAGCACCACCATCGGCTGGATCAACTGGAAGACTCGCGGCCTCAGTACCGCGCTCTAGCTCAGCATCGTGGGTGGCCTCAGTACCACCTCCTCCAACTGGTGAATTGGCGGCCTCAGCACCGTCTGTGGAATCAGCATCCTTGGTGGCATCAGTACCACCGTCATCGTCTCTAGCGGCCTCAGTACCGCTCTCCTCCTCCTCGTCAGGCGCTCTGGGTGGATCCTCATGATGTAGCTCAGACGAGGCGCCGCCTGCTGGCATCCTACCGCTCCTAAGTATGACAAAATCAGTATCAAAAAGATATCCAGTCATATCATTAAATGTATCACTAGGAGTGGTATACTCAGTACAAGCAACCTGCTTAGATTTCCGCTTCAGGCTGTTGGGGTTCGACTTAATCTGGGCAGGGATGACGATCCCTCTCACAATGTCCCGCATCTCCTGGCGGAACTCATCCATCTCCCGTCGAAAAGTAGCATGTTGGTCCGTGAGGAGGCGGGCTATATCATCCAAGGCGGGGCTCTCGTGGGAGCTCGACGGGTAGCCTCTCTGGTAGTGAGGCTGCTGGAACTGCTGCTGGTGCTGAGAGGGGTATGGGTGATGCTGCTACTACTGGTGAGGCTGATCTCGCCTCCAAGACTGTCCCTGCTGATAGGGATGAGGACCATAGGACGACTGCTGCTGCTGCTGTGGTGGGTACACTGGGGGCTGCTGCTGCGGCTGGTGATCTCTCTGATGGCCGTACTGGCCTCCCTGTCCTGACGGCTGCTGCTGGGGCTGGGTACCTCCGGTCCCCCACCGGAATCCGAGATGGTCTCGTCGGATACTGGGCTGAGGGCGGTCATACCAAATCCCGTTGACATCCATCAGCGGCTCTGCATCGTACTGGGGTGGCGGGAGTACTGCCAGAGGCTGATCCGGTTGGTATACCACCATCTGCAAGTCTGGAGATGGTGGTGTCTGGTAGGTGGGCTGCGGTTGCTGGTACAGCTCCGCCTGTACAAGGTGAACCTGTCTAGGCTGCTGGTGTAAGCTGGAGCGTTGGGACGAGCTGCTGCTGCTGCCGTGATCGCCTCGCGACTGAAGACGGGGCTGGGAAGCTGTCTGTGCCTCCTGGAGACACATGAGTTGGGTCTTCATGTCGCTCAGAGTCTGTGCCATCTGCTCCATCTGAGTGATGCCCTGGCACTGCTTCTTCTCAATCAACTCCATCCGATCCAACTTCTCGCTAATGATGCCCATGTCCGCAGCTGATGACTCTGCCTGTGCTGCTGCTACTGCGGACGAACTGGAAGGATCGGCGTCGACCCGTGCGATCCTCTGGTACTGTACGGGTTGTGGCTGCTGGGGTCTGCCCTGAGTGTACAACCGGGTCTGGGACATCACCATGTAGTTCTCGGCCATCTCCTCGTAGATGGCCCAGATCTGGTCGTGATCCTTGGCGAAGTAAGACCCTCCACAAGAAGCGTTCACCAAGCCCTGAAGCTCTGGTGTCATCCCGCTGAAAAAGCTCTGCACGAGGTTCGGCTTGGAAATGTCGTGGTGCGGGCATCTATCAGTCAGCTCTCTGAACCTCTCCCATGCCTCATGGAACTACTCGTTGGGGAGCATGGAGAAGTTGCTGATCAGGGCTCTCGCGGCATTAGTCCGCCCGAGTGGATAGTACTTGTGCAAGTACTCGGTGCAGAGCTGCTCCCAAGTGTAAACAAACTTCCCCAGATGCTTCAGCCAGGTGGCTGCTCTGTCTGTCAAGGAAAAGGGGAAGGCAATCATCCTGATGGTGTCCTGGTCCACCTGACGGTCGTGGACAGTACTGCAAATCATCAAAAACTCCTGGAGGTGGAGACGGGGCTCCTCGGTGGCGAGCCCGTGGAAACGGGAGAGAAGCTGCAAGGTGTTCGGGGGGAACTTGAAGTCCCCCACGATGGCTGGTAGCACAACCCAGTGATGCATCAGTGTCGATCCGGGGTTGTGCAACTCCCGCATCGGTCTCGGTGGCTCTCCTGCTCCTGCCGCGGCGGCTGCCGCTGCGGCGGCAGCTGCTGCTGCTGCTGCATCATCTGGCACTCTCGGCCTGTCTCTACGCTGCTCTCGCTCTGCTCTCATCTGCTCCATCTCTCTCCTCATATCTAACATGAACGCTCCCTGATCCCTCAACTGCTGTTGTACCGTCTCGAGGGAGGCGATCAGGGTGGAGTTGATTGCACCCTGGTCCAGAACAAAGTGCTCGGGTTGTGGACCTCTACTGCGATCATCAGAACTGCCGGCCATGGTCTCTGCAAAATCAAATGATCCAAACTCAGGTGACGATAAATCTGCTAATCTCTCCTCTGGCACTGGTCTCTTGGAACCGAAAGAAAGGGGGTCGAGGGGGAACAGGGTGGAATCATACTCGGGTTCGGAGAGCGGGTCTCGGCTCTCGCGAACCAACCTAGATGAACAGGTAGACGCGCCCGAAAGCGGTGCAGCCAGAGGCTGCCTAAGAGATCATCTGCCCATCATCTTGATGTGGCGAGTAAGGCGGATGAGATCTGGAGAAACTATGATCACAAGCAAACCCAAGTTCACCAACGCAACGCGAGCTGATGACCGTAAAGGTTCGGTCAAATTATCTTGTCAAATTTTATTTTGGTGAACAATCAAAATATCAGAGCGATTACGTGACCTGTTGGGATACCCGATACCTTCCCAACCGACTGTCCCGTACAGAAGAGTCGGTAATCAGTCGAGAATGGCACCGGAGGGCTCTACCTAGTGTTCGGGTCACTCTCTCGCGCAATCAAACCAAGCAATGAAGGGGTTGCTCTCCCCAAGATAGATTTTTAAGTCGTGTCTTTTAGCGATCAATAGCTTAAGCAGTCCCAATTTTATGGTTTTTCTTTTTAATCTTTTTTCAATACAAGCAAAGAGGCCTAACGAGTTTTTCGGTTCTCCTGATTATTAAGTCAAAAACAGGGGGAGAAGACGAAAAAGCCGATGCACGATGAAATCAATGATGCATGCAAAGTAAGGAAGGCGTACCTGACTCCAGCACTCTACATGCAGTATGATCCGCGTATAATGTAAAGACAGAAAGCAAACTACCTATATGGTGCAGCGGGAAAAACCGAGTCCTAAGCAGGCAACTTGTACACGACAGAACCGTCTAGCTGGTCACTCGCCTTCGATCCAGAGAGTTCGGTCTCGGTCTACCCCTCCTCCTCCCGACAAATCGGGTTCAGGAGCAGCGCTTGGTAGGGCAGGCTGTGGCACGTAGGCTCGAAGGAAAATGAGTCAGCTATTTTTATTAATGTTTTATTAGTAGGTCCAATTAACGATCTATAGGAACAGGCAATCTATTAAGTGTGTGAATCCTACTAATTACGACACAGTCAAGCAGAAAGTCCTACGGCTAGGGGCTCGAGAAAAACCGAGTAAAACCGTCAAAGGCAGCGAAAAACCAAAAGCCGCGAAAAAGCCGCGAAAAACTAAACTAGTTAAAGGGTCCCCCGAGCACACCGGTGCTCGGCAAAACAGACCCGAGAAGGAAGTCCAAGTCCAGCTGTCCCTGTGTTATTACAATTCAAATAAAATGTGCTGAAAGAAACCTAACTACTCCTCTCTCACTCAGCTCCTCTCTCGCTCTCTCCTGCGGCTCCGTGTAGAAGGGAGCCGCCTCCGAGTCTCGCGGTTGCGCCGGCTTCTCGAAAGCAGTCGCCTCGGTCCTCGGGCCCTCGCAAGAAAATATCAGTGTCACAGACCAAGAATAATAATCAAATAATAGCGGAAAAACTAAACAGGGGTATATGTGCAAAAATAACAAATAAAATAAACAAGCAAAATCAAACAGAAATAAAAATAAAAGAAAATAAAGGAAAATAAAATAAAACAAAAATAAGAGAAAAAGAAAAAGCCGCGAAAAGCCGCGGACTCAGAAAGAGCCGCGGAAAGCCGCGAAAAAGAAAATGGAACAAAAATAAAAACTACTGAGCCGTGCTCCCCGGCAACGGCGCCATTCTGATGACCGAAAAACCCCGAGCAACTAAGGATGAAGAAATAACAAAGGTCGTTGTGACCTCAGTCGCTCAAGAGATCAATCGGTCAATCAAGAAAATTAGGTGCAGACCAACAAAATCAGATAAAAATCAAATAAACACTATAGCGGTCCTGGCTATTGGATTAGCCTGGTATAGCGATCATGGTCGGACTCAGGGAGCACGTGATGGCCTTACGGCCTACGAAGTAGTCTAAAAAGGAATAAAATAAAAGAAATGTATTTTTGGTGGATTTTTAATTTTTATAATTTTTTTGGATTTTTAATTAATGAGGAAAATAAAGAAACCAATAAATCAAGCCAATACAAATAATTATTTAACTACTCAAAAATCACTCAAAAATTCAAATAAAAATGTTTTTATGTTTTTTTATATTTTTACTGTTTTTGATTAATTTTTGGTAATTTTCTGATTTTTATTGAATTTTCAAAAAATCAAACAAGACAGAAATATGAAGGTGTTGTCCAGTCAGACTTGGAGGGCCAATGTAAAATAGATAAAGGCCTATCAAGGTCTGAAGGTAATATTCTTAGAAACTAGAAGATATAAGGAAAATTTAGGCACTGGATTTATTATTTTTGGATTTTTGAATTAATTATTAGAATTTTTAAAGG
Source organism: Ottelia alismoides (assembly GCA_037367405.1). NCBI lineage: Eukaryota > Viridiplantae > Streptophyta > Magnoliopsida > Alismatales > Hydrocharitaceae > Ottelia > Ottelia alismoides. The sequence continues at coordinate 101,685 of JAZKJV010010372.1, read as the reverse complement.
GTTTTTAGTGTTTTGTAAATTTTAAGGGTTTTATATAATGAAAAATGACCAAAATTGGTCAAAAAATCAAACAAAGCAAAATACACACAAACTAATATTTTTATAATTTTTAGAGGTATTTTAATATTTTTTTGTTAATTTTCAATACAGACAGTAAAGAAAAAGCTTGTTTTTGAATTTTTAAAAATATCAAATGAAATCAAAACTGTCTCCAAAAATAGGAGAAACTTTTACACTATGGCAGGAGGCATGTGTCCAATTTTCATCGCATTTGGAGTTGGTTTGATATTTTATTAAAAATCAAAACTAAGGTACAGTGCATTGGGACCTGTACGCAAATAGTAGAAGTTTCAGGGGGTCCGGTGCAAAATTTCCAAGAAAACACGCGCGGGGAGCGTGACTTGGGCACTCAGGGACCTAATTGCAACGAAAATAAGGTTCCTCGACTATTTAATTACATGTATTAAAAGTCCAGGGGCCTCAGTGTAAAATACCCACTAATTTCAACACATGTTCTAAAAAACCACACACAGGGGTATATATGCAATTAATAAAAACTTTCATTCCATTCAGTAACACCCGAGAACTACAAGGCTAAACATGCAAATAACCCAAATAAACATGTGTCGACGCACATGATCCACTACAGGCAGGGGCAAACATGTAAATAACAGAAACGACAGGGTCCACAGTGCAATTTACCTAACTAAAATAAAATAACTAAAATATTCACAGGACTAAAAGCAAACTACTCTAAAGGTAAGGGCCTAAGGTGAAATTTACCCTTTATTAAGTAGATCGACGGATGGGCGCCACATGTGCAATCCGACGGTCGAGGAGGGGTGGCGCCCAACGTTGGAGTCCTCGGTGGCAATCGAGCGGCTGGGCTTCGCCACGTGTAGGATCGGGCGGCTGAGAAGCAGCGTGGGACGGCCTCGCTGATCGGACGGTCCAAATCACGTCTCCAAAGATCGACGATGCTGGTGGCTCCTCAAATGGACGGCGGAGATCTGAACTGGAGCTGGAGGTGAATCGGACGGCAGGGGAGGGTCCTCGACGAACTGGGCTCCGGCGAACTTCGCCGGGCTCGTGCAGGCGCTGGAGGACTCCTCGAAGGCCACGGATGATCGGAGAAGAAGCGTAGAGGCCTTCCGCGTCTACTGGTATCTTCCGATGGCTCGACGGAGCTCTAGGGAGATTAGGTGAGTCCGGCGGAGGTCGAGCTGCTACACCTGGATGTCGAAGCCCTCAAATGGCCTTCCTGGGACCTGCAAAGACGTGCAACGAACTCGCGGGTCGAGGACAAAGTGCCTTGACCCTGTAAGTGGGGGTGAAGGGGGTCTGTGCGGCGGGGCATGCGAGCTCCGGCGAGGTGTCGGCGATGGAACTCGAATCCCAGCTCCTGTGTGAGCTGGATTGGATGAAGAGGTGGAGAACATGCACGGGGAGAAGGCGAACATGATGGGGTGGTCCGATGATCGAGACGAGGGCGGAGATGGCTAGAATCGAAGGTGAACGGCGATGGGTCGATTTGGGCGAAATGCAAAATCAAAGAAAAAGAAAGAGAACTAAGGCTACCTGGGTGGATGGGTCGACTGGGCTTGAGCTCTGGAAGCTCTGGGTCGTCGCCTCACGGGTCGTCGAGGCCCGAGGCTCGAGCTCTACCTTCAGGCGGAGCACGGCGGCACGAAGACGCCGGATCTGAGGTCCGGGCACCCTCTCCTCTCTACGACATGGCCAACGGCGAGCTGTCACCTCGAGGATGGTAGTGGAGGTCCTGGGATGAAGGAATGGGGAGCCAAAGATCCTGGAAATGGAGGCGGAGCTCGGAATTTATACAGCCAGGGGTCTGGCTAGAATTGATCGGGTAGGGCAGCTCAGAGCGCGGACCCTGAGGCGGGCATCCCGACGAGGGTGCCGGATCTGGCACGAATGATTTGGACCCTGGGTTTGGGTGTGAGGTGATCGGGTCGTGATGCTAAAATGCTGAGAAATCGGGTCGGGCGTCACGGACCCGTGGGAGGTGGTCCACAGGGGGGAGTTGATCGGGGGGTCAACGTCCCCGTGGACCAATGGGAATCAGCCACCTGGAAAATATTTGAAAATTCGTTTAAAAAAGAGGATGGCCGAATTATTAAAAACTTAAAACATAAAAAATGTAATTTTATTTTTTTCTATTTTTGGTGATTTTTAATTAATTTTTCAAAATAAAAATAGGGTATGTACATTATAGTACTATACATAGGTATATGTACAATATTAATTTTTGATTTTTGATTTTTAATTAATTATTTTTGTGCATTTTTATTCCCATTTTATATTTTATTTATTTATAGCATAAAATTGGGAATGAAAAGGTATTTTTATTTTATTTTATTATTTATATACAAGGCTGAAATAAATAAGTATATACAAATATATACATGGTATATTTACAAAGTTCTTTTTGGTTTTTAATTTTATTCTTTTTATTTTTGTTTTTATGGTTTTTATTTTCTTTATTTACAATATAAAAGATAAAATATATACAAATTTTATGGAAACTTATTTATTTATTTATTTATTTATAAGGTGAAATAGATATAGATGGGGTGTCTATGTACATGGTGAATATGTACAAGTGATCTATTTTTATTTTCTTTTTGATTTTTCTATTTTTATCTTGATTTTGTATTTACAAGTATTTACAAGTATGTACAAGCCACTTTTATTCTATTTTTAGAGGAAAATATTTTTATTATATTTACAGGGATATTTACACACATGAGCTCCCTATCTCTCTCTACTTTAGCTTTTATGCAGTCAGGCTCATGCTGAGCCCTCCCTTGGGATTAGGTTGCTCAATATTTATTCTAAATATTTCCCTCTTTTACTTTTTAATCTTTATTCTTTTATTTTCGCACAAAAACATGCTAATTATTTAGTTTTTACACCATGCGTGCTTTTGGTAATTATTTGTATTTACAAACATATACATGCATTTGCAAAGGTTTTTGTAGCTAAAATATAAGAATAAAGAGTGATAAATGAGTATTCATCAAGCTTCAGGTAGTGGAGTGGGCTAGAGGTGACCGAAATGGACTCCCTCCAGCAAGCGGAGGAGGAGGAGGGAGCAATCACTGAGAGAGATCGAGGTGAGTGAAGGTGCGTCAGAGGCGTAAGAATTATAGGGGAAGAATTTGGGGTGATTAAGGCGGCAAATAGAAATTGACTATGCACAGGAGAGTTCGCCATAGCGGAGCTCCGGTGAACTATGAATCGAGATCATTACACTAAAACTACCGCCCAATCACGAAATTAAATGCGGAAATTAAATTTAAGGAACGAAATCTATCTAGGAAAGAAAGAAATGCAGCTCGTACCTGCCGGTGATGGTAAGGAGCAGAGGTGGCTGGAGCGCTGCCGTGGGGTGCACCTCTATCCTCATGGAGCTTATCCAAACCGTCCGGAAGTTCCCCCAATCACAAGGATACTCCCTAGATGAAGAATCGAAGCTCTAAAACTCAGATTAGTGACCAAAGAGGAAGAGGGAGGTAGAAGTGTTTATTTATACACAAGTAAGGGCACCCTTATTGATGGCTGAATTTGAAAGAATCAAGATTATGTGCAGGCAATCTGAAGGGCCGACGTAGATATTGGAGGATCAATGATGAGTTCTTCTGAAGGAAGAGAATGTGATTGATCGATGGGTCGAGCAGGAAAAAAGGAAGAAAAATGGGGAAGAAATAGTTTTGAGGAGTCAGAATGCCTGGAGGGCACGTTGACTGGCGGTCAACAAACGATGGAACGCCATTGGTCCACAAAGGTTTGCTACAGGACAAAACTGCCTATTTATTTGAAAATAAATATTAAAAAATAGTAATTGATTTTATTAATTTTTAAATAAAAATAAAAAATGTTTATTATTTTATGCAGTATTTTATTACTATTTTTATTTATTTTTTGATGTTATTTATTAATAGTTGACTTTTAGGGGTATATTTATAGGTATATTCATCTAGGTTTTTGGCTATTTTTATTTTTATTTCGTATCATTTATTTTATTATTTTACTATCTAATTTTATGTATTTATAACCTATTTTTGTATATTTTTGTGATGTTATTTGTATACTTAAATAAATAGGTGTTTATAGTGTATATGTATATGTTTTGTATATTTACCTATGTATTTTAATAACTAAAAATGTATTTTAAAAAATGGTAAAGAATAAATAAAATGATTATTTTAATTGGGGATACTATACAATATGGGTCCAAAACCTAACTTTCACACTTTAACTCCAAAAAATATGAAACCACCTTCATTAAATAACTTATTAAAAGTTGTATACAATTAAAGTGATTTTGATACATTTTGGGTTTTTATTTGGAAGATATGGGTCTGTGAAGTTGAATTTTGGCTAAACTCAATTTTGTATTTTTATTCACATTATTATCCACAACTTTCATGTTCAAAGTTTATTTATTTGATGTATAAATAATAGGGAATAAAATGGATGTCAAAAATGAATTTTTGATGAATACATAAATGTGATTTTTATTGTATTTTTGACCCTTATCTCCCCCCTACTCTATTCCTTGTCGACCAATTAAATTCTTGACTTGGTCTCGGGGTTTAGGACCATAAAATAACTTTGGTATTTTATTCTTTTTCTTTACTTTTCTTTATTCTATAATTTTGGCATTTGAAGACAATGTTATTTACACAATAAGTTCAATAAATAATGAATGATAATGTGTACAATTTAATGTTATTTATATGCATTAACTAGGATTTTTAAGGCTAAAATGATTGAATAAAGATGATGAAATGGATATTCATCACCCCCTATACTTGCCTTTGCTAGTCCCTAGCAGACACTTATGCAATAAGTGTAGAAAAGAAAAACAAAAAAAAAAGAAAAAGAGAAAATGGATTAAGCTCGATTGTAAAACTTGTCTTCGCAAAATCAAAGTTTGGAGCTTAAGTCAGACCATTGAAATTTTAGTGCAGTCAAACCTTATTGGGATCTGATTTGAAATCCAACAGCCTTCGAGAATCCCAAAGCTTTGCTCAAGTCCCCCCAATAGCCCGATCAGAATACTTCAACTCCTAATTATCTCCAAGACTAGTCAAATGATTTAATTTTGAAATTAATTATATTGATTTATCAATATAAATTATTTTAAATTAAAGTAATTGGTGTTGTATTTTTACAACAACATCATGGCCATTGAAAGAAACACAATACAATCTCACCCATTGATTGTGTATTGTCCATGGATTGGGATCCATGGACTCCCAAAACCCTATATAAGAAGAGGCACCCCTTGCTCTTCGAGTTACACACGATTACGGCGTCTCTCTCTCTCTCATTCTCATGTCAATTCTTCTCTCTCTCCCCTTGAGTGGTCATTCACTCTTCCCATAGAGAGAACGTCGCCTTCATCGTCACTTTGCCATTGTGTCGCTACTTCGATGACTCTTGGATCTTCGTCTTCTTTGGTGCATCTCGCTCGTGAAGAAGGAGTTCGATCTCGTGATACGAGATCAGGAGGAGATCCATTGCTTGGATCAACGACTTAGATTTTGCGAGAAGCACACAACTCATCCCCATGCTCGAAAGCGTCTCCTCTGAACGATCGGACTTGAGACAAGATGTCTCTTCTCTTAGAGACTCGATCACAACCACGCTACAAGAGGTATTCCTATATTTATTATGTGATTAGATGAAATGATCTAAGAAGTGTTCTTTGATCATATGGTTTCATCGTTTTAAAATTTTTAAATCCCACTGCACCTAGCAACTAGTGCGACTAGTCACTCTCGATCGTATATGATGCATACCTCACGCTTCCGTGATGTGCTTATGGATTCTTCCATATCCTTTAATGTGAGGGTATACTTGATCTATAACATATCAATGTATGTGGTCCCTTGAGTATTGCGGTCTGAAATGGATATAGGTATTAATTGATATTTATTTATGACCATTCGCGATACGAGTTTATCTTCCTATTATGTCAAAAATATGAAACCTTCAAAAAGTTTAAAGAATTCATGGCTTTGATTGAGAACTAAATGGATAGAAAGATTAAATAGATTCGATCTGACCGAGGTGGCGAGTACCTGTCAGATTAATTCAAGGAATACCTTAAAGAGAGAGGAATTATATCCAATCTCACTCCTCTTGGAACTCCCCAACTAAATGGTGGTATTGAAAGATAGAACATGACCATTAAGTACATGGTCCAATCAATGATGAATAAAGTTCATTTACCTCTTAGTGTATGGGGATATACAATAGAGACTACAATATATATCCTTAATAAGGTTCCTAGCAAATCTGTACACAAACTACTCTTGAACTTTGGCTCAGAACTAATCCTAGTGTTAAACACTTGAGGATTTAGGGTTGCTTGGTTCTTGCCAAGAATGTGGACCCAAGTAAGCTAGAATCCCACACTTGAGAGTGCTACTTCATCTAGCATAGAAAGGACAGTATTGGATACCAATTATGTAACCCTGAGACCCAAAAGGCATTCATCTCTATGGATGTAAAATTCTAAGAGGATGACTTCCTTAAAATGCAAGACAAAAATGATGTAAAGGAATTCACAGAATCCTCTGAGGATACTGAGATTCATGAACCAAAAACTGGAAAGGTAATTGAAGATGAACACTCAAATCAAAGGAGTTCGAGGCCGGTTATACCACCTGAAATGTATGCATTCCACATATCAGAAGAGTCTGAAAATAATCCAAATTCATTTGATGAAGCACTTGTGGATCATGACATGGATAGATGGATTCTAGCTATGAAGTCTGAAATAGACTACATGTACAAGAACAGTGTATCAACCCTAAAGGATCCACCTAAGGGGGTAAAACCCATTGGGTGTAAATGGATCTTCAAAAGAAAGAGGGGACCTGATGGGAAGGTGGAGACCTTTAAGGCATGGCTCGTAGCTAAGGGCGACACAGCTTGTAGCTAAGGGATACACACAGAGAGAAGGCATCGACTACAATGAGACCTTCTCTCCGGTGATCATCCTTAAGTCCATCAAAAAACTGCTAGCTATAATTTCACATCTTTACTATGATATTTGGCAGAGGGACACCACAACCGCATTCCTAAATGGATATCTCGAGGAGGATATCTATATAGAGTAGCCTCGGGGCTTCATAGCTGAGGAAAGCAAAGTGTGCAAGCTGAAAAAATCCATCTATGGGCTCACACAAGCTTATCGTATCTAGAACATCAGATTTGATGAAACCATAAAGAGTTATGATATCTTTCAGAATCTTAATGAACCATGTGTGTATAAGAAGCTTAGTGAGAGTGCCATGATGTTCATTGTGCTTTACGTAAATGGCATCGTTATCATTGGGAATGATATAGGAATGGAATAGTGTTAGGGTATGGCTATCCCATACCTTTGATATGAACGATTTTGGAGAAGCCTCTTATATCTTGGGTCTGAAGTTGTTCAAAAATAGAGAAAAGAGGAATTTGAGATATTCTCAATATAGATACATTAAGAAGATCTTGGAATGATTCCATATGGAGAATTCCAAGAAAGGCATCCTCCCCTTAAGATATGGTATACATCTATCTAAAGGTATGATTCATCAAAGTGTTAAGGATAAGAAGGTCATGGATGGATGCCCTTACACGTCGGCTGTGAGAAGCTTAATATATGACATGATGTACAAGGCCAGATATCTACCATGCAATGGGAGTGGTAAATGCTACCAATCCTGCTATGGTAAACAACACTGGAATGCAATGAAGAACATATTGAAGTATATAAGGACACAATATTACATCTTGATCTTTGGATATGGTGATCTCCAAGTCTTAGGATACATAGATTCAGACTTCCAATCTGACATTGATAATTGCAAGTCAACTTCGAGGTTTGTATTCATTTTGAATGATTGTGTTATGAGTTGTAGAAGCAAGAAACAAGACTCCATGGCTAATTCGACGATAGTTGTTGTATAGATTTCCACATCGGATGCTGTGAAAGAGGCGGTGTAGTTGCCACTTTCATCTCAGAACTTAGCATAGTTTCATCTGATACTCCCATCCCACTGCTCTGGATAACACAGAGCCATAGCTCAGGCAAAGGAACACATATAGCATCAAAAGAGCAAACACGTGGAAAGGAAATATTACATCATTCGAGAGATACAAAATCATGGCAACATCATCATCACAATGGTGGCCTCTGCAGATAATGTTGATGATCCCCTTACCAAACCTTTATCTCAAAAGGTTTTGACCAGCATATAATGATTATGGGTTTAAAGATTGTACCTGAATGATTCTGAGAGCTATTGGAAGATTGTTTTACGTGTGAGCTCAGGGCGAACCATTTCTACAATAAATTATATTGCAATCTTTTTATATATCAATACAAGTTATTGATTTTCACTCCCTATTTGAGATTAATGAATGCATGAACCTACAAGGTTCTTTAATACAAATAGGGTTATGTACCATGGCCATCTTGATGATCATATAGTTATTGATTCAATGGTTGGATCATAGAGGTTGGTACTGAGATGATATCTAAAGAGTTAGATTGAGGACTCACTGGCACCATCAAATGATTGTTGAGAAATGATCTCCAGCCTGAGAAGGAGATGGAAATCCTTAATCTAAAGATTGATATCTGACCGACTTCTTGATGCCGGTCCTATGCATAGAAATAGAGATTCAAAGGTGACAGATAAATTAAATCAAAGAGTTGACTGATGAATCTAGTATTCATCATGATAAAATCAGCTTCTTAATCCCCTAGCTTAAATAATCCAATAAAAATAATTAATAATTTCTCTTTATTATCTTGTATTATATTATGTATAATTAACCTATAATTATTGTATTTAATTAATATTATTTATTTTGTAATTATTTCCTCTTCAAAAACCCACAAAAATTAGGTTAATAATTGTCTATAATTTTCCTAACCCTTAAAAGAATTAAAAAATACAAAAAAAGTCAAAATCTCAAATCGGTGTTTTTAACCCCTTAAAAATATCCCCTAAAATCACTCTTGTACAAATGACCTCTTTTGGCTTTTGTCCAACATGAAACTTATGTTTCAACTTTTTCCTAATTTTACCTTTAACTATTTCTTTTATATTTTTCTTTATTTTTGCTTTTTTGGATTTTTTTGGTGCGGCCACGTGGTGCTCTCTGGAGCTGCCATGCGACCGCCAACTCCTTCCGCCATGTGGCCCCTCCTAGAGCCGTCTGATTTGACTCCCCTGCCCTCCGTCCTAGCCGCTCATCACGCGCCCCATCTCAGCCATCAGATCTGATCTCTGATCAGATCCAAGCCACCCCTCCCTGCCTCCACGAGTGCCGTTATATCGCTAGATCCAACAACCACGGTGTCATCCCCTACCTCCAGTCAATCCCTCCCCCCCGGTCCGTTACCCTTGCAACCCCACCGCCCCTTTCCATTTTTAACCTTCGCTCCAGCCATGCTCCTTTTCTCTTAACGCCTCCAAACCATCGCCTCTACCTTTCTCGTGTACCCTTCACTGCTCCCTCCATCTCTCCTTCATCAATCCTTCAGCCGTTCAAAACCTCCCCCATCACCACCTGAAACAGCTGGACCCTCCTATAAAAAAATGTTCCTCCACCACCGATGCCGGGGATCCACCAACCCAAGGGGCTTTGGCCCAACTCCCTCTGCCCTCCAGTGACAGTGGAGGGCAGTGTTGAGGAAACGATGACCCTATCCCCTGGTGAGATCCATGGTGCCTCCGCCATGCAAGATCCGCCATCTCCGGCAGTAGCTGAGCCCCGAGGTCAGGCTGTCCTCGTCAGGCGACGACCCCGGGCTTCTTCGAAGCCCAGCAGAAGCCACCTCCTCCACCATAGCCACACTCCGATGAGATACCCAACTCCATGTTTTATTTACTTTTTCTTCCAATTTCTCCATCGTCCACATTGCATTCCACCACTTCCTGACCACCTTACGCACTACACCAACCAATGACGACCTTCGCGCCACCTTCTCCTTCTGTCATAACCTCCCATCGTTCCGCCTATTTTCTCTGCCCTCATTGCAGAGGAACTCACCAGAGCCTCCGCCTTCTCCGCCCGATCAGGCTCCCGCCTCACCTCCATAGCACTAGCACATACTATATACACGCTTTGGCTATGCTTAACATTTGCATGTGCAAGCCTCGTCAATGGCCGGAATCTCTACGCATGCTTCGATCAGCCCTCCGCCACCGACGAGACTTCATTGATCTGCCGATCTGATCGCCCCCAGAGCTTCGTCGTACCTTCGGCTCCCTCACGGGAGCTTCCTTCATCCTCCTCAATCCTCAGGCGACCATCTGGAGCATGGTGGAGCTCCATAGAGGTCGTTGGAGCGCAGCCTCCTCCGACGACCCACGACGGAGCACGAAAAGTAGTCGTCATCCGATCATCTGGATTGGACGGCCATGATGATGCCACGTAGATCACTCGAGCCTGACGCTGAACCTTTAGGCTTGGTCTACCCGAGCCAATCCTCGAGCCACCATTTGCTGCTACATGGCCCGAAGCTGCGTTGAGTCCCGAGCCTAGCTCCTCGCGTGCCCAGCACGTGAGGGCTCCGGAATAGTGCAAAGAAGAGCCTGGATGTTTTGGAAATTACACTTTGGTCCCCAAGCGTGTGCCCCTCACATGCACGCCTATGTACTTTACAGGGATGTCTTCGCATCTTCTGGAAATTACAAAGTGATCCCCGCGCACAATGGCAAAATTACAATGGGGCCTAGACAATTTTGCATTATTGTAAATAGGTCCCTCTAGGGACCTATTTATGATATTTATCCTCTATTTCTTCGCACTTTTTATTGCATTTATGCCCTTGCATTCCATCTAGCATAACTAGAGCATCGTAGGTCCAATTTACTTGATTTCAATGTCGTTTTGTTCCTTATTTCCTCACTAATTAATGGCATGTTTAATTTTCTCAGCTGACACCATTTTAGATGAAATGATTTTTAATGTTAAATGATATCCTTGCTCTATATGTCTTTGCCCTTAATAGATGATTGCTCATAAATTGATGTCTTAAATTGACTCTGAATCTGAATTATATTTCGTGCTCATTTATGTAATCTTTTTAGGGCATATTTGTACTTCATTATTTGGTTGTTTATCTCTTGCATTCAACCTTGCATTATTGTCATGCATCACCTTATAATTGCACTAAAAAATCCATAAAAAAATTACATGCATCATTATTTGCATTGCTTGACTTGTAATTTATTTTGCATCTACATGAAGATCTTTAAATGAGAAATTATTCACACATACTCTTAATTGATCAAAATTCGATAGATAAATTAAAGTAGCTCGTGTCCTTATGTTCGACCTCGGTAGACTTGCCAAGTATAAATACTCCACAACATTCAAAATTTGTGATTTTTGCTGAATTATTTTTCGCCTCCTATACTACAATTATCGATTCTTAAAGAGGTGAATTTATGCATTCATCATTGACTTAATGAGATCGAGATAATCAAGACCTATATCGTATGTTGTCACGATACATGCACCCATCCTCTGACTAGAGACATGTGTGCTATTATATGTCTGAGTATGTACATTAGATATTCCATTAGGTTGATGACCGAATCAAGGTCTATACACCGATAAGTAGATAGGAATACAAGGGTATATGAGTAATGTGATCTCTCATAGAGATCATACAAGTTCACCACTAAATCTGAAGACATGAGCTCACTCATGAGATTTTGGGACCAGCCAAATTCCATTAATGATCGTCTTACTGTGGAAGAATGAGAGGATTTGTGTGTATGATTTGGGGGGGGGGGTTCCCCAAATCAATGTCTCTCCATCAATGGTGAGGCATCCATCGCAGCCCCTCTCTCGGTTTAACGCAGCATCAATGGTGCAGCAGCACCACTTCCATCGCATCCTCTCCCCATTTATCTGGGAGCATCACGCCTCTGTTACAAATCCAGGTTTGACATCACCTTCATTGTAGTCAGGCGGGCAACATAGTTGATGAAGATGGATGATCTGATTTCGGAGCCACTAGATAATTGTGCGTATATGGTGGAGCTGGCAGTTCTTAGTGGGAAAAGGGCACGTAATCCTCCTTGGATTATGTTGGAGGTATAAGTATAAATGCTTCTATTTACCACCTCCATTATAATTTGCCTTTGTTTATCTTAGATTAAGATGGTCCTTGAAGGAAGCATACACTAGGGTCCTTCCATCGTTGTTCAACGAGATGGCATTTGCGTATGTGTCCTTGTAGAACAAACTTCATCATGAAAGTATCATCATGAAAGTAATGTATGTTGCTTGGATCTGAAGTTTTTGGTGAGTCTTCCTCAACCAGTAATGTTTCTGGGTAGGAGTACAATTACTCTAGTTCATATATATTCGTAAGTTTCATTTGAATTGGATTCCATCGATGCATTCACGCATTTGGCCATCTTGGTCTAGTGTTGCAAGATAATTGGAAATAACAGTTTGTGATATTTGATAAACCTTTAGAGCAAACACCATTCATTTAAGGCATCTCCTCATATCGAGGAAGACTCAATTCAACAAGTAATCATATTTGGTGACATGGGTAAGGTCTCACCAGTACCGCCCCACCCTGGACCGTCACAAGGAAAACTATAATCGAAATCCGCTTGGAACTGCGTGCATCTAAAGCACCTTTGATTAAAATCAATGTAGTTGTATGTCACCCTAGAGCAATAGCATGATGAACCAAGAAATTCCCAGAACCTATTGTCAATCGGAATTAACATTGGTCCATTGCAAGCACAATGCAGTAATCTATTATATCCATTTCCAGCTTATCACACATAGAGTACTTTGTTGTAATTGACCTAAAGTTACTCTTTAGTAACCAATTCATATATCAGGCCAAACGTGATGGCTCCAGTCATGAGTACAATAACTACCAACCTGGCTCTTTGAACACCATTGACCGACTCATTGGCGACCTGAAAAAAGTTGACATTATTTTTTCACATAGGAGACGTCTCATGCAAATGGTTATATCGCCCAATATGACCAATTTACATCTCATGTGGAACCCCGCGTTGATAATGTCATATATGGTTGCAAGGTTTCTCTCTGTTTATCTTAATAACTAGATTTTTCTATACTTCAATTCTAATTAGATTTTCCTACTCAATTTAGTTGCTTGCGATACTGATTTAATTTATTTTTGCAATGGAAACCATGAGCGCGATTGGTTGGGGATTGGATCTTTATGATGTGATTTGTAGCTTTCCTTCACATAGAGACCTTTCATCTATACTCATACATGAACTGATCCCTAGTATCCTATTAAACCTCAGTTCTGAAGTCAAGTTGAGTTGGAAAGCTATAGTAGATCTTTACTAGTTGTGAATTAATATTTTATGCACGATCAAGGAATTAAAGCGTAGAAGGCTATTACTTGATGAACTAGGATATATTGACTCTAAAGGGAACGTGTGCAATGTGCCTACATGCTCATGACTTCTGATCAAATGATCGAATCCCCCATTCTTGATCATATATCCAAAATGAGATTTCGAAAACTGGAAGGCTTGTACATGTTTATATATATATATGATTTTTTATTTAACAAGCTAGAGTTCTTTAGCCAACCCTACTTAATGTGAGACAAGGCTTTGTTGTTGTTGTTGTTAACTAGCTAGAGTCCATTCGGATTGATTCACAGGATCATACTAATCACTCTTTTTTGAATGATTCCTATGAGAATCAAGGTTGAAGTACGCAAGAAACGAGTGCCAAAGCGGAATTCTACATTAAGGTGATGTGTTCTCCATTTTACTCAAGGAATGAGTTTGTTTCGAATATCTTTTCCTCTCTTGCCATAAAATGACACTTCATTTTTTATTTGTATGTAGCACTACCACTCTACCAGGAATGAAACTATCATGCAATTAACTTTTTTGAGATATGTTTGCATTTACACCATTATAGCATTTAGAGATTACCTTTATTCTTGCATTTATTGTTGGATATCAGGCTACTGATATACAAATTTCAGTGCATCATTGAGCTCACCACAAGTGGTTGCAAAAATATTGCACACTATATATGGAAAGTGACATAATGAAAATTTGTATTCCATCTAACCCTAGAACTCTCTTATATAGGAGAAAAGCTCTATGGGTAAATTACATAAACAAGACGATAGAAATAAATAACATGAATATCATAACACTCCCCCTCAAGCTGGAGCATATATATCTATCATGCTCAGCTTGGAACAACAATGATGAAAAGGACCACTAGCAAGAGCCTTTGTAAACATGGCTGCAATCTGATCTCCTGATGATACATAAGATGTTGAGATGAGCCCCTTTTGGATCAGATCACGAGTATAGTGACAATCCACTTCAATGTGCTTTGTCCTTTCATGAAAGGCACGATTATTAGCTATAAACAAAGCTGCCTAATTATCGCATTTAAGATGCATAGGAAGGGGTACTTCAATAGTTAAATTAATCAAGACAGATTTAATCCACATCATCTCAGTACTACCTTGGGCCAGTGCCCTATATTCCGATTCTGCACTGGATCGAGCAACGACAGTTTGTTTCTTACTCTTCCAAGCCTGAAGTAGACTTTTTGTCATTAGGACACCCAGCATAATCTGCATCTGCATACCCTGTAACTGAAAGAGACGCATCTCTTCTAAATAGAAGACCAGCACCTGGAGATGACTTCAGATATCTCAGGATCATAAAAACTGCATTCATGTGAGCATGTCTGGATTGCTCCATGAACTGACTTACCCTACGAACAACAAACGATATATCAGGTCGGGTAATAGTAACATACAATAGTTTCCCCACTAGCTCTTTGTATCGTCTCTTGTCCACCTCCTCAGACTCATCATCATAAAGCTTCACATTAGGATCCATAAGGGTAGTTGTTGGTCTACATCCTGTCATACATGTCTCATATAACAGATCAGTAACATACTTCCTTTGTGTCATAACCATGCCTTGCTGATTTTGTGCAAATTCCAATCCAAGGAAGTAACAAAGCGTACCCATGTCCTTGGTAACAAACTGTTGTCCAAGGAAATCCTTAGTTTCTTGAATGTCATGTTCATCACTTCCAGTGATAACAATGTCATCAACATAAACCAAGATGACCACAATACCTCGTTGGTCTCTCTTTACAAAGAGAGTATGATCTGCAATAGATATGACAAACCCCTTCCGTTCAATCAATTCCGAGAGCTTCTGAAACCAAGCCAGCGGACTCTGCTTAAGGCCATATATGGCCTTATGAAGACGGCACACCATACTAGACTCCCCCTCGACAGCAAACCTAGGTGGTTGCTGCATATAGACCTCTTCCTGCAAATCACCATACAAGAAAGCATTCTTGACATCCAACTGTAAAAGGGGCCAATCATATACCACATCAACAGTAATAACAATCCGTAGGGTAGAGTGACGCGCCACTGGGGAAAACGTGTCCTGATAGTCCACCCCATATGTCTGGGTGAACCCACGATCAACCAAGCTGGCCTTGTATCGGTCAACTGTACCATCAGCTCGATGCTTTACAGTGAAAACCCACTTGCTGCTCACAACAGACGCACCTGGTGGAAGATGTACGACACTCCACGTACCTCGCGACTGTAACGCTACCATCTCCTCCTCTATAGCTAAACGCCACTGACTACTCTACAGTGCCTCCTGATAGGATCATGGAATCTCTACAGTCGACAACCCTACAATAAAGTGCTGAAAGTCCTTGGATAAACGTTCCAAGGAAATTTGAGAACCAAAATCCAGCCCATATTTAGGGTGTATTGTCCGTGCATGCTTCTGCCGCCGAAGTGCAATAGGGATATCTAGATCATCAACTGAAGGAGTAGAGATATAATCGACGCCCTGTACTTCAGTCTGTGCATGAAAATCACCCGTGCCATTAGTAGAACTCAAATGTTCAGTACATACCTTGAGCGTGCTGGACGATTGAGGAGGCACATGAGCATGTGACCGTCGCTGGTAGACCTAGGGAAAGAAAGTAGGAGACGATGGTGATGGTGGTGGTGGTGATGGTGGTGATGGTGGTGGTGATGG
Organism: Ottelia alismoides; assembly: GCA_037367405.1. NCBI lineage: Eukaryota > Viridiplantae > Streptophyta > Magnoliopsida > Alismatales > Hydrocharitaceae > Ottelia > Ottelia alismoides. Next base: position 85,576 of record JAZKJV010010372.1, on the reverse strand, counting down.
AGTAGAGCATGGTACTGACGGAGGAGGAGGCATATAGATATCTTCTCCATCCTCTGAAGGAGTAAGTTTGTCACCAGTAGGAGAAAAATACATAATGGACTCAAAGAAGGTGACATCAACACTTACATGGTACCGTCCTTGAACAGGATCAAAATAATGATATCCTTTTTGGGTTTTGGAATTCCCCACAAACACACATTTGACAGCTCTGGGAGAGAGCTTGTAAAGACCAGGAGAGAATCGATGAACAAACGCAACCGAACCAAAGACATGTAGCGTAAGGGAGAAAAGATCCATCTCGAGAAACGCAGTCAAGAATGGGATCTTCTCCCCTAACACCGACGAAGGCATACGATTTACCAGATAACAAGCAGTTAGAACCGCATCTCCCCAATAGGAATGAGGAGCACGTCTCTGAATCAAGAGGGTTCTGGTAACATCCAAAAGATGGCGATGTTTCCTTTCAGCCACTCCATTCTGTTGGGAGGTATATGCACACGACGTATGATGCACAATCCCATGGGACTTAAGGAATTGAGAGAGTTGAGTACTGCAAAATTCTAGAGCATTATCATACCGTATGTACTTGACTCTAGCAGAAAAAATATTTTTTATTTCATTAATAAAAGACTGAATAACATGACCAACATCAAACTTATTCTTAAGAATGAAAACCCAAAATAATCTAGATACTCATCAACAGCAACAAGATAAAGTCTGTGTCCTTGGAGATCAGGGACATGACTAGGAATAAAGCAACTCAAACAGACCATGACTACTTGGACCCTGATGACTTTGGAAAGAAGACCGATGATGTTTCCCAAGCTGGCAGGCCTCGCATTGAAACGTGGATTGAGGAGAAATCTGTGGAAGAATATGAACCATCTTCTGCAGAGGAAGATGACCAAACCGGAGATGCCATGTGTAGGGAGAAACATATCCAGCATGAAGAGAAGAGACACCAGCATACGAAGATTGCATCAGTCTGTAGAGACCCCCTTGCTCACGGCCAGTTCCAATCACTCTTCCCGTGAGGATGTCCTGAAACACAAGAGAAGATGGATCAAATATGGCACGACAATGTAAATCTTTAGTGATTTGACTAATTGAAAGTAAAATCATTGAAAATTCAAGAGCATAAAGGACATTCTAAAGCCGTATCGCAGGAGTCAACTGCACCTCCCCCTGACCAGTAATGGGAGAGTATGTCCCATCAGCTATCACAACTGATCGTCTTGTCTGAGTCAGACGAAAAACATTCAACTGACTTCTGTCACCACATAGATGGTGAGATGCTCCTGAATCCATGATCCACTCTGATAAATCTGCCCTGTAACAACTAGTAAGAGCATGTGTTGTACCTGACGTGAATGGTGATGCTGATGCAGCTACCTCCGAAGATCCTAAAGAACCTACTGACTCCTGGATAGGCATAATCTCTCTAATTTGCATCACCAGATCATCAAACTTCTGTTCAGAAATATGGGAAGGACCCCCTTTCCTGCTGAGTCTGCTCTGCAACACGAGCTGTAGTAGTAGGAAACCCATGCTTGGAATAGCATGTTTCCTCAATATGACATGTTCTGCGATAGTAAGTACACGGTTGCCGAGGGGGTCGACTACCCCCTCCCCTGCCACGGCTACCTCGACCTCGAAACTATGGAGATCCTCCCCTACCACGGGATGCTGCCATGGCTGAGGACATCTGAGACAGTTGTGATCCACCAGGAGATATGGAGAGTCTACTCAACCTGCGATATGCCTCCTCCATAGGAGGTATGGTAGCATATGTAAGAATATGTGCTCTGGCTGCATCATACTCATGATCAAGTGCTGCTAGAAATACTCCTGTCCTCACTAAATCCCTATATGCCTTGAGTTCTTCTGGTGTAGATGTCAAAGGAATATAACCATGTAACTTCTCAAACATACCCCTTAGAGAGGTATACAGGGTATGGAGAGGACGACCATTCTGCTTCGAAGTGAAGATGTCGTGCTGAAGCTGCATAATCTTCGACTCGTTCTTCGCAGGAGAGTATGTAACAGAAAGGATATCCCACATAGCCTTCGTCGTGGGCTGACTCGGAATGTCATTGGATATCTCCATGGATACCGTGCCAGATAACCACGCACATGCATAGGCATCGTCAGCCTCCCATGAGGTGTTAACCCCAGTCTTATCAAGAGGTTCCTCTTGTGTGAGGATATGCTTCTTGCCATTGCACTGCATCAAACTCATGAACTGCATGACCCCATAGTTCATAGTTCGTTTCCATCCATCTTCACAATAGGTGCTGGGCCTTTGAAGGCACCTAGGGATGGGAATATCTGCCTTGTTGGCCGACATGATGACAACAATCTCTATTGACTGGGGTTACAAGCTTAGACAAGACTGTCTACACGAACATATATGGAAGCGGTTGTGGCGTAGACTCATACCACAACCCCTTCCATGCCTTGAAGGTTCCTTTGAAGAGCTAGGTTGTAATGCTCACGGGTATGCGTGAGGCGTTAGGACGCAGGAGGCGCTAGGACTCACCGCACAGGAGGTGCTAGGGTGTAGGAGGCGCTACGGCGCACAAGAGACGCATCCGCACAAGAGGCACATGCCGCACAAGGCACAGTCGCACGAGCATGCAGGCGCGCGAGGGTGCGCGAGGGCACATGCGCACGAGGGTGCGCGAGCACGTGAGAGCGTGGAGGACCAGACACGCAAGACGGCGGGGCGCAGGGAGCACGAGGGCGGAGCGTACGGCGGCGGCGCGTGGTGGCGCGCGAGGCTTTTGGTGGGGACGAGAAATTAGGGCACAGGCTCCGGTCTAGGACCGTCGCTCTGATACCATGTGGAAAGTGACAGAATGAAAAATTGTATTCCATCTAACCCTAGAGCTCTCTTATATAGGAGAAAAGCTCTATGGGTAAATTACATAAACAAGACGATATAAATAAATAACATAAATATCGTAACACTATATTTGTAAGGTGTAATTTTTTATGCATATCATCTTGCAAACTGAGTGCTTCAGTTTATAACTTTGCATCTCCTAGTTGTTGATTTGTCTTCTTTTCTTTTCAGAAATTTTCATTACAAGTTTGATATGATCATATCAAACTGCAATTGACAAGGCAACATTGAAGAAAGCAATAATACACACTAAGATGGGGTCAACTAATAGTACCTTCTCTATTAATGATTACTACAAGTTGATCATCATTGAAGAAGTATATATACTTAATTATTTGTGCACAAAATATCTCTTTCTACCTTTGTTTTTTTATTTGATGATTCAAAATCAATCTACTTCCATTTTGTGGTGAAGCTATTGCCTATTCTATTAAGCATGGCATTTTGAATCATTTAGGGAGGCTTCTATTCTTGGCAATGGATTAGGGATACGCAAATATCTAAGGCTCTGGATTACAAGCAATCTATAAAGATTTTCCTTTGGCGTACGGCTTGGATGATTCTGTTCACATTTTGGTGAATGCATATACAAGTCTCATGCTTAGTAACGCTAGAAACAAATTCAATATACTATGAATGTTGATACATGAGAAGACTATTATAATTGTTGATACATGCGAAGACTGAGTGGCTATCGTGGGGGCTCTGATAGGTGAATGCATATCACTATGACAGAGAACTGAAGATTGAGGCAACAGAACGAGTTTACTTTTGCAGATTAAAGGACAATATTGAATTTATTTCATGGATTATCTTTCCAATTTACAGTGGTCTGGTATATTCCTTGGTAAAATATGGTGGAAGTGCACATATCATTTGATGTATGCACAAAAGATAAAATCTTTACTATCTCTACTATTAGACTCTTGTTGTAAAGTGGCATGGTTATGGTATCCTTCATGTAATATTGCTTAGTTACTTGAAGAAAGTGTATTCCTTGGTTTTCTCTTTATGCATCATCGCAATTTAGTTAACTTCTGATTAATTCATCTACGTTTGTCTCCAGGGGACTGGCAGAACTAATCATTATCATGTTATATGGGATGAAAGACTTCTCTGTTTATGAAATTTAGGCACTGATGAACAACATCTACTACATGTAAATCCCTTGTCTGCAAAGTTTTGGCGTGTTATGCACGACCATTTCTCATGTTTTCTCATCATAGCATTTATGATGTTGCAAGTATGCTTGATGCCGTTAAATAGTCTCAGTAGGTAAATTTCTTGCTATCCTTTCTTTCATAAGGGAGTTCCTATTTCCAATACTTCTCTATGTATGATAACCTCAGCCTAACTTCTCTCTCGGAACATTCCTACTTGCTTACTATGATTTAAGCCATTACTATTGATAGGAATAGAATGTAATTACTTGTCTTATTCCAATGGGTCTAGGGGTCCATATATAGGACATACCTAGAAACCCTAATGAGTACAGGCAGGAGAAAAGGACAAAAATACCCTCACAAGTTGTTACATATTTCTAACACTCCCCCTCAAGTTGGAGCATATTTATCAGTCATGCCCAACTTGGAAATAATCCACATCAGTCGTTTCTTGGGTAATGCCTTTGTGAAGATATCTGCTAGTTGAAGATCGGTGTTAATATGTGGAGTAGCAATTCTTCCAGCTTTGACAGCATCACGTACGAAGTGGCAATCTATCTCAATATGCTTGGTTCGTTCATGGAATACTGGATTTGTGGCTATGTAGGTTGCGGATTTATTGTCACAATATAGAGGAATAGGAGTAGTGATATTTATGCCGAGTTCCTGAATGAAAGCCAATAACCACATGATCTCACATGTAGCTTGAGCCATCGCCCTATATTCTGCCTCTGCACTGGATCTGGATACAACGGTTTGTTTCTTGATCCTCCATGTAACTGTATTTCCTCCAACCATCATCGCATAGCCTGTAGTCGAGCGTCGATCTTCTGGGGAACCAGCATAGTCAGCGTCCGCGTATGCAATAACCTTTGTGTGCCCATTTGCCCCGTAGAAGAGGCCACGTCCTGGAGATTCCTTCAAGTATCGTAAGATTTGTAGGACATCTTGCCAGTGGCTGTAAGTCGGTTGTTCCATGTGCTGACTAGCTCTGCTAACTGCATAGGAGATATCTGGTCTGGTGGCAGTAAGGTAGAGGAGTTTACCCACAAGAATTCTATATCGAGTGACATCATCAAAGGTAGAATCAGACAGGCTGGCATGTTTCTTTGGGTCTACAGGGATACTAGAGGGCTTGCATCCGAGAACCCCTGCTTCAGTAAGAATGTCCAGACAATATTTTCTCTATGAGAGATGAAGTCCTTCAGTAGTACGAAGTACTTCTATGCCCAAGAAGTAGCGTAGATGACCAAGGTCTTTAGTAACGAATACCTTTTGAAGGAAGGCCTTGGTTTCCGATATCCCATCGCAGTCATCACCAGTGAGAACCATATCATCAACATAAACGGCAAGTATAACAGTACCAGTTGCTCGTTTTCTGACAAATACTGAGTAATCAGATTTTGTTCTCTGGAATCCAATTGTACTAATTTCTGTGGTAAGTCTGTCAAACCATGCCCTTGGGCTTTGCTTGAGACCATATATCGCTTTTCGAAGTCGACATACGTACTCCCCCTCAACTTCATAACCAGGAGGTTGCAGCATGTATACTTCCTCATCAAGGTCGCCATAGAGAAAAGCATTTTTCACATCTAGCTGATAAATAGGCCAAGATTTATTTGCTGCTATCGAAATAATAGTCCCGATAGACCCCATACGCGCAACTGGTGAGAATGTCTCAAAATAGTCTACACCATAGGTTTGTGTAAAACCTTTAGCCACAAGGCGAGCTTTTAACCTGTCAATTGCGCCATCTGGTGTCTGTTTGGTCGTGAAGACCCATTTGCAAGCCACCGGTCGAGTCCCTTTCGGACACTGAACAAGATCCCATGTTTGTCTGGATATAAGTGCATTCATCTCTTCATCCATTGCATGTCGCCACCCAGAATCCTGTAAGGCACTGTGATGATCTCGTGGGATGGAAAAAGTCATTAGATCATCTGTATACCGTCTATCATAGTCAGATAAACTACCAGTAGAGGTGTAGTGAGACATCGGATAGGAAGTACACTGTCTCTTACTCTTCCGTAGAGCAATTGGAAGCTCGAGAGGATCATCTGGGACATCCTTGTGGGAGATACTTGAAGAGGGCATATCATCCTGGAGGACTGAGACGGGTAAAGGGACGTCTGAAGATACCGAAACATTTCGTCGTTTGTAGACGATGGGTGGGGGTGGAAGTTCAAGGGGTATATCAGTGATAGGATGAGAGAAGAAGCTTGTTTTCTCAAAGAAAGTAACATCTGCCGAGATGTAATAGCGATGACCATGAGTATCATAGCACCTATACCCTTTTTGAGTGCGAGAGTACCCCAGAAAGACACATTTGATCGCACGTGGCGAGAGTTTATCTGTATTTTGGAATTTATGAACGAATGACACACAACCAAAGACCCGTAGAGGTAGGGGAAAAGCAGACTCTGTGGGATAGAGTAAAGAGAATGGAGTAGACCCATTTAGAGAAGGCGAGGGGACTCTGTTGGTAAGATGAACTGCAGTTAATATAGCATCACCCCAGTAGATTTTGGGAACTTTCATTTGAGAGAGAAGTGATCGGGCAATGTTTAGGAGGTGTCTTAATTTTCTTTCTGCTATCCCATTTTGTTGGGATGCATAGGAACAGGAGGTTTGATGTATGGTCCATTGAGAAGCAAAAAATGTGGAAAGGTCTTTTTGGGTGAATTCCAACGCATTATCTGAACGGAAAATTTGTACAGTAGTGGAGAAAATGGTTTTGACATACTGAAAGAAATTTTTGATTATAATATTTATTTCCGAACGTTCTTTTAGTAGATAAACCCAGGATAGTCTGCTGAAATCATCAATAAAAGCAACAAAATACTTATGGCCACTGAGTGTACGAACCGGACAAGGTCCCCAAATATCAAAATGGACTAGAGCGAAAGGAGTAGAATGACGAGGCTCAGTTCGAGCAGGAAAGGATGCTCGATGATGTTTCCCAAACTGACACGCCTCACACTCAAAGGGTTTTAGCAACGAAAGTTCCGGAAACATCATGGAGAGGGCTTTGGCAGATGGGTGACCAAGACGAAGATGCCATAGTAATGGATCAGTGGAAATGGACGCAGCTCCCGCAAAATTTGAATCAGTAGGGATGTCAAGATAATACAGCCCATTCTTCTCATATCCCCCACCAAAGATCTGCTTCGTCCGGATGTCCTGAAAATAACAGCAACATTTATCAAATATCACTTGACAGTTAAGCTCAGTGCATAGTTTATGGACAGATAATAAGCTAAGAGGAAAGGCTGGAGCGCAGTGCACGTTCGTGAGTCTGAGTAAGGAAGAAAATTCCATAGTGCCCACACTAGTAATGGGCGAGTGCGCTCCATTGGCGACACGAACAGTTTTCACAACTGAGGATGGTCGGGAAGAAATAAGAATACTACCTTCCCCTGTAAGATGTGTCGAGGCTCCTGAGTCGATGATCCATGTAGGAGTTGATGTAGTAGCTGTGTTGGCGACTGTACTCGAAGTTGTGGCAAGACTGGCCGTTGAAGCAGAGGTGATAGCATTTGTATGAGAGTTCTGTAGTAGTTGACGTAGACTTGCATATTCAGAGGCAGTAAAAGATTGTTGACCAGCATTCGCAGGTTCTTGGCTCGGGGCAGCAATATCATAGTCAGTCTCATAGGTAGTCATCTCATACGCACTGTTGGCATTAGAAGGCATGCCAAATTTGGCCCAGCAACGTTCCGATGGGTGATTCAGGCGACCGCAATGAGTACACGGGGGGAAATGAGCAGTAGTATGATCACGACCTTGGGCCCGTGAAGAATCGCGTCCTCGTCCATAGGTACGACCACGCCCTCGTCCAGGGTCACGTCCTCATCCCCCGTAAGGGATTGATCGTCCCTTAACAAAGTGAGCGGATACCTCAGCAGATGGAGGGGTTTGTGGAGACTCAATTTCCTAAAGTCGGCCGAAGATAGTTTCAAGAGTGGGTAATGCTCCTGCAGTAAGAAACTGATCCTTCGCAGATTTATATCGAGGATGTAAACCAGATAGGAATCGATATACTTGCCATTCTGCTCGTTCCCCAACCTGTTTATCACAACATGCCGGTTGAAAAATGAGGAGTTCCTCAAATAAACCTGTGAGCAGCCTGTAATACTCAATCAAGGATGTATCTCCTTGATTTGTAGACCAAATCCTAGTATATATATCTGAAAGCCGAGATTTGGTAGTTTTCTGTGAGTAGGTATTTTCAAGACTCTCCCGCATTGCTTTTGCATTTTCTTTGTATAGGAGATTGGATGCAATGGATGGGTCAACGCTGTTTGTCATCCATGTGATAACCTGACAGTTATCGACGAACCACGTATCAACTCTTTGTCCGTCTCTGTTGGGGGGAATTTTAGTAAGGACATATGCCTTCCGCTGGCCGCCAATAAATATTTTAAAAGACCTTGACCAGAGAACATAATTCTCGGATCCTTTGAGTTTTATAGTAGTGCCCTGAACCATCATAGATTGAGATTGGTACAGGGACTTGGAGTCCACAGATGTGGGAGTAGAAGTCATGGCGGCCACACAAGACAAGTAGCAAAAGGCTAGATAATAGTGATAATTTCAGAGGACATGAGGCTGTAGTAAAATATCACCGGATGATATTGCTGGAGTCGTGGGGCCGCATAATATTGTTAGACTGGTGACTGCCCGTTGGAGTGCTTCTGTGCACGAGAGTTGCTGGAGTCGTCGACAGAGCAGAAGTTCTTCGTCCAGTGCAGAGGTCCTGGAGACCGAGGAGTCGTCGATGAAGTCCTGGAAGTCCTGGAGTCGTGGTGTCGTGGCGTGTTGCTGGAGCCGTCGATGCAGTAGTCGTAGTTGATGGAGCACTGGAATAGATCTGGAATAGGGGCAACTGGACGAGAGTTGCTGGAGCCTTTGATGAAGTAATCGCCGTTTGAAGAAGGCAACTGGGGTTGCTAGAATAGGCCTGGAATAGGGCCAACTGGGCACTGTCGATGAAGGCAACTGGATTCGGCTGAGCGATGAAGGAAACTGGGGGGTTTGGTGACTGGGCGTGGGAAGTTAACAGGGGCAACTGGGAACTGGGCGATGTAGGGCTACTGGGCGATAGGGCTACTGGGCGATAGGGGAGATTCGCGATGGGGGGGGCGATTGGGTGGAGGCGACGGGGGATCGGGTGGGCGATGGGTGGGAAACTGGGTGGGCGATGGGCGATCGGGCATAGGCGTGGGAGATTCGCGATGGGGGGGCGATTGGGTGGGAGGCGGCGGGGTATCGGGTGGGCGATGGGAGGCGATGGGGCGATTGGGTGGGAGGCGATGGAGAATCGGGTTGGCGATGGGAGAAGCCTGGGGGATCGCAAAGCCTGGGCGATGGTCACTCGCGATGGGGAGACGAGAGAGAGAGAGAGGCGCTAGGGATCGGGAGGGAGGCGGCGAGAGAGAGGCCTCGGGAATGGCTCTGATACCATGATAGGAATAGAATGTAATTACTTGTCTTACTCCAATGGGTCTAGGGGTCCATATATAGGACATACCTAGAAACCCTAATGAGTACAGGCAGGAGAAAAGGACAAAAATACCCTCACAAGTTATTACATATTTCTAACAACTATCTTGCAGATACACTTGTTCCATTTATTTAATAACATCCCAGAGATCGGAGAGTAAGTAAAAATGAATGTAAGCTTAACAAAACACTCTTGTGCATTATACATGGTTTCATCTTTCTGGAACATGATTTTGCATTCAAAGATGGCAATCTCATGTTGCAGCTGTTAAAGTTAGTTTTTTTTACCAACTCATAAATTTGGCATCCGCGACTTGGGTCAAATGAAAGAGGTACATGTTGTTGTTGTTTATGTATGTATATCTTCAAAGGTTTATAAATTGTAGAGATTACATATCCTTTTGTTCTATAACAAATAATTGTGGAGATTATAGTCTTTGATGCTATTCCAAATTACAAAATTCCCGATTGTTGTAATAGGTTATACCTGATCTCAAGAAAGATGTGCATGATGCACTGACTTGAATGCCGACTATTTCTATTGTGTGAGTTCTGTTGTATCAAATTCTCTTGCTTCTTACTTCTTGAACAAGAAGATAAACTTATTCAGAAGATATCTATCAACGGATGACATTTCCATTTTTTGTTGTTAAAATAGATGAGCACAACAACACAATGGAGAAGCCGCCATATTTCTTTTCTCTATTTTCTCGATAAAATGAGTGGTACATGAGTGTATATAAATCCCAACACATAAACCACCACCTACTTATAGATGTTGCAAGCTGCATAGTTGAAGTTGATGAAAGAAGAAGAAAGGAAGAGATGACATTATTCCTAGCACTTAGGTCTCCTTATATATACTAAATACGTGCGATTTTTAACAAATAAATGCATACCTATATCTTGAACTACAGTGTAGTTCTTATGTTTATCTTGTTATTAACTTGTTACAGGTTGGAGACTTCTAAAAACCTCACAGGCCATTTCAAGGTTAATTTAGTATTTATATATTGGAAAATTTACTTGATTTGGTGCACGTTATAGAATGCATGGATCTTGTTTCTTTGCTTACTGTACATCTGAACTTTACATCTGAGCTATTTTGTTTAGACTTTCATGATTTTTTTTATTTTAAGCTGTTGCTTTTAAACTCTATTGATTATGCCATATTCAATTAAAATCTCTACAACTAATTATTGGCTTGACCACTAAAGGGGATGGATAAAAAAAGAAAAGCTGCTTCGAATACCTTGACAAGTGTTCCTATGTATTTGTCTAATGTTATATGAACTTAATTTCCCCAGCTTTCTCTTTTAGACATGAATTACCATTTTCAAATCTTTTTTTTTGCTATAGGAACATATGTATGGAGGTATGATGGGAAAAATAAGAGCAAACACGACGATTTTGGATGATCAATCATTTCAAGTGTTGGGTAACATCATAGTTTTTTACTGCTATCATATTCCGTACCTTCTTAATGTCGAGTCCTCGTTTCGACAATGGATATGACCAAAAAGAAAGGAGGCATACTTCAAAAAGACAAGATTGCTTTGAGATGCTTTGTAGGAGATGAGAGCAAACCATATGATTTTAGATGATCATTTCAAGTGTAAGGTAACATCATAGTTTTTATTATTGTTGAGTTGTTCTTTAATGGGCAAATGGGTCCTGGTATAAGAGACGGTTTACACTTCGTTTATATATTGTACTCATCCCCCCTTATTGAAAAATAAGATAGTGAAGAGAGACCTAATCTCTAGAGAGGGGGATTAGGGATTGTGTGTGCCCCCGTGATTTTTCCCTTGTTGTAGACTTGTAGGGTTTTCCACATAAATCACCGTTTCTTCATTTGTGATGATTATGGTTATTTTCTACATTTATCATATTTCCTACCTTCTTAATGTTGAGTCCTCTTCTCGACAATGGATATGACCAAAAGGAAGGAGGCACTCTTCAAAAAGACAAAACTACTTTGAGATGCTTTGTAAGAGGCAAGAGGTAAAATACAGTACCCATTATTTAATTGTTTCTTCAGTTCAAGACATAAAAATGATTACCAAGAAGCAGCAGTGATTTAATAGTAGAACGATACCTTGACACGGTACAGATCTGGGTTCGATTCCCAGCTAATGCATCCACATTTATTGATCTGCCTAGTGGTAAAATAGTCCGAAATGTATCTTTATTATTTCCTTTGATTATTGATATTCTTTTTACATTTCTAATTTTTATTATAAGAATAGCAGAGTGCATGTGACAATGATGTAATTACCTGGATCATATCAAACAGAGCATTTTCTCATTGAATCAACTTTTTGACACGTAACATCAAAAGCAACATGAATATCTATTATCCAAAAATCATGTCGTTAAACAATACTTATACTGAAGAATAATCAGATAGATAGATAGATATAAACAGACTGAAGAGAGCATCTCAAGGACAGAAAATAATCTTCTTTTAAATTAATAAACTTGGTGTGCAAGTTTCATTTTTAAATATGTCTATCTGTAATTGTTAGTTATTTATTTTGAAGACCATAAGAGGGGGCCCAGGGGTAAAGGTCCAGTTGTCATTCCGGTCCAGTTGTCATTCCAGGGGGCCCAGGGGTAAAGGTCCAGCCGCCAAGGTAAATAGCCATGGGAAGCGGATGGCGAGAGCTTCATCACCGGTCCAGTTGTCATTCCAAAACGCAAAAGAGAGGTCGTTGCCCAAGATGGGTCTGAAGAGTTCGTGAAAACGAGGGAGCACCAAGAGGATCCCCCTCCAGAAAGAGGATGGGCGCATCCCCGATGGGAGCACAGGAGGCCCAGGGGTAAAGGAACCATAAATACGACGGAGCAAGGAGCAGCATAGATCGTCATCACTCCCCCATAATTTCAAGACCCACTTCATAATTAGTGCTTCGTTCATCGCATCCAATCTCCGAACACCCAACCCCCCATCCGCCTTTGGCAAAGTAACAGTATCCCACTCCACGAGGTGCATCCCCCTCGCATCTGCTCGCATCCGCGCAAGAGGAATCTCCTCATCACCTTCTCGATATATATACGTATTCCCTTTGGAAGAATCCGAGAGGACATGAAGAAAATCGAAATCGCCGCCAAAACCGTCTTTAGGAGGACTAGCCAACCCGCCAACCTGGATAGGATGGAAGACCGCCAACCCGCCAACCTGCCCTCCAACTTCTCGACCACAGGAAGCCAGTCCGCCAACTTCGACCGCCCGATCGCCAACGGCATGCCAAGATGGCGAAATGGCAACTTGCCGCAGCCCACCCACAGATCAACAGAGCAGTCCCGCACCTCCTCCTCGGAGAAAGTAAAGGGGACCAATAAGGATTTCTTCTGATTTTGGACGAGGCCTGAAAGCTCACCAAAGAGCTCCAGCACCACAGCTATGGTACCGATGCCCTCCTTGCCACCTTTGATGAAGAAAAGGGTGTCATCAGCGTACTGGATAAGAGGAATAAGGATATCACCCTTGGAGTAGCCCGAGAACAGGCCACCTTGCTGCAGCTGCGTCATCATGCACGCCAAAGTATCCGCCGCAATGACAAATAAAAGAGGGGCCATAGGGCACCCCTGCCTGACCCCCCGTTGAGGTTGGAAAAAACCTCCCTCCGGGCGGCCGTTAACAAGCACCGCCATAGAAGCCGTGGTAATACAACGTTTCATCCACGAGATCCAACCACTCGGGAACCCCCACCGATGCAGCGCTTCCTATAGGAAGCGCCAATCAAGAGTATCATAAGCCTTCGCAAAATCGACCTTCCAGAGCAAAGCCTTCGTACCAAGCCGTTTCCAGTCCGCCACCATCTCAGATGCCAAAACCAGGCAGTCCCCAAGTTGCCTGCCCGGGATGAAAGCTGATTGGAAGGGAGAGATAAGGTGCGAAAGTACCCTATTGAGGCGGATGGAAAACACCTTGGCCACAATAAGGTACAACCCGTTTGAGAGAGCAATGGGCCGGAAGTCCTCAATGCGCTCCGCCGCACCATGTTTAGGGAGGAGAACGATCAACGTCGGATTAATCTTCTCAAACCCTCCGTTGCAAAGACAAAACTCCTAAACCACTTCGAGGGCGTCCACCGCGAGCAAGTCACATAAGTCCCGATAGGACACCAGGAACCCATCTGGCCCGGGAGCCCCCTCCGTGTTAAGGGACCAAACGTCGGTCTTCACCTCCTCCAGAGACACGGGCAAAGTCAGGCTCGAGGCATGCTCCGGCGAAAGCCTCTCTGTCCCCCAGCCCAACCACCTCCACCTGCGCCTCAGGGCCCGAGACGAGAAATCACGAAAATGCTTGACAATCATATGGTCCATCTCCGCATCACCCGCAACCCGCACACCATCGATAATGACCGAACAAAGCGCATTAGCCCGACGCCTCCCGCTGGCAACACGGTGAAAGAAGGCAGTGTTGGCGTCTCCTTCCACGAGCCACCTGTGTCTAGATCTCTGGCGCCACTCCGTCACCTTTTTCTTGTCCTCGAGCGCCACCTGAAGGAGGGCATCTTCCCTCTTCGCGAGATCCTCGGAGGAGAGAGGGCCGGAATCCTCAAGCTGGTCAAGGCTCGCGATAGTCTCCTCTGCGGAAGCTCTGGCCGCTCGGCGGGCAGCGCGCGACTCCTTCTTAAACGAGCAACGTCTCCCCTGCAATGAGACTAATTTCTGGAAGAATCTTGAGACAGCCGAGCCAGAGATGACCGTAGAGGTCCAATGCGAGCAGACCATCGCGTGGAACGAACCCTCCAAAGCTACGCCTTTTCGTACCTGAAGAAACCCCTGTTCTCTAAGAGCTCCCCCGAGTCCCAGATCAGGGGAGAGTGATCCGAGCGAGTTCGCATCCTGGCTGACGTAAAGCAAGAAGGATAGATGTCCAAGAGCTCCGAAGAGGCCAAGAAATGGTCAATGCAGGAACGAGATCCTGAGCTCCACCACGTGTACTTAGTATCGGAGGCGTCAAGCACTTCAAGCTATAGAGAGTCCAACAGGTCCACAAAGTTAGCCGATCCTGGGTCTTGGCCACCGCGCAAGCCCGGATGGTCGGAGGAGAGTAACGTCACATTAAAATCATCACCAATGAGCCACGTGCCACCCGGGAACGAAGCTCTTGCCGAGCGAAGTTCATCCCACAACTCTCGCCTCTCGGAGGCAAGGCAAGGCCCATACACGCACGAGACAACAATAGTCGTCACCAAGGAGAGGCATTCCAAGATGACCGTCAACACATGGGCCCCTCTCAACTCCGAGCGAAGAACAAAGCCACGATCCCTCCAGGCAACCATCACACCGCCCGAAGAACCAACCGCGTCAATAACGCGATAATCAGATATGGGGCCAGCATCAAAAGAGCGCTAAACATCCAACGAACAGGATTGCAATTTGGTTTCCTGAAGTAAGATGATGTCACAACCCCACTCAAGGAATCGAGAACCCAGGATCCTCCTTTTTTCCGGGTCACCCATACACCTGACATTCCATGTGAGGATCTTCATTTAGCACCGCTGCAGGATCCCCTGAGATAGACTACTCCAGCCATAGAAGCCACTCGAGCCATAGTAGCTGAAACCGGTGGAAGCGCGCTGACGGCCCGTCACGAACGCGGGCACCTCCTGTACCTTTTGCCGATCCTCCCAGAATCAGATCCCGATGGGGCCCTCGTCGAGGACGATCCCAAATCAGAGACCTCGTCAAGAATGGTATCCTATCAGAGGGAACATCCATCGCCACACCCGCATCCCGCGCCGGGGCGGCAAGGGGAAGGGGCTCACAGTCAAAACGCAAGTTCCAAGCGGGCTAATTAGGTCCAAACAAAGCAGCAGACGAGGGGGCGCCATACCAAGCGCTGGAGCAGTCGTCCACGCCCTTGGCCGGGGGCTTCGAGGGACCCGCAAGCGGATCCAGAGGCCCGCAAACCGCAAGTGCGGAACAAGCCCGCGAGAGTGAAAGCTGAAGATCTGAGCCCGCAAGGGGTCCAGCTTGCGCAGAAAGCGGGTACGGAGACGACCAGATAAAGAGGGTCGAGCTGGCAATATCCCCAAGTCGGAAATCGATAGGGGTGTACGTCCCAAAAATGATCTTTTGGAAAGGCGTCAGCATACGAGGCGTCACCCCCAGGGGGGAGACGACACATGTGGCGCTTGGGAACCCACGATGATCCAAGTCTCCAGGAGATGAACCGTCCCCACGAACCGAAGACGATCCGGCTTCCTCAGGAACTGGAAATGCACCACCGACAACTTCTGGATGTCGGCCGGCACCGCCGCCCCCGCTCAGCGTCGTCGGCTGATCCTCCTGATCCAGGAGACGAATCTGCAGAGGGAAAGAGAAGCGCCCCACGAGCAACTCCACCGTCGAGAGAACACTGGTGGACTCGGGGCAGTCCAAGAGAATCAGAGTAACTTCCGCGTCCGACCTCGGGAGCGTTCCATCCGCAAGGATATGAACAACCGAACCAAGGCCTCGCAGCGGAGGACCCAAACAATGCACGGAATGTGAGAGGAAAGGAACGCCCCTAACCTCAGCCACCCTTCGCGAGATGCGATCCACGCGATCCAGACCCCCATCCGCGAATCTAGCGGGCCTCCACGTGAGGCCACCCGGCCCCTCCCAAGCCAGCGGCCGCTCACGCTGAGACCCCGACAATCCCCGCGCATAGCACCTCCGAAAGCCAGAAGCGACGACATCCCATGAAATGCATCGGCGAAATCCCGCACAATTGCCAACCGAATTTCCTCCACCGATAAGGAGTCTTCCCTCCACGACCCGATGAGTATCCTATGCATGGCCGGAAGGGCGGGAGAGTGAGAGTCTCCGCCTTCCGCCATGCAAGCCGTCACCCTTATAGTGTCCTTCGTAGGCCGCATGTCTGTCCCCCGAACTCTCGCATCTAGCCTGCGACAACGCGATGGACAGTTGTCGCGCCGATGGCCCTCCTCCCCGCAATAGAAGCACCGAGCCGTCGAGTTGCAAGTTGCCGCCACATGCCCCGATAGCCCACAACGGAAGCATTTACATTCTCGCTTACGATGAGAAACCATTTCCCAACCTTCCTCAGAAACTTGCCATCTTCCCGACCCACGCTCGGGGTCAGAGCGACGCACGGTGGAGGTCCTCATCCACTCCACCGTCCCCGCCCGAATCGCCCATTTCAACCGCTCATGCCTTTTCCCCCGCTCCATCGCACCTTCACCACCAATAGGACACTCGCTCTACAGTCTCGTAATTGTTAATTATTATGATATTAGTATAAGTATAGCCTCAATGGATTTATTATTTTAAATTGATTTTCACAGGAATAATAATTGAAAATTTCAGCTGTAATTTTTGGCACTCCATTGGATTGCAGGATTAGTGGAAATATATGATAGGTGCTTCTCTTGCTTCTAAAAGATTCTGGGAATACATGGTAGACTACAGGAAATTCTAGCATCTTTTGAATGAAATCCTAACATGGAATATTTGTGTGGTACTTGTTAGAGTATTTGGTTGTGCGTCCATTGAGTTGTAATAGGGTAAATGGATCCTGGAGGAGATCCATTTACCCCATCCAGTGTTAGTCCCACATCGTCCAGTGGTGGGACTTGGATGCTCTGGAGAGGCTATATAAGGAGCCCCAGACCTCTTGTATCCATTGAGAAAAAGGAATAAAGTATCCGCCCCTTCAAGGGCTTCTCCCGTGGTTTCATCCCGCTACTCACGGAGTAGGGTTCCACGTAAAATCCCGATGTTCTTTTCTTCTTTATTTATATTTTCCATGTTACGCTTCCGCTTCCGATTTTCTAACATGGTATCAGAGCGGGTTAGATTCTTGTGAATTTGTTCTTGGAAGTTTTATTTTCATTGTTTATTCGAGATTCGATTCTCGTTCTTGAAGATCATTATTCTGTTCAAGTTTTGTAAGTTTTAGGGTTTCAATTTGAAACCCTAATTTCTAGAATCATGTTATGTTTGTCGACATCGGCAGTGCCCCATGATGGGCATCTCGCCCTTCAGATCTCGCAGGAGGAGATTCTCTGTTCAGGCCGCAGTAGGCGATTCACAACTTCTGTGTTGCACCTCTCTAGTAGATCGAGGCAGTCCAGCAACGATCTCCCGATCACGAGCCTCTGCGACCATCAACTTAGGTCGCAGGCTGCGTGGCCTCCCAGGCGCTGCACCATGTAGCCCTGGCCTGGTGTCTCATCGCAGGCGGCACCCACTCGCGCGGGCGGCGCAAACCTCCTATTTCGCGCGCGTGCCTGAAGCCGCTCCCAACCGCACCCAAGCGGCGCAGCAGCAGCGCCTCTTCTTCTCCTGGCGGCGGCGGAAGAGCAAGCGCACGAGGCAACTTCATCTCTCCAAGCAGGCGGCCCAGTTGCGACGGAAGAACAAGCAGGCAGCACGAAAGAAACCCGTCTTCCTCCCCGAGCTTCTCTCTGGCGACGCTGACAGCCTCGCGCAGCCTAGCGTGGCGGTGATGTTCAAGCAGCCCAGCCGCCACCGCGCATCAGAGATCCAGCGCCCCCTCCCCCCCCCCCCCCCCACGCGAGCGAGTCTCCCTCCAGATCGCCTCCTCCTCGGCGTTCCTCTAGCGCAGGCGCACCTTCCTCACTCGCGCTCTGCCCCATCGCGCTCTGGCGGGATCTCCATCGACGACGCTTCTTCCTCCTCCAGGGGCGGCAAAGCCCCGCGCGCTCCAGCAACCCACACGTCGAGTCCCAGGCAGGGGCCCTCCCATATCGCCCCGATGATCCCCCCTCCCTCCCTTCTCGATGGCGGCGCATAAAAAGAAAATAAGAGGCTTCCCAGTTGGGAAGCCTAGGATTTCTACGGGAAAGGGCCGAGCGGAGTATTAAAAAAATTGCAGTTTTGTAGGCTCAGGTGGGCTGAAGGTTTCCAAACAAAAAAAAAAGAGAAGAAGAGGGAGGTGATGGCCCAAGTGGGTCGTGCTTGTTTAAAAAAAAGAGAGAGAGAGCAGCGAGTAAAAAAAAGGGTGCTACCTTTGTGGGCCGAGTTTGGGCCGAGAGTTTTCATTAAAAAAAAGAGAGAGACGCGTACAACAAAAAAAGGCCGTACGCATTTAAAAAAAATAAAGAAGAAGAAGAAGAAGAGGCGCGTACAAAAAGGAAAAGCCGTATGCTAGTATTTCAAAAAAAAGAGTTGAAAAGCCATATAAAAAAGAGAGAGAGGTTGAACGGCTTATGTTAAAAAAATCATCATGGCGGCTATTAGAAAAAACAAAAACAATGACAAAGCCGCAAGTTTCATGTTCTTGTTGTTTACCCCCTATTTATCTTGTCTTCTCCCAACTTGGTCGTACCCCCAATTTCTTTGTCTTCTCCCAACTTGGTCGATGATTGTCATCCATGTTTTCCGACCAGTATGGGAGAAAGGGGGAGTATATATATAGAGTCACAGGTCTTGTATTCCAGATCCAGATTCATATGCCAGTCTCCAGGCCAGCCAGTTGATCAGACTCTACAGTTCGGTTTCAGACTCGACGATCAGTGTTTTCGAGTCTCCAGTTTCAGACATGCACAAGTGTGCGGTCATTTTCAGATGAGCATACGTTGCCATCATTAGTTCGAGGTCCCCATCATTCTTGTTGTTCGGCCAGAGTTTTCATGTGAGCCATAGGGACTCCAGAGCAGAGGACCATTCCCTTGAAGGCAAGGGTTTTCATGTGGTATCATAGGTACACCAGAGCAGTGCACCATTCTCTGAGCCAGATGGGAGAGACCCAGTTCTCCGATGAGGAGACTTCAGGCGCAAGTTCAGACTCGACGGTCAGATTTCGAGTCTTCAGTTGACTCACACTCCAGCCCGTTTGTCCTCTTCACCTGCACGGCATGAGAAGCAACGTCCTCGACTGCAGCAATGTGCGCATTGGGTTGATATTGTCTGTAGTGTCCTGTAGCGTTGAGTTGAGTATCTTTCTGTTTGTCCAAGCTGAGCATTGCATGCTCCAGCTTGAGGGAGAGTGTTAGAGTATTTGGTTGTGCGTCCATTGAGTTGTAACAGGGTAAATGGATCCTGGAGGAGATCCATTTACCCCATCCAGTGTTTAGTCCCACATCGTCCAATGGTGGGACTTGGAGGCTCTGGAGAGGCTATATAAGGAGCCCCAGACCTCCTGTATCCATTGAGAAAAAGGAATAAAGTATCCGCCCCTTTGAGGGCTTCTCCCGTGGTTTCATCCCGCTCCTCACAGAGTAGGGTTACACGTAAAATCCTGATGTTCTTTTCTTCTTTATTTATCTTTTCCATGTTACGCTTCCGCTTCCAATTTTCTAACAGTACTAAGGATTCTTTGGAACTCCACTAAACCTAATTCCATGAAATTGGTTACAGTAAAAGGTTGCAGGTTCCTAGGAGCAATTCCACGGTTTTCCTGGAATTTTATTAAACCCGATTCCATGAAATTTGAACATGGGAGAGCAGTAGAAATTGTTTATTTTTAAATTCCATTGTGAAAGCTTGCAGAATCCATGTGCATAACAATATGAGAGCTTATCCCATCTAGAAAGGAAACGGTCCTGTCTTACAAAGGAAAGAAGAGAAAATGCAAAGATAGAGTATCCAGGTGCCCCCCTCCTGACTATGGAGCCGCCCCCCGACCCCCCTCCCGACCCCTCGGAAAACCCTAAGTTCATTTCTCTTCCGCCGCCACCGCCACGCTGCCATTCCCCACATTGTGCCCCCCTCCCCCCCCCCCCTCCCGATGCCTCCAGCAATGCTCCCCATCCTGTCGTCGCCTCCTCCTCCTCCTAACCCTACCCACAATCCTCCCATTCCACCTCGGTGCAGCCATGCCTTGAATCGACCACCCCGTAGATCTTGCTCCCGCACTCCCTTGATCATGCTCCCGCACAAGCCTCGCACTCCCCTGATCATGCTCCCCCTGCGCCTCGCCCTTCCTCCGCTGCCGCACCCCCCCACTGCGTCCTGGCGCGACGCTTGCGGTCCCAGGCCCCTGCCTCCATCAAGGCGTATAGGCTTTGAAGCACCGGTCACAATCGACGGAGAGGAAGTTGCCTTTGCATCGGAAGCTGATATTTGCTCTCTTGACAAGATCTGGGCCAATACGTTGGTGTTCTATGTGCTTGGTAAGAATCCTTTTCGTAAGCTCCTGAATTCGTTTATTGAGAAAGTTTGGCGGCCGCAAGGGGGCTTCAAGCTCTTCCCTGGGCCGAATGGGTTCTACTACCTGCAGCTTTCCTCTGCGGAAGCCTGCCAGCGCATCCTGGACGGTGGTCCTTGGCTCTTCCAAGGAAGATACATGGTCATTCGCCGATGGGAGGCCTACTCCTGCTTTGAGCGAGACTTGCTATCGGAAATCCCCATGTGGGTCAGGTTTCATGGTCTGAGCTTGGGGCATTGTTCTCCATCTATACTTAACAAGCTTGCTAGCCTCTTGGGCACCCCACTTTTTATGGACGCAGCGACGGCTGCTGGATTGCGGGATGGGTATGCACGCTGCTGCATCTCAATCCCAGCCTCCAAACCAATACCAAAGGCTATGCCTCTGGTTTTCTATAATGGACACCGTCAAATGATCGGTGTGGAGATTGAATGGAGTCCCCCTCGGTGTGGCCACTGCTCCACCTATGGCCATAACTCCTCATGCTGCCCGTTTTCTGCTGAGCCCTCTATTCCCACAACTACCAGGATCCGACATCCAAAAGAAACATCCTCAGCAACCCATAAGGATGGTGCCACACATACTGACAATCATCAGCCCCCCTCGGCAGTTCACAGCTCGAAACGGTGGGCGAGGATACCCTTTGCTTGGATGCGACAGTCTTGCATCCTTGTAAATCATCTATGGTTATAGAAATTATGACCATGGGAAGCCCGCAACCATTCACGCGCGATCTTGCGCCCCTCGATGGCCTTCTTAGTTGCCTGGAGCAACCATCTATGCAGGTTGGAGATGCACCCTCTCCCCCTCTCCCTCTTGTGCGGCAGCTACCCGCTGGAAAATCGATAGCAGAGACACAACTGGGCGATGTCCTGGAAACACCCTCTAAGGGCCAAAGGAGGGCCCCTGGGAGGTCATTTAGTGCCTTTCCCTTTGGATCTAGGGCCCTCATGCATAGGCCGCCGCTACACAGCCGGAAGCCTAGCCACAAAGAAGCAGGTGAAATCGACCTTAATTTGTCGGGCGCAGTGGATGCACCAAGCCAAACGCAATCAGAGGGAAGTCATATCCCCCAAATTATAGTTGAGGCCAATCCAATGTGGTCTCTGGCGTCCCACAAGAAAAAGAAGGCCGCTGGAGGGACCTCCAAAACTGCTGGCCGCGATGGCCTTCCACACATTCATTAATGTCTCTCGTCGCCTGCAATGTGCGTGGGCTCAATCGGCCACGCAAGCAAAGATCCCAATGGAAATCTTTGATCCACTTGAGAGCAGGCATAGTTGGGCTGGTGGAAACTAAGATACGGCCTGAAAATAGGCAAAAGTTCGCCTCAAAAATACCATCTGGTTGGAACCTTGTTCATAAAGAAACGGACCTGGGCCGGATCTATGTCCTGTGGAATGTTTCCTCCTGGACTTGCACACCGCTGCGGGTGTCCCCACAAGCGATCTCCCTCTCTTGTGTCAATGCAGGTGGCCTCAATATTCTTGTGACAGTTGTATACGGTGACAACTGCTCGGTGGCCCGCAATCAGTTATGGGAAGACATCACTGTTATTCGCCCTACGGACAGTACCCCCTGGGTGGTCCTCGGGGACTTTAACTCCGTGAGATATGCTACGGAGAAGAGGGGAGGTCAGCCTCCAGCTCGTGGCGCTCTGGAGGAGTTCAACAACTGCATTGAAAGCTCCAACCTTATTGATCTACCGACCACTGGTAATCCTTGGTCTTGGACCAACTCTTCTGTTGGTCCCTCAAGAATAGCTGCACGGCTTGATCGTGCATTGGTCAACGAAACTTGGTTAGCCCTTTTCCCGAATCGAACGCTGGCGTACACTCCCTTGCAGTCCTCAGATCATCTCCTTCTTTCAATCAAGCTTGGGGACCTGCCAACCAAAGGGAAACCCTTCCGTTATTTTAACTATTGGCCCTCCAGACATGGCTACATGGAGGTCATTGCAAATGCTTGGAATCTTCATCCCTGTGGTAACCCGCTATACCGTCTTATTCTAAAGCTGAAGAATGTAAAGAAGGCTCTCCGGGCTTAGGCCTCGAAAGAGGCGAATGTCTTCAGCGACTTCAGAACTGCGCGTGTAGCGCTAAACTCGATCAATGACGCGCTGAGTATAGCCCCTCTTGACCCCGTCATAGCTCAGCTTGAGGCCGATGCTAAGGAATATTTGGACTCCTTGGAAGATGACTTGGAATCCGCTTGGCGTCAAAAGAGTAGGGTGGACTGGCTTAAGCTTGGCGATCGAAACACGAGATTCTTCCACCTGATGGCAAATGGCCGTACCGCCAGGAACTCCATCCCTTTCCACTTGGACAGTCATGGCCGTTTGGTGGACACTGAGCAGGAGTTGGCTTCCAACGCTGTGGCATTTTTTGGGGAGCTCCTCGGGCCGGCTCTTCCTAGGCCCCCTAGGCCGGAACCCCCGGCCCCTAGGCATCGTCTCACGAAGGAGATGAGCCAATGGCTTGTTAGGCCATTTGATGAAGACGAAATTTGGAAAGCTCTCCGTGACATTCCATCCTCTATGGCCCTGGGGCCCGATGGTTTCAACTCATACTTCTTCAAATTGCATTGGGGCTTAGTTAAGGATGATATATGCAGGGCGATGGAGTTCCTCCACAAGGGTGGGCACATGGTTAGGGAAGCTAACCATACTTTCTTAACCTTGGTACCCAAAAACAATTCCCCTACAAATTTAGGGGACTTCAGGCCTATTTCATGCTGCAACGTGGTTTATAAGGTCTTTGCTAAACTTCTTGCCAAGCGCATGGCAGTGGCGCTCCCACAGCTCCTCTCGCTCAATCAAACTGCATTTGTGAAAGGAAGGTCCATTAGCGACAACACTCTCCTGGCCCAGGAGGTGCTGGTGGGTTTTGAAAGGAAGAACAACTTGAAGAAGGCATGCCTTAAGGTTGACCTTACCAAAGCTTTTGATACTATTGAGCATGGGTTTATCTTAAGGAGCCTTGAACTCTTGGGGTTCTGCCCTACTTGGGTGGGTTGGATTGCCAATTGCATAACCTCGACTTCGTTCTCCATTCTCATTAATGGATCCTCCGAAGGCTTCTTCAGGGGTTCTAGGGGCCTTCTCCAGGGAGACCCGCTTAGCCCCCTTCTCTTTGTGGTCGGCATGGAAACCCTCACTAATCTCGTGGAGGGTTCGGTTGCTAGAGGGCGCCTCATGCCTTCGGGGTGTGGCCGTTCTAGGGTGCCTACTCATCTTATCTTCGCTGATGACTTATTATTTTTCTGTCGTGCCTCTCCTTCCTCACTCCTCGCGGTGGGGGAGATTTTGGAGGATTTTGCTTCCACCACTGGGCTGAGAATGAATGCGATAAAGAGCAAGTTGTTTAGGCCTAAACGGGCCCCTAATGACTTCGCCTCCACTCTACGGCTGGGGGTGCTTAGGGACTCCTTACCTACTAAATATTTGGGCATTCCACTTGCTGCGAAATCTGGGCGTGGGTCTACTTTCAGAGACCTGGAAGATCGGGTCAGGGCCTCTCTTGGTGGGTGGAAAGCAACTGCTCTCTCTCTGGCTGGTCACTGTCAACTTCTTCATTCAGTCATAGAGGGGATCACGATTTATTGGGCGGTTGGGACTCTCATTTCGAGAGGGACTGCCCACAGGGTTTACAAAATTTGCGCTAACTTCCTTTGGGGATTCAAGCAGCATCACATTGGTTGGAATACTGTGTGCCTCCCTAAGCTTGAGGGGGGCATGGAACTGCGCTCTTGTGCATCGCTGCAAGATGTTATGGTGGTATCGTGGGCTTGGCGCATCCTCACCGCCGAGAACTCCCTTTGGGCTATCTTTATGCGAAATAAGTACCTATACTCGCACTCCCTCTGGGAGGCTGCCCCGGCTTGCAAAGACTCACAGATTTGGAAAACTATTCTTCGTGGGCGTGATTCATACAGCAATGTTATATCCTCCACTAACGGGCGGCACTTTTGGGCCCGTTCCTCCAGGGCTTTTCCTTCTCTGAAGCTTTCGACCTTGTTAGACACCGTGCTACTTCGATCTCGTGGGCGTCGGTCGTTTGGGGCAAGCGCTCCGCCCCAAGGTACGCTTGCACACTTTACTGGGCGATAATCAACCGGCTGCCCACTCTAGATAGACTTGCTCGCCAAGGGCTCCCCAACAATGGCAAGTGTTACCTATGCGCTACTGGAGATGAATCAAGGGATCACCTATTCTTTGATTGCATGTTTGCTGCGGACACATGGTCGCGAGCTTTTGCGGCCATGGGTTTCAGCAGCCCTTCGTCACACAACCTCCCTGTTATCACTGATAGGATCGCTGGGCTCTCGGATCCTAATACCCGCGAGATCTGGGCCGTTTTGCTTGCTGCTACCACTACGGAAATATGGAAGGAACGCAACAGCCGGTGGACTTCCAGCACCTCCTCCACACCTCACAAACTAGCAGACTTGATTGTCTCTAATACACGATACTTACTACACTGATGGATGGCGCTGATTTTTGTGCTCTCATTTGCCACGATATCACTTTGATAACAACTTGTAAAGCTTCTTCTTTTTTACGCCTTTTGTAATAACTTGTAATGGTTTTGCTGCAATATGCAGCTACATCAATGAATTATTTACCTATAAAAAAAACAATATGAGAGCTTTCAGACAATAGGGTATGCGGGAAAATACCCACTAAGCTATGTTGTCGATGTATATGTATATGGTATGCCCACAATTTACATGTCGATTTTAGATGGCAATAATCGACGTGTATAGTATGTCCACAATTTACACGTCAATTTTAAATGGAAACAATCGACGTATATGACTCAACCATGGGTTGACCGTCGATTTTAAATGTGGAAGTTGACGTTTACTTTGGAATATCCACGGACTCGACGTAACGTGTTATATGTCGAAGAAACTCATTTTCGACGAGCTCGATCGATATAAAATTTCGATCCTGAATCGATATAAAATTTTGATGTATGTAAATGTCGAATTCGATCAAAAATGACGTTTAAATTGTATTGTTTTGACATTTAGAAATGCCAATTAACCGCAATTTTCCTGCAGTGGGGGTGTTGGAGAATGGTCTAGGTGGGTAAATGAACCTTTCCAGGATTATATGTTAACCTTTCCAATTACTGTACCATGAGATGTATCCTACATCATATGTTAGTGGGACTTTGGAGAGTTAGTGGGGATGTATGAAAAGCCATGCATCCATGTACTCATTGAGAGAATGAAATGGGAGAATCCTCCCTGTGAGACATCCTCCCCTGATTTTACCGCTCTCCTCACAGAGTAGGGTTCCACATAAAATCTTCTATCTTTTCTCGTGATCTGATTATTGCTTCATCGTTCTGTTTTTCTGAACTATGCAAAGAAGATTTTTGGTGGAGAAAAAACTTAGAGAAGGGGAGAGGAGGGGAAGAACACGCCGGCGCATGGTTTTGGGGAAGAAAGCCTAGAGCATTAGAGAGGTAGATGGAAAGAAGAGTGCAATAGGAGAACTATCTTTGAACAATGACTCCTAGCCCTAAACATAAAAAATTATTTAGCTTAGATAATAAAACTAAGGGGTGAATTTCAATCCCCTCAAAAAACTTATTAGAAGCATTATTTCTGTATGAACAGCTAAATCGCAACAATCTTTGCTCTATTTACCCAAAATCTTGATTCTATATATTCAGGTTTTGTAAGCAAAAGAAATCTTTGAAGGAAGGTTGCAGGTACTTGCATGGCTAGCATAGTGAAGATATATTAAAAAACATTCACAAAGTATGTGATTTTAGCTTTCTTCCTCTATTTCACAAAGGTGACATCTATATACCCGGCATAGCCATCATTTGTAGAGGAGGATTTGTGTTTCATGTTTCTCTCAGAATAATAACAAAAAAAGAAGGATATCGGAGGGTGAAAAGGCTTATTTCAAAATTTGTCATAAAACTAGAAGATTTTGCCCCCATGTTGCAAGATATTACATATTTGTTTCTTGGGTTTTTTTTCAAGCTCGCTTTTCTCATTCTTGATGGGAAATTTATAATATCATCTCCCTTACTGATTACGATTCTGGTGAGAAGGGTTTTTTATTGTTCCACTTGCTTCCATAGTATGAAATAGGCTGTTGCTTTTAGGCAGGTGTTAAACACCGGGTTTAAGTCTCTGAATTTTTTTAAGTTGGTGATGACTAAATATGTTCAACACGTTAGCAAATTCATCGACTTAAACAAGTTTCAGGGTTAAAAGTCGAGGTTTCACACCATAACAATCTTAAAACAAATCTTATTACGAAACTTTAAGCCGTGGTAAGAATGGTAAAACCCACACAACTCGGGGTGGAGTTGCATATTGAGGTCCGATTCAAGGAGAATCGAAAGGACTCATTTTCGTGTAGTCGGGCGAGTCGAGGCCGTGCCTCTGCCCGATCGAGATCGATCCCCTATTCCCCGTCCCTTCCACCACCTGGAGATACGGTTGACATGAGGAACGGTCGAAGAACACCTTGAAGAGTACCTTGCCCCCACTCGGCGTGACGTCTTCATCAACCTCCACAGTTGCACCCCGACCTCTGAGCACGAGCCTTTCTTTGGGACTATTAATTCTACGCATACACATTACCGAGTTTTTATTAATAGGTCCCTCTCTTAGGACTTCATCTTGCTAGGGAGCTTGTATTTTTATTTAAACTGTGCCTCTGCATACATGGCCAATTCCGAGTAGCTTCTTGAGCTTATATTTGGAGACTTTTTCAAGGTTAATCCGAACATCAAAGTAGTTCTTAGCCTCTGTTGAGGCGTCTATCGATCGTAAGATGAGGGAAGTCAAGTTCCAAGTGGGAAAGAGTCGGACCATTGAGACTGAGAGCACATCTACCTTTGGGAGTTCTAACACTAGATATGAGGATTGTTACTCCATTCATGAATATTTAGATGGTGTGAACATGAATGACTCCTTTGCGCAAGCTACCCTAGTATTCCAAATATCTCTCTCATGTCTTTGTTGGGTATCTTTGAAGTTTTTTCCAGTCCCAACTTGAGGCTGTAGCAATTTGCCCATTGTTCTGGGGCATATGTGCTATTTTTCACAACTTATTCGGCTGTCGTTTCCCATTCCAGGGATTTCAGAGCGCACAGAAGCTCTCGCCCATTCCAGCGAGAACCAGAACACAACAAGGGTTTCTTTGGAAAAACCCATCCTCTTCCTCCTCCGTGAGAAAGCGAGAGAGAAGTCGAGCAGAAGTGCTTGAGGGAAGATGCTTGTAGCTCAAAGGAGCGGCTAGGACTGTAGTTCGAGAGCAGCGTTTGGGCGAGCTCGAGTGGGAGCAGCCATTGGAGGTCGTTATGGACGACCTCAAGAAGCCGGAGCCGATTTTGGGACTCCATTCGGGAACCTACAGGGAAGCCACCTTATCTTCTTGGTTTTGAGCACATTTGGTATTTTGGATACCCATAGATAGTTAGTTTCTTGTAGAAGAAATATCGTTGTGCGTGTGGCTTGTATCTCGGTTTTGTTGGGCAACAGAACTGAAAGAACATTTGGCTCCATTTGACCGTAGTGGATTCATTGCCAGTCTTGCCCCGTAGTTTTTCCCTTGCTCACATTGAGTAAGGGTTTCCACGTATAAATCTTTGTCTCGTGTGGTTGCTTGTTGTGCTTCCTTGTGTGATTGTTCTATCATTGTTGCCATTGAGTTCCCGTGTGGGGAACATATATTGTTGTGCCATCTTTGCTGCAGGACAGTTTTAGGGGATACTCCTGGTTGTGCATTCCCCAACAAATGGTATCAGAGCTCAGGTTGAGAAAAATGGGCAAAGATGATGAAGGCACTATGATTAAGCTCACAAGCAGCAACTGCCAGATTTGGAAGGCTAAGATGGAAGACATTCTATATTGCAAGGACCTCCACAATCTGGTGGAGGGAGAGAGCTCCAAGCAGGAAAATATGTCCGCGAGTGAGTGGATAAAGTTGAACCCAAAGACCATTGGGACCATTTGGAAGTGGCTTGACATGTCAGTTTTCCATAATGTAGCTGGGGAGACGAATGCAAAGGAGTTGTGGGACAAGTTGTCCGAACTCTATGACCAAAAGACAGCAACCAACAAGGCTTTCTTGATTAGAAAGCTTGTGAATTTGAAATACAAGGATGGATGCAAAGTGGCAAGGCACTTGAATGACTTCCAAAGCATTATCAATCAGTTGACCTCCATGAGTTTGACACTTGATGACGAGTTGCAGGCACTTCTTCTTTTGGGCTCATTGCCAGACAACTGGGAGACTCTAGTAGTCACCGTGAGCAACTCTGCGAAGGACAACAAGTTGACCATGGCTAAGGTCAAGGGCAGTCTCCTCAATGAGAAGATTAGACGTCGCTCATCCGGAGATACATCCTCCTCTTCACATGTGTATGCAGTTGAGAGGAGAGGAAGATACAACAGCAGAGGAAAGTCACAGGAGAGACAACAATCTAGAGACAAGTCCAAGGGCAGAGGAAAGTGTCACCATTACCAGAAGCACAGTCACTGGAAGAGAGACTGCAGGGTTTGGAAGAGAGAGCAAGCTGAAGCCAAGAAAGATTAGAAAAAGAAAGATGGGAATGTAGCTGCAGTCGTGGCAGATAACAGTGCAGATGAGGTGATTCTCACCATCAAAGATCAGTGTTTGCATGCAGGGAGTGACTTGGAGTGGGGTCGTTGACACGGTCGCCTCCTATCATGTAACTCCACACAAGGAGTTCTTCACCATATATACTAGGGGTGATTATGGACGAGTCTTGATGGGTAACGAAAGTTACTCTAAGATCATTGGCATGGGCACCATCTTGATTTAGAACAATGTAGGGTGCTCAATGACACTCCAGAATGTGAGGCATGTTCCTGACGTGTGGCTTAGCCTTATATCTGGTTCATAGCTAGATAGTGAAAGCTACCATCTAAAGTTCGGCGATAGCAAGTGCAAGATAAGCAAGGGTTCTCTCATCATGGCGAGAGGCAGTTTGTGTCACACTTTATATGACTAGGGTGAAGGTCATGGATGGCAGTTTGCATGCCAACGAGGCAAACACTTCAGACTTATGGCACCGTCGACTTGGCCACATGAGCCAGAAGGGCTTGCATAAGCAAGAGAGAGTTGATCCCCTACCACAATGACATCACTTTGTCTCCTTGTGATGCATGTGAGGTTGGGAAGAGCAGGAGTGCGCCATACGGAGTCAGATCCAAGGTGAAGGGAGACCTTATACAGCTGGTTCACTCGGATGTATGTGGTCCTATGGACACAACCTCTTTGGGAGGCAACAGGTATTTTGTCACCTTCATTGATGATGCATCTAGGAAGGTGTGGGTGTATGTGCTGAGATCGAAGGATCAGGTGTTTGATTGCTTCAAGAAATTCCATGCCATGGTTAAGCGTAAGACAGGAAAATTGTTGAAGTGTCTACGCACTGATAATGGGGGAGAGTACACCTTCTATAGCTTCCAAGGCTATTGTACAGAGCATGGCATCAGGCATGAGAGGACAGATTCAGGCACACCCCAACACAATGGTCTTGATGAGAGGATGAACAGGACCATTGTTGAGAGAGTTCAATGTATGCTGAAGACATCGAAGTTGCTCGAGACCTTTTGGGCTGAGGCGGTTCGCACCGCATGTTACTTGATCAACAGATCTCCATCAGTTCCTTTGGGTTTCCATATTCCAGAGCGTGTTTGGACAGGGAAGGACCCCTCATATGCTCATTTGAGGGTGTTTGGATGAAAGTCTTATGCATTGATAGCAAAGGAGAAGAGGAAGAAGTTGTATGACAAGGCAGTGCCTTGTATCTTTCTTGGTTGTGGAGATCAGGAGTTTGGATACCGTCTTTGGGATCCAAGGAAGAAGACTGTCACCAGGCACAAGGATGTGATCTTTTATGAGAATCATACATTGGCTGAGGACACCATTGAGAGTGGTGATGCATATGATTTTTCCATGGATGATGACAGTGACGAGGACACGGATCCCTATCCAGTACAGGGTACAGGTGGAGAGGATGGGCAGCTAGAGCAGCATGAGCCAGATGCAGACCCCCTTGATGCAGGTCCAGGGGACTTGGGGTAGGAGGAGGAGCCTCATCTACATGCAGACGCAGCAGAGCCTTAGGTTAGGAGAATGAGAGGACACGCCAGCCATCATCCCATTACCCCTCCTCCAGGTATGTGATGCTCACAGATGCAGGCGAGACATACACCTTTGAGGAGGCACAGATGCATAAGGACAAGGATCATTGGCGCAATGCAATGAATGAAGAGATGTTATCTCTCAAGAAAAATAACACTTATGATCTTGTTGAGCTTCCTAAAGGAAAGAGAGCCTTGAAGAACAAATGGGTCTACAAGCTGAAATCAGATGACATCGGCAAGCAGGTAAAGTACAAGGTCAGATTGGTGGTGAAAGGGTTCAGCCAGAAGGAAGGAGTGGACTATGATGAGATCTTCTCCCCAGTGGTGAAGATGAATTCAGTGAGAATGGTGCTAGGACTTGTTGCTAGTATGGACCTTGAGCTAGAGCAGATGGATGTGAAGACGGTGTTTCTTCACAGTGATTTGAAACAAGAGATCTACATGGAGCATCCACAGGGATTTCAAGAGAAAGGGAAAGAGCATATGGTTTGCAGGATGAGGAAGAGTCTTCATGGCTTAAAGCAAGTCCGGAGATAGTGGTACTAGAAGTTTGTTGCCTTCATGGCAAAGCAGGGCTTCAAAAGGACTGCAGTCGATCCATGTGTATACGTTCGTCGTCTTACCAATGACAGGTTTGTCATTATTTTGATCTACGTGGATGATATGTTGATTGAAGCTCATGATTCCAACCTCATTGCGAAGCTCAAGAGAGAACTCTCCAAAGAATTTGAGATGAAAGATTTGGGCAAGGCAAGTCACATCCTTGGGATGCAGATTACAAGGGACAGGAAGAAGCGCATGTTGTGGTTGTCACAGGAGAGCTATGTTGAACGCGTGTTGGAGCGGTTCAACATGAAGAATGCCAAGCCTGTCAGCACGCCCTTAGCCTCTCATTTCAAGCTAACTAAAAAGTCATGTCCTTTTACTTCTGAGGAGAAAGCAGAGATGGCCAAGATCCCATACCAGTCAGCAGTTGGGAGCCTCATGTATGTAATGGTTTGCACTAGACCCGACATAGCCCATGCAGTGGACGTGGTGAGCAGATTAATGTCCAATCCGGGGAAGGACCATTGGGAGGCAATGAAATGGATCTTGAGAAACTTGAGAGGGACCTCAAGTATGTGTCTTGTGTTTGGGAGGTCAGATCCCAAACTTTGTGGCTACACTGATGCATATATGGTAGGAGACATGGATCGGAGAAAGTCTACCTCGGGCTACATTTTCACTTTTGCAGGGGGAGCCATATCATAACAATCCAAGCTACAGAAATGTGTTGCTCTCTCAACTACCGAGGTAGAATACATTGCAGTAGCAGAGGCTGGGAAAGAAATGTTGTGGCTACAACGCTTTCTTGGTGAGTTTGGATTGGATGACAGTGAGCTGGTTGTGTTTTGTGATAGCCAGAGTACTATAGACTTGAGCAAGAGTACCATGCACCATGCTCGCACAAAACACATTGATGTGAGATACCATTGGTTGAGGGATGCAATTGAACAGAAGCAGCTCGTGTTGAAGAAGATTCACACTGATGAGAACCCCTCAGACATGTTGACCAAGGCAGTCACTCGTGACAAGCTTCAGCTCTGTAGAGAGCTGAGCGGTGTCAGCTCTCATTAATCTCCATCACTGGGCCACACCTCCTCGTTGGGTCCGGAGGGAGAGGTTGTTGGGTATCTTTGAAGTTTTCCAGTCCCAACTTGAGGCTGTAGCAATTTGCCCATTTTGTTGGGGCATATGTGATATTTTTCACAACTTATTCAGCTGCCGGCCTGCCCCTTTCCCATTCCAGGGATTTCAGAACGCACAGAAGCTCTCGCCCATTCCAGCGAGAACCAGAACGCAGCAAGGGTTTCTTTGGAAAAACCTATCCTCTTCCTCCTCCGTGAGAGAGCGAGAGAGAAGCCGAGCAGAAGTGCTTGAGGGTAGATGCTTGTAGCTCAAAGGAGCGGCTAGGACTGCAGTTCACCCGCCTCACCATCCTCTGGAATTGACTCTTCCTGTTCATCAATAAAATCTCCAGTGCCATCAGTAGAAATAATATGTTCCTGACATACCTGAGGCATGGTGGATGATGTAGTAGGCACATGAGCAGAGGGGCGAGTAAAAGACCTGCGAGTATAAACATGGGGTAAGAATGTAGACTCTTTGTGAGGATGTAGAGGTGGAGGTGGCGGTGGCGATGGTGGTATAGGTGGTGAAGACCTCGGGACATCACAAGGAGCAGATGGAGGTGGAGGAACCACAACATCTTCTCTGGATCCAGTAGTAGACAGCCTGTCACCTGTATGAGAGAAATACATAATAGATTTGAAAAAGGTAACATCAGCACTGACATAGTATTTTCTCCCAACAGGATCAAAACATCTATATTCTTTTTGGGTACGAGAATAACCAACAAAGGAACATTTCACAGCTCTAGGTGAGAGCTTGTCACGGCCAGGAGTAAAGTCATGGACAAAGGCTACCGATCCAAAAACACGAGGTATAAGTGTGAAGAGTTCCTTTTTGGGAAACACAATCGAGAAGGGACTCTTCTCTCCAAGAATAGTGGATGGCATGCGATTTACCAAATAACAGGCGGTTAGGACGGCATCCCCCCAGAAAGAATGAGGTGTACCACTGTGAATCAACAAGGTCCTCGTGATGTCTAAGAGGTGACGATGTTTGCATTCTGCAACCCCATTTTGTTGTGATGTATAAGTGCAGGAAGTCTGATGAACTATACCCATAGACTGGAGAAATTCTGCCAAATGAAGAGTAGAAAATTCCAAAGCATTGTCGGTGCAAATGTATTTGACTTTAGCAGAAAAAATATTGTTGATCTCAAAAAGAAAAGTCTTAGTTATATCACTTGCTTCAGATTTATGTTTAAGAAAGAAAACCCAAGAAAGTCTAGAATAATCATCAACAGCAACCATATAAAATCTATGCCCCTGATGATCAGGAACACGACTTGGACCCCAAATGTCAAAATGAAACAACTCAAAGGACCGACTACTACTATGACTTGGACGACTAGGAAAGGAGGAGCAATGGTGTTTCCCAAGCTGACAAGCTTCACAGTCCAGAGTAGTACGAGTAGATAGTTGCGGGAGAACACGTATCATCATTTGGAGAGGAAGTTGGCCAAAGCGAAGATGCCACAGAAAAGGAGAAGTAGATCCATAGGGAATAGAGGCCACCCCAGCACAAGATTGAATAGCAAGTTTGTATAATCCTCTCTGCTCACGGCCATGAATAATCATCCTGCCAGTTAGTATATTCTGAAACATAAGAGAAGATGGGTCAAAAATGGCATGGCATTGTAAATCTTTTGTAATCTGACTATTAGACAAAAATTCATTTGAAAGTCTGGAGCATGTAAAACATTCTGAAGGCGTATAGAAGGGGCTAAAACGATCTCCCCCTGACCAACAATAAGTAACCGAACTCCATTGTCTATGATTACGGAACTCCCTGGAGGAATAGTCCTGTATGAAGAAAACTGTGTCCGATCTCCACACGCTTATCAAGTCCTTCTTTCTCAAAGCTTAGCAGCTCACGCAGAAAGAGTGAGTGTGATTTTCACGTCACGAGATGGTCCCATAAATGAGAAATCAGTCGACTTGTTCTGGCTTCGAAGGTGAATGCGCCATCGACTGAGCCTTAGTTATATATATCCCTAATGAGCCAATTCGACCAGATGGGATCTCGGTTCTTCTGAACTGCGATGGATAGTCATTCAAGTCTTTGGGTAGCAGTTTTTCAGGGGCGTAGAAGAATATATCGACGATTCCACCACATGTGATGAGATGCTCCAGAATCCATAATCCAATCTGTCACATCGGAACTGTTGCTACTGGTACTGGTAAGCACATATGAAATACCTGATGAACTGGGTAGTGCTCTGGCGGTGGCCGCTGCATCTGATGGTCCTGCAGTCTGAGTCACAGGAGTGGTCACCATTTCTCGAAGTCTCGAGATAAGATCATCAAAACATGCATCAATGGTGGGTGCAGGTGAAGAGTCAGTCTGCTTAGTAGCACGTGCAGATGCTGGAAAGCCATGCTTGTGAAAGCATGTCTCCTCTGAGTAGCCAGGACGACGACAATAAGAACATGGACCACGCTAACGGCCTCCACCTCTACCACGAGGTCCACGACCACAGAACTGGGACGCACTGCCTCATCCACGAGAAGCAGCCATAGCTGAGGAAGTCGGTTGTGGCATGGATGTAGGTGTGGTAGTAATCCTGCTCAGTCGCTTGTATACCTCCTCCATTAGTGGTATGGTCTCGCCAGTCAGTAGTTGAGTACGAGTGGCATCGTACTCCGAGTCAAGAGAGGACAGAAAAACTCCAGTCATAGTGGCATTCTGATACATCTGATGTTGTTCCACATTGGTAGTGATAGGCATGAAGCTGTGGAGTCGCTCAAACATGCTTCTCAGATGTGAAAAATGTGCATGTACAGGTCGACCATTTTGCTTGGTCGAGAAAATGTCGAATTGAAGTTGGAGTATCTTGCTTTCATTTTTCGCTTGTCCATAGGTAGCGACCAATATGTCCCACATGGCCTTTGCAGTTGGCTGATTGACAATATCATTAGCAATCTCTGTGCTAAGTGTCCTAGAGAGCCATATACAAGCATATGCATCATCTTGTTTCCATGATGCTGATGAATCTCAGATTCGTCACTATAAATCTCATTAATTAAGCTCAAATCCCTCAAAATCATCGACATTTCTTCACTTATTCAGCATAATTAGCATTTATGCATTTTTTGATAAGAATTGCATTTTATCCATTATTTATGCATAAAATAAGAATCCAAAAATCCCATATAAAATTGACCTGTAAATAGCCTAACTTCCTTGTTTTTTAAGTAATTCATGCTAACTCCGAATGACCCAAAACCACCTCCACTGTGTACATATCACTAACTAGAATAAATGAAAAATACAAAAAAATCTCTAACCCAAATAAGTAGACCAGAAACCCAAACCCTAGTTCTAGGATTCCCGGACAAAGAACTCATATCTTCCCCATCCAGTGCCCGTTTTGATCCTACTCACTTTTGAACTACTATACATTCAGTTACCTTTAAAACAAGACCAAGTTCAAGTGAATCGGAACTCGTATGTGAAAGTTAGGTTTTGGGCCTCTTTTATACATTTTGTATTTCAGTTGATTTTGACCTATTATTTTATCTATATAATTAACCTATTTTTATTTATTTCTTTTTCATTTGTCTTCTTTGATAATAGTTTTATTAAAATGCTCAAAAATCCAAATCCAAACTGAGCTTGAAATCAAAGAAACAAATTGAGTCCAAGTCTTCACTAACTGTTTGTGCAAAATTTGTCTTTTTCGTGGTTTATTTTATTCCTTCTTTTTTTAAATTAATAAAAATCCAAAAAAATTATATTAATGTGTCTGTATTTATCTTTGATTTTATCATATTTTTCCAAATTTTTAACTTGTTTAAAAATAACAAAAAAATTACAAAATCCAAAATTCAAGGTATTTTATGTACATGGGATACCCCAAAATATCACTTTATGCAGTTGATTGATTTTGGTTTTAGTATCTTCATGAAAGCTGCAGATCTCATCAATACGACCAATTTTCATGAAGAAACTTTTTCAATCCGAGGCAGTTTGCTATTTATTATAGATTTTTCAAAATATTTATTTTTTGATTTTTGTGAAGCTGACACGTGGCAGCTCCTGGAGCCGCCACGTGTCAACCTTTTTTTTGAAATTTTATTATTCATTTTTTTATAAAAAAAAAAGGATCGCACGTGCGGAGCACGTGCCCTCAGGCACGTGCCACGCACGTGCTGCCCCCTCGCACCCATCCAGTCGCCACGTGGCTTCTGCTGGGCCGTCCGATCTCGGCCGATCGGACGGCCCCAACATCGTATTCTCCACCCATTTCTTTCCCAAATCGAAAGCTCTGCCTTCCCCAGGATTTCACCGCCACCGCAAATCACCTTCCCCACGTATCGCGAAATCTTCGTCAGCCGCCTTCGTCATCAAACCCCCTCCAATCCATCGCCTTCCATCTCTAATCCCTAATCAGATCTCCCAAATCGATCCCTGATCTACATCCCAGATCTCGCCCCAAATCGCCCCGACCACCTTCCAAGACCGTCCGACACTCTCCTCCTATTTAAACACGTTGATCTCCGCCGGTACACCCCATCCGCCGTTAGCACCAACAGAGGGTAGTGGTGACAGCCCGCCCCTCCGTCTCCGGTGAGATCCGAGGGCCCACCAGCCCTCGGTGCAGAAGAGACCCTCCGTCGTACTTGTTCCGCTCCGGTCCTTCACCGTAGAGCCCACGACTTTGACGTTCATCTCCGCAAGATCCATCCACCGCCTCCATCTCCGACAATCACCTACTTCACCTTAGCCATCTCCGGGGTCCTTCTCCGACAACAGTCCGCTCCGCCTCGATCACCAGCAATGCGATCTTCAACCTCCGGCATCTCCACCGACCATGCGTCGAGGTCAGGCTTCGTCTCCAACGCCGCCGCAACAACTCTGCTCCATCTTCAATGCACCGGCCTAAGCTGCATCGACATACTCTTTAGGAGAACCACCGGAGCTCCATCTCTCCACCGACGCCCGTCAGCCGTATGTCGACCAATAGCAGCCATCAGATTTGCATCTGACCATCCAGAATGCGCGCCCCTGCTAACGTTGGATTGATCGTCATCAACGGCCCTGATTTGATCCGAACCAAACACCTGAACCAGGAGCCTCATGCCATTCAGAAGCACGCGAAAGCGCCACGTGGAGGCTCGCGCCAAACCTCCAACCAAACCTGCCGCCGCACGTGAGCGTCACGCGACCGACTGAGAAATATCAAGGAGGCCCTCTAGTTAGGCCAACGCTACAATTCAATCCACAGGTCACGTGCCTCGCACGTGACCTGGTGCACAATTGTAGACGAGCCCCCAGCACTCCTCCGATTTATGCTGAAGTCCCCACCGTCCAGAGGGCACATGCAACGCACATGCCCCTCTGGTAATTTTGCAGTATATCCCCCATACTTATCGGTAATTGCACCTAAGTCCCCCTACTGCATTTTTATATTTGATTTATTTATTGTTATTGCAGATATACCCATGTGTTTCCCCCCATTGTTCTGAACATCTACATTACATTTTTTATCCAAAAATAACGCTTTGTTCCTCTCTTAGTTCTCTACATCTTAATATATTGTGGACATATTTATGATCAATGGTTAATTACGAATTAATTATTTTGTGGAAAATTGCATATTTTACCCATTTTGCTCTCTAGTTTTTGTTATTGATTATACGTTGCTATAACAATTCTCGAAAAATCACATATTTGTAGTATTAATTGTGGTTAACATTTTGCCCAAAAAGAATTGCATTTGCATGCATAGTTTGCCTTATAAAAATTATTTTGCATATTTCAATATTTGAATTTTAATAGGTTTTAAATCTCACATTTTCGGGGTTTAAGATTTTTCTGAGATCCATTAGCTAGTGATAGATCTTAGATAATTTTATTCCTTGAAAATAAATAGGCTAAATATTTATTATAATTAAATATTGAAATTCATTTTGTTTGCATTTAAAAATTCATAAAAAAAATCATCTTGCATCCAAAAATTCCAAAAAAATGCAGTGCATTCATTTCATCATATTTTGCATATTTTTCGAACAATGTTTAATTGATAATTGCATTTTAGTCTTTAAAATAGGCCGAAATTGTATTATGCATCCTTTATTGTATTAAAAAATACAAAAAAAGACCGCCTCGAAAACCGTGCATGAATTTTGATAGACATAATTCTAGGTTATTTCTTTTCCTCCTTGTGTTTGACCTTGGGACTTGCCTAAGTAAAATAAATGTAAAACCACGTAATTAAAAATGGAATAAATAATTCTGGTTATTTTCTTGACCGACTCCGATTGCCGTCTTCAATGAAACGACACATTTATTTTTAAACGAACAACAATACACGATACGGTACATTATTCAATAGCGCAATACCGGACTCTTAGATGGCGCCGTTGCTGGGGAGGCAAACGACTTATTTTTGTTTTAAATTTTTTTTTCGATTTTCCGCATTCGGGTAGTCTTACCCCCGAAATTTTCACTGTAAATTCTATTTTTTCCTGCATTTATTTTCAACATTTATTTTTCTTATTTTATTTTTGATTTATTTTTGAGTCACTTTCTTATACCATCTCTCTTATTTTTCTTGCGAGGTACCCGGCATACGTGGAGCGGTTTTTCAAGAACCAACACATCTTCATCGACTTCTGAAAAAGCCACAATTAATTTAAGATTGAGTCGAGTCGTGAGAGAGCGTAGATTCTAGGATTTTATTTTTCTGCAATTTTATTTCTGTAATTAATTGCTCATTTATAGTGGTGTCCGTTTGGACTCTCGCATGAGTAAAAAAGATCTTGAACTTATTCTGTGGTGTGTCATGGCCTGTTTCACTCTCCGGTGAGGGTGGGGCCCGACTTAAGTGGCGATTAGGATAGACCGGCACATACGGCTCTTAAAGCGTTTAAATTTTTGATTGTGCTCGTAGGATCTATGGTCACACTGCACTTTAATTGAGACACACATTAGATCGTTCAATTTAGCCAAATTCAACTCAATTCTTCCACGCTAATAGAACTTTCTGCTAGGTGCAGTTCTTCATCAGTTTGCATCCATATAGATTAAATTTCAATTCTGTATTGCATCCCACATGGAGATTGCGAGGAATCACTATAAGTCTTCTAACTGAGCATACATCATTGTTTTCACGTGCATCGACTTTTCCTGAACTTCTCCCTCTTGATTTGTCACATAATTTTAAAAGAAAATTAGGACTGGACGGTAGAGATGCATTTGTGCTCATTTAATTCTTCAGTGACCGTCTAATTAAAATTGGGACTGCTAAATATAGCCGACTTTAATAACCCATACAATCAAGAATTTTTTTCGGGAGAACAACCCCATCCTTGAATGCTTTTATTTTTCTGAGTGAGCGAGAGATGACACTTAAGGCTAGAGTCCAAAATCAGATTTTCATATTGACTATTGATTCTACCAAAAACGATTAGCTACTTCTCAGTGAGGATCAACGGGTATCCGGTAAACGGTCCGGATTTCCTTAGCAGAGTGGGTGGTTTAGAGGACACTGTGTAAGGCTCCATCGTTAAGTAATGGATAGCCGTTCTACGGTCCGTACTTACTCCCATACTAGCTGAAAGTAGGTGCAACTAGTCGTAAGAATTCGAACCAGTCATTAGGAAACTTTCTGGCACCTAACAGCTCGCTTAATTATTTTCTAAGATTGTCTTGTCACCAATTATAATTGAAAAGATAATAGCCGAACTCTTACGGCTTCATTGTGTGAGTTGGTGAATCCGAGGTTTGATTTGTGTTAGCATTGGTGTATGTGAATTGATTTCGAAGATCAAAAGCTGCGTATTTGATAAAATTTCTTTTGACTATCCCGTGCAATCGCACCGAGATCAACCATGATGATTCATCCTCAACCTCCTTTGACAAACATAGGACAATGGTCTGAGAACCCATCTGATCTATATTATGAAAATGAATTTGTCTCAATTTGGCCCAAATCAACTAAATCCTCTTCTTTCCATAATCCTCCAACATTTGCGTGATACTTTTACCTGCGGATGAATTCGGCCCCCTCATTGAATTCCTACCCGAATCATCCGACCGCACATGACCACCTACCATCTTGGACTGAACTGTCATATTCTCGGTTTCTCCCTAATGAACCATTTCAAGATCAAAATACCATTGAGTCTCATGACTGGCCGAGAAATCAAACCCAGATGGAAAGACCCGTACTTAATGATCATCAGTGGTGGATTGACCGTAACGATCAAATCCCAATTGACCAACCTGAATATCACTCATTTGATCAACCTATACATATATAGGACCAAACATATAATATCGACATATATGCACCATGTATGACTCTATTATTTTAGAATACGATCAATTATGACCATGAAAGTAGACTCTACTCAAAACAGGATTACATGCCCAAGTCACGGCATGTTGAGTACGAGACTTACACATTCCCGCAAAATCTTTCCACTGAGCAACCTCCTTCCATAATTTTTGAGGAGAAATTTTCAGAAAATAATGATCATATATCGGATATTCCAAGAAACTCTCCACCTAGCACATACAGGAAAATCTAAGATGAAATCATTGAATATACAACAACTGCTCCCATGATTGATCATAAACATATTTTTGAGTACGATATTTCGAGGATAAATAAGAAATTTGAATTAATGGAGGAAAAATTCAGAAATTTTACCGACCGACTCAGTTTATTTTATGGGAGCTCGGACATAAAAATGGATGAGGAAAAGATGGGATCTCATGTTGAAAATTTTGAGGATATTCAGAAACCTAGGGACGATTGTGACAACGACACTTCTGCATATCACTCCCCTAGAAATGACTATGCGTCTGACTCTTACTCAGAACCTCAAGGGCCCCTCTCATCTACAGAAGACACCACATCACCACACCACACAGAAAATACCAAAAAATTGGAAAAAAACCAAAAAAACCGAAAATCCAGAAAATTACATAAAGTTGAAATTAAAGAAGATCTGAAGAATTTGGATCCTGCTTTACGGGAAGCACTGGAAAAAAGATTGATGTTTGAACTTCCCTTTATACATGCCATTGAATACTTCCTCGACCTTAAAGGATTTGTAATGAAGAAATTAATGATGAAAAAGTCAGGCAGGATAAGAACAAAGACTGAAAGACATATCTTGTCAATGGTCTCCTCCTTCGTGTTGAGGAGAAAAACCAAGAGCCGCATAGTGAAGCGGTTGCCCAGATTTGATTGTATAATCAAGGATACAATTTTCACCCATGCTCGAATTGATGACAATTCACCGATCAATATCCTCCCGACCTCTGTATTTCACGAACTCAAACTCGGACCGATCAGGAAGATACGAGAGATTGTTCAATTGGCTGACCGATCAATAAAGCGGCCGAGAGGAATCATTTCGGTTATCATGATATTCCAAGGTGCTCCACTCAAAGTTGACTTCACGATCATTGATATTGAGCATCAGGGAAAATTCACCGAGTTTGCAATTATTCTAAAAAAGCCATTCTTAGCATTGACTAAGGCAATTATTGATTGTGAGACTCAGGAAATCAATTTTACAACATTGGAAGTACTTTGATCTGACCCAGTTTTTGAGGAACCACGATTTTCTGAGGCAACCCACGAAGTCCTCGACAGCCGTAACCATGAAGCGGTAGAAGAGCCCTACCCCGCTGCCACACCTGAGATAGCGGTTTGTTGATGAGACTATTGGTTTAGAGAATCTCACCCCTGCTCTATTCCCAGCTGCTCTTACCATGGAGAATCAAGTATATGAATCATATGATCCGGAGACGTATGCATGGTCACACCCTGGGTCGACCTATTCTGACTACCTTGATTACATCAACTCGACACAGGAATGCTCCAACATCAAATTAATTGAGAACGAGCATGCAGAGACTCTTCCCCGTATTTCAATTCCCGCAGATCTCAAAATAAACGAATGTTTCTTCTATGATCCTGAGACATATGCATGGTCGCACACTGGGGCAACCTACTCTGAATATCTTGACCAAATCATCCCAAATCGAGAGTGCACCAACATTTAGAAGACTAAGAACAAACACGCAGGACGAACACCGACCAAGGAGAAGAATTCCAATGGTTATTCATCTGGATACTCAAGTGGACCGACACCTTCACGAAAGAAGAAAAAGAAAGTCACCTTTAACCTTCCGGTTGAGGAGTCATCTGATGATCCCTCCTCAGGTCCAGAAAAGGTAATCTACATGAGTGAAGTCTGTTCGGCAGCTCTAAAACCATATCTTCGCAAGGATCCAAACTTCAATTCCCGTTGGACGACTCCCGTTCATCCCTATTATTACTCAAAATCTGATGCTCCTGCCCTCATCAAATACACTGGAATTATCTCTTATGAGCTGACTGAGACTAGTGCTTCAGAGTATTCATCCGATGACAAACCGCTTGATCCCAAGAAGGAATGAATTCTAAGAAAACAACTGAAGAAACAAA
This sequence comes from Ottelia alismoides, assembly GCA_037367405.1. Classification (NCBI taxonomy): domain Eukaryota; kingdom Viridiplantae; phylum Streptophyta; class Magnoliopsida; order Alismatales; family Hydrocharitaceae; genus Ottelia; species Ottelia alismoides. Next base: position 42,602 of record JAZKJV010010372.1, on the reverse strand, counting down.
AAGACCAGAATATTTGGAGTGTATCAACTTTTAAATACTATTCTTCTGAGGATAATTCCGATGATGGTTATATTTCATCTGACTCAAACGCTTCATCTACTATCCGTCATGATTTTTCCGAGGATAACACTGATAATAGCTGAGAATCATATACTTTATCTCCTTCTCGTCATTATGATCTCCCACCGCATGCTCACAAAAAGATCAGCCGAAAACCGCCTTAATCATCGGCTACCCATCCTCCCTCCCGACCACATCGATCTCTTTTACAGCTTCTTCCTCTACTTAGGCCAAGGCCTAAGTATAGGGGGGGACAGATGCCATCTGTATATACCATTTCCCTCATCACGCTCCTTCTCACGATCTCTCCATGTCCACCATTCTTCTATACTTAGGCTGAACAGAGCCTAAGTATCGGGGGACACGATGCCCATTTGTACATACTCTCCTCATTCACATATCCCGACCGCCTCATTTTTTCCGCTCTTCTTCTATACTTAGACTGTTTACAACCTAAGTATAGGAGGCGGACCGATGTATCTCTTTCTTTTCTTTTTTTCACTCTCTTACGCTTAGCCCGAGCTATGTCTTCTTTACGCTTCTTGTGCTCTGAGGACACAACACTCGCTAAGTATCGGGGGGTCTTTATATATACTGTGTATATATTTTACCCATATTTCGTACTTTCGCGTAAGTCTATATGTATTTACGGGGTGGGTAATTAAAAAAGAACAAGAAAAACAAAAACAAAAACAAAAAGAGTTTTATTACTGATTGTGTCCAACCCAAAATTTTTGAAAAAAATGACTTTTTATATATTTTTACAAAAAAAAAACCAAAATCCCTTGCATAAAAAATTCAAAAAAAATCATCACAAAAAAATGTGTCTGCATTTCACACACCTGCACTTCATCCAGCATCACATTCATTTGCATCTGTGAAAAGTCCGTGGGTTCTGAACCGAGTTATGAGTAGAAATTGAGAGTGATCTGGACTTGACCTTAATCCACCTAATTTTCAGAGGAACTTCTCCGAGAAATAGGATTTTAAAAACTTTAGGTCTTTGACTTAATTCTTTGAGTTCCACATGACAACGAACAACGTTTGACTCTTAGTGTCTAACCTGATCTCTTCATTCTGAGTACGACTTTGGAATAAGGAATTAATTTGTACTCTCGCACTATGCACTTAGCTCAACTCAGACGGGATGTTGGAAGACTGTGTGAGTTTCTTTTCTGGTAGCGTGGAAATCTAAAGACCGGAGTATGGGTTGAAATAAAGTTTCAGAAAAGGGATGGACGACTGGGCACAATTTTTTCTAAAATCCCAAAAAATGTATGGAAATAAAAAGATTCTATATCTGTAGGGGCACAACAAGATCCAAGCAGAACCACCAAAAATCCAAATACAAAGAAGCCACTACCAAATAAATATCTGACCAAAAAGGTCCAAGCTTCAAGAAAACATGCAGATCTTGGTGGAGACTCGGCTACACTGGCCAGCTTCACAAGGAGAGGTGACTACACTGGCTACCCTCCAGTTCTTTTCTCCTTCTTCTAACTTCTTCCCCATTTCGATTGTGAACACAACGCGACAGACCTTAGACGGAAATACCTGACTCCCCGAGGACGAGTCACTGGAGAGAAGGTTTGCATGGTAGTCCGGCATTCTGGATGGGAAGAGCTAAAACCTTTCACACACATGAGTCGATTATTCAATGTTCATAGGGTATACTTTGGGAAGAGGATTGATCTAAGATGACTTTTGAGCCGAAACTGTGATAATGATGTGAAGAACTTGAAGGCTGTTGATTTTAAATTCTACGTCTCACAGAAGTTCCGCCAAACTATTAATCCAAAGGTCGAGTTTAGTCTCATTTTCATCTTCATCTTATGGTCTTGGTACGAAACCCAATCTCATTTCACCTCATGGCATTTCTTTTTGGTGCTCAGGGACAAGCATGGTTTAAGTATAGAGGGATGATAAATATCAGATTCATCATTCTAAATCTCATTAATTAAGCAACAAATACCTCAAAATCATAAGCATTTCTTCACTTATTCTGCATAATTAGCATTTATGCATGTTTTGATAAGAATTGCATTTTATTCATTATTTGTGCACAAAATAAGAAGCCAAAAATCCCAGATAAAATTGACCCGTAAACTTCCTCGTTTTTTAGCTCCGAATGACCCAAAACCACCTCCACTGTGTACATATCACTAACAAGAATAAATGAAAAATACAAAAAAAATCACTAATACAAATAAGTAGACCAAAAACCCAAACCCTAGTTCTAGGATTCCCAGACTAAGAACCTCATATCTTCCCCATCTAGTGTTCGTTTTGATCCTACTCACCTTTGAACTAGTACACATTCAATTACCTTCAAAACAAGATCAGTTCAAGTGAATCGGAACTCGTATGTGAAAGTTGGGTTTTGGGCCTCTTTTGTTCATTTTGTATTTTAGCTGATTTTGACCTATTATTTTATGTATATAATTAATCTATTTTAGTTTATTTCTTTTTCATTTATCTTCTTTGATAAAAGTTTTATTAAAATGCGCAAAAATCCAAATCCAAACTAAGCTCAAATCAAAGAAACAAATTGAGTCCAAGTCTTCACTAACTGTCTGTACAAAATTGGTCTTTTTAGTGGTTTATTTTATTCCTTCTTTTTTTAATTATTAAAAATCCAAAAAAATAAATTAATGTATCTATATTTATCTTTGATTTTATCATAGTTTTTTCAGGATTTTTATCTGGTTTAAAAAATAACAAAAAATTATAAAACCCAAATTCAAGGTATTCTATGTACAGTGGATACCCCAAAATATCACTTTGTGCAATTGATTATTTTTGATTTTGGTATCTCATGAAAGTTTGTAGATCTCATCGAGACGAGCAATTTTCGTGAAGAAATTTTTTCGATCCGAGCACGTTTGCTATTTTATTTTGGATTTTTCAAAATATTTATTTTTTGTTTTTTTGTGGAGCTAACACGTGGCAGCTCCTGGAACCGTCACGTGTCAGCCTTTTTTCGAATTTTTATTATTCATTTTTTTATAAAAAAAAATAAAAATTAAAAAGGACCGCACGTGCGGTGCACGTGCCCTTCTCCGACAACAGCCCGCTCCGCCTCGATGACCAGCAACGCGATCTTCAACCTTCGGCATCTCCACCGACCACGCATCGAGGCCGAGCTTCGTCTCCAATTCCGCCGCAACAACTCGGCTCCATCTTCGACGCACCGGCCTAAGGCTGCATCGACATACTCTCCAGGAGAACCACCAGAGCTCCATCTCTCAACTGACGCCCGCCGGTCATATGTCGGCCAATAGCAGCCATCAAATTCCCATCTGACCATCTAGAAGGCGCTCCACCGCTGGCGTTGGATTGATCGTCATCAACGGTCATGATTTGATCCGAACCAAACACCTGGACCAGGAGCTTCGTGCCATTCAGAAGCACGCGAAAGCGCCACGTGGAGGCTCGCGCCAAACCTCCAACCGAACCTACCGCTGTACGTGAGCGTCATGTGACTGATTGAGAAATATCAAGGAGGCCCTCCAGTTCGGCCAGCGCTACAATTCAGTCCACAGGTCACGTGCCTCGTACGTGACCTGGTTGCACAATTGCAGACAAGCCCCCCCATACTTATCGGTAACTGCACCTAAGTCCCCGTACTGCATTTTTATATTAAATTTTATTTATTGTTATTGCAGATATACCAATGTGTTTCCCCATTATTCTGAACATCTACATTAAATTTTTTTTTATCCGAAAATAACATTGTATTCCCTACTTAGTTCTCTACATCTTGATCTATTGTGGACATTTTTATGATCAATGGTTTATTAAAAATTAATTATTTTATGGAAAATTACATATTTTATCCATTTTACTCTCTGATTTTTTTATTGAATTAAAGTTGCTTTAAAAATTCTCGAAAAATCACATATTGTAGAGTTAATTGTGGTTAACATTGTGCCAAAAAGAATTGCATTTGCATGCAGTTTGCCTTATAAAAATCATTTTGCATATTTACATATTTGAATTTTAATAGGTATTAAATCTCACATTTTTGGGGTTTAAGATTTTTCTGAGATCCATTACCTAGTGATAGAACTTAGATAATTTTATTCCTTGAAAATAAATAGGTTTAATATTTATTATAATTAAATATTGAAATTCATTTTATTTGCATTTAAAAATTCATAAAAAATCATCTTGTATCCAAAAATTCTAAAAACAATACAATGCATTCATTTCATCATATTTTACATAGTGACCAAGTTTCATATTTTTTTTGGATATTGTTTGATTGATAATTATATTTTAGTCCCTAAAATAGGCCGAAATTGCATTAAGCATCCTTTATTGCATTAAAAAATACAAAAAAAGACTGCCTCGAAAACCGTGCACGAATTTTGATAGACATAATTCTAGGTTGTTCCTTTGCCTCCTTGTGTTCGACCTTGGAATTGTCTAAGTAAAATAAACATAAAACCACGCAATTAAAAATTGAATAAATATTGTGGTTATTCTCTTGACCGATTCCGATTTCCTGCCTACAACAAAACGACACATTTATTTTTTAAACGAACGATAATACACGATACGATATATTATTAAATAGCGCAATCCCGTACTCGTCAGATGCGTTGGCCCTTGTTCTTGTCCACTGGCTCTGAATCAGTCGGAATATGCTCCTTGTTGTGGCATTGCATCAGGGTACGAAACTGCATGGACCATAACTCGTAGATGGTCCCGTCCATCTTTATGATAGGTGTCCGTCCTTTGAAGGCACCATAAGAGGAGAATACGTCACCCTTGACTTATGGCATTCTTTAATAGGCCAAAATGCAGAACAAGAGGGGAATATCTCCGCAAAAACTTGTCTACAGCATCAAGTGAGGGATGATGTGTATCTATAGACTTATACACTCATCCCTAATGATGTATTTGTGTTCGAGGGCTGCAAATGAAGGGAGAAATCAGATTATTTCATCCCGCACAGATCTGTCCAGACCTAGTCTGACGTGAACAGGGGGTCTGCGGGGTCACCGAGGGTGTGCCGAGGCCTTGCCAATCAGGACACAACCCTGTAGATGCCTCAGCGCTGCAAAGGAGGCGGCAGCAGCCGCTGGGGGGTCGTCGAAGCCTTGCTGGGCTGCTGCGAGGCGGCGGCAGCCGCTGGGAGTGGGTTGCGGCAGTGCTGGAAGGGCGTGGAGGCGCGGAGGCACGCGGAGGGGGGAGGGTCCGGTGGGTGGGGCTAGGGTTAGGGTTTTGGTTCGAGAACCCCGGTCTAGGACCGTTGCTCTGATACCATGTTGGGATAAAATTCATTCATATGAGAAAAGAGATCCCAGGGCTCTCTTATATAGGAGAAGAGCTAAGGGTTTAATTACATAAGCGATACCCAAAGAAAACATAAACCGTAAATATAGTACGGGATAAATAAACTCTCAACAGATACTACGAAATTTAACCAAAACAACAAGTTATAAGGGGTAAAGAAAAGAAGACTTACGTGACTGATACAAGACCCCTTGAGGATTCTTCGAGTGTCACATTTTACTCTCTAGTGACACCGACTGGCAACTCGAAGTCATGTCATGTGCTTCCATTGAAAACTTTGCAGCAGAAGATTCTTGTCGAATCGATGGACCTTTACAGAACACCTATCAGTGACGTTAGGTTTAAGATGAATTCTGGCAAGAACTATGACCATAATTAGGAAGAACGGGTACTTCTACAATCTTCTGCCAGTTGTAAAAGAGGATGCACGTGATTTCTTTGAAGAGTCCTGTAATTCTTTAAAAATCGTATCAGAATCCTTATAGTATAACCTAATTTAGGTTTTGGTGAGATTGTACGAGATGAAGACGTTGTTTAGTATCCATTTTAGATGAAGGACACTAAGGTCTCTTAAATCATTAAGAGAATAATCACACGTCTTGGAAGAAATTATGCGTGATGCTTCGGAGTCTTCTTCTCTGTCTTCTAAGGAGCCCTATGTCCTCAAGGCACACGATGCTTTAGTTGTTTCCAAGAGGTGTATACCAAATGTCATTGCGCACTCCCGGTGGTCTGTTTCCATCTGTGGCCATATATCTAAAAACCATACTGTGCGCATGACACCTCACAAGTGGACCTCAAACAAAAATCACCATCGCTCTTGGCCCACCATGGATGCACGATCTTTAATCCCTTCAGCACACATACAAAATGGGCAATGTTGGAATTTAAATCCAACGATGAACTTATGTATGTATATTTGTAGTTAATAATACTTGTCAACTTTATTTATAGCCAATATATAGAAGTGATGAAATAAAAATTTGGAAACTATTAGGATATCAAAGTATTTATGTTGCATGTAACTTTATTATGTAGAGACCAAGGTAATTTGCTTTGTTTTTATGGGTAGGGATGCAAATTACAGATGCAGTTATGGAATGAGTCGTGGTGCCCAAAATAAAATCGACGCTTCCTGTCTTTTTTGAATCCCCATCGGCATTTAGGGAAGAAGTAGGCTCTCTTTTCATTTTGTGTGATACGTAAAATCTTTGTGTAGAAGAGAAGAGAATAGAGGGGGGTTTCCTGGTGCGTCATTTCCTTTTTGGAAGACATCCATTCCCTTTGTTTTATTTCTTTGTTGATGTTGCTTCCTCTTTATTTCTTTAGTATTCGACTATTGTTGTTTGGGATTTTTACCCGGCATACCCTATAATCTTTGCCAATTACCTCTACGACCTTTGAAACATCATAATTCCTCCCTCACCCCCGTAAACTTGCTCCGTCTTATCCTGCGAACCTTACCGTTAAATTGACACATCTAGAGTTAACTTCCTTGAGTTAAAAGCGAGTTAATCTAACCAATCTATGATCGGACGGCTAGAGTTAACCAAGAAAAGAAAAAACAATCACCCCTCCTCTAACAGCTTCCCTTCCCACTGCACCAACGAGTGGGGGCTCGACCGGAGGAGATTGGGGGGGGTCGAGGGAGGCGGCTTGCACTGGAGAAGAGCAGGAGCTTGAAGTGGCAGGGCGGGGGGGGCTTCGATTTGGCTGTGGGAGGGGGGTGGGCTTCGATCGGACAAGGGAAAAGAGGGGGCTTCGATTGGCAGGGGAGCCGGCGGGGGGATGTGGGGGGGTGGGGGTTGCTTTGCAAAAGGCGGCGGGATAAGGGGAAAGGTAGTGGAAGGGGGGGCTTTGTAGGGGAGGCGGCGGAACCGAGGGTGTGGGATTTGCAGAGGCGGCGGGACGAGGGGATAGGGGGGGCTTCGCAAGGGAGGCGGCGGGACGGGGGGGGGGGGGGGGGGAGGGGGCTGGGGGCTTTACAAGGGAGGTGGCCACAGGAGGGGAGCAGGTGTGTGGGACTTCGACCGGCAGCAGGGGGCTTCGAGCAGGGGAGGTGGTGGGTACGAGCTTCGAGCAACGGGGCGGGGAAGGGCTCTGACCGGCGATTGCGGCTTTGAGAAGGAGTGTGGTGAGCGAGGGAGGGGCTTCGAGCGGAAGTCCTAGTGAGGCGGGGGAGGGGCTTCGAGCAGCAGTAAGTGGGTCGAGCAAGGGAGGCCAGCTGACGGACCGAGGGAGGGGGCACCGGTTCAGCTGGAGGTGGACGGAATGGCAGGTGGAGGTGGAAGGTGGGAGGGAGTGGCACTTGTAGTAAATTTGATAAATAAAATGGGTATAATATAAAAGAAGATAACAAAATCCGGTTAATTCTAACTATTAAATGGATGGAGGTTAACCATAGGGTTTGTAGGGTAAAGGTTAACAAGTTACGGGGGTGAGGGAGGAATTAGGATGTTTCAAAGGTCGTGTAAGTAATTGACAAAGATTTTAGGGTTTGCCGGGTAAAAATCTCTTGTTGTTTATGTTGAGAACCAAAAAAACTGCATATTAAATCTATTTTTTTATAATATTTCTCATTTATTATGATCATCATATTTGAGAAATAGACATCCTAATCTTTTGATGTGTATTCATATGCAAGTTTGGTAATACCCATCAAATTTTTGATACTACATGCAACACCTCCTCCACCAACTCTCTCCAGCCCAAAGTTCTATTTGTATCCTCAACTCAGCTTGCGTGACCCACCGCTCCATCTATAGGGGCATGTGATTTATCCATATTGGGAGCATACATTTGCATAGAGAATTTGACGGCCAAAAAACATTGTATAGATGCCTCATTGTGGAGTTTTCCAAGGGTAAAATGGTTGAAGAAATACCTTGATATGGATACATGTAACATCCATACTCTCAAACATAGTCCCACATCTAAAACTCACAAAGTGTGAGAGTGGGTTATAAGTAGTGGAAACTACTACTTGACAATTTGAACTTAAGCATTTTGGGTGGCTGCCCGTGGGTCTAATTGAGCCCGAGCCCAACAAGTTGTCAGGGCTAGTTTTCCTCGATAACGGACCGGATGCCTAAGCCCATGACGTTACAAAACATCTCTAGACACTGTTCAGTGTGGTTGGAACGTTTATAAAGGCCAACTCATAGCCTAGGTTTTCTCAAAGAGCTTCTACAATGAACTCGCTCACACCTCAGTCAAGGCAACAGACAACTCTACCATTGGTTCTACAAATAGTCCCTTTCCTTCGGGGCTAAGAGCTTAAGGGAGGTGTGATCCTACTGGATAGAAGTTGCTGGTCTTCCTTTACGCCACAACTCTATATATAATGAATAATATTGTCAAAACATTTAGAAAGTTTATTTCCTTTGAGGTACCCTCCTCCATGTCAAACAATAAGGAAGCTTCCTCCTTAAACTACTGGTGGACATTCTCGACACTACTGCCATACATATGCATATATCTTCGAGGCTACATTCCATCTAAAGTATAATGTGGAGGTGGATTTTACGCATTATGACTTACCCTTGGTGAAGAGTACCACATCAAGTCTACTGCAAATATCAATCGCATGGAAAACCAAAACAAAAAGACCTCTTTCACATGGAATCAAAACTGTAGGGCATGTTGATGCATCATGGATCATGTACCAGAAATATTCAATCTTTGCCCAAGGAATGCCTAGGAGAAGGTCCATCTTGATTTGGAACCATTCTTCAACCATCATGATCCCTCTATCGAACCATTGATGATACAAAACAAGGAACCTGGTAAGGAGCAATCTATGAACCTGATGTGTTGGATACAAAGGATGAGACAATCCCATATTCGAATCCAGTACAAGTTCTGGGGTATCCTAACAGGATGGGATTCCCTTTATTTTGATTTGGGATTTTATCACTTGTGCCCCTCCGAGATGTTGCAATATCAGTTATCCCCTATCTTTTTGGTAATATCAGTTGTGCCCCTCAAAACTTGCTCCGTCATCAGTTGTGCCCTTCCGTCAGATTGAGCATCAAAAAATTAAAATAACCATGGTTTATTCAAACCATGGTGTGGTTAAGATGGGTATTATGGTCCATACCCTTCTTCATCTTCTTCCTCCTCCATTTGCTCTTCTTCCTTCTCTTCATAATTTCTCTCTCTTACTAACACCTTCATGCATCCATCGAATCTCTAAAATTTTTATATTTCCACGGATATATCACTCGTTACGGATCAAACGATGAATTTTATTGAATTTTTGGATGATTTTTTATGAATCAATTAGTCAAAAATTTATCAAAATTTAACAAAAAAAAACACAACTCAGTTCCAGCCACAGGTGGAGGAGGGCGGAAGGGGGGCACGGGTCCACGGTTAAACGGACATTGATGGAAATGGAAATGAAAGTAAAGGGAATTCTATTCAGTTTGACCAAGATTCACGTGTTTGTGACACAACCGGAAGCTGACGGAAAACAATTGCGTGCGTTTTCCCAGGCGAAGGAGGATGTTGCTCGCAGGAGGCGGAACCGGGGCTTGCGCGGGACAGAGGAGGTTTATGGCGGCGGCGGAGGCCGGAGTTCGCGTGTGGAAAGCGGAGGAAGTGGGGACTCGCGCGAGGACAGAGGAGGGCGACGGGCGGAGGCGGAGCCAGGAGAGTGTTGGGCGGGGGTCGGGTGGGGGCGGAAGGAGAGGCTCCTGGGTGATGCGGCGGCTCACAGCCGCATGGAGCGACTCCTCCAGGTGGTGACGCAGCGAGGCGAGGCGGGTAGGGAGTGGAGAGCGACGTTCGCTGGGGGAGGGGCACAGGGGGCGGTGTCGGGGAGGGGAGGGGGCGGCGCCGGGGAGGGGAGGGGGCGGCGGGCTGGGAGGAGGTGCGGGAGGGAGGAGGTGCGGCGCCGGGGAGGGGAGGGGCTGCGGGGAGCTCGGGGCGGAGAGGGAGGAGGAGGAGGTCGGAGGAGGAGGAAGAAGATGGGAAGAGGAGGAAGAAGAAGAGGTTGGGGAAGAGGAGGAGGAAATGACCACATAACCTTTTCAAAAAAAATAATTCCGCTTATGTCCTCAAAGTTAACGTCCGTTTGCACTGTAGATGGACGGTCACTAACCCGAGGGGCACAAGTGATAAAATAGCAAGTTTTGAGGGGCACAACTGATATTACCAAAAAGATAGGGGCATAACTGATATTGCAACATCTCGGAGGGGCACAAGTGATAAAATCCCTTTTGATTTTATTGACCTTGATTTTGGGAACTACAGTGCTTCTTCATTAAAGGGTTCGAGGAATCATCCCCAACATCTAAAAAATGTACAGTCTCCCTTTCACGTCTGATTAAGTAAGAGTTCCTATATTTTCTCATAGGCTCCTGACAACATAAATGTCCAGACCTTTATATTGGGTACTTCAACTTAATCAGGTAACGATATGACTGCTTCACATATCTGCGTAAATGTCTCTCTATCAAACCATAATGAAAAAAGATGTCCTCTTTTGCTTAAGGCTCAGGTTTGATACCTAATAAAGCAAATTATGATTTTTTTTCTGTTGTAAAGGACTTGTAAGAGGAGGAATGTCACAAGTATCTGCATGGGACCTTGTTTTCTTAGGTTTATTGTGGATGTAAAAATGCATTTTCGGTAGTACTTTGATAAAGATTTATGTGACCATTCCTTACTAATCTTGGTTTTGAGCATCTCACCAAAAACTCACCCTACAACATTGTTTGACCATAATCCCATTCTAGTTAATGCTCAGCCTTTTAACCTCATTCTTACTATTGTAGGATGGAAAGCTTCTAGTTCAAAAAAGAATCCTTATGTTAGATGGTTAGGAATACCTAGGCCAAGAATGTTATCTCCGATAACATGTTTCATACATGGTCTCTTAACGCCAAGACTCTAGGAAAATACATACTATAATGGAAAAAATAGTGTGTCCCTTTGGTGGAGCATAAAAAACAAATAAAATCAATGAGTGGTTAGAAATTAGAGGGATTATTGAGGAAAAGAAAAAATTGACTCAAATCAAGTGGACGAGATGGAACATTTAAATAAATAACACATACCTCGCACTTGAGGATATAGTGAAGGACAATTTTGAGATTTGAAATTAGAGTATATTAAGTGTCTCAATGAGTGGTTAGAAATACGAGGTTATGCAAACTCCAACATCGATCACGCAGAAATATAATCATGACCTTAGACGATGAGAACGATATATCTTGCTTCAACCCAAATGTGGTGGACAGGACTGCTCTCAACTTCTACAAGAATGTATATGCTTATAGTGGGGAGAGGAACCACTGTGGTATAGTTTATACAACCATCTATTTATGAAAATTGAAGATCTTAAGGATCTTATATTACCTTTTACACTTTTGGAGGTAGAGGATGCATGAGAAATTTTGGACCTCACAAGGCTCCTGGCCTAGATGGTTCATTATAGAATTCTTTAAAGCTTCCTAGCCCATGGTTAAGGGTGATTCCATGACTTTCCTAAATTACATGCACCAAGAGGACTTTCATAAAGAAAATATCATACATATAAACAACTCCATCATCACCTCACTCTACAAGTGTGGAGATACGGTGAAGAGTGAAATTGTATATCAATCGACTTAATCAACATGACACTTTGAATTATATCTAAAATTTTAGCGGATAGATAGGTCAAGGAACTGCAAAATCTCATCCCTCCTACATCATGCATTTTTTTGAGAAATAGATCGACCCACAACTAATTACATATAACTTTGAAAGTCTTGAGATACTAGGAGAAACATTGAAAGGAGGCCATTATTTTTGAAAAAAGACTTTAAAAGGATTTCCACACTCTTAACTGTGCTCTCATTTTAATGGTTCTGGATAGGAGTGTTAATCGAATCGAATACCTTCGAATCCACCAGGATTATGATTCAATTCATTATAAAAGTTTCGGATCCAAACTCGAATCGAATTTCAAACAAATTTACTAGCTTAAATTCAGATTCAACTCATTTTGAGTTTTAAATATTCAAATTCGACTCATTTTAGGTGCATATCATATTCAAATTCGGCTTACCACTCCTGCATACTAGACATCTTATCTAGATGCATATTTTAGTAGGGAAGCGCGGATCGGATAGATCAAGTCAGCTTGCAAGTCTAAACCCGCTTTCGAGCGCCACTATATAAGGTCAAGGTCAAACATCAAAAAGCGGTCAATATCTGAAGTAATAGGGTAGTGAGCGACATTGAGCACAACTACTTGGGAAGAGAAGGGTGTTTATGAAAAAAACATCATCAAAGTGAAATAATATGAAGTTTCCCAGTATATATCCTAGTAGTCCGAGAATGTTGTAGTTATGGAAGGACAAGGACTCGCTCTTGATCCTCGTCAACCTAGCCCTCGCCATCCTCTTGTGCCTACTACTATTATTGCAGCTTCGCTCGAAATCGAGTCTTCTTATGATTCTTCTAGCATCGACCAAGGAAGCAACCGACACACATCATGCATACATCAGGCTTCCCACAACCGATGCGTAAGGGCATCTGACCATGGCTTTCTTTTCCTCAACAGTTTGAGGAGTCATCCCTACAGATAGGTGAATACCATATCTTAAGGGAAGGAAGCCTTTCTTGGAATTATCAATATTGAATCTTTCTAAAAAAATTGATGTATCCTTATTGTGATAGTCTCGATACCTTCTTTTATCTGTTTCTGAGCAGCTTCAGACCCAAGATATAAGCGGTGTCTTCGAGATTTTTAATCTCAAAGGTATTGGGCAGTCAGATCTCAATACTAGTCAGCATCCTTGTATCATTCTCAATGATAAGGATGTCATCTACATAAAGCGCAATGAACACGATTGCACTCCCACTAAGCTTGTAGTACACGCATGGCTCATCCAGATTCTGCACGAAATCATAACTCTTTATGGTTTCATCGACTCGGATGTTCCAACCACGAGAAGCTTGTTTGACCTCATAGATGGATTCTTTACCTTACATACTTTTCCTTCCTCAGCTATAAAGCCATGGGGCTACTCCATATAGATATCATCTTCGAGATATCCATTGAGAAAAGCAGTCTTGACATCCATCTGTTAGATGTCATAGTCCAGATGTGCAGCTATAAAAAGCAATGCCCTGATGGATTTAAGCATGATCGCAAGAGAGAATGTCTCATCATAATTGATGTCTTCTCTTTGTGCGTAACCCTTCGATATGAAACGTGCTTTGAAGGTCTTCACCTTCTTATCAGGTTCCCTCTTTCTCTATAAGATCCATTTGCACCCAAATCGGTTTGACCCCTTTTGGCGGATCTTCGATGGTCCATACACCATTCTTGTGCATGGAGTCTATCTCAGACTTTATTGCTAACATCCAACTATCCATGTCGTGATCACCGAAAGCTTCATCGAATGAAGTTGTATTATCATCAGACGCTTCCGATACATGAAATTTGTACCTTTCAGGTTGTCTTACAACCCAAGAACTCTTTCTAAGAGTTACGGTCGTGTCATTTTCAATTATCTCTTCAGTTTCTGATGTAGGAACTGCATCGGTGTCGTTATATTCGATTAGTTCCTTAACTTCATTATTCCCTTGACTTCTAAGGAAATCATCTTTCAGAAATTTGACATCTCTAGAAATAAATACCTTTCGAGTTTCAGGATCATAAAGTTGGAATCCAATACCATTCTTCATATATCCGTTGAAATAGCACTCTCTAGTGCGAGAATCCAACTTACTTGCATCCACGTTTTTACCACAAACCAAACAACCCAAAATCCTCGAGTGTTGTACACTTGGTTTGGTACCATACCAAAGCTCATGAGGGGTTTTAGGTACATATTTAGATGAAGTCTTGTTTAAGACATAAGCATTGCTTTACTAATCATTGATCTCACCATGTCCAACATAGTTATATTGTGTCTCACTAAAACTTCCTTGAGTTGAGGAGTACCTAGAGGAGTGAGATCTCTCTTTAAGGTATTCTTCGAATTCATCTGAGAGGTATTCTTCACCTTTTTCAGATCGAATCCGTTTTATCTTCTTTCATGTTCGGTTCTCAAACAAAGCCATGAACTCTTTGAACTTTTCAAAGGTTTCATGTTTGTGGCGTAGTAAGAAGACAAAACCGTACCATGAATGGTCATCAATAAAGGTCACTTATTGATATCCATTTCGAGTCGTAGTACGAAAGGGACTGCATACATCAGTATCTATTAGGTCCAATATACCTTCGCACCATCGACCTTTCTTAGTGAAAGGTGCTCTGAACATTTTCCCACGAATATAATGTTCGCAAGTTGGTAAATCATGGACATTTTTAGAAAATCCAAAGGTCCATCCTTTACCAATCTATTGATCCTATCAATAGATACATGTCCAAATCTTTGATGCCATATCATCATTTTCCACAATTATTTCCCGCAATTATTTCAGGTATACAGACGCACTAAGTCCATCCATTAAGATTGACTGGTTAGTTGATTTATATACTTCTCGCCACATGTGTAGAAACTAGAAATAGTTCAAAAGGGTCCACTTAAGTCATTCTCAAGAAGACTATCCGAAATGTGGATGGTTGGTTGGCTATCATACAATAGCGGGACAAGGGAGATTATTGATACCCTTGCTCTCAGCTTGTCATGTCAAATAAGTTGCTTGTACTTGATTTTTTTATTAACATGCTAGCTGTTAATCAGATATGAAAGGTTACGCACAACCAGGTTATTTTCAACATTGTGTCCTTTACTTTTTAGAATATTAAAATTGGGAAGATGACTGGTCAAGACTATAAAGAAAGAGGGTGTACCATCTTCTTCGACCTCCACTTGCTGCTTCAGCTACGATTTCTCGACCTTCTGCAACTTTGGCTTCTTTGTGTCATCATCATCCGGGTTATACATACGTCAACAAGCATCCTCGACTCGCACGATCTCATTGTTCTTACTGCCAAACTAGAATGTGATGCTTTTCAGCTTGAGAAGCATCATTGGAGATGTGTGCCTCTTTCAAACCGTCCACATTCTTCCTCCGTATTTGATCATATTCACATGAATATCTGGAGCCCAGTCGGATTTCTCATGTCTTGAATATTAGTATTATCTAGTTATTGATGACGATTTTACTCATATATAATGGACTTTTCTCATAAATAATAAGCCAGGTGTATGTTAAAGAATTATTCAATTCATTATTGAAATAAAAACATAATTTGGTATACCTACAAAACTGTTAGATATAATAACACTCAAGACTTTTTCTCTAGACAACTATGGGATTTTCATCTCCTTAGTGACAAAGTATCAAACCTCTTCTCTTCTATGCATCTCGCGGTCGAATGGTATTGAAGAACACAAGCTTAGACATATACTTGATAGTGTCAGGACTCTTCTCGCTCGTTCTTCTAAGGGGCGGTGACAACCGCCCCTTAGAAGTAAGCTAGCTCGCTTTCGCTACGGCTCCGGCCCTTAACCAAGCCACTGCCTATGAGTCGTTGGCTCATTCTTCAACAGGCACGCGGTCAGAGATCACATTCTCCTCCCAGGGAGCAAACGCTTTCATGTTCTATTTCACTCCCGGGGGTTCTTTTCACCTTTCCCGAACGCTACTACTTCGCTACTATATATCATGCACCCAGGAGTCTTTAGCCTTGCAAGGTGGTCCTTGCTGATTCACACAGGATTCCACGTGCCCCATGCTACTCGGGTCAGAGCGTAAACTAGCTTTCGGCTACTGGACTCTCACCATCTAGGGTGCAGCAGTCCACCGCTTCGCCTAGCGCTTGTATTGCTCTTTAAGTGATTAATGCTTATATCCTTACCAACATGGCTTTGCTACACCTACCAGTGTATTTGATGTGTTGCCTCTTAAGATCAGATGCAGCATGCTTGCTCTACCAGCAGTCACATGTCATTTTCTAGGCTATGTTATAAATTAGAACGGGTGTCTCCATTTTGATCTTAGTAGTCGGATACATTATGTTAATGCATTTTGACCTTTTTTGAATCTATATCTCCTCAAATGCAGCGAGTTAGACATCGTCAGCTTCTCTTTAGGATACATTTAAGACATACCAATAGTGTCTCACATATGCTTATCTTGAGATATTATAGCTTTTCCAGTACCAGACAACAACAAATTCAGGATCTAGTATGAAGGTAATACCCCCCATCCCACCCATTGACTAAGTCTTTACCTAAGATAATTCTTGATCGTGAGCATTTTCATTCTTATACAATTTCTAATGGTACATAAACAAGTGAAGAGACAAATGGTCTAGATGACCTTGTTGTTTTGATTGTAATTTGGAAAAGGGTTTTTATCAGTTGTGCCCCTCTGAGATATCGCAATATCAGTTATGCCCCTATTTTTTGGTAATATCAATTGTACCCCTAACTTCTACTCGTTCTATCACTTGTGTCCTTTGGGTTAGTTGTCGTCCACCCACAGTGCAAATGGACGTTAACTTTGAGGACATAAGCGGAATTAATTTTAAAAAATGGGTTCAATGGTCATTTGTCACCCTCTTCCTCATCCTCTTCTTCTTCCTCCTCTTCCTCCTCCTCCAACCTCCTCCTCCTCCCTCTCCGCCCGGAACTCCTCCCCCACCCCCGGTTGGTCGCCCTCTACCCGCAACTCCTCCCCCAACAACCTCCTTCCTCCGCCCCAGCCTGCTCCCTCCTCCGCCCCAGCCTCCCTCCGCCCCGACCTCCCCCCGTCCCCTGCTCCCCCCACCCCCTGCCGCCCCCGCCAACCCCCACCTCCAGGTCCTCCCTCCGCCCCGACCTCCCCCCGCCCCCTGCTTCGAGCTCCCCCCACCCCCACCCCCTGCCGTCCCCCGCATCAACCCCCACCTCCTTCCTCCGCCCCGTCTTGCTCCCTCCTCTGCCCCGACCTCCCTCCGCCCCAGCATGCTCCCTCCTCCGCCCCAGCCTGCCCCCTCCTCTGCCCCAGCCTGCTCCCTCCTCCGCCCCAGCCTTCTCCCTCCTTCGCCCCAACCTCCCCCCGCCCCCTGCCCCGAGCTCCCCCCACCCCCTGCCGCCCCCCGCTAACCCCCACCTCCAGGTCTCCCTCCGCCCCGACCTCCCCCCGCCCCTGCTTCGAGCTCCCCCCACCCCCACCCCCTGTCGCCCCCGCTCCAACCCCCACCTCCAGGTCCTCCCTCCGCCCCAACCTCCCCCCTGCCCCGAGTTCCCCCCTTGCTGCTCGTGCCTCCCCTACACCCGCCGCCAAGCTCTGCCTCGAGCTTCACTCGTTGCCTCCTGCCCCGAGCCCGTCTACCTTCCCAGAGCTCCTCCCCCACACCTCGTCGTCGACATGGTGGTGTTGATGGTGAACGGCTGAAGAGAAGGAGATGGAGGAGCAGGTGGTAGGAGGGGGAGGAAGGATTAGATGGTGAGAAAGGAGATGGGGGATTTTTTCTGAATTTGTCCATCTTAACTATATGATGGTTTGGTTAAACCATGGTTAAGTTTAACTTATTGACGATCTAAGTAACGGAGGGGCACAACTGATAGAACGGTAAGAAGTTGGGGCACAAATGATATTCCCAAAAAGATAGGGGCATAACTGATATTGTGATATCTCAGAGGGGCACAACTGATAAAAACCCTTTGAAAAAAGTCCCGCAGTTACACCATGCATCCTCTTTCCAAGACAACATCCTTAGCTCATCTCTGTGATAGCTGCAATCAGCTTATAAAGGGTTTATTTGTTGTACAGATACTAGTGTAACACATAAGCCTTAAGCCATCCTTCAGCCCATGGCATTAAATGTTAATTTCCGTGTCAATTCGCCTATCCCTAAACCAACATGTCACTGACATGTAACTGAAATGTCGCCAGAGTGGCCAAAAATCATGGAAGAAGCTATAAAATGAAAAAATAGGTTTTTAATGTTCTTTAATCAATAAAAAAGAGAAATATATACATGTTTGCTTGAATATAGATCTAAGTACAAGTTTTGCATAGTATCGATATAATAATTACATATATGCTGATATGCGTAATATGTAAGACATTTTTTTGAGGAATTATGCATATTAGAGACATGCAATTAGAATTTAGTCACAAAGAAGCCAAAACAAGGATAATTGACCTCAGATACATTTACGGCCTCAAATATCAAGTACTCATTGAGTGGCCAATATCAATATCACCCACATTAATAGCCTTCTTAAATGCTTACTCTGCGAGAAGGAAAAATGTAATGAATATCACCTATATTGGGCCAGATATACTAAAAGAATTAGAGGAGCTCTCACTGTTTCTCCAAATCGTTGATATTTTGGTGATTATATCAATGATATCATTGATATATCGCAGACATGCTGCCAACACCCAGGAAAAAAGATTTGACCCCCCTTAAAAAAGATTTGACCCCCCTTATCGATATCGCTGACTCGATGATATGGACATGTCGCCGTCATTTGACGCTATACTTCGGCCGCAAATGAAGGGGTACATAAGGAGATGGTTGCTTTGATATCAAAGGGTACCTAGACCTTGGTGGATGAACCCGAGGGCTACAGGGTGGTTGGTTTCAAATAGGTCTTCATGGTGAAGCATAACTTAATGAAACGATTTGGAGGCACAAGTTACGATTCATCACTAAAGGCTTCACCAAGGGGCGGATTTATTTGACCTCTGGTGGCTCAACTTTTGATGCTTCAGATCTTCTTATCGTTGTTGTGCATGGCTATTGATCTTTACATCAATTGGATTGCGAAGAACATGTTCATCTACTAGTTGTAAAGAGGTTCTCTATATGCAATAATGCAACAACCATCTGAATTCAAGCTTTAATAGGAGTATTTGAAAGTGTGTTTTTTTTAGTAAGAGGGGGGAACCACACTATGACGTCCGGCCCAAATATATTAAAATAACAAAAAAATCAGGAAGACTTATAGCAGTCAAGACTCAAGAAGAGTTCTATAATGAAAAATTACATTCATAGAACCGTTGTATTGGAAAGTGCACCATTTCTAGCTAACCAAATAACTCAAGTCAACGCCACCGGTCAAAGGAGGTCTTCCTCAGATCGATGCTTAACCTCAATCAAAGAGTTCCAAAACGAATCCATGTTATGAAGATTAAACCAACTTGCCCCCACCTTCCCAAATTGGTGACATTTTCGCACAGTGAAAGAAGAGATGATCCATCATCTCAATATGCATCTCAGAGAAGGGACACATATTGGAGGTCAAGGTTGCAAAAGTCAGTAGTTAGTACTTGGTCGGTCGGGTCACTGACTAAGGATTAATCGACAGTTAGACGATTGATCGAATTTAGTGAGGTTTTAATTGTTTTAAATTTTTTTAATTATTTCAAGGGATATTTACACCCATAACCCTGAGTAATTTCATAATTACCCTAGAAACCCTCTATAATCACGAATTACACAAAGGACCTTGAATACATACTCTGTTTTACACCCATAACATTCCGTTAGTTTTCTTCATTAACTCAACCATATGAGTGAGTTAATCTAACCGATGCGCGATCTAACGGCTAGGATTAATCAAAAGTTAACAAGAAAAAAAAGAAAACATGTGCAAGTTGTAGGGCTTCCAGGACAGATTGGGGAGGGGGGGGGGTCTTGCAGCGAGGGGATGCTGGCATGGGTGGTTTCCAGGCGAGGTTGGAGGCTTCGACGAAGGTGCCGGCGTAGGGGGAGGAGGGGCTTCCAAGGAGGCAATGGGTCGCAGGGAGGGGCGAGGCTTGCAGGCACGCGTCCAGGTGAGGGGGGGCTTGGAGGCTTCAAAGACGGTGTCGACGAGGGGGGAAGGGGGGGCTTCCAGGTGGGGTTGGATGCCGGAAGCTTTGATGACGGTGCCGGGCAGGGAAAGGCGAGGGTCTTCCATGAGGAAGGGGAGGAGGTGGTCAGGAGGGGTTGATGGTTGGAGGAGGAAGGAGAGGTGCTATTCGTAAATAATAGAAAGTTAAAGGGTATAAACTGTAAAATACTTGACAGATATTGTTATAGTTAACGAAAAATTAGATGGAAGTTAACAAGGGGTTATGAGTGTAAGAGTTCATCACTATCAAGATCATGGGTGTAATTCGTGATTATAGAGGGTTTCTGGGGTAATTACAAAATTACTCAAGGTTATGGGTGGAAATATCCCTTATTTTAAACATATAAGTAATTCTTACACATATATTATTATATATTTACATAGATTTGTACATTTTTCTAAACTATCATAATGAAATAAAATAAGTAATTGAATTTAAATAAAACATTAAGCATATTAGATGAACTCAACTATGGTCGATCCCAAGCCCAGGTAAATTGAGGAGGATTGTGTTATGTAGCCGATAGCTAGTGTAAAACAGTCGGAGATATCTTCCTAAATAATATTTTTTTAGGAAGTTGCCTCAAGATAGACGAATCTTTTCAACATGGATTTAAACAAACATTTAGATTTCATTGGGGGCGTTCACTACATGTGTTACGTTGTATCGATCGAATACAATGAAAAATTGGCAAGGGTCACTACATCGTTGCCCGAATGTAGTTCAAAATTTGCAAGGGTTCTCGCATGAGAAACGCATGCGAGTGAATAAGCTAATTCGGTTGCATCGCCGCCCAGATGCAGTCCAAAATTTGTAAAGGTTCTCACATGATGGATGCATGCGAGTAAAGAAGTTAGTCCAAAAGAGGTTGCAAAGGAAGTTGCGGATAGGTAGTTGGAATATTGGCACTTTGGCTGGCAAATCGATGGAGATCGTAGATACGATATAAAGAAGGAAGATTCAGATACTATGTCTCCAAGAGACAAAATAAACTGGAGAGAAAGCATGAAGACAGACTTTAAACTTTGGTATTCAGGTAAAGATAAGGGTAGAAACAGTGTTGGAGTGGTTGTCCACAAGGATTTAAAGGTTTGTGTGGTTGAGGTGTAAAGATTCGAGCATCGGATTATTTTGCTAAATTGGTGCTTGAAGAAGAAAAGATTCAGGGATCAGATTATTTTGCTAAAATTGGTGCTTGAAGAAAAAAAATCTGAATATCATCTTTTTTATGCACCGTTAATTGATTTAGATGAAAGGACTAAACAAGCTTCTTGGGAGGATATGGATAAGATTTTGCAAGAAATCCCACAAAGAGCGATGATTTTCATGGGTGGTGGTCTTAATGAATATGCGGGAAAGGATGCTTCAAGATATGCTAGTGTTTATGGATGCCATAGCTTCGGGGATAGAAATGAAGAGGGAAAAATCATTATGGATTTTGTAACGGCTTATGATCTGTTCATAGCAAACACTCTCTTCAAGAAGATGGAGGAGCATTTAATTAATTATAAAAATATCCCGACTAGAACACGGATAGATTACTTTGTGTTAAGGAAAAGAGATCGGTTGTATTGCAAAGACCGCAAAATAATCCCAGGAGAGAGTTTGACAATCCAACATCGCTTGTTAGTCATGGATGTGCAAATAAAAGAGTTGGTGAAGAAAAGGAGGGTTTCCAAGATCACTAGAACTAGATGGTGGAATCTTCAACTGAAGCAATCAAACTTTAGGGAGAAGGTTTTAGAAGACTTATCTTGGGATTGTAGCGAAAGTGCAAACGAGATGTGGGAGGCGGTAGCATCTTGTATCCGAAGGGTAGCCAAAGAGATGTTAGGCAAGTCAAAGGGTGGAGCTCCATGCCAAAAGGCGGTTGGTTGGTGAAGTGGAGGGGTGCAAGAGAAGCTCAAAATTAAAAGAGTGTGCTTTAAAGCTATGTATAAGGATAGAACAGAGGAAACAGCTACAAACTACAAAATATCGAAGAAGGAAGCAAAGAAGGTTGTAAGCGAATCTAAATCAAAAACTTATGAAGTTTTGTACAAATATATCAACTCTAAGGGGGGCCAGAAGGATATATTCAGGTTGGTCAAGCAAGAGAACGAAAGACCAAAGATCTTTCTCAAGTGAGATGCATTAAAGATGAGGAAGGCCACGTGCTTGTTACTCAAAAGGCTATAGAGAATAGATGGAAGCGGTATTTCCATAAGGTTTTCATTAGGGAAGGAAATAAAAAGATCACATTGGGTGATCTAGCTAGTAGTGAAAATTACTTGAATCGTGCAAGCTATAGACGAATACAAAAAAATGAGGTAGAGGAGGCTTTGAAGGTTATGAGATCTGTGAAAGGTGTAAGACTTGATGACATTCCTATAGAAGTATGGAGAGTTTTAGGTGAGCATGGTTTGACTTGTCTTACAAATTTATTCAATGTTATTTGGCAAAGCAAGAAAATGCCTGAAGATTGGAGGAGAAATATCGTGGTGCCTCTTTATAAGAACAATGAAACAAAACATTCAAAACTGTACAAGTTTAGTTTATGTTTCTGTATCTTTTATTTATTGTTCTTTTCGTTTGTCTACCATATGTAATTTGCCCATAGACCTCTCCCTATATAAGAGAGTCTAGGGCTCAAGGAATAAACACAACACTTATTTTTCCCAACATGGTATCAGAGCGGCGGTCCTAGACCGGATCTCTTGTACAGAACCCTAAACTTAGCCCTCCACCTTCAAGCCTCCACGCGCACTGCCCTCCGTGCGCGCCGCCTCCACGTGCGTCGCCCCCTCGTGTGCTACCCCCACACGTGCCGCCCTCTCGTGCGCTACCCCCATGCGCGTCGCCCCCTCGCACGATACCCCACGCGCCGCCTCCACGCACGGCATCTTCACGTGCGGCTGTGCGCTGTCCCATGCGTATCGTCTGCACGTGCGGCTGTGCCCGTGTGCCGGTTGTCCCTAGAGTTTCACCCCCCCAGGGTCTGGTTGTCATCTTTATAAGGGCCTCTCCTCTCGCTTCCAGGTTGATGGGTTCGGTTGCATAAAGGTCTACATATGCAACTAAACCTAATCATGTCAGTGTAGACCAAGGCTTATCTTGTCTACAACCCTAGTTTTCTCCAGTCAAAATGTCAGAATGCAAGATCGAGATCCACACTACAGGCGCCTTCAAAGGTCATGCGCCTATTGTGAAGATGGATGGATCCAACTATGAGTTATAGGCCATGCAGTTCATGAGCCTAATGAAGTCGATGGGTAAGAAACATATTCTTACCGAGGATGAGCCAGAGGAGAAATCAGGGTTGTATGCCTCATGGGAGGTTGATGACGCATATGCTCAGGTCTGGTTGTCTGGTACTCTGATTCCAGACATTGCTAATGATGTCTTGCATCAACCTACTGCCAAAGTCATGTAGGACATTCTTGCTGCCATGTATTCACAAGCCAAGAATGAGACAAAAATCCTACAGCTCCAGTACACTGCATTGAGGGGAATTTTTGAGAGGCTTCATAGTTTCATGCCTCTTACGGGTACTCAAGAACAATTAAAGACATATCGGAATGCTACGATGGTGGGAGTCTTTCTAGCTTCTCTTGACTCACAGTATGAGGCGGCTTCTTCTCAGATTCTGGCAGATGCTACCATTCCTCCAATAAAGGAGGCCTTTCGGCGATTGAGCTGAATCAACATCTCAAGCCCTACTACTGTGCCAAATTCTTCTACTATGGCAGCCTCTAGAGGAAGAGGCAATTCATCTCATTTTCGTGGACGAGGACCACGTGGTAGGGTTGGCCGTGGTCGTGGATTACAGTGCACTTATTGTCGCCGGATTGGTCATACAGAAGACACATGCTACTCCAGTGTTGTAAAAGTCACCCGACTAGCCCGACTAGTAGGTCCGACTAGTCTAGTCAGTGGGGTGGCCGACCGAGTACCGACTAATTCCGACTAGGCTCACTAGTCGACCAATTTTGGCTTAGAGATACCATATTTTTTCATGTTTTGCTTTTCTAATAAGAAAATTTATTATAATATGCTTAATGTTTTATTTAAATTCAATTACATCTTATATTTTATTACGACAGTATAAAAATGTACAAAATCTATGTAAATATATGTATAAAAATGAGTTATATATTTAACATAATCGTAAAATTCAAAGCCGATCAAAATCCGACTAAATCCGATTAGTCGTCCGACTGCTGATTAATCCTTAGTCAATGATCCAACCGACCGAGTACCGACTACCGACTTTTGCAACATTGTGCTACTCTAAGCATGGTTTCCCAGCATCTGCCTGTGCAGCAGAACAGATCCAGCATCATGGTGCTACACCAACGTTGGATCTACAATATGATAACCTAGTGTCTCGTTTAAGTGATATCATGCCACCAGCCAGTACTCCACATGTTTCAGAGAGCAGCTTGGACGTTGTTTCTACTGCAGAAGCTAGTTCCTCAGGTAGTGCCCATACTTCTGCTTTCTACCAGGGTTCGCGTACCTCAGAATGGATTGTAGATTCAGGTGCCACACATCATTTGTGTGGAGATAGACACCAACTCACATCCTACAGACAAGTTTCCCCAGGAAGGACCGTCGTCATAGCAGATGGGACTTATTCTCCCATCACAGGATAGGGACAGATCGCCTTAACACCTTCTATGCAGTTGTAGAATGTGCTCCATGCTCCTAATTTCTCAATGAATTTACTGTCAGTTAGCCAGATTACTAAGGATCTACATTGTCGAGCGATATTTGACCCATCATCTCTTGTGTTTCAGGACATTCTCACGGGAAACGTGATTGGACATGGCTGTGAGCAAGGCAAGTTGTATCAACTGGTCCATACACCTTAAGCTGGAGCATCATCTCATTCCATCAGACCTGTCTCACCTTACTTATGGCATCTGCTCTTTGTTCATCTCCCGTTTCAGAAACTGCGTCAAGTTCTTCCTCAGATCTCACCCCGCTCGTCGTTCGATTATGAAGCTTGTCAGTTAGGGAAGCATCATCAGTCTGTCTTTCCTAGTCATCAGAGTCGAAGCAGTAGCTCTCCATTTGAGTTTTTTCATATTGATATTTGGGGTCCAAGTCGTGTTCCTGATCATCAGGGACGCGGGTTCTATTTAGTTGTTGTGGATGATTTTAGTCGTTTGTCTTGGGTCTTTTTGTTAAAGAATAAATCTGAAGCGGGCATCACTATTATGAATTTTATTAAAGAAGTGCATAATGTGTTTTCTGTTTCTATCAAGATTGTGAGAACTGATAATGCCCTTGAATGGTGTCGCTGAAAGAAAACATTATCTCAGTTTCTTTCATCCCATGGCATTCTTCATCAAACGTCTTATGCCTACACGTCCCAATAGAATGGTGTCGCGGAAAGAAAACACCGCTACCTTCTTGACGTCACTCGTACGCTTCTTATCCAGAGTTGTGCTCCGCACTCGTTCTGGGGCAATGCGATTCTTACTGCATGTTATCTCATTAACCGCATGCCCTCGTCTGTGTTGGGGGAGAAGACACCTTTCTCCCTCGTTTTTCCTAACAAGGAGTTGTTCCTCTCTAACTCCTCGTGTTTTTGGGTCCGTGGCATTCATTCACCAGTTGTCTCCAGGGGTTGACAAGCTCTCTCCTAGGGCTATCAAATGTGTTTTTGTCGGGTATTCCAGGACTCAAAAGGGGTATCGTTGCTATGATCCGTTACGTCGAAGATATTATGTCAGTGCAAATGTCACGTTTTTTGAGTCAGTCATGTTTTTCTCTCCTACAGGTGACAGGTTGGTGCCATCATATATAAATGATGAAATCTATATTCCTCCTCCACCCTTGTATGCACCACAGCAAGCTCCTACATCTCCACCACCGTCATCCCCATCACCACCACCATCTCCACCATCGCCACCACCTCTACCACCTTCCATATCTTTGGTTCCTCCTCTACCATGCCCACTACAGTCGAAGGCCAGTCCCTGCTCATGATCATGGTCAATCATCAAACATGCCCCAGGTTTGTTCTGATAACATTATTTCTAATGATGGGACTGACGGCATTTCTCAACAGGAGCAGGCAGGGGATGACACGGATGTTGGTACAGCTGATGCAGATCTTGATTTGCCTATTGCACTGAGGAAGCAGAAGAGGTCATGTGCTTCATATACGATTGCTTCTCATGTTACCTTTGAGCGTTTGGCAGGAGATTTGTAGTTGTTTTATCTGCTGTGAATATTCCAAGGACTCACCGGGAAGCATTAGCCGATAGTAGATGGTGTCTGGCTATGGAGGAAGAGATGGTCGTCCTTCAGTCGAGAGGTACTTGGAGTCCTGTTCCAGCTCCTACTGGGGCATCTACTGTGAGTTGCAAGTGGGTGTTTACAGTGAAGCATAATGCCGATGGCAGTATTGATAGGTACAAGGCTCGACTGGTTGCTTGAGGCTTTACTCAGACATATGGTGTAGAGATATAATTTATGTTATTTGTATTATTTCATATTTTATATATTCTTATGGACTCTTGATGTAATTTACCCATAGGCTACTCCCCTATATAAGAGAGCCTAGGGTTTATGGAATAAACATCTCTCTTATTTTTCCCAACATGGTATCAGAGCGACGGTCCTATACCGGACTCCAAGCCCCGCATGCGCCGCGCGTGTTAGGCATCCCGCCTACGCCCTGTGCGCCGCCCCTCGGCCCCGTGTGCCGCCCCTCGGATCCGTGCGATGCCCCTCGGCCCCTTGCACCTCGCGCGCTGTGCACGTCGCCTACGCCCAGTGCGTCGCCTCTCTCTCCCTTCGGCCTTCTTAGGTCTCGCGCGCAGCTCAATGCCCTAGGGCCCGGCCAACCCTAGGGTATCTTCGTCATCTAGGAGACTTTCGCCTGTGTCTCCACGTTAATGGGTTTGGTTGCTTGAGTCTACACATGCAACCGAACCCGTGAATGTCAGTGTAGACAACCATATCTTCAGTCTACAACCCTAGTCTTCTATTATCATCATTTCAGAAAGCAAGACAGATATTCCATCTACAGGCGCCTTCAGAGGTCCTGCGCTTATTGTGAAGATGGACGGGTCAAATTTTGAACTGTGGGCAATGCAATTCATGAGTATGATGAAGTCGACCGGTAAGAAGCACATTCTTACTGAGGAAGAGCCTGCTAAGAAGACTGGGGTCAACGCCTCGTGGGAGGCGGATGATGCATACGCCAAGGTTTGGCTATCATGAACGTTAGCCATTGAGATTGCAAATGATATTCTCCATCAGCCCACTGCAAAAGCAATGTGGGATATTATGGCTGCTACCTATTCACAGGCAAAGAATGAGATGAAGATTCTGCAATTCCAGCATGACATCTTTACAATCAAGCAGAATGGACGGTCTCTACACTCATTATACACGTCTTTACGTGGAATGTTTGAGAAGCTCTACATCTTCATGCCTCTCACAGCCACTCCTGAGAAGCAAAAGACCTACAGGAATGCCACTATGGTTGGTGTATTCCTGGCAGCAATTGATCCAGAGTATGAGGTAGCACGTTCCCAGATCTTGGC
Source organism: Ottelia alismoides (assembly GCA_037367405.1). Taxonomy (NCBI): domain Eukaryota; kingdom Viridiplantae; phylum Streptophyta; class Magnoliopsida; order Alismatales; family Hydrocharitaceae; genus Ottelia; species Ottelia alismoides. The sequence goes on along the minus strand of JAZKJV010010372.1, from coordinate 14,910 downwards.
AGATTCCACTATTCCTCCGATGGAGGAAGCCTTTCACAGACTTAGTCGTATTACTGTTCCTTCATCAACTACCAATCAGACCGCCTCAGCTATGGCAGCATCTCGAGGTCGTGGGGGTCATCAGTTTCGTAGTCATGGACCTCGAGGCAGAGGGAGTCGTGTTCGGCAATCATGCACTTTCTGCCATCATTCTGGACATACCGAGGACACATGCTGTTCCAAACATGGATTTCCTGCTTCTGCACGAGTAGCTGAACAGACTGAACATCCATCTGCTTCCTCTTTGGATCAGCGATTTGATGATCTTGTAGCTCGTCTGAGGGGTATTATCCCTCCATCCGGTCCTATTACGTCAGCGTCTGCCTCTGAGAGTCTTTCTGATGTTGCAGCTTCTGCATCCAACGATACCTCAGGTAGTACTTATGCATTCACTAGCAGTAGTGGATCTGATATTTTAGAGTGGATTATGGACTCTGGTGCCACACATCATCTGTGTGGTGATCGAGGTCTACTTACAGCCTACCGACAGATTCCTCCAGGACACACTGTGGTTATTGCTAATGGGAAGCACTCCCCAATTACTGGTCAGGGAGAGATTAGCCTGACACCATCTATGCACCTCAAGAATGTGATGCACGTACCTGATTTTTCTATGAATTTCTTATCCATTAGCCAACTTACAAAGGATTTACATTGTCGAACAATTTTTGATCCATCTTCTCTCATTTTTCAGGACATCCTTACGGGCAACGTGATTGGGCGTGGCTATGAGCAGGGTGGACTATATCGCCTCAGTCGGACTTCATATGCCAGAATCTCCTCTCTTCCTGCTGGACCTGTCTCTCCATTCATGTGGCACTTGCGCTTTGGCCATCTACCGCTTCAGAAATTATGTCGTATTTTACCCCAAGCTTCGCCTCACACGTCCATCCAATGTGAGGCTTGTCAGTTGAGAAAGCATCATCGGTCTACATATCACAGTCGTCAAAGTCGGAGTAATAGCTCCAAGTTTGAGTTGTTTCATGTTGACATTTGGGGTCCCAGTTATATTGTCATTGTGGATGATTTTTCTCATGTATCTTGGGTCTTTTTATTAAAGAATAAATCTAAAGTTGGGAATATTATCATAAATTTCATAAATGAAGTTCGTAATGTTTTTTCTGCGTCAGTGAAAATTGTAAGAAGTGATAATGCCTTGGAATTTTGTACTCATACTCTCTCAAATTATTTTTCAACACAAGGAATTATCCACCAAACATCATGTGCCTATACTTCCCAACAAAATGGAGTTGCAGAAAGGAAACATCGTCATTTGCTTGATGTCACCAGGACACTTCTCATACAGAGTCGTGCTCGTCATTCTTTCTGGGGCGATGTTGTCCTAACGGCATGTTATCTCATTAATCGCATGTCGTCGTCTGTCTTGGGTGAGAAGATTCCTTTCTCCTTGGTTTTTCCTGAAAAAGAATTGTTCTCACTTACCCCGCGTGTGTTTGGCTCGATTGCCTTTGTCCACCAGTTGTCTCCAGGTATTGGCAAGCTCTCTCCTAGGGTTGTGGAGCAGTAGCTCCAAGTTTGAGTTATTTCATGTTGACATTTGGAGTCCTAGTTATATTGTCATTGTGGATGATTTTTCTCATCTATCTAGGGTCTTTTTATTAAAGAATAAATCTAAAGTTGGGAATATTATCATAAATTACATAAATGAAGTTCGTAATGTTTTTTCTGCGTCTGTGAAAATTGTGAGAAGTGATAATGCCTTCGAATTTTGTACTCATACTCTCTCAAATTATTTTTCAACACAAGGAATTATCCACCAAACATCATGTGCCTATACTTCCCAACAAAATGGAGTTGCGGAAAGGAAACATCGTCATTTGCTTGATGTCACCAGGACGCTTCTCATACAGAGTCGTGCTTCTCATTCTTTCTGGGGCGATGTTGTCCTAACAGCATGTTATCTCATTAATCGCATGTCGTCGTCTGTCTTGGGTGAGAAGATTCCTTTCTCCTTGGTTTTTCCTGAAAAAGAATTGTTCTCACTTACCCCGCGTGTGTTTGGCTCTATTGCCTTTGTCCACCAGTTGTCTCCAGGTATTGACAAGCTCTCTCCTAGGGTTGTCAAGTGTGTTTTCGTCGGGTACTCCAGGACACAAAAAGGCTACAGGTGTTATGATCCATTGCGCAGGAAATACCTTGTTAGTGTCGATGTCACCTTTTTTTAGGTTTGTTATGTACTCTCCTACAGGTGATCGGTCGGTATCCTCAGACACTGATGAAGCCATATACATGCCACCACCACCACCTCCGCCTACACCTGCACCTCCAACACTACCTACATCACATGCACCTCCTGTTACAGTTCTTGTTCCCCCATCGCCACTCCACTATACCCATCGGCCTGCTTCTGCTCATGGTCACCGCTCATCATCTAGCTAGCATGAGGTATGTTCTAAGAATATAATTTCTAATGATGGATCTAATGATTTCTCTGAGTAGGCTGTGTTACAGAGGACAGATGAGGATGCACGTGATTTGGATCTACATATTGCGCTTCGGAAACAGAAGCGTGGCTGCGTGTCATATCGTATAGCATCCACGGTTTCTTTTGATCGTCTATCTAGTGATTCAGGAGTTTTGCTATTGCACTATCTGTTGTGGATATTCCACGGAATTACCAAGATGCATTGAAGGAAAGTCGATGGTGTTTGACTATGGAAGAAGAGATAGCTGCTCTTCAGTCAAGAGGTACCTGGAGCTTTGTCCCTGCACCTACCGATGTGTCTACAGTGAGCTGTAAGTAGGTCTTCACAGTCAAGCAGAATGCAGATGGTAGCATTGACAGATACAAGGCATGCCTGGTTGCCCATGGGTTTACACAGACATATGGGGTGGATTATCTTGATACGAACTCGCAGGTTGCTCGTCATTCCACCTTACGGATCCTTCTTTCTGTTGCGGTTATTCGTGATTGGCCATTGTTTCAGTTAGATGTTAAGAATGCATTTTTATATGGTGATTTGCAGGAGGAAGTCTACATGCAACAGCCACTTGGTTTTGCTGTTGAGGGGGAGTATTCTAAGGTGTGTAGACTTCATAAGGCCATCTATGGCCTTAAGCAGAGCCCTAGAGCTTGGTTCCAGAAGCTCTAAGACTTGTTTGAAAAACAGGGGTATAAACATTCTAATGCAGATCATTCCCTGTTTATACAAAAAACATCCAGAGGTATTACTGCAATTATGGTGTATGTAGATGATATCCTGATTATAGGTGACGATGTACAAGGAATTCAGAGGGCGAAAGAAATGTTGGATCGTGAAATTGTCACCAAGGATCTTGGAGTCCTTAGATATTTTCTGGAACTGGAGTTCGCCAGAAATCCATATGGACTTGTGATGACCCAGAGGAAATATGGCACTGACTTGCTGAGTGAAACAGGAATGCTTGGATGTCGACCGGCCACTACATCTATGGATCTGAGCATGAAATTATATGATGATGACACTGATGAGGTGGATAGGAGAAGATACAGAGAACTGGTGGGAAAACTTCTTTATGTTGCCATTACCAGACCCGATATTTCTTTTGATGTTAATCGGGTGAGCCAGTTCATGGAGCAACCACGTCAGGAACATATGGATGCTATACATATGATACTCAGGTATCTTAAATCATCTCCAGGTGCAGGTCTATTTTTCAAGAAAGACAAGGAGATTGCTATCTCAGTGTGCGCAGATGCAGACTATGCAGGATGTCCCAAGGATAAGAAGTCCACCACTGGATTTGTTGTATATGTTGAAAACTCTCTTGTGGAGAAGCAAGAAGCAAACTGTTGTAGCCAGATACAGTGTTGAGTCTGAATATAGGTCTATGGCCCAGGATAGTACAGAAATGGTGTGGGTGAAAGCTATTCTTACAAATCTATATGTAGAAGTCCCACTTCCTATGGCTCTGGAATGTGACATCCAAGCTGCTATATTTATTGCCAATAATCCAGCATTTCATGAACGAACGAAGCACATTAAGGTTGATTATCACTATTACAAGATAAAATTCAGAAGGATTTTATTTCTACATCTCATGTTAGCTCAGGGGACCAGACTGCAGTCACCTTTACCAAGGCGTTACTTAGAGGGCCATTCCAGAAGTGCTCGTCCAAGCTGAGCATGATCGATATCTATGCTCCATCTTGAGGGGGAGTGTAGAGATATAATTTATGTTATTTGTACTGTTTCATATTTTCTATATTCTTATGGACTCTTGATGTAATTTACTCATAGGCTACTCCCCTATATAAGAGAGCCTAGGGTTTATGGAATAAACATCTCTCTTATTTTTCCCAACATATGGGGTAGATTATCTTGACACGTTTTCTCATGTTGCTCATCATTCTACCTTACGGATTCTTTTATCTGTTGTTATGTTTCGAGATTGGCCCCTGTTTCAATTAGATGTCAAAAATGCATTTTTATATGGTGATCTTCAGGAAGAAGTTTACATGCAGCACCACCTGGGTTTACTGCTGAGGGGGAGTGTGTACAGGTATGCAGGCTTCATAAGGCGATCTATGGCCTAAAGTAGAGCCCAAGAGCTTGATTCCAGAAGCTCTTAGATTTGTTTGAGAAGCAAGGGTTCAAAAGGTCGAATGCAGACCATTCTATCTTTGTACAGAGGACATCCAGAGGTATGACTGTCATATGGTGTATGTTGACGATATACTCATCTGTTGACGTAAATAAACGTAAATAAAAATAACGGCTAGAATTAATTAATCATGTGGCCCTATAATTTGGGTCCACGCTGCATCAAAGCTCTCCAATGATCCACATGCCCACACTCAAAGCAACTAGGTGGCAGTGTGCAGGCCGCATCACGGTGGCCAAAGAACCCACATAGGTAGCATCCATGTTCGTGTTTGCTATAGGAGACAAATGTCTAGCCTTCTTCCTGCCTCACTTCTCCATTAGTGGTGGCTCTCCTCCCACTCTCATCTTCAATGTGGCCCTCCTCCACCTCCTCTCCTTCGAGGGTAGCCCTCTTCCACGCCTTCTCTTCGTCTCGCACCATCCACCGGAGACGCTCCTTCTTACGTTGAGCACTCTCCATCTCCCTCTAAAAACCTTAATCTAGGCTTCAACCTTTCTTCTAATATCTTGTAAGATTGCTAAGTCGTAAGAAGACGTGTAGATCGTGCCTCTGAAGGTGTGCTTACTGAAGAAGGTTATTTATGACCTCAAGCGAATTCCCAATGCATGGTTGCAGAAGTATTCAAAGGTATTGGTGGATGTGCATATCTAGCGAGGATTGGTAGCGGACCGCACGATAGACAATTCGAGGAAGGGCTGCAAGCAGGTCAAGAAATTTTAGAACAACATACATATTTGTACAAAGTCCAACTCTGAATCCTCCAACGCTTATAAATTATAAGAGACATCATCATTATGGAAACGATAGCAAAATTGAGGACTTGTTATCTTCAGTTGGTTTATCAAGTTTGTTAGAAATATGAAATGCAGAAGCGTAATCAAAGAAAAAGAAAATTGATAATAAGGAACACCGAGATTTTTATGTGGAACCCTACTCCCTAAGGGGCGGGATAAATCTACGGGAGAATGCCTCAAAGGGTTGATTCTTCTATTGAAGTTTGTCTCATCTGATACAAAAGGTGTGGGGCTTCTTATATAGCCCCCACTAAGTCCAGGATCCAATTACCCACCTACTCAGCATGTGATGCATATACTCCAATACTCCCCCTCAAGCTGGAGCATGCAATGCTCAGCTTGGACAAACAAAAAGAAATCTCAAAATCACAATACAAGACACTACATACTATCAAGTCAACGCATACATCGAGGACGTTGCTTCTCATGTCGTGCATGTGAGGAGGAACAAACAGGCTGGAGTGTGAGTCGAACTGGGTCTCCTCGTTGGAGAACGTGCACTATGTATTGCGCCTATCAGAGTTGCAGAAACTGAAAAAGAGTCTCCGCGTCGGAGTACTGTGTCTCTCCCATACTGGCTCAGAGAACGGGATCTCTACTCTGGAGTCCCTATGATACCACATGAAAACTCTAGCCAACATGGCATAAGGAATGTGATCTCTAATCTGGAGTCCATATGGATCACATGAAAACTCTGAGACCAAACAAACAAAGATGGGAACCACACAACTAATGATCGCATCCATGTACGCATCAAACTGAAGACTCAGAACCAATCTGAACATCGAGTCTGAAACTGAAAATATATAGAGTTTGAAATCTGGCCTAGAATCTGAACTCTGATCTGACCTGTAGAACTCCATGCATTACTCCTCCTTTCTCCCATACTGGTCAGAATTGAAGACATCGATCAAGTTGGGAGAAGACAAGAAAATGAGAACAAAAACCAAAAAGCTGGTCTCACAATATATTTTTTTCCTCAACCCTTTTTTCAATTCATTTTTTTCTTCGTACGGGTTCTTTTTGTACAATTCTCTTTTTTCCGGCTATTTCCTTTTTTATAGCTGACTCATTTTTTTAACGGCTGACCTTCTCTTTTTTTATACATTTTATTCATATAAAGGCATGTTGGGCCGAAAGCAAATAAGAGCATAAGAACTGGGGGGCTCTTTTATTTAAATGATAGGTGTTGAGATATTTATATCTCTTTATATTTATTTCTCATTTCTATTTTCCCCATGTACCTCTCATGTAATTAACCCAGGACTTTTCTCCTATATAAGAGAGCCCTAGGGTCTCTTGAATGATATGCAATTATATTTTCCAACATGGTATCAGAGCATGAGATTATATGATGATGGCACTGAGGAGGTAGACAAGAGGTGATACAGGGAGCTTGTTGGGAAGCTCTTCTATGTTACTATCACCAGGCCAGACATATCCTTTGCTGTAAGTAAGGTGAGACAGTTTATGGAGCAGCCCAAGAAGGTTCATATAGATGTTGTTTATATGATTTTGATATATTTTTGAAGACTTCACTAGCCACCGGTCTTCTATTCAGCAGAGGTACATCTCTTGAGGTGACAGCTTGTGCAAATGCAGATTATATAGGATTCTCTAGAGACGGGAAGTCTACTTATGGCTTTGCTATTTTTATTGAGAGCTCACTTATGTCATGGAAAAGCAAGATGCATATAATAGTTGCTAGATCCAGTGCAGAGTCTGAGTACACAGCCATGGCTCAATGCAGCACAGAGATGATGTGGGTTAGATCCATCTTGACTAATCTTGTTGTTGAGGTGCCTCTTCACATGCATCTTGTATACAATAATCAAGCAGCTCTGTTTATTGCCAATAATCACGCATTCCATGAACGAACCAAGCATGTAGAGGTGGAATGTCACTATACCAGAGACATGATCCAGAAGGGTCTCATATCCACATCTCTTGTTTCTGTTGGAGATCAGACTGTTGATATATTCATCAAAGCCCAACTAGAGGTCCATTTCAAAGATGTTCCAAGCTGAGCATGATAGACATATACGCTTCAGCTTGGGGGGAGTATTGAGATATTTGTATCTCTTTATATTTATTTCTCATTTCTATTTTCTTCATGTACTTCTCATGTAATTAACCCAAGGCTTTTCTCCTATATAAGAGAGCCCTAGGGTCTCTTGAATGATATGCAATTCTATTTTTCAATAAGAGGTGGCAGGCCCCCTTACGAAACAAAATAAGGTTCACCCCTCTCTACAAAGTGTGTCACTTCATAGGGCATCCTTGCACCACTGCAGGAGCCATCGCCGCTAGACGAACGTGATTGAGGAGGTACTCTGGAGAGGGTAGCGGCTATTGAGCTTGGCCAGAAGAGGTGCGAGATGCGACCGCCACAAACTTGTCTCCGCCGCCAATTGCCTGAAAGGGGGAGATGTGACCTTCGCCGCCTCCGGCTACTAGAGAAGGAGGCATCGCCCAGTGGTTGTTGCCTTCGACCCTTTTTTCCTTTTTTTGTTGGTGCAGCAGCACCGCTTGGGGAGTTGCAACTGGAGAAGCCCCAGACCATATCGATGCCACCTGGACGGGCTTCGATGCTGGAGCATCGCGAGGTGTTGCCGTTGAGCCGGGGAAGAGAGATGGCGGTAGCTAGAGCGCTACCACTACATAAAAAGGTTGCACCAGCAATCGTTGTATTACGAGGAGATGTTGTGTTGTGGATTGGCCTGGAGCTTCTTGTAGACGGTGATTATTAGAGGGAATCAAGATCTAGGGATTCTTTAAAAACCCTAATCTTACGCCGACACCATCAGAAATTTTTTGGAGATATACTTGTTACAATTTCATCTGAACCCGAGAACAAGCACTTCGATCGTTGTTAATGATGGAAAAATTAGGATTTCTAGAATTTGGACCCTAAAGTTGATCGAACAATAAATCTACACGAATTGATCTTCAAAAATATATGACGGCAAAATTAGGGTTTCGAAAAACCCTAAAAAATGAAACTCGAACTTGAACGATCTTGATCAATAAATCTTCAAAAAATCAACCAAGAATCGACCCGCTCTGATACCATGTTAGAAATATAAAATGCAGAAGTATAATCAGAGAAAAAGGAAAATAACAATAAGGAACACCGAGATTTTTATGTGGAACCCTACTCCCTAAGGAACGGGATGAAACCACAGTAGAACGACTCAAAGAGTTGATTCTTCTATTAAGGTTTCTCTCATCTGATATAAGAGGTGTAGGGCTTCTTATATAGCTCCCACTGAGTCTCCGCATCCCACAACTGGTAGATGTGGGACTAAACACAAGAGGGTGTGGTAATTGGACCCTGGAGGGATCTAATTACCCACCTACACAACATGTGACGCATGCACTCCAGCAAGAGTTGTTATAGAATTGCACAAGGTCACATGCATGTTGGAACTGTTTAGCCCCAAATTGTTGAGTGTACGAACTTGGTTATATTGGTAGACCTAAATAAGCGATTAGAGCTTGAGCCAAGTAGGTAGAGAAAGGAGCATGGACCAATCCATCTATGGGAACAAAATAATTGGCTTTAATAAAAGGAAGTGATCGGGGGAAGGGCCTCTGGGGTGTCCTATTATCAATCAATCAAGACAATGCGACTTCTACTCTAGTAGTCTTCAATATTGTAGGCAATCCAAGGATGGTGTACAGGACTATTATGATCTTTGGGAGTGTAAGTCCACCAAAAGTCTGATCTCATCCATCTGCAAGGAACCTACTTTAACAATCTCATATTTTATACATCAACATGGTATCTAATCAAGTCGGATCTAGATTTTTATCTCGAGGTTCGTTTCTTGTTTTGCTAATTTTCTTATTCAAAGTTCAAGTTTTGATGACTACGGATGAAGATCGGGACATGCACAAGAAGCATCAACAACCACCCGAGGTGGAAGCTACACGGCTCAAGGAAGCAGCGGCTACATACCACCTTTTATCCTCTTTATCGTTGCATGAAAAGGTAAAGCAAGTCACCCCCTCATATAGCAACATGTCATGATGGGCTTGCTACATATTCCAAGGTAAAACCCCAAGCAAGTGAAGAAATAGTAAATGCAACCATGTGCAAAGCCATCAAGCAATAGTTGACCTATGACTAAGAGCATGTCATAGTCGACATGAAGCAAGCAGGAGCCCTATAGTTTTGGTGCGAGAGCATTATATCAAACAAAGCACCCAGGAATATAGATAGAGGCATGGCGTCAAATATCACCAAAATTCGACTTCAAGATGTCATTGATACGATCAAAATAGTTGATATTTCAGGGTATATGGGTCCGCTGAAGAAAATGGGATCTAAATGATCGAAATTTCGACCAAATTTTGATTGAATTTCAGTTTCGATCAGTCATTGATACGGTGACTGAAACTGATATTTAAGACCTTGGATAGAGGGGTGCCTTCCTTAAGTGGCAGTAATCTCGGGACACTGCGAGATTAACGCGTGATGGCTAGAAATTATAGGCAAAGGCATGCGAGGAACAACAAGATCGAGTATTATTGTCTGTTAACAATGATAACCTACGTCAAAGCATGTGAGAAATGTGCATGGGGCAACCCTTGAGGATGGCAGGTGACAATAACTTATAGATATGTCAATACTCTGGGGTTTTCTGTATACCTAGCCATCATGTCTAGGAATCTAGTTTCCACATTTTTTTATGAGCCCAATAGCATACCATCTACAAGAAACACATGCCATGAACAAGAAGAATGGGCCCCTCTCCACTTATGTCCCTACCTATTGACTTGCTATTTTTATTTGTATTTGTTTTATGGTCGAAAGGGGGGGGGGGGGAAATCAAAAGAGTGAGATGAAAAAAACAAAAAAAAAGAATGATTGGTTGAAGAGCGATAAAAAAGGACTGCAAGTATGCAACGATATTGTCCACGAGGCTCCAGTGGCCACAAAGGCAATAATCGATCGCATGCGACAAAGTGAGAGCACAAGCAGTAAGGCATGGCTCGATGATGAAGTGCTTGGAATTCGACGCGCTTCATTGACTACCGATGGATTGCGCAAGGAGGATGTGTGAGGCAACAATGCCAATGCAACATGTGTATATAGAGCGGCAAAGAAGGCGTTGTGACGATGGAGGTTGCATAAGGTGTTGAGTGCAAAGAAAGGTGCAAGATGGTGGTGTTGAAAGCAAATTCTTGGATGGGTTCTCCCCATTCGAGAATCCTAGTGCCAAAGGAGAAGAGAAGGGAGTATACTGTCCCTTTTGGGCTTATACTAACCCTTATTTTTTTTGTAATACGATTTTGGACCCAGGAAGCCAAAAACTATAAGTGAGAAGGAGTTGCTTCCAAGTGAGCATGTTTTAAAGTTTTATTTTGTGAAGACCAAGCATCCTTGTTCAGAGGGGAGAAATGAAGTCACAACAACAACAACAACAAAGCCTTTTCCACAATAAGTAGGGTCGGCTACATGGATTCTTCGCCTCCATTCAGATCTGTCTTGGGCCAATCTCGGACTTATATCCAAAAAACTAAGATCCCTTCGTATAATCTCTTTCCAACACTTCTTGGGCCGTCCTCGCCCTCTCTTGGCCGGCTCAACATCCCAACATTCGCCATCTCCTAAGAGGGGAGAAATGAAGTCAAAAAAAGAAAAAAAAAGAGCAAACAGCTAACAAAAAAGGTCAAAAAAAAGAACGTAAAATAACTAAAAAAGGAATGGTTGAACAAAAAAGATGTTGAGACAAAAAATGGGACAATGAAAAAAAAAGAGATTGATAAAAAAGCAAAGAGAGGTGAATGAGAAGAATAAAAGGAGGGAAGAAATTTTGATGGAGTTTGTATCTCCCACATGGATATGGGAGAGTGGGGTGTGGTAGATACCTCCATTATTAGTACGAGAAAGGGGAGGGTTGGAGAACTCCTCTATTATTTATACAAGTATTGGTAAGACTGCATATGTAATATATTGTTGAAGTGGTCTCCAGCTCATGTGTTGGGCTTAGACTGCAATGTGGACTACGTAAACCGTAGCCTAAATATCGATTTCGTTGACATTTAGCCAACTTATGAAAACGAAATATCTCCAACATGTGTCCACATGTCGACAATAGTTCGCCCATGTCGGCTAAAATTGAGAAATGGACTTCAATTTTAATTTTTTTTGGAAATTAAGGTTTTCTTTTTATAAAAAAGTAAGAAATTAAGGTCTACTAATGAGTTTTGATCAATAATTAGACAGAAATATATACTTGTTTTCTAAAATAAATGTCTAGATACAAGTTTTATAGTAGTGATATCATCACAATCACCGCACAGACAGATATGCAATACTAGGCAAGCATGTGCTAAAGAGTTTAGTCATGCAGAACGCATATATAAGTGTGTTGAAATAATTATATCACTTTATATTGTTATTTTACAATTTGCTATTTTCTTCGGTCCCTTTGTGTATTTTTCCCTTAGAGCTTTTCTCCTATATAAGAGAGCTCTAGGGCTACGGAGAAATACAACTTTTCATTTCACACATTTCCACATAGTATCAGAGCGACGGTCCTAGATCGAAGTTTGTGCCCTATAGCCCGACCCCACCGAAAAGCCCTAGCGTGTGCCCGCGCTTCACACGTGCCGCCGCCACCGCCGCTCGTGCCATACGCGCCCGCTGCCTGCGCCGCGTGTCGCACCCTCGTGTGCTCCCACAGTCGCACACCGCCACCAGTGTCACATGCGTCTCCAACGCGCCCAGCACGTCTTCGTGTGCAGTCTGCATCGTCGCAGGCCTCTGGTTCGGCTTGTCTTTGGTTTTCCAGAGTGTAACGAAATTATCTAAAACACCATAGACACCCAAAGGAGCCTTCAAAGAATGGAAGAGGTTGTGGTATGAGTTTATGTAAAGCCTTGAACTTGGTCGTCTCTCGGATCATATATCATAAGATCCGGCTCGTCAAAGGGAAACCAACAGAATTTGATTCGTGTGAATCAGACTTCGTTTCAATTTGTTATGATTTTCGGAAGAAAGAGAAGTAAGGAGGTTTAAGACGGCATTAACCCGTAATGATCGTCATTAAGACTAATTAAACATGATTAAATAAGCTAAATGATAGATTGAGGACCGTGAATGACCATTAGCAAATACTAATCGGTTGTTAGCAAAAGTTAAGTGTGAACTGCGAAAGATAAATCGCGATTAGTGAATGTTAATCACGATTAGAATTAATTAAACGTCATTAATGAATCTAGAATACTCTGGAAAGTTCTAACTTAAGTCTTAAGTTTTGGATAAGACTTGGTCAAAACCATGGGCCAAAACCATGGGCCGCTAACCACAGTTAAGGTCTAAGCTATTGTTTATTAACCATGGTTAGTGGTTTTCTGGAGCCTATAAATACCCCCCCCCCACCTATTCATTCTCTACGATTTCCATTACCACCACTACCCCAAGGGCTAGGGTCGAGAGGTCGGGAGGAGGAGAGGGAGGCGGGGAAGGAACGCTAGCGAAGCGCTGCCGGGAGAACGAGGAGGAGGAAGGTACGATCCTCACTTAGTTTGCTTTGTAAGCTAGGTTTTCGATTCATCTTCTTTTTCCAGCTTGTTTTCGATTCATCTTTCTTTCTTATTCATTTTCAGTTGTGGTTCGAGGAGAAATCTGTGTAACACCCTACATAGGGTGCGGGTGGCTATGCCTGTTAGTGAACCATATGATTCGTCCACACTTTCACTAACCTAAGATGCGTGGTATGCGTGGTATCTACCGATTCTCCATCTCTTATGGTTTTATTCTTTCGATTCCGTCTTTTATAGTTATTTTGATGGAGAAATCTGTGTAACATTCCTACTTAGGTGCGGGCGGCTATGCACGTCGGTGAATCCTGTGATTCGTCACACCTTCACTCACCTAAGATGTGTGGTGCCTACCGATTCTTCATCTCTTGTAGTTTGATTATATTCTTTCAAAGTCGTTATTGTTCAAATTACAGAGGTATCAAGCTGATGAGTTTCCAACATAAAAGAAAACCAATTCGGATTCATGCCAGGTCGCTCAACTATTGAAGCCATCCATCTGCTGAGGAGAACAATGGAGATTTGTAGAGCTAAAAGGAAGAACCTCCATATGATCTTTATTGATTAAGAAAGGCTTATGATTATATCCCACAAGAAATATTGTGGAGAGTTTTGGAGAAGAGAGAAGTACATGTCCTATACATTAACCTCATAAAGTACATGTATGATAGGATTTTATCTTGTGCAAGGCCTTAAATGTCGGTTTCGGTCACCATTTCAGTATCGACCAAAATAGAATTTCGATGGAATTTCGGTGGAATTTCGAACCGAAATTTCGGTCATTTTTTGTACTAGCACCCCCATATTTCGGTCATTTCGGTCATTTCGGTCGAATTTCGATTTCGACTGGATATCGATATTCGATAGAAATTCGACCGAATTTCACTGAAATTTTGAGGCCATGATCTTGTGCAAGGACCCCGTCTGGGAAGACTGACTATTTTGGCATCAACATTGGTTTTACATCAAGGTTCAACTTTGAGTTCATTTCTTTTTACTTTGATTATGGACAAGTTGACAAGTCACATTCAGGATGAGTTACCTTGGTGTATGTTATTTGCTGATGATATTGTATTGATTTACAAAACTAGAGATAGAGTAAATGAGAAACTTGAAGTCTGGGAGACAATGCACTGGAGACTAAAGGATTTCGTATAATTAGGACTTAAGACGGAATAATATGGAGTGCACCTTTGATGGAAGCAATGGTGAAGGAATTGAGGTGAAGATTGGTGACAATAACAATCGGGAGAGAGATTCTTTTAGATATCCGGGATCTATTTTGCAACAGGATGGGGAAATTGATGGAGATATTACTAATAGAATAAATGCAGGCTGACTAAAGTGGAGAGGAGCCTCTACTATTCTCTGTGATAAGAAAATTCTTTTAAAAATTAAAGGAAAGTTTTACAAAGCAGCCGTGAGACCTGCTATCCTCTATGGATCTGAATGTTGGCCTATGAACCATAGACATGTGCAGAGAATGGTTGTAACAGAAATGAAAATGCTAAGGTTGGATGTGTGGACACACACGTAAAGATCGGATTCGGAATGATGCAATCAGAAAGAAAGTTGGTGTAGCTCCGATCGATGATAAGATGCGAGAAAACCGCTTAAGATGGTTTGGTCATTTGCAAAGAAGATAAGCGGATGCACCATTTAGGAGATTTTTTTTGAAAGCCAGAACAGGGGGAGACACTCAACGGTGTTCGCCCCAAATATTATTTATAAAATGGAAAAAAAGAGGTAGAGACACAAGAGAAAAGAACAAGAAAAATCCAATTACAGTTCCCACTCCTCCACTAATCTCGCGGCATGAATCCCCACATTTTCTTTGTAGAAGGCGTTGCCCCGAGAAGAGTAAAGCATTCCGTCCCAACCAAACGGCCCAGTTATAATGGCGACTGGATAGAAC